>WOXC01005646.1:0-1200000 GCA_011680675.1 Gymnobelideus leadbeateri | reverse complement strand
AGTTTTATTTCCTCGTTACTTATTCTTATTCCTTTAATTTCTTTTTCTACTTTTGTTGCTATAACTAGCATTTCTAGTACTATACAGAACAATAATGGTGATAATGGGCATCCTTTCTTCATACCTGCTCTTATTGTAAAGTCTTCTAGTTTATCTCCTGTTACATATTTTAATTCTTTGTATGTCTTTCTGTTCCAAGTATATCTCTTATAAACAACATATTATTGGATTTTGGTTTCTGTTCTATCCTGATATCCTCTTTCCTTTTATTGATGAGCTCACTTCACATTTATAGTTATGATGCTTCTACCTCATTCTCTTCTATTTCTCTCCATCCCATTCTTTTCTATTTATCTTTCTTTTTTTTAATTTTTACCATGTCCCCTCTTCAAGAGTCTATTTTGCCTCTGACTATTGCCTCCCTTAATCTACCTTCTCTCTTATCATCCCTTCTATTTCTCTTACCTTCCTACTTCCCTATTAGGTAAGATGAACTTCTGTGTACATGTATATATTCTTTCTTCTTTGAATCAGTTCAAATGAGAGTAAGGTTCAAACATTGCCTACTCGCCACCACCACCACCATCATTTTTACTCCTATTATAAAAATTCTTTTTTATATGCTTAATGTGCAATAAATTTCTCCATTATTATTCTTCCTTTCCCATTCTCTCCTTTTCTCACCCTTCCACTTTTCTTTTGAGATCATTGCATTATAATAGATTCACGCTCATGTTCTCTGTCTAAGTAGATTCCTTTTAACTGCCCTAATGCTGATAAAGTTCTTAGGAGTTATATGTATCATCCTACAATTTGGAAAGGTAAAAAGTTTAATTTTATTAAGTTCCTTATGATTTCTCACTGATATTTGCTTTTTATGCTTCTCTTAAGTCTTGTGCTTGAATATTAAATTCAGCTCTGGTCTTAATATCAGGAATGCTTGAACATCCTCTATTTCATTAAATGTTCATTTTCCCCCGTAGGACTATATTCAGTTTTGCTAAATAGATTATTCTTGATTATAATTCCATCCCCTTTGCCCTCTGGAAAAGCTTTGAATGTGGTAGCTGCTAAATCTTGTGTGAGCCTGACTATGGCTCCACAGTATTTTAATTGTTTCTTTCCAGCTGATTTTAGTATTTTCTCCTTGACCTGAGAGCTCTTTTTATTTTTTTGACTATAATATTCCTGGAAGTTTTCATTTTGGGATCTCTTTTGAAATAATGAAACTGACAAACCTTTCTGGGCAAAGAAATCAACCTCTATTGAGAGAAACAAAGATGAGGGCTATAGTTTACCCAGTATGGTTTGAGACCCAGACTAAGCAATCACAGTTACTTATAGTTCTCTTAATTCCTATTTGGTACAAGCAGGATAGGTATAGCTCAAGGATCAGGCCTGCTCTTTTACTCAAGTAGGCCCATGGTTCAAACAGGCCGGGATGCCTCAATACACAGCTCATTTCTTATGATGTTACAGTAAGTACAGTAAGTCTGTTTTTATGGTATTACAATAATCAAGTCTTTTCACGTTATAGGTTAGGTTTACCTTTTCCCTGGTGTATTTAATATAAAGTTACTTATAGTTACATATCTAAGATCAACTTAACACAGGGATTTCCATGGGACTACATCTTACTTTCTATAATACACAGGCTTTCACTCAGGATTATATTCTTACCATAAATCACACAGTTATTTCTTATTCTATTAAAATGATTATAGCTGAAAAAGTATTAGCAAAGTAATACAGAGCAAAGCACCCAAGGCTTTAATTAATTATTTTACCTGTTACACTTTCAGGAGGTAATCAGTGGATTCTTTCAATTTCTATTTTGCCCTCTTGTTCCAAGATATCTGAGCAATTTTCCTTTATAATTTCTTGAAATATGACGTCTAGGTTCTTTTTTTGGTCATGGCTTTCAGGTGGTCTGATAACTCTTAAATTATCTATCCTCAATTTATTTTTCAACTCAACTGTTAAATGAGATAGTCATTATTTTTTTATTCTTTTGACTTTGTTTTATTGTTTCTTGATGTTTCATGGAGTCAATTAGCTTCCACTTGACCAGTCCTAATTTTTAAGGAATTATTTTCTTTGGTGAGGTTTTGTACTTCTTTTACCATTTGGTCAATTCTGATTTTCATGGAGTTATTTTCTTCTGCATTTTTATGCCTCTGTTGCCAAGTTATTAATTCTCTTTTCACTATTTTCTTGCATTATCCTCATTTTCCCCCAACTTTTCCTTTGCCACTTTTATTTTACTTTTAAAATGATTTTTGCTCTTTTTAAAAAAATCTATTCAACTCTTCTAGCAATTCTTGTTGGGCTTGTGTCCAATCTACATTTTTCTTTGGTGGGGGGGGAGGGGGGTTTATAGATGTTTTCAAGTCATTATCCTTTTCTGAATTTGTCTTGAGTTTCCTTGTCACTATAGTAGCTTTTTCATGGTCAGGTTCTCTTGTCATTTGGTCATTTTTCTAGCCTATTTCTTGACTTTGAATTTTATATTAGAGTTGGACTCTGCTTACTTCTGGGGAAAGAGGGTGAAGTGAGATATTAATTGTCCTAAGCTTCAGGCTTTTATACCCTGCTGTTTTCACAGCTAGTTGTAGGATCTTGTAAGTTTTTGGTGCTTCTACCACAGAGATGTCTGGTCACTGCCCTCCTAGTATGTGCTCTGGTCCTTACCTAGGTAGGACCCCTGCTCCCTTACAATTGCAAACACTCCTCTCCATCCTGGATCTGAGATCTGGAACTGGAAAATAGGAATGGAATTGACAAATGGCACCTGGTCCTTTGTCTAGTTTTATCACAGGGGTCCCCTATAATCTCTTTCTTACTAGATATTCAATCCCCTAGAGGAAAAATGATTTATTATATTGTTTGGGTAAAATTATTATACTGTTTAAACCCAACTTTATGTGATTAAAGGTTTTTCACACCCAGAATGTTCCTGACCCCAGTAACTAGGAATGCTAGAGGTGGCTACAAGGTATTTTTGTCTCCCCCATATCCTATATCCACCCAAAGTATTCTTGTTTTGGGTCCACACAAGTGTGTTTTGGGTTCCCTGGTATTTTGGCATTGCCCAAATTTTATTGGATATTAACAATTACCCATATATGTCTCAATCTATCTTACTTTCAGGTTGTACTTCTCAGCAATTTTGCTTAACTATGTATATGTGCTTGGTCTAAATCCCATATAGTATAAAATGACAATTTCTTAAGGCACAATAATATCCCATCACATGCTACCCTCTAAATTCTCAACAACTAGGGCATTCAAAATCCCTTGACATTGTCCCTTTCCTTTTGTTACCCAGCACAGTGAGTGATAATAAAGATTTATTGAATGATTGGGATGGTTCATCGATATTCCTGCCTCAGTGGTTTTACAGGGGATGATAAAGGATAGGTCATTGTCTCAGCTGGGGAATGCCAAGGCCTTCCTGGGTTAATGATTAGCAGAGATACTCAAATGTAGCAATTCCAAGTTCAATGCCCTTTCCAGTCAGCCAGTAAACAAATACTTTATTAATTGCTTTCTATGTGCCAGTTTGGGAAAGCAAAGAAAAGGAAATGTATAGTTTTTGCCTTCCAGGAGCTCACATCCCAATGGGGGAGACAAGATGCATATAACTATGTAGAACCCAAGTACAGACTAGAGATAATCTCAGAGGAATTCCCATACCTATGAAATGACTTGCTAATAACAAGATTTGGCCATAATTTATTTAACCATTTCCCTATTATTGGATTGGAGAAGGAAATGGCAAATAACTCCAATACCTTTGCAAGAAAACTCCAAATGGGTCATGAGGAGCAGGTCATGACTGAGAACAACTCAACGACAAAATTGCTGAATATTTATGTTTATAGGGTTTATTTGCTCTTTTATCATCTTTATATAAAAACAACTACTATGAAACCCTGAAGAGAGTCTTCTTTTTGTTTTTGATAAAACTTTCAGGGTATATTGCCTGCAATGAAACTAATATTTTAGGTTAGTGAATAATTCTTAAAAATGAATGCCCTTTACTTTAGGTACATAAGAATGAGCCTAGTATACCTAAGGCCTCTTCAGCTTTAATCAAAAGGCAAGCATTATAATGTTCGTGGAATTTAGGTTTATTTTGTTCTTACATTTAAACTAAGGCTGAGGTTAGCCCCCTGTGGAATACAATTATGTATAGGGAAATTAACATTGAGAACCATGGAACCAACATTTCCTGAAGCTCTGCTTGCTTTAAAAAAAAGGAAACTATAAAGTTACTCAGAAGTTGGAGGGTGGAATATGACGGGATATTAATGTGTCTTAAGAAATGATGACTATGGGATGGCTAGGTGGCACAGTGAATAAAACACCATCCCTGGAGTGAGGAGGACCTGAGTTCAAATATGGCTTCAGATACTTAACACTTACTAGCTGTGTGATCTTAGGCAAGTCACTTAGCCCCAGTTGCCCTCCTTCCCCCCTCTAAAAAGGAAAAAAAAGAAAGAAATAATGAATATAGGGAGTGAGGCCAAGATGGCAGAGTAAAAGTGGGGACTTCCTTGAGCCCTCCCTCAAACACCTCTAAATACCTATAAAAATGACTCTAAACAAATTCTAGAGCAGAAGAACCCATAAAATGACAAAGTGAAACAAATTTCTAGCCAAAGACAACCTGGAAGCTCAACAGGAAGGATCTGTTGCACTAGTCTGAGAGAAGAGTGCATTCTAGTATGGGCCACACAAGCATAAACAGGGCCAAAGCAGGCTTCATGGGACCAAATCAGAGGCAACTATGGCAATTTCCAGACTTCTCAGCACACAAATGCCAAAGACAACATTGAAAGTCAGTAGGAAAGGTCTGTGGGACCTGGGTGAGAGAGGAGCATGGTCGGGCCCCAGCCCAGAATGGCAGCAGTGGAGGATGCAGCAGAGGTGGCTGCTTCCAGAGGTCTCAATCCACAGAAGGTGGGGATGGGAGGATGGGAGGATGTGGCTGATCAGAGGGTAATTGCAGGAATCTCTTTGCTGGTGCTGAGGCAGAATTCTCTTGCTTTGCCTCTGCTTGGATCTGGGTCCCAGTCCTAGGTGGCTGTCCTAGGATGAGAAGTGCTGGTGAGGCTGAGCTTATGGCAGCAGTGGAGAGGAGTAAACATCTCTCCTTTGATCATATCACCTTGGAAGAGCTGAAAATTTACAGGTCCCTAGAAATATCTCTGAAAACAGCTACACAAAAGCCCTGAAGCTTGGTACGGTTTGCCTTCCATCCTGGAAGCAGAGTCTACCTTAACAAAGAACTAAAAAGTCAGGTAATTAGCTGGGAAAAAGAGCAAACAGTGGGGGAAAACCAGACTATAGAATCTTACTTTGGTGACAAGGGAGATCAAAACATACAACCAGAAAAAGACAACAAAGTCAAAGCTCTTACATCCAAAGCCTCAAAGAAAAATATGAATTGGTCACATGTCATGGATGATCTCCAAAAGAATTTTGAAAATCAAGAAAAGCAGAGGAAAATTTGGGAAGAGAATTGAGAATGATGCAAGAAAATCATAAAAAACAAGCCAACAGCTTGCTAAAGGAGACCCTCCCCCCCCTTAAAAATGCTGAAGAGAATTATACCTTAAAAATAGACTAATCCAAATGACAAAAGAGGTCCAAAAAGGTCCAATGAGGAGAAGAATGCCTTAAGATGACACCTAAAAAAATAAAATTAAGGGGTGAGAGAGGACTGTATCTGGAGAAAGAGAAAGGGAGACATAGAATGAGGTAAATTATTTCACATAAAAGAGGCAAGAAAAAACTTTTACAGGGGGGCAGAGCCAGGATGGTGAAATAAAAGCAGGAACTTACTTGAGCTTGTCTCCCAATCACCTCCAATACCTATAGAAAATTACTCTAAATTAATTTCAGACCTACAGAACCCACAAAATGACAGAGTGAAACACATCTCCAGCAGAAGACAGCCTAGAAAGCTGATAGGAAGGGTCTATTGCACTGGGTTGGGAGCAGAGCACAGTTCCGTGAGGGTCACATGGCACAGACTTGACCAGAGCAGACCTCAGGGGACTGAATCATATGCAGCTGTGGTGGTTCCAGACTTCTCAACTCTCAAATGCCAAAGACAAAGTAAAAGGTCAATGGGGAAACTCCACTGACCATGGGTGAGAGAAGAGCATGATCCAACCCAAGCACTCAGAGTGGTAGAGATGGCAGCAGGGCAACAGCAGCAGTAGCAGCAGTAGCGGCGGCAGTGGCTGTTTCTGTAGTTACAGACCCACAGATGATAGGATCAAACAACTGATCAGAGGGCAATTGTAGGTTTTTCTTTGCTGGTGCTGAGGAAGGATTGTCTTACTTTGCCCTGCTTGGATCTTGGTTGCAGTCTTGAGTGGCATCCTGGGCTGAGGAGGAGCACTGGCATGGCAGAACATGTGGTAACTATGGAGAGGGAGTCCTCTAGGAAGGTGCCTAGAAGTAGCTGTGACAACAGCTATGTAAAACTCCAGATATTTGGGACAAAGCACTCTCCACTCTGAAAGCAGCATTCTACCATGTCAAAGAGCTCAAAAGTCAAGTAATTGACTGGGGAAATGAGCAAACAGAGGGGAAAAGCCAGACTATAGAATCTTTTTCTTTGTTGACAAAGATCAAAACATAGAAACAGAAGAAGACAACAAAGTCAAAACTACTGCATCAAAAGCATCCAAGAAAAACATGAACTAGTTGTAGGCCATTGAGAAGCTCAAAAGGATTTTGAAAACCAAGTAAGGTAAATAGAGACAAAATTGGGAAGAGAAATGAGAGTGATGGAAGAAAATCATGAAAAACAACTCAAAAGCTTGTTAAAGGAGACCCCCAAAAATGCTAAAGAAAATAACACCTTAAAATTGGACTAATTCAAATGGCAAAAGAGGTCCAAACAGCCAATAAGAAGAATGCCTTAAAATTGGAATTGGCCAAATGGAAAAGGAAGTCCAAAAGGTCACTGAAAAAAAAAATAATTCCTTAAAAAAAGAGAATGGAGCAAATAGAAGCTAATAACTTAATGAGAAATCAAGAAACAATGAAACAAAACCAAAAGAATGAAAAAATAGAAGACAATGTGAAATATCTCCTTGGAAATACAACTGACCTGGAAAATAGATCCAGGAGAGATCATCTGAAAAATTATTGGACTACCTGAAAGCCATGATCAAAAAAAGAATCTATACATCATCTTTCAAGAAATTATCAAGGAAAATTGCCCTGATATACTAGAACCAAAAGGTAAAATAGAAATTGAAAGAATTCACTGATTGCTTCTTGAAAAAGATCCCAAAAAGAAAACTCCTAGGAATATTATGGCCAAATTCCAGAGTTTTGAGGTCAAGGAGAAAATATTACAAGCTTTCAGGAAGAAACAATTTGAGTATTGTGGAAACACAATCAGGATAACACAAGATCTAGCAGCTTCTACATTAAGGGCTTGGAATATGATATTCCAGAGGTCAAAGGAGGTAGGATTAAAACCAAGAACTGCCTACCCAGCAAAACTGAGTATAATGCTTCTGGGGAAAATGTAGCCATTCCATGAAATAGAGGACTTTTAAGCATTCTTGATGAAAAAAACAGAGCTGAACAGAAAATTTGACTTTCAAATTTTAAGGTTATGGGATTTAAAGATGCCCCTTGAATTTGCTGACATAGAAGGAAGGGGTGGGGCAAGAGGAAGCAGAAACCAAGCTAGAATGCTTGTGGTGACTGGTGGTGGTGGTGGCAGCAGCAGCCAGCAGCAGCAGTGGTAGCAGTAGAGGCACAAACTCCTTTTTTGAGCCAGCCAGAATTTCTGCTAAGGACTCCTGCTGAGGACTGCCAGGGACAGAAACTGTGGGGGGCCAGAGCTGCTGGGAGCATGCTTCCTGGAAGCTGAGCAGTTGCCATGAGTGGGGAGAGGAGGACCTTTGCTTGAGGTCACATGTTCTGTTTTGAAGGCTTGAGAATGTGGGTGTTTACTACATTAACTACGTGGCCAACTTCATAACTACCGTGATGGCTTTGACTTTCTGGTTTGGGGACTCAGTTTTCTGGTATTTGAATAAGCGTTCTAGTTTTATTCCCCATGTAGAGAGCCTGGTATATTTTGTGATTAATAACCATATCAGTATATTTATAGTTACCATAGGCATTGTGAATATTGCATTGTTGATACACAAATACACGAAGCAAGAGAAGTATGAGAAGGTAAACAGGAAAAAGAAATCATAGGGAACATATTAAAGTTAAACTATTTACATTCCTACATGGAAAAATGATCATTGTAACTCATGAGACTTTTCTCAGTATGAGGATAGTTGAAGGAAATATATGTGTGTGTGTATGTATACATATATGTATGTATAGGAGGATGTATTTGTGTATAAAATACATATGTGAGTGTGTGTATATGTGTATACATGTATACATAGACAGAGGGCACAGGATCAGTTGAATAGGAAGGAATGATATCTAAAAAATAAAATTAAGAGGTAAGAAAGGAATATAATGGGAGAAGGAGAAAGGAAGAGAAAAAATAGAGTAAATTATCTCATATAAAAGAGGCAAGAGGGGAAGAGCAGGAAGGTGAAAGGGAATGAGTCAACCTTACTCTTGTTGAATTTGGCTTAAGGAGGGAATAACATGCACACTCAATTGGGTATCTTATCCTACAGGAAAGTAGGGGATAAGGGGATAAGAAGGGGTATGATAGAAGGGAGGGCAGATTGGTAGTTAGAAGCAAACATTTTTGAAATGGGATAGGATCAAAGGAGAAAATAGAATAAGTAGGGGGGCGGGATAGGATGGAGGGAAAAATAATCTTTCACAATATAACTACTATGGAAACATTTTGCATAACTACATATGTACAACCTATATTGAATTGCTTGTCCTCCCAGTGGGGGTGGGTGAGGAGGAAAGAAGGGTAAAAATCTGGAAATAAAAGTTTTAAACAAATATTTAAAAAATTGTTTTTTACATCTAACTGGGAAAAAAGATATACAGGCACTGGGTAATAGAAATCCATCTTGCACTACTAGAAAGTTAGGAGGGGAGAGGATATAAGAGAGAACAGATTGTGGGAAGGGGTATTCAATAGGCGTACTATCTTGGGGTGGCAGCGTAGGGGAAAGATGGGGAGAAAATTTATAACTCAAAATCTTTTGGAAATGAAGGTTAAAATCTAAAATAAGTAAATAAGTAAATATTGGGGGGTTCTGTTCTGGTTTTATTAGAAGTCAGGAGCTTGGGGTGGCTAGGTGGCGCAGTGAATAGAGCGCTGGCCCTGGAGTCAGAAGGACCTGAGTTCGGAGCCGGCCTCCAACACTTAATCCACACAAACAAAAACCTAGCCGTGTAACCTTGGGCAAGTTACTTAACCCCAATTGCCCTAAAGGGGCGGCTAGGTGGTGCAGTGAGTAAGAGCGCCGGCCTCGGAGTTTGGATGACCCGAGATCAGATCCGGCCTCAGAAAATGAGCACCCACGCAAAAAATAATGACTAGCCGTGTAACCTTGAGCAAGTTACTTAACCCCAATTGCTTTAAAAAAAAATAAAAATAAAAATAAAAATAAAAAAAAAGAAGTAAGGAGCTTAAGAAATGAGTGAGGCTACAATGGCAGAAGAAGTAGGCTGTATGGAGAAGGTTTAAATGGGGCTAACTCTAAGGGGGGGAGTGTAGGGGGTTCCTTCAATGCTAAGGCAGGGGAGGAGAGGAATAATGGGAAAATAAAAGAGGGGAGGAGGAGGTAGGACGGTGTATGGACTCAAAGAGTGTGGGGGGGGGGGTGGAATAAGACATAAAGCTAGAAGGAGAGGGCTCAGAAGGGAGCTTCCCAGGAAGTGTGAGTGGCCACCAGGGCCTGTTTCAGTTGCTCATGGGTGATAAAAATAAGTAAATAAAAGACTAAAGTATAAGGTAAAAAAAAGAATGTTGAAAACTAAAAATAAATAATTCTGGGGCAAAAAAAAAGCTTTTTACAGTGGAGGGGAAGATGCTGAAGGTGGTGGTGTGTGAATGAACCTTATTCTAATCAGAATTGGCTCAAAGAAGGAATAACATATACACTCAATTGGCTATAGTGGTGATAGAAGGGAAAGTATTTTGGGGGAGGTGGTAGTCAGAAGTAAAACACTTTGGTGGAGGAATAGAGTAAAAGGAGAGAGAATAGAATAAATGGAGAGGGGGAATAGGATGGAGGGAAATACAGTTAGCGATAGTAAGTATGAAAAAAAATTTTGAAACAAGTTTCTCTGATAAAGGTCTCATTTCTTAAACATGAAGAGAACTGAGTCAAATTATAAAAATATTCCACCATTCCCCAATTGATGAATGATCAAAAGATATGAACAGTTTTCAGATGAAGTAATCAAAGCCATCTATACCCATATGAAAAAAATGCTCTAACTCACTATTGGTTGAAGAAATGCAAATTAAAACAATTCTAATCATACCTACTAGATTGGATAATAGGACAGAAAAGGAAAATGACAAATAATGAAGAGGATGTGGGAAAAATGAAACAAGTACACTGTTGGTGGAGCTGTGAACTGATTCAACCATTCTGTAGAGCAATTTGGAACTATGCTCAAAGGGCTACAAAACCATTTACACCCTCTGACTTTTCAATACCACTATTTGGTCTGCAGACCGAAAGAGATAAAAAACAACAACAACAAAAAGGAAAAGGACCTATATTGTACAAAAATATTTATAGCAATTCTTTTCTGGTAGCAAAGAATTGGAAACTGAGGGGATGCCCATCAATTGAGGAATGGTGGAACACATTGTGTTATGTGATTATAATGGAATACTCTTGTACTATAAGAAATGATGAGCAAGATGCTCTCAGAAAAGCCTGAAAAGACTTACATGAGCTGGAGTGAAGTGAAATGTACTGTGTACAAAGTAACAGCAATGTTTGCAATGATTGGCTGTGAATGACTTAGCTATTCTTAGCAATGCAATGATCCAAGACAACTCTGAAGGATGTAAGGTGAAAAATGCTATCCATACGCAAAGAGAGAACTGATGATGTCTCAATACAGATTGAAGCAAACTTCTTTTACTTTATTCTTCTTGAGGTTTGGTGTGCGTGCGTGCGTGCGTGCGTGCGTGTGTGTGTGTGTGTGTGTGTGTGTGTGTTTTGTTCTATTTTCTTTCACAGTATGACTATTATGGAAATTTTTGCATGACTACCCATGTACAACCTATATAGAGTGGCTTCCCTTCTCAGAGTTCTAAGATTTAATGTTAAAAATTATTTTTGCATGTAACTGGGGAGAAATAAAATACTAAATAAGATACATAATAAAAATTATTTAAAATATACAATAAAATGTCATTTGTTCAAAAAAAATGATGAATATGAAGAATATAGAGAGGCATGGTAAGGAAGGGAATAAGTATTTATATAGCACCTACTGTATGCCAGATGCTGTGCTAAGCACTTTACAAATATTTTCTCATTTGATTCTCACAATAACCCTGCAAGATAGGTCCTATTATTATCTCCATTTCACAGCTGAAGAAACTAAAGCAGAAGTTAAGTGACTTGTCCAGCATCACATGGCTAGAAAGTGTTAAATGTCAGCTTTGAATTTGTATCTTTTCGATTCAAAACTGAGCAGTCTATCCACTGGGCCACCTAACTGTCTAAGAGATACTACCTAAAGTAAGAGATATGCTATGAATTGACGCAAAGTAGAATAATGGTGATTGAATTGACGACAGGAGCTGCATCTTGTCACAAATATTCTCCTCTGAAAGTGTTCATGTTGACATTGCAAAATGATCTTCATTTTAGAAACAGGAGCGAAAGACAAAGAAATGATGAAAAAATATTGCAAGTCTTTTAGAAAATTACTTATGTTACATATTCAAAAAGATCCTTCTAAAAGGCCCATAGCAGCAGGACTTTTAAAATGCAAATTCTTCCAGACAGTGAAGAATAGAGATACCTAATTAAAAAGCCACTCATGAGGAAACCAAATATAGACATAGCACAAAGAGCCAAAAGGGTTAGAAGGGTTCTAGCTCCAGGGGTCATCTTCATAAGACAGCGGAGTGGAGTGGTGACAAAATGGACGAAAAGAGAGAAGAAGGAAAAGCAGCATTTTCTCAGGAAAAGTCACAAAGAGTAAAAGAAGAAAATCTAGAGATTACTAGCACTGGTTAGTGAGTGCCAGCAGTATACCTGAGCAGATACAGTCACTTCCTACACAGGACTCCCTGGGTCAGCCTAATATTTTAAAGAATTTATAGGAACTTCTTATATGATTCTTATTTTAAGATTTAAAGAGAACCAGGAAAACAATAGACAGAAAGACTCCAGCAATATACATGGGGAAAAAACCATCAAAACTTAACACCATAAAATGATGATGACCTAACTTGGTCCCAAAGAAAAGATAAAATGTTCCTTCTCACCTCCTTTGGGAGGTGGAGAACTATGTGTGTTTATCATTGCATGTGCTGTCAGACTTAATTGAAATGTCAGTTTTATTGAGTTTTTTCTCTCCTTTATTCTTAGATACAAGGAATAGTTATGTCTCCTCTGTGCAGATAATTCTCAAACCTATATATCCAGTCCTTAACTTCTCTCCTAGACTCTAATGTTGAATCACTAACTGCCTGCTGGACATATCAACCTAGATGTCTTCTGGACATCTCAAACTCAACATATCCAAAATAGAACTCATTATTTTTCTCCCAAAATGTTTCTCTTTTCCCAACTGTTTATTATTTTTGAGTACCACTGTCTTTCTAGTCACCCAGTTTCACATCATCAGTGTCATCCTCAACTCCTCTTTCTGAATGGTCCCACAGATCCTGTCTGTCACCAACTCTTATCATTGCTACCTTCACAACATTCTCTGGTATATATCACCTTCTCTCCACTCACATATTTGCAACTGTAGTCTAGGCTCTCATCACCTCACAACCAAATTATTGCAATAGCCTGCTGGTTGATCTTCTTGCTTCATCCCTCCCCATCCCAGTCCATTCTCCATTCAGCTACCAAAATGATCTTCATAAAAGAAAACTCTGGCCATATCTTTATCTCATACCTCCCATAAACTCCAGTGGCTCCCTTTTATCTCCAGGGTCAAATATAATCCTCTGGTTGGCTTCTAAAGCCCTTCACAATTTGGCTCCTTTCTGTCTTTCCAGGCTTCTGCCTCTCCGGTCTTCTAACACTTTACTCCCCTCCACACTCCTGAGATACCTTGTCTTTCTTGTTGTTCCTTGCATAAGACACCCCATCTCCCTACTACGTGCCTTTTCACTGGCTTTCCCCCATGTATGCAATATTGTCCATCCTCATCCTCATGTTGTGGCTTCCCTGGCTTCCTTCAATACTCTCAACTCAAATCCTACCCCATAGGAGAGGCCTTTCCCAATCTTCAATGGCCATCCCCACTGATAGTTCAAAGGTGGATTTTGTGCTGGTTTGACTATCTGTGCTTGTGAAACTCATACCAGGTATGGAAAATGATAGTTATGTCTCTAGAAGGACAGCATAGATAAATCTGAAATAGCAAACAGATCAACTATGCCTATAGCTATGTCAGCAAAAGGACCAAGCCACATAGGGTACAGTAGATATTTTAGAAATTACCACGAGTACTCTAGTTCAATCCCTTATTCAGGGACCATAAATCCATAAATATTTCTTGTGCAGTATATCCCACCATGAGAAAGCAAGCTCCTTGAATACATGGATTCTGTGTTTTTCTTTTTTGTACCCCATCTTTGAGCTCAAAGTTTTGTGTGTGGAAGGCACTTAATAAACATTTGTTTCATTTGTTAAATTTAGGTTCCTGTAATTTGCCTGTTGAATAAGATTTGGTGTTTTAGAATTTTTCAAGGGGCCGCTAGATGGCACAATGAGTAAGAGCACTGGCACTGGAGTCTGGAGGACCCGGGATCGGATCTAGCCTCAGAATATGAACACCCACACATAAATAATGACTACCTGTGTAACCTTAGCAAATTACTTAACCCCCATTGCTTTAAAAAAAAAAAAAAGAATTTTTCTTTTTTTCCCAGAAGAGTTCCCAATAGAGGCCACAAAGTACAGTAGAAAGAGCACTGATTTTGTATCAGAAGATCTGTAGGTTCAAATTCTACCTCTGAAACATTATTTATATGACTTTGGGCAAATTTCTTTCCTTCTCTGGGCCTCCACTTTCCTATTTGTAAAATGAGAGGGTTGGGATAGATGGCCTCTGAGGTCTCTTCCAACTTTACATCTGTGATCCTGAGTTTATGAGTCAGGATACTTGCAAGCTGAGGGGTGGGTGCAAGCCTACAGAGCTTCTCACTGGATATTTTTTTCCCAGGGTTCTGAAGGGGCTTGAACTGAGGAAAGGCAGTGTAATATAGTGGGGGAAACAATGAATTTTGAGTCAGAGAAACTGGTTTCAAACATTGGCTCTCTACTTATTACCTTTATGAACTGGGATAAGTTGATTAAACCCTGTGGTTTCCAGTTTTTTCATCTATACATGAGGAGGTTGATCTGCATTGCTTCTAAGGCTCTTTCCAGTGGTAAATCTATGATCCTTTGACCTGTAAAATGAGGGATATGAGTTGGATGATGTTTAAGAACTCTTCTAGTTGTAAACATATACACTACCATGAAGTACACTAGGTCACAGACATGACATGAGGATTGTAAGTGCTATAGACAGATAGAAAAAGAAAAAAATCAAGGGCTGAGATAATCAGGAAAGCATCCTGGGGAAAGTGAGGTTTGATTTGTTCTTTGAAGAAAGATAGAGCTTAGATCAGCAGGAAATAAGGCATTGGGGTGAGCCTGGGGGGAAGGTGTCAGAGAAGGAGAACAGAAGAAATGAATATTCACTATCTCTGACTATTATTTGTTTGTATTCTATTGATTTGTTTTAAATTCAGGTGACGTATGTCAAAGTTGTAAGGGAAAAGAAAACCTCAACAGCCAGAGTCTTTTGTGTAGATCATTCACACCTCAGTGTGGACAGAAACTTCCCTTTCTCCCTTCCTCCCTCCATCTCAAGATGCCTGACTTCATCAGGTCCATGGCACATCACCACTGGATCCCTGGTTTTACAAGTTGTCATGGCAACATCCTTGTTGTTTTTTCCTTGCCAGCCTCTCACAAGAATGAAATGCCATGACACTTGGATCGCTCCCTTTCTCGTCATCTTGTCTCTGGAACATCATGTCCTTAGGGACAGATTTAGCACTTCTTGGTACCATACATTCTTTTATTAGTAATCCTTACTGTGCATCTATCTACTTTTACCAGGATTATTTATTCAAAAATATCTTTACACTTTTTTTTCCACTTTGGTGAGACTTTGATTTTAAGGGAATTGGTTTTATTTTCCTTATGGCTTTAAATGTGCCACACACTTCACTAAAAGAAAAGGTCTTTGTGCATTCATTATCTGTGTCAGAATGGTCTCAACACTACGGGGAATCTCTTTGGTCTATAAAATGAATAAAAGTTGGAAAGAATACAACTAGATCTTTAAGTGTTGGCATTCTGTTCTGGTCAACAGAATGACAGGATATAGGATATTCATTCATCAGATGGCAGCAGTAGTCTTTTTGTTAAATGAGCCTCCTATTGTCTCCTCTGCTAGCTTCCAAGTAAAACAAGAGAGAGGACTAGTATCACAGAACCTCTAAGTTAACATTAATAACTATGATAATAGCTGTCATTATTACTATAGTTGACATTTCTATAATTTTTTAATACTTTTTTACTTTTTTTTTTTTTGCTTTTTGAAGGGCAATTGGGGTTTAAGTGTCCAAATTCAGGTCCTTCGGACTCCAGGACCAGCACTCTACTCACTGCGCCACCTAGCAGCCCCTCTATAATGTTTTAAGAATCACTGAGAGTTGTACACCTATTAGATTGGCTAATAAGCAGAAAAGGAAAATGACAAATGTTGGAGGGAATGTGGGGAAAATGAGACAGTAATGTACTGTTGGTGGTCTTGTGAACTGATTGAATCATTCTGGAGAGTAATTTGGAACTATACCCAAGAGGCTATAAAATCACATACCCTTTGGCCCAGCAACGCAGCTACTAGGTCTGTATCCCAAAAGAAATTTTAAAAAAGAAAAAGGACCTATATGAATAAAATATTTATAGGAACTCTTTTCTGGTAGCAAAGAACTAGAAATTGAGGGGATGCCCATCAACTAGGGAATGGCTGAACAAATTGTGATGTATGGCTGTTATGGAATACAGTTGTGCTATATGAACAGGATGCACTCAGAAAAACCTGAAAAGACCTACATGAACTGATGCAAAGTGAAATGAGTAGAACCAGGATAACATTGTGCACAGTAGCTACAATATTGTAAGATGATGAACTGTGAATGATTTAACTGTTCTCAGAATTCAGTGATCTAAGACAAATCTGAAGGACTTATAATGAAAAATGCTATCCATTCTCAGAGAAAGAACTGGTAGAGTCTGAATACGGATAGAATACCTTTTTTTTACTTTATTTTTCTTAGCTGAGGGGGGGGGGGCATTGTCTATGTTTTTTTATTCAACATGACTAATATGGAAATGTGTTTTTCATGACTATACATGTATCAAATTACTTGCCTTCCTGATACTGTAAGCAATCTGGGAAAGCAAGGAATAGTTTACCTGTCAGATTTATGGAGAGGGGAAGACTTTATGACCAAATAAGAATTAGAAAGCATTATACAATGCAAAATGGATAATTTTGATTACATTAAATTGAAAAGCTTCTGTACAAACAAAGCCAATGTAACCAAGATTAAGAGGGAAGTGGAGAGGGGGCAGAGCCAAGATGGCAGAGTAGAAACAGCTCATCCAAGCCACTCTACCCCCAGATTCCCCCCAAACTATGTAAAAGGGGACTCTGAACAACTTCTGGAGCCCCAGCACCCACAGAACGACACAGAGAAGCTAACCTCCCGCTGAGGACAGCCCAGCAGCCCAGCAGGAAGGACCAGCGCAGCGGTCTGGGACCTGGCAGCACACAGCGCGCAGAGTGCAGGGAGCTGAGTGGAGCCCAGGTCCTTGTGAGCCGAGGTTTTAGCCCCAGGGCAGCAGGGCCAGCAGCCAGCTGGAGGAACCCCAGAACACCAGGAACTGTGGCAACTCCAGAATTATCAACATAGACATGCCTAGGACAAAGTAAGAGGTTAGTGTCCTATGGACTTTGGGACCTGGATTTGGGGAATGCGTCAGCTCCCTCCCCTGGGGGCTAGAAGTCACTGAGGAGACACGCCATTTTGTAGTTTTCAGAGGCAGCTCCAGCTCTTGGCCTGCAAATTGTAGGGAGATCCAGCGATCAGTCTCTGGGGGTAATCGCTCTTGTTTTAACCTCCCTGGATCTGGATTGTGATCTAGGGTGGAAGTCGTGGGTGGGTTTCCAGCTTGCCAGAAATGGAAGTTGCCCCCCACACGTTCAGGACAAAAATTCCTCTATCTGGCCTTAAAGCCATAGTGTGGCAACAAGCCCAAAAGTCAAGTAATTAAGTGGCAACATGCCAAGACAAAGGAAACAGAAAAATGAAACCCTAGACTCCTATTTTGGGGGCATAGAGTGGGAAAAGGACTGTGAGGTCAGAAGTCCTGCTCCAAAAGCCCCAGGGGAAAACATGAGCAGGTTGCAGGCCATAGAGGACCTTAAGAAGGACTTTAAAAATCAAACAAGAGAAGTGGAGGAAAAATTGGAAAGAGAAATGAGAAGGATGCAGGAAAAGTATGAAATGAGGGTCAACAGCCTGACTGAGGAAAACAACACATTAAAAAATAGACTAGCTCAAATGGCAAAGGAGGCCCAAAAGGGCATTGAGGAGAAGAATGCCTTAAAAAGTCGAATTTGCCAGATGGAAAAAGAATCTCAAAAGTTCACTGAGTAGATTCATTCCTTCAGAGTTAGACTGGAGCAAATGGAAGCTAGTGACTTTATGAGAAATCAAGATGCTGTTAAGCAGATCCGAACAAATGAAAGATTAGAAGGCAATGTGAAATATCTCATGGGAAAAACCACTGACCTGGAAAATAGATCCAGGAGAGACAATTTAAAAATTATTGGACTACCCAAAAGCCATGATCAAAGAAAGAACCTAGAAATCACCCTTCAAGAAATTCTCAAGGAAAATTGCCCTGATGTTTTAGACCCAGAGGGCAAAATAGAGGTTGAAAGAATCCACTGATCACCTCCTGAAAAAGATCCCAAAAAGAAAACTCCCAGGAATATTATAGCCAGGTTCCAGAATCCCAGATCAAGGAGAAAATACTACAAGCAGCCAGGAAGAAACAATTTCAATATTGTGGAAACACAATCAGAATAGCCCAGGACCTGGCAGCTTCTACACTGAGGGATCAAAGGGCATGGAATATGACATTCCAGAGGGCAAAAGAGCTGGGATTGAAGCCAAGGGTCACCTACCCAGCAAAACTGAGTATCTTGTTTCAGGGGAAAACATGGTCATTCAGTGGAATAGAGGACTTTCAAGCATTCTTGAGGAAAAAACCAGAATTGAATAGAAAATTTGACATCCAGACATAAGAAGGAAGAGATGCCTGAGAAGGTAATCAGGGAAAAGAAATCAAAAGGAACTTATCAAAGTTGAACTATTTACATTCCTATATGGAAAAGCAATAACAGTGACTGATGATATCTTTCTCACTATGAAAACAATGGAAGAAGGGTGTGTGGTCATATGAATACATATGTGAATGTGTGTGTATATGGTTACAGTTATATATGGATAGAGGGCATAGGTTGAATTTGTTGGGAAGGGAGAATACTCAAGGGATGAAATTATGAGGTGAGAGAGGAAAGTGGCAAGAGGAGATGGGGAGAGACAGGGTAGGGTAAACTAACTCATGTAGAAGAAGCAAGGGGAAGTGGTTGCAAGGGAGGAGGAGAATAGGAAGGCAAAAAGGGCAAAACCACATTCACATTGAATTAGGTTCAGGGAGAGAATGACATACATACTAAATGGGATATCTCAACCTGCAGCAGAATAGGGGGAAGGGGGATGAGAGGAGGGATGATGGATGGGAGGGTATCCTTGTGGGGAGGGGAGGTTGGAAGTAGCCACTATAGAAGAAGGACAGGATCATGTAGGGAATGGACCAGGTGGGGGGTGGGATGAGTGGGAGGGAATTATAAGCAGCCGTGTACAATATATCTACTATGATAATGTTTTGCATAGCTAGACGTGTACAACATATACTGAATCACTTATCTCCCCAGAGGGAATGGGTGACAAGGGGGGAAGGAAATGGATCTGAAATTCGAGGTCTTAACATTAAATGTTTCAAATATATAGAAATACTATTATTAATACTCTTTTGCTTATAATTGGGAGATAAGATGTGCAGGCATTGGGACACAAAGATTCACCTTCCTCTAATGGAAAAGTCGAAGGGGGTATGGGAGAAGGTATGGGAGAGAGCAGATTGGAGGAAGCGATATCTTGTGGGACTGCTATTCTGGGAGGTTGGGTAGGGGATTAACGGGGGGAAAATGATTGTAACTCAAAATCTGGCGGAAATGAATGATGTAAAACAGAAGTTAATAAAGCATTTGTTTAAAAAAAAAAGAGGGAAGTGGAAAATTGGGAAAGAATTTTTACAACCAATGTCTCTGATAAAGGCCTCATTTCTAAAATATACAGAGAAGTGAGTCAAATCCATAAGAATACAAGTCATTCCCCAATTGATAAATGGTCAAAAGATATGAACAGACAGTTCTCAGAGGAAGAAATTCAAGATATCTATAAGCATATGAAAAAATGCTCTAAATCACTATTGATCAGAGAAATGCAAATCAAAACAACTCTGAGGCACCACATCCCACCAGTCAGATTGGCTAAGATGACAAAACAAGAAAATGACAAATGCTGGGGAGGATGTGGGCAAATTGGAATACTAATGCATTTTTGGTGGAGTTGTGAACTGATTCAAGCATTCTGGAGAACAATCTGGAACTATGCCCAAAGGGCTATAAGTAATTTCATACCCTTTGACCCAGCAATACCACTTTGAGGGTTGTATCCCAAAGAGATCACATAAGTGGGAGGAATACAAAAATATTTATAGCAGCTCTATTTGTGGTGGCAAAGAATTGGAAATTAAGGGGATGCCCATTAGTTGGGGAATGGCTAAACAAGTTGTGGTATATGCATGTAGTGGAACACTATTGTGTTATAAGAAACAAGGAGCAGATGGACTTCATATTTACCTGGAGAGGCTTATATGAACTGATGCTGAGTGAGAAGAGCAGATCCAGGAGAAATTTGTACACAATTACAGACACAACGTATGTGTGACGACCAACTTTGATAGACTGGACTCTTCTCAGCAATGCAGGGTTATAAGTCAACTCCAAAAGACTCATGATGGAGAGAGATGTCTATATTCAGAGAAAGAACTAGAAAGAACAGAGTTTGAATGCAGATTGAAGCAAACTACCCACTCTCTGTCTTTGTCTTGTTTGGTTTTGTTTCCTCTTTCCCATTGTTCATTCCATCCAATACAATCCTTCTTTATAACCTGACTAATGTCTAATGTGAAACTATTTGCAGATCATATACTTGATTGTATGGGGTGGGGGAGGGAAGGAGTAAAAATTTGAAACTCAGGGAATTGTAGAATTGAATCCTGTAAACTAGAAGTAAACAAACAAATTAATAAAGACCAAAAAAAAATTTTAATTGCCTTCTCAATTAGGGCATGGGGAAGGAGGGAGAAGATTTAGAACTCAAAAATTTAAAAACAAATGGTAAAAATTATATTTACATGTAATTGGGGGGAAATAAAATACTAATTTTTTTAAGTTACTGAGAGGTGGAAGGGAGCTGAAGGATTATGTAAATCCAATCTGTATCTGGAGAGAAATCCCCCCTATAATATGCTGTCAGATGTTTACCCAACTTTCACTTGAAAACCTCCAGTGATAGGGATTTCAATTTTGGAAAGTGCTAATTTTTATAAAGTTATTTTTTTTTCTTTATGTAGTAAGGTTGACCACAGTGATTGACCACACTTGTGTATCATCCCTCCATCTGTCACTTTACTCATTCTCTTATTTACTTTCAGCAACCTCCACTGTAGAGTCATCCAGAGCTTTTTTAAAATTTTCTTTTTTATTAATAAAGTTGCCATCTCTTTGCCCCCTCCTCAATTCATTATGAACTAGAAAAATATCCTTTTCTAATATTTCTCTGTGATTAAATATTAAAATTACTAAATATATAATTAATGGAATTATAATAAACCTAAAGACACATATTATTTATAATAGTCTGACTGAATAAAAGATCACAGTCACATCAAACCCTCACTATAATGCCAGTTAACTTCACTTGGGAAAACACAGTCCTATACCATTCAGCTTCTCTTAGGATAGAAAGTATATATAATCTCTTCTCACAAAGCTTCTCTAGGAAAGATCTCTCCATCTACTTTCTGTTTCTTCTTCAGTTTCCTATCAACCACGACAGAAAACAATTTCTTCAGCATCTCTCAGACTCTCACTTTTAATAGTCTTTCTTCACAATTTATTTCATAGATCAAAAGTAAGGAAACACATATTCTCTCTGAGACTCCATAGAGAGAAGCACATCATAGCATGACATTTCTCAATCATCACTTCAAAATTGGCAGAGCAATTTTCTTTGTGCAACATTACATTTGGTTCTTAAAGATACAGGAACAGTACATAGACATAGATAGATAGATAGATAGATAGATAGATAGATAGATAGATAGATAGACAGACAGATATAGATATGAGAGAATAATTTGAAACATTTACATTAAGCCAAAACCTGCCTCTCTGCTATTAGTCCTACCTTCTGGAGCAAAGAAAACCAAGTCTAATCACTTTTCCATGTGACAGCCCTTCAAATACTTAAGGACAACTATGTTTCCTCTATATCTTCTCTCATGCAAGCTAAATGCCTACACCAAGTTTGATGGCTTAAACACATAGAGGCAAGCAAGATTCTTTCTTACCATCTCTTCACTTATCATTGATTTCAATTCTCTCTTAGTCCATTGTATTTTATCCTTCCCAGTCCTTGGTTACACTGCGGCAGCCAAGATGTTCAAAGGGTTAAGAGTGATGGACTTGGATTCATGAAGATCTGAGTACAAGTCCTATCACAGTTATTTACTAGCTGTGTGACCCTGGTCAAGTCACAGCTTCTAATAACCTGTTTTCTCATCTGTAAAATTAGGACAACAATAGCATCTGCTTCACAGGGCTATTTGAAGATCAAATAAAATAACATATGTCCGGCACTTTGCACACCTTAAGTAGATGTGTAATGCTAGTTAGTTTCATTCTCCTTGGTCACAAAAACAGAAACAAGGGGCAACTAAGTGATGAAGTAGATAGTGCATGGGCCTAGGAGACAGGAGGACCCAAGTTCAAACCTGGCCTCAGATACTTACCAGTTGTGTGACCCTGGGCAAGACACTTAATCTCAATTGACAGACTCAGAGACAGAGAGACACACAGAGAAAGACAGACAAGACAGAGACAAAAAGAGAGAGAGAGAGAGAGAGAGAAACAATTGAATTACTCTACCTCCTCACCAGCATCCATTATCACTATCTCACTCATTCCAAGCAGTATGGGGTAGCCAGTTGGAACCCCAACTTGCAGCTTATGGGAATTCTAGAACTCCTTGGATTGTGTTTCTGAATAAGTGACCTTTACCCCATGTATCAGGGCAATTCCCAGAAAAATAAAAGGCCTGGGTTTTTTAAATAGGGATGGACAAGATCCCCCCTGAAGTCTATTTGATTGATTTCACACCTCTGATGTCACACTAGAAGGAACCAATCATTAAAGATGCATGGAAAACAGACATTTCTATCAAAGAATCCAGAAAAGAAAGGAGATGCCGGGCAAGGAAAGTATCTCAAGGAAAGGAGGGAATAAACATTAATATCGTTTCTACTATGTACCAGGGACTATACTAAGCACTTTTACTAATATCTCATTTGATCCTCACAACAACCCTGCAAGGTGGCTGATATTATCCCCAAGTACTGTTATTATAGTTGAAGAAATCAGGGCAAACAGAGATCAAGTGATTTGCCTAGGGTCAGACAGATGGTAAGTGTCAAAGGCCAAATCTGAACTCAGATCTTCATGACTCCAGGCCCAGTGATCTATCCACTGCACCATCAAACTACCACTGGCAAATGAAAATAGTTCAGGCCAGAAAATGAGGCCGGAATTCTACATTATAAAGGAGAGAACTGCTATAGCAAGGAGGGAAGAAAGGCAGGTGCCAAGAAGTCACCTATCCTGGCAGATCACTAGGTAGCATTCTTATGGCACAAGGTTTAAGGACTACAACATACACTGCTAGAAATTAGACTGATAAGGCAAGAGTGAGTCATTCTGTCAGAAGAGCAACTCAATGCAAATGGTCGGGGTGAAAAGGAAATTCCCAAAATGGAGATTAATTTGGCCAAAAAAAAAATCCATCCACTGGCCTGGCAAACAATAGATCACTCAAGACAGGAGGTATCAGAAGTAATGAAGATGGCATTGACTGGGGTAATGCTCAGGTTTCAACAATGAGATGAGTGGAAGAGTAGGAGAGCACAGAGAACATAGAGTTGAGCATCAGAACACCTGGATTTCAGGCCAAGATTTGTTCCTTACTATCTGTACAGCCTCATTTAGGTCAGTTAATGCTGGCCTTCACTTCCCACTAGTGAGTTCCCCCTGGGGCCTCCATTTTGGGGAGAGGCCCAGGAGAGTCAACTTTCATTTCCCTTCTGACTCTGCTTCTGACTTTTTAGACTCCACCACTATGTCCCCCCAGGTAGGCTACCTTCTGTCCCCAGAACCCTTCAATTGCCTTCTGTGTGTTCCACTTCCTAAAGGGTAGGTATTATATTTTTGCTTGTATTAGTATCTATAGTCCTTTATATGTTATATCTATAGTCCTTTCTATGAACAGTGCCTAGTCCATAGAAAACACTTAATAAATGTGTACTGCCTTGTCTTGCCTTGTCAATGTTTCCCATGTTTCCATTTACAAAGAACATCCAGAGATGAGCACATTTCCCTATTTGCTAACAAATTGGTTGGACAGGAGGAAGTAACATGAAAAAATTGTTGTAGTTGTGTTTGTCCTTCATTCTCGAAGAGGAACATGATATCAGGGAATGATGACTTGCAGTTGATTTGTATTTGAGAGAGGGAGGAACACTAAGGAACACCAAGGAAGAAAAGATATCAACCTAATTGAAGTGAGGGCAAGAGGCAAGGATAGGTTCAATAATAATGATTTTTTGAAAGTCAGTTTGGATAGCAAGATGATGATATAATGTACTTTCCTAACTGAAACACATACACCTTCCTCCTTAAACCTTCCCTACAATCTAGGATTTTTCTTACTCTGACAAGAATGGTCTTGTGCTTAGGATTAAACACACACATGCATAACAAACAAGGGAAATTAGAGGTTTTAATATAAGGTTGCAAATTTTACCTCAGTACCCACTGAGACTAAGACCCATAAGTAAAATATGGCATTAGAAAGGTGTATTTCATTCAAAGGCAACAAGAGAGGTAAAGGAGTAGATTTGCATTTTATATGAGGAACATATATCTGTGTAAGAAAATTAAGGGAATGGAGGAAGAAAGATGGATGTTATTAAGGTGAAGTTCAATGAAGGAAAAAATAGAAGTGATATTGTCATTGGATTATGCTACAGAACATCTGGTCACAAAGAGGAACTAGATGAGGAAATAAAGTAGAGAAATTAATCAAGAAACCTGGAAGTCATATTGACTCCATTTAGAGCACATCATGCCAAGATAATACAGTAGTGATGAGACTTCAAGAATCTGTAAGTACACATGTTATCTCAGTGCCAAAAGAAGAGTAGAAAATAATAACTTGATTTACCATAATGAGAATTTCTTCCTTCAAAAGCCCAATGAGCAAATGAAGTAAAATGCTATTCTGGATTTAATTCTAACCAGCAATGAAGAATTGGTTGCTGAGCTAGATATGATGAAAATCTTGACAGGAATTTACCACTTCATCTTAGAATTTAGAATAGAGAAAGAAAGAAAGGTCAAGTATAATTTGACAATGTACCTTAGACTTTTGGAAAGCAGGTTTCAAAGGCTTCGGAGAGATCATATGTAATAGAAAAGAACAGAACAGAATAGAATTCAAGTCTGGGAATAGGAAACTTTGGACTTCTCAATCCAATTCATAAGCTTAACCCACTCCCCCAAAATGCTCGTTCTGCAAAACACTATCACAAATAGCAAGTAAACCTATTTATCCAAGAAAAACATCTAACAGAAATCAGAGAAATTCTAATATAACATACCAAAGAAGACACAAGAGTAAAAGAACTCCTCAACTGGGAGCAATATAAGATTTCAGCTCATGCTCAGAGAAACAGGACAATCTCACCCAGGGGAGGTCACCTCTTAACCATCTCCATAATTGCAAGTCTTGGAGGTCAAGGAACCTGCTTGCTAAGACCTGCTTCCCATATGTGTTTGAATGTATCCGTTCAAAAGAATCTTTCTTGAATGCCAACCTGGAGCTCTTCTCTCCATAAATATCTCCAAAACTTCCCTCTGGTGCCTTTCCAACAATCTAAAGCAAGTCCTTATTCAGATATACAGTCATGCTCAGCATTCTCTTTTACAATCAAGTCACATCTCCCTCTGAGTACACAGAACACGGCACAAGATCATCTCTGCACCAAACCACACCAGCCTTGGACAGATGCATGGTTGCATATCTAGAACTGCTCTGCTTTTGCCAAATGGCCAGGGACTACTTTATAAACATGTTCAGTGTAAGACCTGCTTCTTCCTGCTTATTGGTACTGGCCAAAGGCAGTCCTAAAGTGTGAAAGACTGATCCATTGGGCAACTGACTGTAACTGCTCCTTTTCCACCCATGAACCATGATTGTCCTGCCTTTCTTTTTGTTGGAACACTCATGCAAGGCCTTTCTCTATTTTCTGTGGCATTCTTGAGTTATCCATAATCTACAGATTTATCATGGATTCAGTGTTCAATGATCAGCTTTGAATTACACGTCAGTTTTATCAGTTCAGTCAAGGATTATCAGATTCTAGGTGACTGACCCCACTATGTCAGGGTGTTAAGACCTTTCTTAAATTGTGAGAGTTTCCTAGTCCTTAATTCCAACACAGCCTCAGAATCATAGGATTTTGAGGTGGGAGGGACTTTAGGTTTCATTTCATTCAACAATCTCACTTTACAGATCAGGAAACTAAAGTATAAGAAAAATGAATAACTTGTCTTCCTCCATCCTACCCCCAACCAGCCCTTAAAATGAAAGCATTAAAATGCAAACACAATTGTATTTACCTCTTCACTGTTTAGAATAGGAGATATATGTTAGAGGCATAGCAGGCACTTAGTAAATGATAACTGATTGATTATTGCTGCTTAGGACATGTTTTACTATATCTAATGTAACAAATAGATTCAATTCAACAGACATTTAATAAAGACCTCCTATGGACAGATCCCTACTGTAGGGATTGATAAATCAAAGTGCCTGTCTTCTTGGAGTTTACAGTTAAGTGTGGGAACACAGAAAAAACTAAAATACAAATACATCATAATTGTGTAAAATATATACCTACATACTTATATTTCTTATAAATCTAATATGGGAAAAGCAGAAAGAAGCTACTTTCTATCAGGCTATGGCATTTGTTGTTGTTGTTGTTGTTGTTGTTTGGTTTGGTTTTATTCCCAATTCATTTTCAGGGACATTTCTGTTAAAAGCCAAGCCTAGTCTAGCTAATTGTACTATCATGAGTATATCATCTTGAGCCCAGCTTATAGTTTCTTAAATGTTTTAAAATAAACAAATAGAACCTTATTTGTACTAAGCCAGATTTAATTCATCTTAAACTCCCTTGGACTTATTTTAATTATGCAAACTCAATAGGCATTGGTAATTACTATTTCAATTTCAGATTGTCACTGCAATTTACAATTCAATTGAACTAAATAAACATGAGTTAGGAGTAATCAAAAGATAAAATAAGAACATTCCTTTCCCTCAATCATAAGGCATTTATAAATATATATGTGTGTATGTATGTGTTTGTGTATAGAGATATAGCTTTATTTGATGCTGGATCATTTCAGTCATGCCCACCTCTTTGCAACCCCATCTTGGGATTTTCTTGGCACAGATACTATGGCTTACTATTTCCTTCTCCAGTTCATTTTGCAGATGAGGAAACTGAGGCAAAGGTTAAGTGACTTGTCCAGGGTCACACAGCTATTAAGTGTCTGAAGCTAGACTTGAACTCAGGAAGAGGAGTCTTCCTGACTCCAGGCCCAGCACTCTCTCCACTGCAGCACCTATATGCCCTTCAAAAATAAAAGATACCCAAACTATCAGAAACATAAAGAAATACACAAAGTTAAGATGAGGGCTTAGAATAAAACCTATCATGTTTCAGCTGAATCCAAAGAAAGCCTAGGTGGTGATCATATTTTCACAACAGAAGACAGTAAAAATAAATGTTTAAAAGATAGTTGGGGAAACTGTATTATGCTTGAAAGCACTATAGATAATTAAATAAGATTAATAGTCCACAGATATGAACTGGATTTCATAGCATCTAAATATCTCAAGGAAAAGAGAATTGGATCACAAGCTGAAATAAACAACAAAACAATAATCATTGAGGCATTTCGTCAGAGCAAGCTGATGGCCCAGTGAATATAAAAGAACTGAGGTCAAATCCATGCTAGTTGTGTAATACTTGGCAATATTTTTGTAATACTTAACCTCTATTTGACTCAGTTTTCTCAGCTGTAAAGTGGGGATAATAATAGCACCTACCTCACAGGGTTAGTTTGAGGATCAAATGAGATAATATTTGTTTGTTTGTTTGTTCATTCATTTGTTTTAATGCTTAGCATAGTGCCTGGAACAAAGTAGGTACTATGTAATGCTTATCCCCTTCTCATTCCTTTTCAGAACTAGACAAATCTATTTAAAAGATATAAAAGAAAGAAGCTAAAGATTTGAATAGAATTTTAAAAGCATTAGATATCTGGTGATTACAAAAATTTAAATTGTAAAGATATACATATATCTCCATTTTGCACAGTACCTTTAAAAAATTGATCATGTAGTAAGACACAAAAATCATAAATAAATGCAGAAAAACAAATAGTAAACATATCCTTTCTTGGCCACAAGGCAATGAAATTTAAAACAATAAGGATAATTTAAGGAAAGGATTCAAACTTAAATGAAAACTGAGTAAGAATGGGTGAATCAAAGAACAAATCATAGAAACAATAGGTAAATTTTATCAAAGAAATTGAGACAAAACACCAAACTATGCAAGATGCAGTCAAAGCAGACCTTAGGGAAATTTTCTCTTTCAAAGCACTTTCATCAATAAAAGGAAAATTAATGAATTAAAGCATATAACTAAGAAAAAAATTAGAAAAGCAACAAAACAAAAAAAATCCCCAAATCATAAAACTAAACACTCAGATAACTTTTGTTCATCTTTTGTTCTTGAAGAGGACCAGTCTTGACTGTGCACGGACTGGATTTAAGTGAGGCAATGCTGCATAACATAGTCAGCCTCATTTCCTCCTCCAGAGTCATCGGAGTCCAGGGGCAAGACAAGAGTCAAGGCAACTGATGATGACCCAGATTCAGATAATGAGTATTTTTAAATTGAAGCCAAAAAATACATTCAATTTGTCAGTAAAAGTAGAGATATTTCTTTTATGAAGGTTAGACAAATCATTAGCTAACCTGATTTAAAAAAAGAGGAAAATTAATATAAAAAATGAAAAAGAAATCACAACAAAGGAAATTGTTAGAAATTACTCTGTCCAATACACACCAATAAAACTAATAACTTAAAAGAAATAGATTAATACTTAGAAAAATATAAAATGCCCAAATTAACATAATAAGAAGAAAGTTTAACAACTTAACCTAAAAAAAAATAATAATAAATTGAATACTATCATTCCAAAAGGGGGGAAATAGACCTAAGTGGGTTTGCAAATTAATTCTATCAAACTTTCAAAATTAACTCCAAAATTACATAAATATATTTGAAAAACAGAGAAAGAAAGCACATTACTAAATTTCTTTTATAAAGCAAATACAATTTTGCTACACAGACCAAGGAATGCTAAAACAGAGAAAGAAAATAATAGATTAAAATATCTCTAATAAGTATTGATACAAAAACATTGAATAAAATATTAGCAAAGAAGCTAAAGCCACATATTCCAAAGATTATTCCCTATGACCAAGTGGAGTTTATACCAGCATTGTATAATTTGTTCAACATCAGGAAAACTATAAACATAAAGGTCATATTGATTAAAAAAAAACAAGAAAAATTACAAAATTCTATCAATAGTTACAGGAAAGGCTTTGGATAAAAACATCATTTATGTTTTTTTAAAGGATTAAAATGCATAGGAATAAATGGACTTTTCTATAAATGGCGAATAGGCTCTAAATAAAACCAGTTGACATTAATGATAATTTAAGGAAAGGATTCAAACTTAAATGAAAACTGAGTAAGGATGGGTGAGTCAAAGAACAAATCATAGAAACAATAAGTAAATTTTATCAAAGAAAATGAGACAAAACACATGTGGGATGCTGCCAAAAGCAGACCTCACAGAAATTTTCTCTTTCAAAACACTGTCATCAATAAAAGAAAGATTTATGAATTAAGGCATATAACTAAAAAAAAATCAAGAAAAGCAACAAATCCTAAATACAACTCAACTAACATCACCTTGTACCTATCATGTTTATACCAAATGTGTACATGTTGTTTACCATCAATAAACTGTAAGATTCTGGAAGGTAAGGGCTATTTCATGTTTCTTTGTATTCCTAACTCTTTGGCATCTCATAGACACCTAATCAAAGCTTGCTTATTGATTCATATGATGCCTTGAATATATTTAATACTAAATAAATATTTGTTGAATAAGTGTTAAATATAAAGTCTTAAACTTGAGTTTAAAATATCAATTTCAAAAAGTATTAGAGAAAGCATGAATAGGCAGCAATTTGGAAAAATTATTTGGATTTTTAATGGATTGCAAATTCAATATGGGTTAGCAATATGTTATAGTAGTCCCCTGAAATCTAATTCAATTGATTCTCAATTGAAGAAACTGCTACTCTTTAACATGGAAAAAAAGATTTAGCAGTATGTCAAAGCTGTCTTCAAGTATCTGAAGGGTCATCTTATAGAAAGACAGACCAGACTTGTCCTACTCATCCACAAAGCATAGAAATAGAAATAACAGGTAGAAACTGTGGAGAGGCAAATTTTGGGTTGGTGTAAGAAAAAACTTCCTAATGGGTAGAACTGTCCCAAAGCAGTCTGTTTCCCTTTTGGAATCAGTGGGTCCCTCTTGTTTAGTGGTCTTCACACAAAAGCTGGGGGAGGGGTGGCAGGAGAAACCCTTACTGGATATTTTGTAGATGAGGTTCTTGTTCAATTAGGAGTTCTTCTATACAACTTCTAGGGTTCCTTCCAGCTCTGGCATTCTGCAATTTTATGGATCAATAAGAAATTAACATAGAATCATAGCAGTAATCAAGTAAACAGATATCAGGGGATGGCATAGTGGATAGAGTGTCTGGCCTGGAGTTAGGAAGATCTGAATTCACAACTGACCTTAGACACTTACTAGCTATCTGACCCTGGGTAAGCCACTTGTCTTTCTTTGATTCACATTCCTCATCTGCGAAATTAGCCAGAAAAGGAAATCGCAAACCATTCCAGTATCTTTGCCAAGAAAAACCCAAAAGTGGGTCACAAAGAGTCAGACACAACTGAAAATGACTAATCAACAAATCAAATATCACTGGGAATTGTTTGCCATAATCTCAGAAGAGTCTCAAGTGCAGATGACTCAAAGGGCAAAGGAAAGACACATGACAGACATGAATGAGTTATAGAATATTTCCAATAATGACATTTGTTTGAGAAAAAGCATCATCAAATATATATGTGACCAGAGAGGAAAGCAGGGCAATCACCACACAACAGTGCGAAAGAATAGATGGATAGCCCAAACATTCTACCAATATTCACAAAGAATGAAAAGTATGAAAAGAAAGCCATCAGTGTGTTGGGTGATAACTCTATGGACAATTTACATAAAGACATGCAAGAATTGTCACCATGCCAATAGGATTTCAGAGGACTGACTTGGAGGATTGAAATGGAAAGGTACTCAAGGTCAGTTTTATTGCTTTTGAAAATGAACAAGATATTTATTGTGAATCAACATTTTAGTGACCTACTTGCTTTTAGGATATGGTGGCTTAACCCCCAGGTTGTTCTGAAAACTCAGAACCTAAATAATATAACAGCATCCCCTAAAACTCCACAGGCAAATGCACAGCCCTCTGTCTTTCTCTGAACTTATCATAGTCTATTTAAGTTTACTGGGGCTATATCTCCCTACTACTTATTACTACTCCTAATAGCTAGCATCTATGTAGTGCTTTAATTATTTCACAAATATTATCTCATTTTATCCTCACAGTCACCCTAAGAGAGAGGTGCTTCCATCATCCTCATTTTACAGATAGGAAACATGAGACAGTTAATAAGTGTCTGAGGCCACATTTGAACTCAGGTTTTCCCATCTCAGTTCCCTATCCACTGCCCCACCTAGCTGCCTTCTAGATTGTAAGCAATTAGACTATATGCTCCATGAGGACAGGGACCAGGTTTTAATTATTTTTGCATCTTCTCCAGTACCCTGTTCCTGCTGCCTCTTCATGTAAGAAGAAATCATTAAACATTTATTAAATTGACAAAACAAGAAGTAAGCAAATGTCCATAACTTTTTGTCTATGTTTCATCATTACCTGTGTATGATGATCCATAGGAAGCAAGCAGAGGAGAGTTGTGATGGAAAGTCTTTGGAACTGAACATTAGGGTTTGAATCCTAACTCTGCAGTTTAAGTGGATTTGTCTTGGGCAAGTCCCTGCCCATCACTGAATCTGTATTCTCCTGTGTGAAATAAAGGAGTTGGTCTGGATGATCTCTAAGCACCCTAGGGAACTTAGGTTGAAATTCTATTCCATTCTTACCATAGAAGATAGGCAAATAAAACATCAGGTTTTACAATTGCAACTCATTTGGGGAGCTGTTTGGAGCAGACAACTCATTTGTCTTTATTATTTCCCTTAAAGTAATTTTATCAATCATATTACAACTCTGTCATAAAAACTGGAATGTAAAGTATAAAGCATATTTCTAAATATCACAAACATTTTCAGGGCATCTGTTCTATTAAATCAAATAAAAGCAAATCAAAATGAAACAAATTCCATCAACAATAGGGACAGATCTACTTAAATTAATTTTATTGGATTCCAATTGTGTCCTGAATACCTTTCTTGTCAAAGAATAAAAAGTAGAAATATGCCTTATAAACAGTAAATGGCAGAATTTTACTTGAGGCCAGTTCAAAGTGACATATTTTAGTATAGAGTGTCCAAGTTTTTTCAATAGTGGACAGCTTGCTCAGGAATCTATATTTGTATACCATTAAAGGAATTTAATTATTTCATTAGGATGAAAAGATCATAACATTTAGATCTGAAAAGGATCCCATAAGTTCTTAACCTGTGGTCCATAAACATTTTAAAAAATATTTTAACAACATCTCAATGTAATTCATTTTCTTTGTAATCCTATTTGTTTCATTTTATGCATTCAAAAACATTATTCTAAGAAGGGAGCCCTAGATGTCATCAGATTGGCAAAGAGGTATGCTATACAAAAAAAAAAGGTTAAGTACCACTTATTTAATAAAATCCCCTAATTTTTTAGATGAGGAAACTGACTCCTAAAGAGGAAAAGTGACTTTCCCAAAGTCCCATAGGAAGTAAATGTCAGAGCTGGAATTTAAGCCCAATCACAAATCCAGTGTCATTTCCACCACATCATGCTCCATGAATGTGGTCATTTACATTCAGCTTCAATTAAAATTGATAATTGACTTATGCTTTTACTATTACATCAAGTAGCAATTGGTAACCCAACGGTAGCATTAGGAAGACAAAGGGGGTTGGTTGATTGGTGTCCTTCATTCTCAAAGAGGACCAAAATGAGAACACTATGCTAGTCAAGTTACAGTGTGTCTGACTGTGACTGATCAAGCTTGGAATGTTCTACCACAGGTCAGGAACAAATAGTCCATGTGAACATTTGGGGTGGATTCTCTAAATTTGTGCATCTTGAGCTATTTCCTTTGATCTGTTTCAATTCTGCTTTGCTCATAGAGCATAGCCCCTTCTCTGATGAGGGCATGTCATGCTGGGCAGTCCTGTGCCAGTGTCTCCCATGTTACACAATCAATTCCAAAGTTCTTAAGAGAAAGCTTGAGAGTGTCCTTGTATCACTTTTTTCTGACCACCATGTGAGCATTTGCCCCGTGTGAGTTCTCCACAAAAGTCTTTTTGGCAAGCATATATTTGACATTCAAATAATGTGGCCAGCCCATCAGAGTTGCACTGTCTGCAATAGAGTTTGAATGTTTGACAGTTTAGTTCAAGTAAGGACCTCAGCGTCTGGTATCTTATCCTGTTGGGTAATCTTCAGAATCTTCCTAAGACAATTCAAATGAAAGCAATTCAGTTTCTTGGCATGGCACTGGTATACTGTCCAGGTCTTACAGGCATACAACAATGAGATGTGGTAACTACATCAATGAATCTTTGTGAGCTTTCATTTCCATACATCTTTCATCCACTCTTGCAGGCCGTAACACTTGGAGGATTTTGTAAATGTTTTTGTAGGGTGGCTATTGATAAAAAAACAATCATCACCCTGAAGTTAAGATGGTGAGCAATTCTCTAAAACTAGCTAGACTTGTCCTACATTTAATGGGGTTAAACCTTCAAAAAGTTCTCCTCTCCTTTGAGAACCAAGGGTAACTTCCATGCCATAGGATTTTAGTGGAGGTGTGATAGATACAGCTATAGACATGTATGTTTATGTCTGTGTCTCTATGTATACATACACACATATATACAGTGAATACAGCAAATATACAGCATGTATACATATATGCTTAAAATATAGATGTGTTCACATATGCATATATACTAGAATGCTCTAGTAAATGTCTAAAAACCAGCTCTCTCAGAAAAAAATATTCCCATCAGATTTCTTAAATTTAAGCTACATTACTAAAATTTTCTCCATCATTTTCTAAAGCCTAGACAGTCAACAAAACTATAACTCAAGCCTGGATTTATAGCATTTGCCAATTTCCAGGGCACTGAGAGAAGGAAACAAGAAACCACTCCAGTATCTTTGCCCCAAATAAGGTCACAAAGAATCAGACATGACTGAAAAATGACTGAACAACAACAAAAACAAAAAAGGCACAAATGCTCATACTGAAAATTTAACAATCATCTTTCACATGTTTTATGTATATAGCTACATATGCATACATGGGTATGTGTATCTGTATATCTGTAGCTATATATATAATATATAAGTTTTTATGTGTGTATACATGTATGTGTATGTATAGATGTATGTACATCTATACATATACCTATGCATATGTGTGTGAGTATATATATATATATATATATATATATATTTTTTTTTTTTTAGTAGCTTAAAACTACACTTAGCCTTTTAGGACGTGCCATATAAATTGCTAAAGATCACAGAGGGGCCTCACATACAAAATCATTAACTAGAGCAGGGTTATAGAGCTTTAGCCCCATGAAACTTTGGATGTTTGTATTCTGGCCAGCTGTCTCATGCCTCAAAGTTTTCCAGTGTCATGCCACATGGTATAACCTCTTCTCTTCCCTCTTCTAGAACAATCAAACAACCTTCAGGATATTTTCATTGTAGTACTCCTCTCCCATGACTGACTTTCCCCCTCCATTGCTCTCCCATCTTTGTCACCCTTTCTCTCAATCTTTTCCCAGGGGGTAGAGTATTGGGGACCATCTTCTACTCAACAAAGATGTGATTCAAACTCCCTGGGTGACAGAACACCCATTCTCTCAGTACAATTGGGACCAGGATAAACTACTCTTTTGTGACTCCCTCCTTCTCAGCTAAATCTTCCTGGGGTTCAAGAATTCCTAATGATTGGGGCGGCTAGGTGGCACAGTGAGTAGAGCGTCGGCCCTGGAGTCAGAAGGACCTGAGTTCGGATCCAGCCTCAGACACTTAACGCACACACAAACAAAAACCTAGTCGTGTGACCTTGGGTGAGTTACTTAACCCCAATTGCCCTCCAAAAGGCAAAAAAAAAAAAAAAGAATTCCTAGTGATTGCTCTGTTCATATGGGCCATATGCTAGACATGCAGGTTTTAGGGATTTCCTCCATCCACCCATTAAGTACTGGTAGAAGACCACGTCTATTCTGGACCCAGATTGACAAGGTAGAACAGAGTTTAAAACATCCATTCCTTAACTAATCATTACAGACTGTATCCTTTTCACAAGCTGCTTCTTTGTATGGAATCAATTTACAATTTGCATAGTAAAAAGGAAGGAAGAACAGCTGCTCCTGCCATTCTACACCTGAGTAGGATTACAAATTACAAATCCACCAGAACTTTGATCAATTTCTTATATCACATGCTCATATATTTAGAGCTGGAAGTGACCTTAGGAGTCAGCTAGTCCAACTCCTTTATTTTACCAATGAAGAAACACCAGCCCAGAGAAATGAAAGGATTTTCCCAAGGTCATCTGGATAGTAAGGACCAGGAGCCTAGCTTCAAAACTGGATCAGCGGTCTTTCCACTACTTTTCATGATGTATTTAAAAAACAATAACAACAACAAAAAAACAGAACAACAACAACAACAACAAAACCATAGTGTGATGGGAGGGGAGGAGCAGGGAAGGACAAAGGGCAGGAATCTCAATATTCCAAGCCATTAAAGCTAATTATATTTGTGTTTCTATACAAAATTAAAAGGATTTCTAATTTCAGAAGCAAATCCCTAAGCCATTTAGAGAAATTAAGTGTTTGTTAATAAATTACAGACAACTCTACTTTAAAATGTCATCTATGAATATTCTTTCTTACTAATGACCAATTCCAGATCATAATTTTTTAAAACCACTTTGTAAACATTCGCAATAATTTCAGCTGTAAGTAGAACTCTGCAAGGACTCCAGTATTTCAGCATATTTCTTCTTTTTAAAATTTATTTATTTACTTTTAGTTTATGACATTCAGTTCCACAATCTCTTAAGTTTCAAATTTTCTCCCCCTTCCTCTCCTCCCCTCCAACAGCTTCATGTAATCAAATATAGGTTCTACAAATACCTCTATATTGAACTTTAGTCATGTTGTAAAGGATTATAACCAACGGGCTAAACAATGAGAAAAAAGGGTTAAAACAAAACACAAATGATAGAAAGCAAATAGTTTGCTTCAATCTGCAGACTCTGTAGTTCTTTCTCTGGATGTGGATATCCCTTTCCATCACGAGTCTTTTATAGTTGTCTTCTAACGTTGTATTGCTGAGAGGAGTCTAGTCTATCAAGATTAGTTATCACACATATGATGTGTCTGTAATTGTGTACAAAGTTATCCTGGTTCTGCTCTCCTCACTTAGCATCAGTTTATATAAGTCTCTCCAAGTTATTATGAAGTCTGTCTGCTCCTCATTTCTTATAGCACAGTAGTATTCCATTATATTCATATACCACAACTTGTTTAGCCATTCCCCAATTGATGGGCATCCCCTTGATTTCCAATTCTTTGCCACCACAAATAGAGCTGCTATAAATATTTTTGTACATATGGGTCTTTTTCCCACTTCTGTGATTTTTTTGGGATACAGCCCCCAAAGTGGTATTGCTGGGTCAAAGGGTATGCACCACTACCTTTGGGCATAGTTCCAGATTGCTCTCTAGAATGGTTGGATCAGTTCACAATTCCATCAACAATGCATTAGTGTTCCAATTTTTCCACATCCTCTCCAGCATTTGTCATTTTCCTGTTTTGTCATCTTAGCCAATCTGACTGGCGAGATATGGTAATCCCATACTAAAAGTTGTTTTGATTTGCATTGCTCTAATCAATAATGATTTAGGGCATTTCTTCATATGCTTATAAATATCTTTAATTTCTTTCTCTGAAAACTGTCTGTCCATATCCTTTGATCATTTATCAATTGGGGAATGACTTGTATTCTTATAGATTTGACTCAATTCTCTGTATATTTTAGAAATGAGGCCTTTATCAGAAGCACTGGTTATAAAAATTCTTTCCCAATTTCCCACTTCCCTCCTAATCTTGGTTACACTGACTTTTTTTTGTACAAAAACTTTTCAATTTAACATAATCAAAATTATCCATTTTGCATTTCATAACACTCTCTAATTTTTTTTTTGGTCATAAAATCTTCCCTTCACAAATCTGACAGGTAAACTATTCCTTGCTCTCCCAGATTGCTTACAGTATCAGCATTTATACCTAGATCACACACCCATTTAGACTTGACTTTGGTATATGGTGTAAGATATTGATCTATACCCAGTTTCTTCCATACTATTTTCCAGTTTTCCCAGCAGTTTTTGTCAAATAGTGAATTCTTATTCCAGAAGCTGGGGTCTTTGGCTTTATCAAATAGTAGATTACTATAGTCATTGACTGCTGTGTCTCATGTACTTAATCTATTCCACTGATCCACTACTCTATTCCTCAACCAGTACCAAGTAGTTTTGATGACTGCTGCTTTATAATACAGACTAAAATCTGGTATGGGTAGGTGACCTTCCATAGCATTTCTTTTCATTAATTCCCTTGATATTCTGGACCTTTTGTTCTTCCAGATGAATTTTGCTACAATTTTTTCTAGCTCTATAAAATAATTCTTTGGTAGATTGATTGGTATGGCACTAAATATGTAAATTAATTTACATAAAATTGCCATTTTTGTTATATTAGCTCAACCTAACCATGAGAAACTGATGTTTTTCCAATTATTTAGATCTGACTTTATTTGTGTGAAAAGTGTTTGGTAATTGTGTTCCTATAGGTCCTGGGTTCATTTTGGCAGGTAGATTCCCAAATATTTTATAATGTCTACAGTAACTTTAAATGGAATTTCTTTTTCTATTTCTTGTGGTTGGATTTCATTGGAAATATATAGGAATGCTGAGGATTTATCTTGCAACTTTGTCAAATTTATTTATTATCTCAAGTAGTTTTTTATTTGATTCTCTAGGATTCTCTAAGTATATCATTATATCATCTGCAAAGAATAATAGCTTAGTCTCTTCTTTACCTAATCTGATTCCTTCAATTTCTTTTTCTTTTCTTATTGCTGCCAATGACCTTCATAAAATCTGGAATCCTGAACTGAACTCAATACAGCAGACATGCAGCCTTATCAGGCACACAGTACAATAAGACTATTCCCGATCTCCCTCGTTTTAGACTCTGAACAATTCTATGTTTCTTTAACAGAAGCCTATTAAAGAATCTTATTAGTTTTGTATTATTTTGTTTTGTCTTTTACTTTGAAAAAAAGTTTAGATTATCTTATAATGTTTTATTGCTATGTTTTGTTTTTACACAGCAATCCTTTCCCCTAAACCCCTCCCATTAGTTTTTTTTTTTTTTTTTTTTTTTTTTTTTTAAAAGCAATTGGGGTTAAGTAACTTGCTCAAGGTTACACGGCTAGTCATTGTTTATGCGTGGGTGCTCATTTTCTGAGGCCGGATCTGATCTCGGGTCATCCAAACTCCGAGGCCGGCGCTCTTACTCACTCACTGCTCCACCTAGCCGCCCCTTTAGGGCAATTGGGGTTAAGTAACTTGCCCAAGGTCACACGGCTAGGTTTTTGTTTGTGCGGATTAAGTGTCGGAGGCCGGCTCCGAACTCAGGTCCTTCTGATTCCAGGGCCGGCGCTCTATTCACTGCGCCACCTAGCCGCCCCTCCCATTAGTTTTTTATGGTGGGGTAGGGGTTGGAATGGGGGGACTGCCTTATATTGCTAAATCATAATCAGCTTGTAGCACACACACCAAAAAAAACAATGATCTGGGACTTTTTCATATGAACTACTTTCTAAACATTTCTATCTTCCCTATCCTGTTCTTGTGCTATTGGGTTTTTGTATATATTTTCTCTTGTTCAATTTCATTTTGGAGTTCTACTCTCTGTTTCCTTTTTTTTTTTTAAATACCTCCCCTAATACCTCATTCCCAGCTACTGAAAGTATTGCCACTAGTTCAGCATTCTTAAGCTGGACCTCACTCTAAACACAATCATTTGATGGGTATTATTAGTCAGCCAAACATAACTCTTGCTATTTTAAACATTTTCTTCTTCTGACTTCTATATATTTAAAGAATCATAGAATGTTAGAACGGGTAGATATTGAGACATTTAGAACTGGAAGACATCTTCAAGATGACCTAGCTCATGCCCACATTTTGCAGGTAAGGAAACTGAAGCCCAGAGAATTAGCTCCATTCTTGGATGTTGCAGAGGAAGAAACTGATGCCAAAAAAGGTAAAGTGAATTATGTAATCAGAGACAAAAACAGGACTGACTTTAAATGGACAGGTTGGTAAAGGTAAAAGAAACAGGTTGAATTTTCAGTCAGCTCTGTTATTTACTATCTCTATGAGCTTGATTACATTCTTTAACTTCTTTGAGAAAACTAGACTAGATGACCTTTCAGCTCAAAATACTATGGTCCTATGCTCTTTTCATTTATCTGCACCAACATTCATTCACTCATTTGCAAATTCAAGCTTTATTGTGCATTGGTGTTCACTTCACTGCTCCTTTAAAATTAAAACCTTTCTGGCTAAATGATTCATGCTTGCATATGAATAATTACCTAATCAATTCTTTTTTATGTATATACAATTAACGATTACTTTCTGTGCTGCTTCTTTGGTTGGGATTACAATAAACAACCACTGCTTTGATTGGGATTGCAACCATCAATCACCTCTCTGCAACTGCTTCCTTTTCTCTAATTTATCACTGTCACACAGCTGTCCCTTTTAAGCCTTATGTTAAGGTGTCACATCATTTTCCTGGCATACCTTGATGTGTCTCATGCCCATGCCTATTATGTCTAGCAGTACATGGTTGGTGTCCCCAGGTACAAACACCCAGTGCCCATAATCAGAGTGGCCACCCTACTCTGGAAACAGGAAGAGGAAGTCAACTCAGCCATCACAGTTCAGAGACTCAGCCTAGAACTCACCTCTCAGCTCTCATTACTTGTCCCTATCTTGCATATGCTGTGCAGAGGTCTTAATGCAGAGAATCCATGGGCCCCAACAACCACAAACACATATAAATACTCCCCATGGACCACAGTCATGCAAATCCATTCCATAAAGATATGTTTGCTCCAAATGAGAACATGCAAATGAAACCCATTGATTTGGAATTGTCTTTGTATCAAGATAGTGAAAATATTCATATGTGTTTCAATCAGTATCACTACTGTTTGTCTCATTTTTGGGGAAAAATATCCTTCTATTTTGATTCAGTTAAGTTTTTGAGAGGTGAAAATATTTCATGCTTGAATCATGACCAACATGCCCCAGAACCACCAAGCTTCTCCACTTGTCCCACCCTTTCCCCACCCTCACTATATTCTGATTCTAATCAATCTCCCACTCAGCTTCCAGTAACAAACTGCTCTTCGTCCAAACAATGGTTGGTCTCTCCACAAAACCTCATATACCATCATCCTCTTTCCTACTTTGAGGACCCTCTATATATCCCCATTCCCACCATGATGAGACTGAAATTATTCACTATCTTCCTCCAGTTCTGTCACTTTTCTTTCCCTCTGCTCTGTGAACAAAATCCAGCATGTTCAGTACCATGACTCAGCCCCAACCACCCTATTTTCCTCTTTTCATAGACCCTAGCTAATCAAAGATACATGTGGAAAGGATTCTTCCAGGCACTCTTCATCAATTTGCCAAGCTCAGATGGTGGTGAGCTTCTGGAACTTTTGAGAGTAACTCCCTAGAGAGGGTGTAAACATGGCCTTCCCAGATAATGTGTTTCACTGATGGGAGGCGAATTCAAGATCAATGGGTTGTCTCAGACCTTTGGATGGCAATACTCTTGTGAGAAGAGCCATTCCTTTGAGCTGGCTTATAAAAGGAAGCAAAAGAGGACAATGTAAGATAGTGAAAATGGTGCTAAGTTTGAAGTCAGGGGACTTTGTTTCAAAGCTAGGCTCTGCCATATGATACCTTGCTGGCCTTGGGAAATCATTCGACCATTCTGGGTCTCAGTTTCCCCACTTATAAAATTATGTGGCTGGCCTAGATAATTTCTAAGATCCCTTCCATCTCTGAATCTATGAGCCTATGAGCCTCTTTCCCATTTCTTTTCTATAGAAATTCTGACAGTACAGTAGCTCCTCTCGAGCCCCATCCCCACTTCCTAGGAGCTTTCAATAGTAGTCTGGGGAGGAAGGCTACTGGAAAACTGCACATTGTCATATCCATATAATCAAAGAGAAAAGTTCCTAGCTGCCTTTTCCTTTTTTTTTTATTTTCTGAGCTTAAGTCAGAATTCTGAGAATAGACTTTCTTAGCCTGGAAAATAGCATAACTGAGGCAGTTATGGAGTACCAAGGACTCCTAGAGAGGTACCCAGCAGAGGCAGGCATGTGCCAACACTATGCTCAGGGGTTGCTGTTTAGTTTTTTCAGTCATATCTGACTCTTTGTGACCCCATTTAGGGTTTTCTTGTAAAGATACTGGAATGGTTTGCCATTTCCTTCTTCAGTTCATTTTACAGATGAGGAAACTGAGACAACCAGAGTTTAAGTGATTTCCCAGGGTCACACAGCTACAAAATGTCTGAGGTTGGATTTGAACTCAGGAAGATGGGTCTTCCTGACTCCAAGCCTGACAGTCTTTGTACTGCTCCACCTAGCTGCCCTTCTTCAGGGGTCACTTTTCTTGTAATCCCAGTTTTGAGAGTTCAGGGGTCTAGCAATTTCCTGAGTAATACATATCTTAGCAGAAGAGGATCTTCCAAATGATCCCCAGTGTTGTGAAGAACAGAGACAAAGGACTAAAATGACAACATGTTGCCATGAATTATTTGAATGGTGTGGGTTCTCACCCTAAGTGCATTTTCCTTCTGGAATAATCTATGCCCATGGTGTACCACACAATAAGACTGAATATCTGTTTGGGTTTCTGTCAAGTTAAAAAAAAAAAGCCTTATCAGTATGTTAGGGAGCTACTTGTCTAGCAGTGACCCCAAGTTCGGTTCCCTTCCAAACCACAGGATGTACCAAGTATGGAAGACTTTAGGACCCTGTAGAAAAAAGGGAACCACTGGAGGGTTGTGAGGCCCTTGTGTTTTCTCTGCATGATTTGAGGGTTCTTCTAAGTCTTTTGCATTTTCTGCATTTTTATGAGTTTAAAATCTGTCCTTTGCTTGATATTTGCCCTAGTTGGCCTCCGCTTTTACAAGAGCTGGAGGACCCCATAACCTCTATCTGTAATTCTAGATGCAATGCATGTTCTGAGATTTCCCAGAATAATTGTTTTGTGAGGCCCTCACGAACCCAAGAGAGTGATACTTCAGGAGGATAAGCCCCCCAGATTAAACTTTATCCATATAAGCCCAGGGATATGAGCAAGCATGTCCATACAGAGTACATTAGATATACACATATGTATAAAGCAACTGTGTTTTTCTGCTGTCCCTTAAAGGGAAGCCTCCTACGATGAGCCACCAAATCTGCTGTCTTTAAATCGATCCTGACAATTACCCCTGCATCAAAGAGCAATGCCTCCTTTGGTTTTTGTAATTTCCAATTATTTTCAGAGTTAGAAAAATCTCAAGTTCTAATAGCTGTTGTCATTTTTCACTGATTCATACCCTGCTGTAAAAAATAATTGAGGTAGTGCACTTGTATTCTCCTTTATCTTGTTGAAGGGTAGTTAGCCAATATATCTGATTTTTATTCCAAACATAAGTTGTATCTGCAATACAGAGCATACAGTACTAGGAATCATCATCCAAAAATACATCCTCTACAATTCCATAGTCTAAGTCAGAGGTGGCAAACATGGCCCCCAAAACTCCCCAGTGTGGCATACAACATAGAAACTGTTCATTTGTGGCTCTCTGAGTCAATATGTGACCCACAGGCCTATGTTTCTATTTGAGTTCGCCCCTGCTGGTCTAAGGTACCTTCCAGTTTTAAATACTTTGAGCCTGTGACTCATAATATTGTCATTGATTGTCACTCCATTTTTTTCCTATAGACAAGAGGCATGGAATAATAGTAACAATAATTCATCCAATAAAGTCCATCTCTGGTACCTCACTGTGTTGGAGAAGCACCACTCTTCACCCTGTCCAGATTCTGGTTGTACTCATCTCCTGGCCCATAGGTCATTCTCTCTCCTATCTCAAAGAATCCAATTCCTTTTCTGCAGTCTTCTCCACCTCAGTTCTGCCCTTAACCTTGAGGGATTTCAATACACATGATGACATTCCCTCAAATGCTTACCTTTGAGGTCATTAACTTCCCCTACTTTCATGACCTTCACTTTCTTTCTACCTCAATTTCACACATACCTTTGATCTCACCATAACCCATAACTGTTCTAATAACCTAGAACTCTGAGATTCTTCTTCTGCTTACAGCTACCTCTCTCTCCATCTGTTCCTCTACCTCACTCTCCCTAAACCCAGCTTTCATTCTTGGGGCACTCCACCTTTCCCTGCCCCCCTATTCCACTGACTTTGTTCTTGTCTTCTCATTTTCCTCCCTTCTTAATGCTGACCCCAGGATTAAGTTTGTTTTGCACTATCCTCAACTCCCAATTCCTTGCTGCCTTGAGCTATGTCATACTCATGCCTTGCCAAATTCCAGCCTTGAATTAGCCTCAGCAGATGCTTTTTCCATTTCTTCATTTGTGCTGCTGAATGCTGCTACGGGGGTTTTTTATCTCAGCTCTAGAAATTTTTAGAATGCAAATTTTCATAATTGCATTTCAACATAACTAGTTTCATTTGTAGCCCCATGGCTATGATTTTATGCACTTAAAAACATTATTCTGAGAAATGACCCATAAGCTTCACCAGACTTCCAAAGGGGTCCATTACACAAAGAAGGTTAAGACCCCTGCCCTATAGGGTGTCTCATATCTATGTCAATTGGGGTCATTGCCAACTTATATTATTTAAGTTCAAATGAGCCCTCAATGCTGCACAGAAATCCTTTTATTTTTCATCTTTAATTGACCATCACATTCTCCAAACCTTCTTTACTCTACTGAAACTTCCCACACAATCCTCTCTTTCAACAAAGGACTGCCCTTCCTACTTTTCAAAGAAAAACAGAAAAACAGACGCTATCACCTGTGAACATCCCCTTCTTCCCTACTGTATACCTAAAATTCTTCAACATCAATCCCCAATCTCTTCTCCTTTGCACTAGTTTTTGACCATAAAGTCCCTCTTTGCCTTGCTAAATCCAATCATTCCTCTGTATCCATCCTTAATCCCTTCCCTCCCATATCCTCCATCAATTTGTCCCTTCTATCATTCTTCCCCCATCTCAAATCTTCATTTCCTCCCCATCTACTGACCCCTTCTCAGATGCCTATAAACACCCCCATGTCTCCCACACTTAATCATAAAATTCCTTCAAGTTAACATTCTGTATTTCTCCTCCCTTTCAAAGCAAAAGTCCCTTTACTAATGAATATGAAGGATTCAGAAAAACTTGATAAAAGTTATATAAACTTGATGCAAAGTGAAAGGAGAGCTATTTACCACACAATCATAATAATGTAAAGAAAAGAACTTTGAAAGACTTCAGAAATCTGGTTAACTCAGTAACCAATCATTACTCCAAAAGATTTGTGATGAGTTAACTGTGCCAAGAAGAGAAATAATAGACTAGAGAGATTCAGAATGAGATATACATTTTCCAACATGGCCACTGAGTTCATGGCTTTTGTTTGACTGTACTTAATTGTTTCAAGGGAGAGCTTTGGGGTTTGTGGGGAGAGGAAATCAGTGGATAATTACAAAGATTTTTTTAAAGAAAGAAAAGAGCATCAATAAAACATTTTTAAAATAGACCGAGGAAAAGGAAAAGATATTCAGAAGAGGACATGAATAGAGCAACTATCCTTCCCTTATTAAATTTAATATACACTACTAGAAAATGAATTGTACATAACAGAAATTTATGATTTTGTATATGATCTTTTTTGTTCTTCATATATTGAAGTGCTTGCATTTGCCAGTGGTGGTTACATCTATAATCAAAGAGAAAATTGTTAAAACCCATCTGTTCTTATTTCTTCCACTTCCTTTCCTCCCACTTACTTCTCAACCCTTCACAATCTGCCTTCTGACCTCATCACTAAATTGAAATTGCTGTCTCTAAGGTTACCAACAATCTCTTAATTGCTAAATCCAATGTTCTCTTCTCAGTCTTCCACCTATTCAACCTTTGAAAAATGTGACACTGTTGACCACTTCATTATCTTTTGTATTCTCTGTTCCCTGGTTTTTCCTGATCTTGGTCTCTCTTAGTTCTCCTTCTACCTGTCTGACAGCTCGTTCTTAGTCTTCTCTGTGAGATTTTGTCCATATACTAAACATGTATGTCTTCTAATCCTAAGGGGCTCTTCTCAATCTATAGTTTCTCTGAGTGATCTCTTCAGTTTCCATGGGTTCATTATCTCTATTGGTATAGCTACCATATTTCAAAGCTTTAGTCCTGTATCACATATTGAATATATCCCAACTGATTGTCCTCTAGGCACCTCAAATTCAGTATGTACAAAACAGAGAGGAGGATTCCACTCTTCCAAGGTTGATGAACTATAATCCCAATTCCATTCCTCATTTTGAAATAAGATGTTCAATCACTTTCAGTCATGTCTCTTTGTGGACTTAATTTGGGATATTCTTGGCAAAAAATACTGGAGTGGTTTGCCATTACCTTCTCTAGCTCATTTTACAGATAAGGAAACTGAAGCAAACAGAATTAAGTGGCTTGCCCAGGGTCATACAGTTAATAAGTGTCTGAGGCCAGATTTGAACTCAAGAAGCTAAATCTTCCTGACTCCAGTTCTGGCATTCTACCCATTGCACCACCTAGCTGCCCTCTTGAAATAGAATATTCACTCCAATTTCATATTTGGAAAAACAAACACAAAAGCAAAAACATGGTTACCTGCTTCTTTAAGTCTCCTATAAAAGTCTTAGAGCTACTTTCAGACCTAATCTAGGGAAACTCGTTCTCATTCCTTTTTTAAAATTATAGATCTTTGCATATAGATCTATAGTCCTCACAAATTATAGCCTCCCTTTACCTCCATACTCGGAAACTGTTGCTCACTCTTTGGAATTTTGTCTTCCTTCCCTTTCCTCAGTCTCCAGAAAATTAAGATTCCATAACTTGGGCTTATGAATTCAAAAGGATTAAAAATCTAGAATTATATTCAAAACAACACAATGAGAAAACATTATAAAGACATTCATTCATTCAACAAACATTTATTAAGCTTAAACCATTTAAAGAGTATTGAAGGGAAGATTCGAAATTTAGGTAAGATCCATTCTCCGTCCTCATGAATCTTATAGTCTAGTGGGGGCATGGGATGAAACACATATGTAGATCATTATCATATTAATTACTAGTGGAATAAGATACAAAGAAATATAACAGACTAGTACATGATAAGTGCTTGAGAGAGGGGAAAAACAGGATAAGATTGTTATCAACAGACAAAATCTTAGTATACTTTAGATAACCTCTCAGCTTCTTCCTAGCTCTATGATCTTATGTTGTAGCAAATGTTGAATGATTTGAGCTTTAAATTATGGGGAAAAATTCAACTCTGGAAGTACTTTTATAAAGAAGTGGTTTTGTTAAAATGAGACTATAAGATGTTGGTCTATGCCAAGTAATATCATCCTGAGCACCTGCATCTATTAAAAACAAAATGTACTTTGAATCAATTCCAAAGTAGATTTCTTTTAAAATAATAATAATAATAATTCCTTCACACATTTGCATCACCAGAACAATTAAAATGTATTCCCCAGTGGTACAAGTCCATAATTAATTCAAATTTACATGCAACAAAAATCTCCTCCTTATAGTTAGCAGAGATTCTTTTTCTCATCTGGGGCTCTATACTACACCTTAGGGGAAAAAATAGTGATCATAATGTCCTCCTTTGACAATGATGTGCTTTCCCTGGAGATTATACCCTTCACTCCAGAAAATAAAAGAGCTTCATCAAAAAGCCTCCTTCTGGGATAGCACAAAAGTCAGCTGTTGTACCTTCATATCTTCCACCAAATAATATTATGCTATGTTGTAGGCACCAGCACCATCTTGGCTCAGGTTCACTACTAGGACAAATTGAAGCACTTGCAAGTCAATGAACATTTAACAAATGAAGTTTATTTTGCCCTACCACAGCAAAAATATATAAGGATATGGTGGAACTTAGCCTTTTTGGATGTGGACTACCCTCATCTCTGTCTGGAAACACATTTGATCAATAAATTTTCAGAGTATGGCAAGTCATATAGTCTTAGGCACCCACCAAATGTAAGAGGCCCAGATTTTATAACACTAGAATTTTGGGGGTGCATCAGAGAAGCTAGAACAATGAGGTATGATGAAGGTAGGAAGCTGAGATCGTCAGGGAAACTGGCCTTTCTCCATCAAGATGAAGAAAGAGTATAACTGATGCACTAGTATCAATTAAAAGTTTTATTCAGGGCGGCTAGGTGGCGCAGTGAGTAGAGCGCCAGCCCTGGAGTCAGAAGGACCTGAGTTCGGTTTCTGCCTCAGACACTTAACGCACACACAAACAAAAACCTAGCCATGTGACCTTGGGCAAGTTACTTAACCCCAATTGCCCTCCAAAAAGCACAAAAAAAAGTTTTATTCAGTGTGAAACCTCCACCTTTTCATTCATTCATGCATGCATGCATGCACACATCTTTAAAGTTGCCACAAATAGTTGGACTAGGAGTGGCCACCTCCCCTAAACTAGTTTGAGTCAGAGAAATACGATACCATTTTAAAGTGTAATACTTCTCAAATTCTGCTCTCATCTTCTCCACTGTGACTTCCTTCTATTGTTCTTTTTCCTGAGTTTCAATCACATTCGAAAGACTGACATTTGAAAATCAGTTGCTTTATTGCTAGGGTTATATTTCACCTATTCTCTATATATCTTGTAGGTATCTAGTCATTCCCATATTGTCTTCCACATTAAAAAGTGAATTCCTTAAAAGCAAGGACTATTTTTGTCCTTCTTTGCATCCCTTGTTCTTACCACAGAGTCTGGCATATAGCAAGTGCATAAGAAACACTTGTTGGTCAATCAATTGATCTTATTATTAATTGATTATTCATTGTTTTGTTCATTGATTGTCTTTATAGCAAAAGCCTTCACACATAGGCCAATTCTTTAATACTTCAACATGTCTATGATTTCATCAGTGTGGGTACACCCTTCATGATGCTATGATAAACACCTTAGTAGATAGTTTCATAAATTGCTGTAGCTCAAGAAGAGTCAGTACTTAGTATTAAGCCTCTCAAAATTTAAAACTAGACAGAGCCTCAAACAATGGTATGCAAGCCTTTTGAGTTTGGCGATTGGTCTTATACAGCACTTTGAGATCTACAAGGCTCTTTGTATAAATTGTCTCATTTGATCCTCCAAAAGCCCTGCAAGGTAAACTCTACGGGTGTTTTCATCCTTGTTTTATAGACCAAGAAGCTGAAAATAAGCCTAAATGATTTATCCAAGGTCCAGGACTAGCCAGCACCTAGAGTGGAATTTAGAGTTAGGTTTTCTTTCCTCCAGGTTCAACACTCTGGTTACTATACCATACAGCCTCCTCCCAGAGCTTAGTGCTGGCATAGCCTTTGAGAGCCCAGGGTCAGTCAACAGGCATTATTCAGTGTTTAAAATGTGCCACGGACTAGGCTAAGCATAACCTGCCCCAAAGGAGTTCATACTCTTATAAGTGAGCTAACAGTCAATAATATATACATGTCAATAGGTACGTGTGAGATAGAGAGAGAATAGAGAGAAGGTAATCCCAAAGGAGAGGGCACTAGCAGCTGAAGCAACAAGGAAAAGTCTTCAGTAAAAGATGGGATTTCAGCCAAGAGGCAGAGGTGAGGAGGAAGGTCACTCTAAGCAAGGCCAACAGCCAAGTGTAAAGGTATGGAACTGGGAGATAGATTGTCGTTTTTCTTTAGGGGCAGCAAAGAGGCTAGTTCCCCTGTGTGTAGAAGGGAGTGTAAGAAGCTTGGAAAGAGAGGAAAGGACCAAGGCATGAAGAGTTTGAATAACAGACAAGCTTGTATTGATCCTGGAGAAAAGAGTGAGTCTTCACTGACTGTGATGATTACTTTCTGTACCAGTCCTGTGACTTGGATTACAATAAATATTCATTACTTTAGCCAGGATGATCAATCACCTGGGAATGACCGGTACCTGTTTGTGTTTATTGAGTAGGTAGGGAGATGACATGATCAGACTCATACTTTTAGAAAAATATCACTTTGGCATCTGAGTAGAGGATAGATTGGAGGGAAAAGGGATTGGAAGGAGGGAAGCCAATTCAAAGGCTGTTGCAATAACCCAGACCAAAGGTAATGAAGGCTTGGAAGAGGGAAGCAGCTGTGTGAGTGGAGAGCCACAATGAAATGTCCTATAATTATGGAATCTCAGAGAACAATTTTATTGTAGGTCCTCCTAGGAAGTGTTTCATACCTGTTTGCTTAGTTGCCTTGAAGTATTCATCTATTAAGCACACAGTTTTGCTCTTTATAACATTTTCTTTGCTCCCTCCCTGCTTCAGCAATTTCCCATGTTCATTTGATTTTACACTTGTGCCTGATTCATTTCCCTATTCTTTTTTTTTAATTAAAAACCTTTCTGGCTGGATGGATCAGGTTTACCCAGGAATAAATGACTTTACAATAAATGATTACTTTCTGTACCAGTCCTGTGATTGGGCTTACAATAAATAATCATTACTTTGGTCAGGATGATCAATCACCTGGGAGTGACCGGTACCTGTTTGTGTCATTTGTCACTGTTCCAAGGACCAGTTATCACCTAGAACCAAACTTGGAACTTCTCTATGCACCAGGCTAGGGTATTTTTCATCCTCGGCCTGCTTAAAATGGGATGCCAACCAATGAGACATCTCCTACTAGCTTCCTCCCTCCCACTCTCCACCCCCTGCCACTAGATAACAGTAACTCACCTTTCTGTAATACAAGTGAGAAAATGTAGGCGATGAGAAGTGAATTCATCTGTCCACAGATCACAAAAGGAACAAATCTTAGAGCCAAAATTGAAATCTAGGTCTTCTGATTCCAAGGTTAATACTCTTTCCTTTACACCATAGTGACTTATTCTGGCATTGCTGACTTGCCAAGCTGGCAGAATTAAGCCCATTTGTGCTCAAGACTTAGAAATGTATTCTCTTAATAGGGACCCTGAGTCCAGTATCAATCTGTTCATATTTAAATTCAACAAATATATATTAAGAGTCTGATACATAGAAGACTGTACTAGGCTCAAATGGTACAAAGTTAAAGCCAACAGAGTACTTAGTCTCCAGAAGCCCCCCAGCCTAATGAAGATAAAGACATATACAAAAATAACTATAACATAATGGGGAAATGTGAGCAGATCCTGCAAAAATTACCACGAGACATCACTTTCCCTGAAGAAGAGACAGTAATGGGGGCAGAATGGAGGCAGGTCAGAGAAGGGGTCAGAGAGAAGATGGGAGGGAGGGACTTCAGGACTGATGCAGGCTCAGCAATCACACTTTCACAGATTTCCTGTATTCTAGAATAGTTTGCTGAGACCTGGTGCCTTGAACCCATTGGGAGCAATTATCTTCTTATATTGTTCTGCTCACTTCGTTTTCCATCTCATCAGACTACGAAGGATTCTCAAAAGCCTTTCTTTCACCGTTTCATGTGGTACAATGCCATGTTTCTTATGGCACAATCGTATATTCACATGCTATAATTCGTTCAGACATTCCTCAGTTGATGGGGCAGCCTCCTTAGTTTCTAGCTCTTTGCCTTCTTGTTTTTTTTTTTTTAATTCCTCTTTTAGGGTCAGGAAATTACTTTTGCTTGATTGTTACTTCCCCCATCTCTGCTAGTTTCCCTGTGGAATTTGATGTATTTCTGTGCAAATTATTTGAGAGTGTTCAATCTTCCCTCATCCATTTTAGGTAAGAGTGAATTTTATCTTATGTTTATTCAATCCAATCCCTTCCACTACTTTTATATATACTACTTCTAATGCAGTCTCATTTATAAGAAATAATTTTGTTTCTTCCTCCTTTTTATACTCTAATGTACCTTCTCTTCTCTTTTCCCTCTTAAAACTCTCAGAAGAGAACAAAGACCCCCCCAGGACCTCTGTTTTTCTTACTCAATTCCTTCAAAAATATGTGTAGACATTTAGGTTCTGAAAGAACGGTTGTTTCTTTTTCCCTGTTAGAATGTTACCACTATATCATCATACAATTCCTAATTGTTCAAATAAAAATGCCTTTTTAGGTTAGTTTTGACTCTTGTATTTGTTTTTAGAATTTCCTACTCATTTCTGGTCCTTTCATCAAAAAGTGATTGAAAATTCTCTATTTCATTAAAGGTACTTTTCCCCCCATACTGTAAGATCATATTCAGCTTTGCCACTTTAGGTATTCTAGGTTTTAAGCAGATATTTTTTGTCTTTGGAATATTATATTCCAATATCTCCTCTCATTTGTAATGGAAGTTTCTTCTGTGACTATAGTTTCTTGGTACTTAAACTGCTACAGTATTTTTTGTAGCTTAGAAGCTCTGGATTTGGGGGGCAGTTAGGTGGTGCAGTAGATAAAGTGCCAAGACTAGAGTCAGGAAAACTCATCTTCCTGAGATGAAATCTGCCCTCAGACACATAATAGCTATGTGACCCTGGGCAAATCATTTTGCCCCATTTGCTTCAGTTCTTCATCTGTAAAGTAAGCTGAAGAAAGAAATGGCAAACCACTCCAGTACCTTTGCCAAGAAAACCCCAAGTGGGGTCACAAAGAGTTGGACACGACTGAAATAACTGAACAACAACTGGATTTTTGTTATAATATTACTAGGACTTTTCCTATAGAGGTTTCTTTTAGGAGATGACCAGTAGATTCTTTCTATCTTTGCTTTATTACACTGTTCTAATAGATCCAAGCAGTTTCCATTTATGATTTCTTTAAATATAGTGTATAAGTTTTTTATCACGGTTTTCAGGGAGTCCAATGATTCTTAGATTATTTCTCCTTACCCTGTTTTCCAGGTAAGTTGTTTTCATAACAGATTTTACATTTTCTTTCACATTTTAAAATCTTTTGATTTTGTTCCAATATTTTTAGTTAGCTCATGGAGTCATTGATATTTTTCATCTATGTTAGTTTTCAGGGAACATAGTGCCGGTGCAAAGTACTACTTTTTGTTTTAAGCTATTGATTTTCTTTCCAATTCATTATTCCAGCATTTTTATTTCATTTTTATCTCTTGATTCCCTTCTTACAGGAATTCATACAGTCCTTGTGGAAAATTCATTTTTTCCGTTAAATGTCTGCTTGCAGTTATTATGAAGCTTCTCCTTCTAGGTTAGATTTTTGGGTACTTCTAGATCCATTATAATTCTTTACAGTGGTCAATGTCTAATTACTCTGCTTTTTAGGGATCTCTACATCTATAATAATTCTTATACTGGTTCATGTTTACTTGCATTCACTTATTTATCCAGCTTTATTTAGCTCCTGCATTGGAGTACCAGACCAGGCCTAGTTTCCTCCCTTCTCTTGGCTTTGGATCCCCTGCTTGGCCTCAGCCTAGATCTATTTTTTCCCCACTGACTTCCACCTCCTGAGGTTGAGGTTCAGTGTACTGGATCTTCAGGGCCCTTTATGGTGTCTCAGAACAGAATGATGGGAACCTGAGAGACCCTGGCTGTCTGGGTCATCCCAATCTGAGTGCTGCCATGCTATTCTGGTTATTACTACTACTCTCTGGGGCTTCCAAGGTCCCTGTCCTATCTTCCTCATCATGCTCTTCACTCTCAATGTCTTGGTACTTGGAGCCTTTTAGGCTATGTGGGTCCCCAGTCCTTACCTGGACATGTAGGAGGCCTTCATTTTAAAGAATCTCAACAGGACTAGAGATGGTGAAGGAAGGTATTCCAGGCCTAAGAACAGCCCTGAGTGAATGCAAAGAGGTGGGAGGCGTAAAATAACCTTGAGAAATAACTCAGAGACCAACTTCAGTAGAATGTAATCTCCATTTCAGTGCCTTCCACATGTGCTGGCACCTACCAGCACAATATGAACAGAGCACACAAACAAAAGTAAGGTGAATTCAACGTCACAAATATTCATTAAACACCTACTCTGTGCAAGGCCCTGTGATAGGTACTAGAGAATCAAAAAAATTGATTAAATTGGTGAATTAAATCGGAAAGGTAGCTTGGAGCTTAAGATGTTTATATTTTAACCTAAATACAACAGAGAACTAGTAACGGTTCTCAAGCAGGGAAATAACATGGTCAGAACTGAGTGTTAGAAAGATTTGGGGGAGCAGCTATGTGAAAGACATATTGGAGATGGGCAAAGATAGGGAGTGGGGGACAGGGCAGTTAGGAGGCTAGTTCAAAGGGAAGTACTGAGAGTCTGAATTAGGTCTCTGGAAATGGAAGTGGAGAAAAGACTGATGAAATACTGTTCAGTATTGTTATAAGTAAGAGAGCTTTGTTTAGCTTTGCCTTCTGAAACTAAGGAATTCTCCTGCATTCAGAACTGTGCTGTGATTATGCATTAAGAAATGTTTATTTAATGACTTACAAATGATGTTAAAGGAAGATACATGAAGGTCATAACCTGCTGTTTTCCTGTCTGTTATTTCTCTTTCCACGTCCTTCTGAGAAAAGCTCATTAGCCAGTTTTAAAAGGAAGCTCCTTTACAACAGAGGACCAGAAACTAATGGGAAGTGAGAAATATCAACATTTTAAATCAACTGTTCTTTCTTCCTTTTAATCTTTGCCTATTTGATGTGCAATTATTTGTTTTTACTTTAAAATCAAAATGCTGGGGAGAAAAATTTCTCACCTTGGATGAATACATATTATTTTGATTCCCTTTTGGAACCTAAATAAAAAGAAACATTTTAATTGGTCTTCTCTGATGTTTGATCTTAATAGAGGTAACCCTGGGTGGGCCTTACAAGTTAAGATGGGGAGCACAAACTTTGACAGGTTCCACTAAGAGGGAAAAATTGAGTACAGTATCAGTGACAGATTCTTCTCTGTCCAAAGGCCAGCATTGTTGTTGTTGTTGTTGTTGTTGTTGAAGCTTCATTTTCAAAGAGGACTGATGACATCATAGATGATGTCTTGACTTGTGTGTGAATTGGATTTAAGTGAGGCAGAGTGGCACAAAATCATTCAGCCTCACTCTCTCATCCTGAGTCATCAAAGTCCAGTGGCAGGATGAAGTCAAGACAATTGACAATGACCAGGATGCACTGAATGACCCTAACTTCTTGAATGCCTGACCAAGCTCTAAGGGTTCCACAGCACCTGTTTCAGCCACCTTCCAGGCCATTAAAACAAATTCTTCTCATCTGCTCCATTCTGCCAGAAAAGTCTTCATGTGCTTGGGGTAGGCGTTCCCCTAACCCACCAACAGGTTTAAGATCTGTCACTTATCCTCAAACTGGTTTAGCCTATCTGCCAAGACAGTTTACTGAGGTATGGCCAATGTACATGTCACAGTTTCTTGGAGTCACAGGTGAGAGTTCAAAGGCCAGCACAGGCTAAGTATAAAGAAATATGACCACCAATTAGTTGATAAATTAGATTATGGTAAGATGAATGGATGAGCATTCCTTAAGCACTTGCTGTGTGTCCAGTATCATGTTAAGAGTTGGAGATATACCAAATAAATCAAAGAAAAAGGAAAAGAACTCATATATACAAAAATGTATAAGAGTTTTTTTATGGTGGCAAAGAATTGGAAATTGAGATCATGGAGTCATTGATTTTTGGGAAATGGCTGAACAAGTCGCAGTGTATTATTGTGATAGAATACTGTTGTGCTATAAGAAATGACAAGGGAGGATGATTTCAGAAAAAAAACATAGCAAGACCTCTATAAACTAACTGATGCAAAATGAAGTGAGAAAAACTGAGAGATCACTGTGCACAGTAACAGCAATGTTGTAATGATTATCAACTGTGAAAGATTTGGCTACTCTGATCAATAGAATGATTTAAGACAATTCCAAAGGACTCTTGACAAAAAATGATATCCACCTCCAGAGAGAGAACTGATGAACTCTGAGTGCAAATTCAAGTATGATTTTTTTCACTTTCTTTTTTCTGTGATATGGCTAATATGGAAATATGTTTTGCATGATATCATATGTATAATTGACATCATTTTGCTTTCCTTCTCAGTAGGTAGGGGAGGGCAAGGAGGGAGGGAGAGAATTTGGAATTCAAAATTTAAAAAGAAAAGAATGATTTTAAAATTAATTAATTAATTTATTAATTAAAAGCTAGTGATACAAATAGAAAAAGTTAAAGTAATACCTACTCTGAAGCTCTAATTGGGAGAGATAATATATAAAAATAAGTTCAGCTTTGAGACAGATGGAAAAGCCCAGAAGTCCTAAGGATATAGCAAAGAAAGGCCCAGGTGCCCTTAGGTTATGTAAATACGTCAGATAAAAGTACAATGGGACTGTAGGTCATAGGTCAAGAAGCCCTCTATCTCTTGAGACGAAATCACATAAGACTTGTGAAAAGTCAAACAGTCTATGAAGAAGGAGAGCAAGGTGGAAGGGAATCCCCAGGCACGGTGAGTTTTTCCTCTGCTCAAATGTCACAGATGGTTTCTGGGGGTTTTGTGATATAGGATCATCAAAGCCCAGGTTGAAACCAAGCAGGGCCAACCACTCCATCCAAAAGTACAGTAGAGGACATAAAGCCTGATTCATCAATTAATGTTGGATAAATTAATAAGCCAAAGAAGTTACTGACCACTAATGGAAAATTATAATGGATCTAGAGATACCCAAAAATCTGAACTAGGAGACAAAAGCTCTAAAAATTACAAGCATAGACTTAATATTTTTTAAATGTTTATAAGTTTTTACTATTATTTTCTGCTTTTTACATTACCAGAATATCCCATTATACTTCCCCAAATGTAATCACATATGACAAATAGTATTTGGAGGGGTGAGGGAGAGTCAGAACAATTGATGAACAAAGAATAGGTGAAAGGACCTATATGGACAAAAAAATTTATAGCAGCCCTTCTTGTGATGGCAGAGAATTAGAAATAAAGGGAACATCCATCAATCGGGAATTGACTGATTAAGTTGTAATATATAATTGTGATAGGTTACTATTATGTCATAAGAAATGACAAGCAGTATGGTTTCAGAAAAACCTGGGAAGACTTATATGAACTGATATAAAGTGAAGGGAGAAGAATCACAAGAATGTTGTACATAGCAACAATATTGTAACAATAATCAATTGTGAAAGACAATTACTCTGATCAATGATCCAAGACAATGCCAAAAGGACCCATGATGAAAAATGCTATCCATATCCAGAAAGAGATATGATGAACTCTGAGTGCATATTGATGCATACTCTTTTCACTTTCTTTATGTTTCTTGTTTTTACTAATTTTTTTTAAATTTTTGCAACATAGATAATATGAAAATGTGTTTTGCATAACTTCAGATGTGTAATTGACATTACCTGCCATCTCAATGGGGGAGGGGCAAGAGGGAAGGAGAAAATTTGGAACTCAATTTTTTTTAATTTTTTTATCTTTTTGCTTTTTGGAGGGCTATTGGGGTTAAGTAACTTGCCCAAGGTCACATGGCTAGTTTTTGTGTTAAGTGTCTGAGGCCGGATTTGAACTCAGGTCCTCCTGACTTCAGGGCCAGCACTCTACTCACTGCTCCACCTAGCCGCCCCAGAACTGAATTTTTTTTTAATGGATGTTTAAAAAGAAAGGAAAAAAGAGGGAGGGAGGGAAGGAAGGAAGGAAGGAAGGAAGGAAGGAAGGAAGGAAGGAAGGAAGGAAGGAAGGAAGGAAGGGCACAATTATACAACACATTGAAAAAGTTTGAAAACACATGTAACACGTAACACTTGTGAACCTTACACCTCTATGAAGGGGTAGGTTGTAGGTGTCTTTTCATATCTATTTATTTGAGTGCTTGATTTTTCTAATTTTGTTTTGTTTACTTTGGGGGGTTTGTTGGCATACTATTGTTCTTTCCATTTACATTGTTATAATTACTGTGTATATTGTTTTCTTGGCTCTGCTGACTTCATTCTACATTGGTTCAAATAGATCTTCCCATATTTTTCCTATATTTATCACATTTGTTATTTCTTACAGTACAATAATATTCCAATAATAATATTCCATTCCATTTCTTACAGTACAATTGTTTAACCATTACCCAGTTGATGGATATCAACTACTTTGTTTCCAGTTCTTAGTTATTACAAAAAAAAAAAGCTACTTTAAATATTTGGGTGTAAACAGCAACTTTTTCTTATCAAAGTCTTCCTTGGTGTGCAAGTCCAGTAATGAAGTTTCTGGTTGAAAGAGCTTTTATTTTATTTACATTATTTATCTTTATTTATACTATTTATATATGCAATTTATATACAATATATATATATATATATACAATTTATTTCATTCATTACATTTTATTTACTTTAAAGAGCTTACATTCCACCAGAGCAAACATTAGTACATAATCTGTTCAGAATAAGTAAAGGTAATGTGAAGGAAGGGAAGCACTATCATTTGATTTGTTAGCTGTTGCCCTTCAATCTCAAAGAGGACCAAAATGGCATCACTTTACTGGAGTCAAGTTTCAATGCGTCCCACTGTGGCTAATCAAACCAATACCAGGTCAGGTACAAATAGTCTGTGTGAACATTTGAATTAAGGAAAGACCTCAGGAAAAAATAGGGAGAGACTTTCCTTTTGCATCTGTGTCCCCAGAACTTAGTACAGTGCATGGCACATAATAAGAACCTAAGAAATATTTTTCATTCATTCAAAAATTCACATAACCAAAAAATCATTGCTACAATTCTAACTGTCCTGAATTCACCAGTATTATGCTGATTCCAATTTCCTCTTTATGAGGCACTGGAGAATACACAGCAAGTCAGACAGGAAAATGTTACCTCTCGCTTCTTGGAGAGGCAGTGCTACAGCTCTTTTTTGAGGAAATACTTTGAAATACGCACCCTCTAGAGTGAAAATCTTCCCCCAACATCACTGTATTCAATTTCGTTTGTGTAACTGACAGAGAGCTCGAGTTAAATATTCATCTTTGCTTCCTGCCTTTATAGTACGTTGTCCTCCGGGTACTGGTTTTTGAGCCTGATCTACCACCCCTGATTCCACTGCAACGTGGCACCTACAATTCATTTTTTCATTCGTTCCCTTCTGCCCACAATCTCTCATTCAACACAACTGGGGGGGGGGTGCATTGGCTGAGATCCATGGCTTCACCCTACCACAGGGCATACAAGTTCCTCCAAACGCTAATTGTCTCCTCTACTTTGCATCCCATAAGATTACCTTCCATCTGCCTGGCATTTATTTTGTATGTACACAATTGCTTGGATGCTGTCTTCCCCATTAGAGTGCAATTTCCTTAAGGCCAGGGATCATGTTTTTTGCCTTTTTTCTCAACTCCACTATTTAGTACAGTATATGGTAAGTTGTAAGTGCTTAATAAATTAATAAATGTTTATTGACTGACTAATCTTCATCTTTGGTACCCATCATCACCTAGGCACAAACCAACCTCATGTGCTCCCTCCCTCTTCTTATCCCTATCTATCTATCTTTGCCCTATCCCTAGACAGGCCAGATCCATTCCTATCCATCCTTCTGTTGTGCTCTATGGAACATAGAGTCTATTCCAAGTAAACTCTCCCAGATCCTCTACCTTGTCTATAAATTGTCTTCCCACTCTGTGAACCTATCTGAAAATGAAAACTAGTTTTCTCTTAGTGACAATATCTTACATACTATTCAGGGGAAAGTTATTTCTCCTACTTAACAGTCTCCCCACATCAGTCTCAGTCTCCTATTCCCTCCCACTCACCAAAAAAAAAAGAATTAGATCTTTCTTATTTACCACTTTGTCATAAATATTGACATGCTCTCTTAACACTATCTTCTCTTTTGAAGCTTGTGTCATGGACAGCTAGGTGGTGCACTGGAAAGAAAACTAGGCCTAGAGTCAGGAAGACTTGAGTTCAAATTCGGTATCAGACACTTACTAGCTGTTAGACCCTAGGCAAGTCACCTAACTTCTACTTGCCTTAGTTTCTTCGATTGAAAAATGGGGATAATAATATCACCTACCTCACAGGGTTGTTGTGAGGATCAAGTGAGAAAATATTCACAAAGTGCTTAGCACAAAGCAGTTACTTAATACGTGTGTGTTCCTTCTCATTCACTTGTGCCACTAGATTTTATGCTGTCCTCTACTGACCTACAGAACACCCTTTCTAAATGATTTTAGCACCTAACTCATTATCTTTCCCACTCAATAACCATCCCTTCATCCACGGTGACTTCAATATCTCATTGATAACACCATCACTAGCTACTCTTTCAAAAACCTGGTCCTATAGCTCCCTGTCTCTTCATCTCCAGAGTGCTTATCTCCATTCCACATTGGACTTCCACTGAAATGGAACCTTGGGCCCTTTCAAAGGGACAAACAAAATGGTTTATGTTCCATACAGAGAAACATGTACAGAGACAACGTAGATAGATTAGATATAAAGTAAATAAAAGGTGTTTTGGAAGGGGTAGAAGGGAGCCCCTAGTAGCTAGAGATTCAAGAAAGGCCATGTATAGGAGGTGATATGAGGTGAGCTTAGAACAAAACTGATTCTAAGAGATATACATGAGCAGAAACTTCATTTCTGGAAAAGGCAGTAGATGGTATGGGCAAAAGTCAGAAATGAGAGAGGGAATGCCATTTGTCCAAAAAGGCAGCCCATATGAATAACAGAGTTTATGAATAGTATATAATAAGGCTGAAAATGTAGGCTGGTGCCAGATGGCAAAGGGCTTTAAATGCCAAACAGAGCAGTTTATATTGGATCCTAGAGGCAACAGGGAGGCACTGGTACTTTTTTGAGCGGGGAATGGCATGACCAAATGCTAAAAGGGTTACAAAAAAAAGTATAATCTAGGATTCTTCATAGGGAAGTGGGGTCAACCAGTCTATAAACATATAATAATTACCTAGTATGTGCCCAGAGACTGTGGTAAGTTCTGAGGATACAAAGAAAGGTGCCAGATAGTCGCTGCCCTCAAGGAGCTCAAAATCTAAAGGTCAAAGAAGACTCAAGTTATGGCTTGTCTAAATGAAAAGACCATCGATATAAATAGTAAATAGAGAAAGACTGTGTTTAGTTATAGACATGTTCAGTTTGAAGTAGAGACAAACATTGAAGCACACAGGTCTACTAGTATGCTAGAGATTTGGGACTTGAATTTGGGGGACCTGGTAAGGACTAGAAAATAAATTTATGAACTGTCCAAGTAGAGAGGATAATTGAAGTCATGAAAGTAGGTCAAAGTTCCTGCAAAAGGACATATAGGAAGAGAAAACAGAGATCTTGTAATGAAGCTTTGGGGAAAATCCAAAGTTAGGGAGCAGAAGGAACACAAAACAGCAAAGGAAACAGAATAAGAGTTATCCTGTTCTTAAAGAAAAAAAAAGAGGATAATGCCATGTTACAGAGGCCAAGAGAAAAGAGAATTTTGAGGAATAAGGGGTAGTCCCCATAGTGTCAAATACTGCAGAGAAGTCAAAAAGACTGAGTATAGGGAACAGGCCATTGAGCTTTGCAATTAGAAAGTCATTTCATCAATAAAACAACATTTGTTTTTTTCTCATATTTTTGTTATTGTTGTTTTCTACTATGTCAGACCCAGCAGCTAGGTGGCACAGTGGATAGAGCTACAGGTCTGGAGTCAGGAAGATCCGAGTTCAAATCTGGTCTCAGATACTGACTTGCTGTGTAACCGTGGGCAAATCACTTAACTCTGCTTGCCTCAATGTCCTCGTCCGTAAAATGAGCTAGAGAAGGAAATGGAAAATCACTCCAATACGTCTGTCAAGAAAACCCCAAATGGGGCCACAGAGAGTCAGACCAAAATAAAAGAACAGCGAGGACCCAAAGATGTGAAAATATAGAATTGTTTTTAAAACCCTGAACAACACAAGGAGAAGAATGATATAGTGTGGTGCCTCATGCCTGTCATCTCTGCTGGTGGTAAGGAGGCTGAGGTTGGTAAATAAAATCTTGAACTCAAAAGTTCTGAGATACAGTAGGGCTAAAGCCCATGGAGTGCCCATATCAAGTCCAGCACCAATACAGTAAGCCCCAGGAGCAGAGAGGTCGCCAAGCTAAGGAGGGGTGAACTGGCCAAGGTTGGAAAAAATTCAGCACCTCAATGCTTCTATGATCATCAGTAGTGGGACTGGGCCCATGAGCATCTAACCTTGCACTTCCAACTTGACAAGATTAGGAAACCCAGTCCCTCCATCTTCTAAAAATATGATGTTCAGATTCTATCCCACTTGGCCTTCAAAGAAAAACCTGTCACCCTAGGAAACTGCCAGATGGAGATAACTATTTGTTAATAGCTGTCCACAATTATGTACGTATGTATGTATGCTGGTACCACTATTTTATGTGACAAGGGCTTCCCTGTTGTTCTCATGTCTCGAGGTCATGGTTTATTTGGAGGAGTTGTCTGAACTTATAGGTGAAATAACTTAAAATCCATAGGAAGAAAAATGTTGAGATGTTTTAAGATTTATGCTTATACCCAGTCAAAGCAATCTTAGAGATAACATAGCAAACATTTTTCAAACATTATTGAAATCATAGCTCATCTGACTAGAAGGTGTAAACAGGAGAAACCAAACAACTTTATGAACATTTCCTAAATACTGTAAAACAGGTCCTTTACCCAAAAGCTGTCTATTAGTAAGCAAACTTGAGACAACTCTTTCCAATAAGAGATGTGTCTCCACCTCAGACTCAAATTTCCTAATAAGCAGCACCACAAAGGCAGACTTTTAAGAAAAATAAGCACTTACTTTAAAAATTAAAGTTGGAGGGGGTTTGGGGATATAGTTTTGGTTTTGGTTTGTTTAGCAGATGTGGAAATAATCTTGAAAGAATCCTTCGTAAATCCAAACTAAATAACTTTCAAAGAGGAATAATTGTCGTTTTTTTAAACTAAAATTTAAATTTAATTTTTTTAACTTTTACATCACAGTCATTTTTCCCCCTTCTCTGGTTCCCTCTCCCTCACCAAACCCTCCTTGTGGCAAAGAAAAACCATTTGGCCCAGCAAACCGGCCCATTGATTCAGGATAGGCAATATTCATCACATTTCTACTTTTATGTGTGTTTCACCATTTGTTCTTGGAAACAAAGGACAGCATGGTTCAATGGCTCAGTGGAAAGAGTGCTATCTTTTTGGTCAGAGAACCCACAGTAAAATCCCACCTTTATGACTTTGGACTACTTTCTATCCTTATGACCTTGGGAAATTCTCTTAACCTCTCCAAAGGTATGGTTTCCTCACCTTTAAAATGAAGGAGGCTGGATGACCCCTAAGGTTCCTTCCATCCCTGTCTGTGAACCCATGAAACTTTTTTTTAAATAATTCAATCCAGGGGTGGCTAGGTGGCGCAGTGAGTAGAGTGCTGGCTCTGGAGTCAGAAGGACCTGAGTTCGGATCTGGCCTCAGACACTTAACGCACATACAAACAAAAACCTAGCCATGTGACCTTGGGAAAGTTACTTAATCCCAATTGCCCTCCAAAAACCAAAAAAAAATTTAAAAAAATAATTCAATCCAGTAGACATTTATCAAGTGCCTACTATGTGTCAGGCACTGTGCTAAGCTCTGGGGATACCTGCCCTCAACAAGTTTACAATATAATGGATTGTAAAGGTATTAAAATAAACACATAAATGCAAGGTAATTCTTGGTAGGGAGAGGGAACCAGCCTAGGAGGATCAGGAAATAGATCATATAAAAGGTGGAATTTGAGATGAAAAACAAGGGATCCTAAGAAGCAAAAATGTGGAAGGAGTATATTCCAAGCATGGGGGTCAATCAGTGCAAAGGCACAGAGATGGGAGATGAAGTATCATATAGCATGAAGCGTAAAGTGCCTGCAGTACTTTATGTCCAATATCCAAATATCCAATAGGCAGCTGAATTTACAGAACTGAAGCTCAGGAACAAATAAGTAGACATGGGAATTATTGCATAGAGATGACAATTAAAATGGAGCAGATGATGTCACCAAGTAATAGAGTATAGAGAAAAGGGGTGAGGACTTAGGAAAGAACCTTGGGTGACACCCATAGTGAGGGAACATGATGTGGATGATGAATCAGCAAAGGAGAATGAGGTGAGGTCAGACATGTAGGAAGGAAGAGAAGTCAGAGAGAGCAATGTCAGAAAAAACCCAGAGGGAAGAAAACATCAACGAGAGGTTGGTCAACAGTGTCATCCACAGACGTTGAGAAAGACAAAGACTGAGAGAAGGGCTTCATAATTTGGCAACCAAGAGATCAGCAGTAACTTTGGAGAGAGCACTATCAATTGAATGAAGAGGTTGGACACCAGACTGCAGAAGGTTGAGATACAAGTGATGTGAGAGGAAGTTGATAGCTCCTTCCAAGATTTCGATTGAGAAAAAAAGAGAAGAGATATAAGACAATAACTTGAGGAGATAATAGGATCTGGTGTGTGTGTTGGGGGCAGGGTGGGTATTTAGGTAGGTAGGTAGTAGGTGGTAGGGAAGGAGTCATTATACAGCATAAGATTAAAGAGGAGAAAGAAAAATGATTATGAAGACAATCACCTAGATAAGTCAGGTATGGGATCAAAAATGCATGTACTGACTAATATGGAAATATGTTTTACATGATTGCACATATATAACCTGCTTCAAATTGCTTGCCATTTTAGGGAGGAGAGAGGAAAGAAAGGTGGGAGAAAATTTTGAAACTCAAAAAGTGTTTCAAATGAACATTTAAAATTGTCTTTACATGTAATTGGAAAAAAATAAAATACTTTTTTTTAAGAGTACATGTAGACAGCTTGGCCTTGGCAAGGAAAGACTGGAGTAAAGGAAGAGAGAATGGAGATGATCACATAGGATTTCAAGATGTATAAGATCTGAAAAAAAAGGACCTAAAATGAATAGTATCTATTTTCTCTGAGAGGGTAGAGATGGGGCTTAGTATAGAAGGACAGAGAAGAAAAAGGAAGGTTTGGAATAGCCCCTGTAGAAGGAGAATCTGCCTTTTGCTCTCATTGAGACTGACAATACCTCAGTCCCTCCTTACTTTATTCAGATTATCAGTCCACTTCTGACCTCACTTGCCTTCCTACCTGAGCCTGACCGTTCAGTCTGTCATTTCAAGCAACCTAGAAATCCACCTTCATCACAGAGATGATTGTAGGTACCCAGTCAGTCTCATTTTCAATTGTAGCAAGTAGGCTCCAGTTCAAGCTCCCTGAGCTTCACCTAGAATAGAAAAGAACAAATGCAGAAACTAGGAATTGAAGCTTGTTTCCTAGGGTCCATTGACCATGAAGGGAGAAATATCCAAAGCCATTCCCCTAAGAGCATTGTTTCTTACCAATCACCATCAGCAAAGGAGTCAAACCACCACAAGGAAGACCAAAAAAAAAAGACATGAAGAGATTAGGCAAGGCTAACTGGCTTTTTTGAGGATGCCCCCAGCTATGTAAACAGTTGAATAAGGCTTCTCCTAATCATGCAGTAGCAAATTCCGTAATCTTTATAATTCATTTCATAACTCTCCTAGCATCATGCACCCTGAGCTTCTTCTTGTTAACCTAAGGACATATCCCAGAGTCTGAACATATGTAAGAGGTAGACAGCCTCTACTAAATTTTGTGGAACTTATCCATCACCCAGCTACTATTTATAGAGCCAGCCCATTGCAGTCAAGAAGTCAAGGTGATTAAGGGCACTGGAACATAGCCAGCTGAAAGAAATTTCACTTATATTATAGCTGATGCCAGATCCTTATCAAGTGTTACCCCTGCCAAAAAAAAAAAAAAAACAACACAGCTAGCCAGCTAGCCTAGAACTATACCAACCATATCTTCTTAATCTAGCTCTTCTGATACTGTTTATCTGATTACCTGCCCCTGTTCTAAACACACACACACACACACACACACACACACACACACACACAACCACACCCATGATATCATTCCCTTTGGTTTCCTCTGAGATTTTATTTTTGTAACCTCAATCTCTTTCTCTAGTGACTTTCATCTTGAGCTTAAAAAAATCAAGTCTCCTTTCAGAAGAAAAAAATATCCTTCCCACAGGTCAACTGCCCCTTAAAGTTACCATATAATCTTTCTCCTCCCTTTCACTATCAAATTTCTTACAGACACCATTACCTTACCCCCACCACCACCAGGCCCTCATTCCTTAATACCTTCCCTCCAAAATTGTTTTTTCTAGGATCAGCACTCACCTCTTTGTTCCCATATCCAGTGACATTTTCTTAATTTTCTTTCTTGATCTCTTCAAATCATTTCCACACTATTGACCTCTCCCTCCTTCTTGAGATTGTCCTGCCTTTGTCTTCCATGGCATTTCAATCTTTCATTCATTTCTCTTCCTACCTCTACCTTCTAAATGTAGGAATACCACAGAGCTCTGTCCTCAGCCCCATTTTCTTCTCTCTCTATACCCCCTTGCTGATTTCATCCATATCCACAACTTGAGTTATTATCACTAGGTAAATGATACCCAAATCTCTGATTCCAGTCCTAACCTCTGCCCTGAATGAAAGACTCTCCTCCATTTCTAACTATTCATGAAACATGTCTGCATGAATGTCCCACAAGCATGTCAAATTAAACATGCTCAAAACCAAATTTACCACCTTTTCCTAAAAGTCTTATCTTCCTTTACATTTTCCTATTCCAGTGGTACCATCAGGCTTGAAATATCAGATCCTTATTCCCCTCCGTAGAATCTATTATTTGATACTTCCTGTCAATTCTCCCATTGCAATATTTCTTGGATCCATTCCCCTCCTTCGAATTTCCACTATGACCCTGGTTTGCACTCATGTTACCTTGCCCCCTTCAAGGGTGGGAAACCTGCAGCCTTGAGGCCATATGTGGCCCTCTAGGCCCTCAAGTGTGGCCCTTTGACTGAATCCAAACTTCACAGAACAAATATTTTTATTAAGGTTCCCCACCCCTGCCTTAGATTAAAGTAAACCCTTTTTTATGGGTCTTGCCATTTCCTGTCTTCCACCTCCAACCTATCCTACATATTACTGTTAAATTATTCTTCCTAATGCATAGGTCAGCTCAAAAGCCTTCAATGGTTCTTTGTTGTCCCAATGGATATAGTCCAGATTCCTAAATTTGTCATCTAAGACATTCCATTGCCTGACCCCAAACTACTCTTCTAGTCATATACTGTGGTGTACTGATAAACTGATTCTTTGGAGGGGACAGAATATATATATTCACTCATTCAGGGAATAGATATATGAAACTTAAATTATTATCATAACCAGAGATGTGCTGGAACTAGCTTATACCTGCTCCATAAAAACTAATTGTTAAATTCTCAGGGTGAGCATTTACATCTCAGAAATCAGCAAATTGGGGCTTGATTCACTTTTTTCTATTGTCTAGACTTTGGAAAGTGATGCAGAAAAAGTATATCTTGTGTACATTTTTTTTTTCAGATGACCAGTTGCTAAAATTTACCAGCACACTCCTGCCTATAATTCTATTTATCTGAGGGTGACTTGGTGAATATTCTGTTGACTGGATTTAACTTAAGAGAGAAATGTTTTGTTATATAACAGCAAGGTAGGAGATTCCTGACTCTGGGCTTTCCAAGCCCATACACACTGTAAATTAACCAAGAGGTATACTATCACTCATTCTACTTTAAATATAGCTCCACATTTACTCTTTCAGCTACAGGTGGCTCACGTCAAAGGGGGAGGGAGGCATCATATTTCTTCAATACTGAATTTTAGTGTAAAAAGGAACTTTATGTTTAAAAAAGAAAACATGCTAAACTTCACTAGTACAGTTTGCAGAGAGAGTAAACAAAATATCCACTTCTGCTCTACAGCATTATTCCATGAATTGGAAAGAGTGAAATGGAATACATTCAGGGAAATTGTAAAGTATTTTCATGGGTTCCCAAAGAACTCACTATCACAAAAGCCCACACCTGTAAGACCAAGTTGTTGGGGGGTGGGGTTACTGCTGATACAATCTTTGTTTTAAATTTATTTTTAACATTCAATTTTTAAAATTTTGTGTTCCAAATTCTTTCCCTCTTTCTTGCCTTTCCCCTACCCATTGAGAAGGCAAATAATATATAGCAATTGTACATGTGAAGTCATACAAAATATATTTCCATATAGCCATGTTGCAAAAAAAAAAGTAGGAAAAATAAAGAAAGCAAAAATATTTATGCACCAGTCTTCAGTCAGAATTCATCAGTTCTCTCTCTGGAGGCAGATAGCATTTTTTGATGATGTAATCTTGACTAAAAATCACATAACTCCACAATTTCAGAATGACCAGAATTATTTCAGATAACTCAAAAGACGATGGCAAAGTAGGTGTAAGTTGGTGGCAATGATGACTTAAGCACTAGAAATGAAGCGAAAGATCTCATCAAGGTCAACCACCTTAAGATGAGGTAAGACAGGGATAGAAAGGGATGTGCAACAGTGCTTTCCACAAAATATTTTTTAACTTAAAAAAAAAGCAGCTAGGTTTTGCAGTGGATAAATCAGTGAACTTTAAATCAGTAAAATCTGAGTTTGAATTCTGACTCAGACACTTACTAGCTGTGTTACCCTAGGCAAGTTACTTAACCTCTCTTGGACTCAGTTTCCTGATCTATAAAATGGGGAAAATAATAGCACCTACATCAAAGGGTTATTAAATGAGATATTGAGATAGTATATATAAAGTTCTTTGCAAATCTTTAAAAAGCTATATAAATGCTAGCTGTTTTTGTTACTATCATTATTAAGAAAGCCCTCCAGCAGATCACATAGATCTTCTATGGAGGATTTACAGAAGGACATGGACAAGATTTGCTAAGAAGGCATAAATGAGCTGAATTCTGCACTGGCAGAGGAAATACTCAAATCAGTGAAATCATGACTCCCTCAAAGCAACTAAGTGTACTTGTATTGAATACCACAGAAAGCAATCAGAGATTGTTTTTACATTAGTGATGGTGATGTGCTTACATCATCCAGGGAGAACACCAAGTTGGGTAGTAGTAATAGAGTCAAGGAAGAAAATGAGGGGAGTTGGGGGTGGGGGAGAGGGTGGGAAAGAGAGAACTGTGATTTCATTTGCATCAGAAATATCCTCCACCAATGCAAATCAGCAGCTCATCTGTAATTTAGTCATCAAGAGTTGCCTTTTGATACAGTGATCTAAGACAGTTCCAAAAAGCTCATGATGGAAAATGCTATCCACATCCAAAGAAAGAGTTATGGAGTCTGAATGCAGATTGAAGCATACTATTTTCTTTTTTCTTTCTTGTGTTTTTTTCCCCTTTTGTTCTGAATCTTCTTTTACAACATGAATATTGTGGAAATATTTTAATATGATTGTACATGTATAGCCTATATCAGTTTGCATGCCTTCTTGGGGAAGGGGAGGGGGGGGAAATATAGAACTCAAAATTTTATAAAATGTTGAAAATGAGTGTTGAAAAATAAAACTTAATTAGTTAATTTTAGAAAAATAAAGAGTTGCCTGGTGACCCTGAGAAATTGTCACTCGCCCACGATCAGCTTGCACTCAGATCTTCCTAAATCCAACATCCACTCTTTATCCTTTGTGCTTTCTCAAGAAAGCTTACAAACCTCAAATTAAAATTCCATAAATTTTCCTTTTTCTGTTATTTTATCTTTATTATGAATTTAACAATCACAGATACAAATATTCCAACAGGCAACTATAAAAATGTTATGTACAATTTGTTTTTAAAAGTGTGTATTAAATATTAAATATCACAAGGTAGTAACCAAAAAAAAGTAATGTGGAAAGTACACACACACACACACACACACACACACACACACACACACACACACACTGCAGTGATGTAGAAAGTATTCACACTCAAACACAAGATTACACAATTCAGAACTGGAAAGAGACCTTAAAGCTCACCCAACCCAACCCTCTCATTTCGTAGAGGAGGAAACTGAGACCCAGGGAAGGCAGTGCTTTGCCCAAGGTCACATGGATGATGAGTGGCCAAGATGGGATTTCAACCCAGGTCCTCTGACATTTGATTAAAGAAAGACCTGTTTGTCTCAAGAAGACACACACCTCCTTAGTAACCAAGGATCACAATGACATCTTCAAAACCACGATTTATCTCATTGTAAGAGAGATGACCTGGAGTAGCAGTAGTAGATGTTCATATTTATAGAGGACCTCAAAATTTGCAAAACACTTTACACACATTATTTCCACTGAAAGGCAGGTTGTACCCAAATTCAAGACTTGATTTCAAATCCTTCCTCTAACACTTAACGTGACTGATGGCTTTGGAGGAGAAAGTGAAGCTGGTCACCTTGCACAGCCCTCTCTCACTCAAATCAAAGTCAACTGCATGTCAGGTCTCCATTTCCCTGACGCCAAGATCCTCTTCGAAGGACAAACACAACTTGTGAGTGCGTAGTAACTCAGTTCCTCTCCTCTCCTCCTCTTCTCTCTCCTCCTCTTTTCTCCTCTCTATCCTTACCTGGGGGTGCTCTGCCTAGGAGAAGGTACATTTCGATAGCCAAAAGCTGCTCTTTTCCTTGGGGTTACTGGCAAGCCTTAAACCCAATACACTCTGGAGCTCATAGGTTGCACGATAGCTCCCTGCCCTTCTAGCACAGAGTGAATGAAAATACTAAATAGTAACTGGTTTCTCTGTTGGCCAGGAACCCTAAGATTGTTTTTTTTCCTTTCTTTTTTGATTAAAAGGGCCATCCCTTGAGTAACTACTTAAAGAGGCATATTCACTGAATGGGCATTAACTCACTCAAATTGAGAACCTGAAAAGACCTCAGCCTAAAAGGGCCAGGGTCTCCCACTGTATCCTGGGCCTTCTCTAGTCATCCTGGTTGTTATCAGGACACTGGCCCAGGTGGCTCTGGAGGAAAAAGTGAGGCTGGTGACCTTGCACAGCCTCCCTCACTCAGATCAAAGCCAACTGCAAGTCCTGTCATCATCTCCCTGATGCCGTGGTCCTCTTTGAGAAGGAAGGACAAGTACACAACCACTGTGCAACCATGGGCAGAGTCACAGAGAGCTCCAGGCCTCAGTTTCTTCATCCGTAAAGCGAGGGGCTTCGACCAGAGAGCCTCTACAATTAAAAATCTATAATTCTATGATCATCTCTGAGTCTCAGTTACCTCATATACAGAATGAGAAGGTCTACAAGAAGGCCTTTAAGGTCCTTTCTGATCCCAGATCTATGACCCTCTGATCATTCGGCCCAGTAAATGGAGTTTGAAACCACCTCAGTCATTTACTAGGTTCAGGACTCTATGCAAGTCAATTATCCTCATGGAGTCCCAGGTTCATCTGTCAAATGCAGACAATGATCATTGCAGACTTTCCATGACACTGTTACTGTAAGGATCGAATGAGATAAAGTACATAAACCTCTTTACAAACCTCAGAGTGCTATAGGGGTCAGTTGTTATTATATTGTGTTTTAGGGCAAAGTTTCTCATTTATTATTCAGTGTGCAATTTCTCCTAAGCCTGGGAGCACATTTCTGAACCGCAAACATCGTATAGTGAAAAGCATTTGAAAACCCTTTGTAGAAAATATGTAATCTGGAGAAAAGATTCATGAAAACCTTCCATGGAAGGCCACCACCTGGAATACTCACCTACTTCTCCATCTCCTTAAAAATATCAATTAAGTGCCACCTCCTCCAATAGAGCTTTCCTTAATTCACTCCAGCCAGATATGTTCTCTGTTGAGGTATAGGTTTAGGGGTGCTCAAGACCCCAAAATCCAACACACCAGGTTCTGCCAAATGAATTCGACCCAAGTCTTCTCTCAGCCAAAGTAAAACAAAGTTTATTAAAGATTCACCTTAATGGGTAGACTCTTAAAGAGCCTCGGTATCTGTGATGCTTGTACTGGACAAGCAGGCTGGAATAATCTGACACAGAGTAAGTCTGCACTAGATAACTCTCCAGCACTCTCACACCTCATGGAGGCAAGATGGGGTCTTATATACAGAAAGGTTGTGGGAGGAATCTAGGGGTGGTCTAGGGGAGGAGTTTGGGGAGGGTCTTCACTCTTCCGAGCTCATATCAATTTGTTCTTTTGAATGTGCTTACCTTATTCAAACTTGTATTATAGTTATTTGTGGCTATGTCTTATTGCCTAGTAAATTGTCAGCTCCATGAAAATTAGTCAAAAATAAGTCCTAAAATCATCACAATTTTATAATGACTTATTGAGTGGATGACTAATTTGGGAGAAGGCAGTCAATCAATCAACATTTACTAAGCTCTAGAAGATGTCTTGATTTGGTTTATAGTAGCAAGGATACATATTTCCTTATTACATACTGTCCACAAGTGCATAAAATCCTTCTTCAATGCTGTTACATTTAATTCTCAAAATTGTGCTAGCACTGGCAAACCCCCTATCAGACTGTTGTCTGAGAACCAGCCTGTTTAGGTGCAGAGAAGTTTATCACTAGAAGGCTGGCCTTGAGCTGTGACTTTTTGGCCAGAGCAAATAATGAAGACTTATTGATTAAGGTAGAGGGGCTATGTCATATGCTTTAACTGAATGATTACCAACACCCAAGAAAATGCTCATCTTCTGAAATATGGAAGCATGCTGTTTAAGGAACCAGTGTTGAATGAGATGATACAGAATGTTTTTGTGCAAAATCATGGTTGGGTGGTTTGTCCTTCATTCTCAAAGAGGACTGTGATATCAGGGAGACGATGACTTGACTTGCAACTGAATCTGATTTGAATGAGGGTTGTGCAAAGTCACCAGCCTCACTTTCTCCTCCAGAGCCTCAGGGTCCAGTGGCCAGATATGGATCAAGAAGACTGGAGATGGCCCAGGATGTAGTGGGAGACCTTGACCTTTTTAAGCTAAGGTCTTTTCAGGTTCTGTAACAGTAATGGGAATTTGAAGACCTTCCCTGCCCCTTGATAGGCCCAGGTGAATTTAAGGACCTTTCCTGATTTGAAAATATATTTTTCCCCCTTATAGGCTGAATGTGGTGACATGGAACCTGTGGTGGGAGGCTTGTTTTTCAGGAAGGCACAACTTTTGTTACTTTATAGTCAAGTGGGTCACAAGGGTTATAATGTTCTCTTACCCTGGAGAAGGCTATATATACCTCTGATGTGACGTTTTGCTTTGGGGCTCACTTTGGGAAGAGTTGTGTGATTTGGCCAGATGAAACTCTAGGTAGCCATTGAACCCCCTGGCTTTGAAAACCCAGATGTTGGTCCTTCTCTCTGGTTACTAACTAGGTATGGATGTAATGGTCAGACAGCTAGAAGCCCTGTCTGTTAAACTGTTATTTTATCTGTCTATTTTTGTCTGCTTGTAACTTCTGTTTGTATTCTCTGAAGTTCAGGGTACTGACTTTTCCCCCTGAACTAGGTAAATGATATATGTTTGATTGATTAAAGTAAGATTGTTAACCCTTTTGGAGTTGCTTTCCTTTAGAAAAGCAGATCAAAGAACCTGTGTTAGCAGCCATCTTGGATATGCTAGGGTGCTTGCTACCAGGTTCTCACTTTGAGTGAGGCAAAACCCATTCAGTGAATAGGCCTGTTTAAGAAGTCAGTCAAGAGATAGACCCTTTAACAAACAAACAAAAAAATCAAACTGGGAAGACCCTCTGGGTTGCTGGCCAAAAGAGAAACAGTTACTATTAATATTCACTCTGAGCCAGAAGGGCCCAAAAAATAACCATTAAGTGGTGCTTGGGCAAGGGACCTATGGTCCACTCAATTAGATCCAGAGTGAATTGGGTTTAAGGCTTGGTCTTGAAGTAAGAATCTAGCTAGTAAACCCCAAGTTAACCAGGTAGGTTTTGGCCACAGCTATCAAAATTTACCTTCCTTTGGGCAGAACACCATCAGGTGAGGTGAAAGGGGAGAGGAGAGGAGGAGGGGGAGAGGAGTTAGATTGGTGTTATCATAAACCTTGACTAAAAGAAAGCTAAAATGTGTGAATTCATTTCAGGAAGATGCTGCCCATTACCCTAACATTTCTGGGTTCCCCGCACCTCAGTTGGAGTGCATGAGCTTACCCAGAGAGAGTGCCCTATGTGAGGAGTACTCAAATCCATGTGACCACGCAGACTACAGCTCAACATGCATGTTTCCACTAGTCAGATTGTAAATTTGATGGGTGAAGGTTCCATGCCAGTGGCTATCTATTCCGACCAAAGAATTCTTGAACACTCAGGATGCCAAAAGAAAAGAATTATTGTATCATCAGATGGGGTACTGAGCTGCACACCAGAGAGACAGATTCAAGATCTGCTTACAACACAGACTGGCTATCTCAGTCTGCTTTGACCTACATTCTCCTTTTGGGAAGAGTGGCACCTTCCCCTGGACCATCTCCAGTTGTCCTGGCTACTGGACCTAGATGGCACTTGTGCAAAATATTGCAACTAGTGTCAGACCATACCTGGATTGAAATCCTGGCTCTGCTATATACTACTATGTGACTCTGGGCAAATTACTTAACTTCTCTAAGGCTGTTTTCTCATCAGCAAAAGAGAGAATATTACCTCTGGTATCTACCTCATAGGATCATGAAATGAGTGGAAAGCATTTTGAAAACCTTAAGGAGCTACATCATTTTCAGTTGTAATTATTGACAGTAACACTGATGATCTGGGCACATGTTTTTCACATCTGGTCTATGCATGATTCCTCTTTGCCAAAAATGGAAATCTTGTGGATGGAAAGAAAGCCTTCCATAAAATCAATATGCTGTACTTCTTTACTTCTACAATTGGTAGTATTAGCAAGAGGGAAAAAAAAAGTTCAAGTCTGCTGATGGCATTTCCTTACGATAAGCAGTGCAGGAAATTACCCAAGATTATCCTGATAATTGCCAATCAAATCAATCAATACGTGTTGACTGAATCCCTGCACTATGTTATATATAGTCACAGGTTTGGGAAGTCTTCTGTTGCTTTGCTGCAGGCAGCTAGGTTGCAGATTTCCTCTCAGCTATTAAACAATATGGGGGGTAGAGAATATATACGAATTGGAATTATTGGTGGCATGCACCTGATTGCCTGCTAATTTCTTGTACTGTCATCACCCAAGGGCACAGCAAGGTAAAGTGAGGCTTCTCTGCAGAAATATAGGTAGACTCTGTACTCTTCTTCATAGTGAGTTATCATGCCAACAATACCCAGTTCTCCTTGGGTAAGTCATTTCTGGGCCTCAATTTCCTCACCTAAGAAGTGAGCGATTGGACTGGATAACCTTCTAAGATCTTTTCCAACTCTAAATCTCATGATTTCTTTCTTCACCTGATCATTAAACAACTACACAGATTCTCTTTCCTTCTCTATACCCTAGCCAGGGTCAATCATTTCTTTAGGGAAACTGTCTTGCAGTGTTGAAATTCTATAGACCTAGTGAGAAGACTGACTTTGAAATAGAAGGGTTATCTTTTATTTAGCCCTCCTCTTAGCTATCCTGGTATCATTCGTTTTCCCAACAATAATGACTTGCAGCACTATAGATTCAAACATAAGCATACACACAGGTACTCTTTGGAGGTGTTGGGACACTAGTTCAATAATTTCCTATGTGTGAAATTATTCAGATGTAGCATCAGATCCTGGAGAAGGGTGTGAGAGGGACTGGGGACCTAAAAAGGCACTTTCAAGAAACTGCCATGTTAGGGATGGGGCTGCTACCTCTCAGGCAAAACTTGTCTGATTAAGATTGTCATGGATAAAAGACTGTAAAATCAGGCAACCAGTTGGCAGGACACAGACCCCAGTCCCAACCCTCCCCTTTATAGCTGGTTCATCAGTACGGTCAGGTGGTCATCATTATTCTTTGGTAGGAATTCTTCCTTCTATGGCCTAACAAGACTTTGAAATAATAGTAATGACCCTATTCTCTATTATGTGCAAAGCTTCAAGATTGGAGAGGGGAATGAGTAGGGAAGACTGTGGGAAGAAGAGGAATTTAATCCCCTAAACTTAGATGCAGTTGATACTTACCTCCAAGGAGTAATGTCAGAGTTGCACTTTAAAGGATCATTAAGAATCTAACATGACCAAAAAGTGAAGGAGGGTATACTAGGCACAGGTATGAGAAAAGGCACAGGGAGGTGGGGGGAAGTCTACTCAAGGAATAGAAAATAATCCAGTTTAGTTGAGGCATGTTGTAGAAAGCAGTAATATGAAATAAGGCTTGAAAGGTAGGTTGATATGTAACTGCAATAATAAAATTAATAATAATAGATAACATTTTTATAGTAGTACCTACTATGGTGCCAGGCACTGCACTAAGGGCTTTACAATTATATTCTGATCCTCACAACCATCCTGGAGAATAGGTGCTATTATTATCCCCATTTTACAGATGAGGAAGCTGAGGCAAAGAGCATAAGTGACTTGTGCAAAGTCACACAGCTAGTAAGTGTTAGAGGCCTAATGTGAATTCAGGTCAAGGCCCAGTGCTTTATTAACTGCACCACCACCAACATTAACCACCAGCTGCCCCAGAGAAGAGTATGAAATACCAGGCAATGAACTTTATTTAACAGGCAATGAGCCATTTAAGTTTTTTAGCAAATAATTAAATCTGTGCCTGTGAAAGATTTCTTCCCCAGACTTCACCATGCACAGGTCCCAGAATCTCCTATCTATTTCTCACACCAAATAACTTATCATGGCAACTGTATACTTAAAGGATTTTTGATACCTTTGGCACTTGTGCTGATACCCTACAAATTCTGTGGTCAAAAAAGCTCCTTATATAGCAACCACATGCTCTGACAAAGGATACAGTTTACAAAGGCATACTGGGGGGACAAACTTTGTTTTCCTGAAATCAGGATTTCAGTCACCACAGCTACATACAACCCTATCTGTACCAATGCTGCTACTGTATTCCCAAATAGAGGTATTGAGAAAAGAAAAAGAGGAGATAGAAAGAAATGGAGAATAGGATAGAATAGTTGGAGGAAAGAGATGGGACAGGGTAATAGGGAAAGGGAAGGGATGAGGTTCTAAGATTATACTTGTAAGCAACTCTTGTCAAGGAAAAGGGCAATATTTAAATGCACATTGGTCTAGGCATCTTTATTTTGTGCTTCATTTTTCAAAAAGGCCTCTTTACCAAGAAAAATTCCTTCATCTCACTCTCTGCAGGGAACAAGTGTGGAAAAAAACCCATCATGGGCAGACAAAGGCAGTGGTGAAACTTGCAAAAAAAAAAAAAATCCAAGAGTTGAGATCACATACCAGCCCATTCTTGGGCTGATATCCTTTCAGAGATCAGTAGGGCAATAGGAAATAGATGAATGGGCTGGAATAATAGAGGATGTTCCCCTAGAAAACAGTCTGTTTAAGACAGTGTTCAAACACAGCTGAAGCCTGCTGAAGTGCAGGTGGAAGAATGCAGGAATTCAAGAAGAGACTCCAGATCCAGAGAACGAATGGAGCTCAGTCCAAAGTGCCTGGGAAAACAAAAGGCAAAAGAGAATGAGGTAAATGAAGGAAATAGCTTTATTCAAACCTGACTACAACAAAGTGTATTAACAATGCAATATTCACTATGCCTATAGCAATTATAAATAGGCTTATGTGGTTATTAATCACAAAATATATCAGTCTCTCTATATGGGGGATAAAGCCAGAGAATTTATTAAAATACCAAATAACCGAGTCCCAAAACCAGAAAGTCAAAGCCATCAGGGTAGTTATGAAATTGACACAAGTAGTTAAAGTAGTAAACAACCACATTCTTAAGCCTTCAAAACAGAACAGGCTACCTCAGGCAAAGGTCCTTCTCTCCCCACTCACAGCAACTGCTCAGAGTCCAGGAAGCGTGCTCACAACAGCTCCGGCCCCCCGCAGTTCTGTTCCCCGGCAGCCCCCAACAAGAGTCCTTAGCAGAAATTGTGGCTGGCTCAAAAAGGAGTTTGTGCCTCCACCTCTATCTTGGCTGCTACTGCTGCTGCTGCTGCTGCCGCCGCCACCGCCAGTCCCCACCAGAACTCTAACTCTTCTTCCGCTTCCTCTTGCCCCTCCCCTTCCTGCTATGTCAGCAAGTCCAATGGGGCATGGAAGATCTTTAAATCCCATAACCCTTACATTCGGCCCCAAGATCTTTCATGTCCCTTACTTGGCAAAAGTATATTAGGAATAACTGGTGTCAACAGAATTTTACAACAATATAACAAAGATAGCACACAATAAACACAGAAAACAGAAAACAATATTTCAGGGTGGGGTTTGAGCACAAGCTCCCCATCATTCCCCCCCCCGAACAAATGGGGCCCCGAAATCTTGGGGTAAGGGGCGAAGATCTCTTCTTCCATGGCTACTTGCTGCTGAAATCGGATGTAGAGCTGTCCCTGTAATGTAATGGAAATGCAGATTTAAAGATCTTCCCTGCCCCTAGCTTAAGTGCACCTGGAGCCTGTGGTGGGAGGCTTGTTTTTCAGGAAAGCCCATACCTTGATACTTTGTGATTGGGCAGTGGGTCAAGGAGGTTGTTACAATCTCTGAGCCAGGAGAAGGCTATATAAACCCTGAGGAGAGGCTTTGCTTTGGGGCTCACTTTGAGAAGTGTTGTGTGATTTGACCAGATGAGACTCTGGGAAGCCGTTGTTGAGAGCCCCCCCGGCTTTGAAAACCCCAGATGTTGATGCTTCCCTCTCTGGTAACTGTGATTTGGTATTGATATAATGGTTGGACAGTTTGGAAGCCTGTCTATTTGATCTGTCTGTAAGTTCTGTAACTCTGAAGTTTGGGGTGCTGACCTTCTCCCCCTGAACTAGGTAATGTATGTTTGTTTGATTAAAGTAAGCTTGTTAACCCAATTTGAGTTGCTTTCCTTTTGAAAAGCAGATCTAAGAACCTGTGTTGGCAGTCACCCTGGGGATATTGGGGTGCTTGCTACACAAAGGCAAAGAGAAACTTGCCTTTGTCTTTGGCAATAAACATAAAGAGCCACAGAAGGTCTAGGCCACGTCTTATCCATCTCTGTAATCTCACAACACCTAGCCCAGCATCTGGGCAGTCAACAAGTGTTTTATAAATGAATCGGTGATTGCGAACAGAGAGGAATGTTTCTGAAGAGCACACATGCAAACAGTTCCTAAGAAAAAGACGGGCTGCCCTGTGGGCAAGAAGCTCCAGAAGAAGGAACCAAAGGTGGAAAAGAGCCAGGATAAAACCAGACACCTCTCACCTCACCTCACTCCTCCCAGACTCCTTCACAGATTACTGTGAGAATCAAATGAGACAAAGAAGGGAACCAAGAAAAAAAAGATGGGCTCATGGATGCGATGAAGTGTCACTGAGCCCTAAGAGACAGCGAGCATGAAGACTTGATAGGAACTGATAATACAGTGACAGAAGCATAAGCAGAGCCAAGAAATGACACACAAACCACCCCAACAAGGAACTCTTCTAAAACCCATTCAGCAAGTGGTCATCTCACTTCTGCTTTAGGCCCTCCACTGTGAAGGAACCCATGACTTCCTGAACCAATCCATTCTACTTTGGCATAAACAGACAGAAAGTTAGGAAGCTGTCCCTAAATATTCTGAGTACAAATATTTAGGGTGGAATGGACCTGGACCTGTGAATTCAGTGGTATGGGAAACTTCTGATACGGTAATTGCCTTTATCAGAGCAGATCAGCCCCTTCTCTTCAACCAAATCCCAGAGAATTTTCTGAAGCCCTGAAAAGTTAAGTGACTTAGGCAGGGTCATACCACCAGGAGGTTTCAGAGATATGAGCTGAAACCTGGTCTCCCTAACACCAAGGCAGGCTCACTATCCATTCACTATGCCATGCTGCCTCTCAGAGATGGGTGGCCAACATGAGTAAAGGAATAGGTAAATAGTTAAGATTAAGAAATTTACTTCAAATTAATTGCCTCAAAATAATCATTTTTTTTTTAAGCAATTGGGGTTAAGTAACTTGCTCAAGGTTACACGGCTAGTCATTATTTATGTGTGGGTGCTCATTTTCTGAGGCCAGATTCAATCCTGGGTCATCCCAACTCCAAGGCCGGCACTCTTACTCACTGTACCACCTAGCCGCCCCAAAATAATCATTTTAAATTATGCTTGAAAGGGAAAAAGACAGGCTAACAGACAATGATTTGTAAGCTGCTAAATTAGCAACCATGTCTGCATCTAACATTAGAAATAGAAGAAAGATAACTTAGGACTGATGATGGGGAATAAAGAGGCATTAATCATATTCAATGGTCTTTAAATCTCCCATCACTCTCCAATTATTAGCATTTTTCATGAAGAAGTTGCAGTTCCCCAAATAAGGAACCTGAGAGTTAGAAGTCATTCCACAGATAAGAAAAAAGTCTCACCAATGGCTTTCTACTATGAGCTCAAACTATTAATATAGAATAAAAAGAATAAGAATGTTTACCCACTAGTGTAAAACTCACCTTCTAGAAAAGCAAATTCATCCACAGCTTCTATTGCATTATCTACAACATAAGATGAAAAAGAAAATTTAATTGATATAGGTAGACACAGGGTGCTTTAGCCCTTTGGTAACAGAACCAAAAGAAGTCCAGATCTACCCCACTGGGTCCTGGAATAGTAATTCTGGGGCATACTCTTGCTCACCATCAGAGATATCAGTGAACATAAGAAACCCTAGTGAGTTGGGAAAAAGAAGGTATCTCTCTACAAGATCAGTAGAGAGTCTGAACTCGAACCTGTAGCCTCTTTAATCTGAAAGTTACAAATGGCAAGTTTGCAACGGGGGTTGGGGGGTAGGGAGGTAACAACAGAGGATGAGGAATTGGAAAACAGTATGGACAAAAAATGATGAGACATGGTCTCAGCAAGTTAGGATGTTGTTAGCTTAAAAGAACAGTAAGACTATAAAACCCTCAAGTCCAGTGACTAGATTAAAATACAGTGTTAACCATGGTATTGAGGCCAGTCCTACACAAAATTTAAAAGCAGGTGAAATTTTTCTTTGATGCCCCAAAACTCCTTACAGCTTTGCCACCACTCCCCTTTTGCCAAGACACCCAGCGCCCTCATTTCTTGGCCCACTTTGCAAACCTTTTCCCCTACCCCAAAATTAATAGACATTAAAAGTGGGCATTTCAGACATGTGACCCTGTCACCCTCTCAAAAGGTAGAATGAAAAAAAAGTGTAATGACACTTTACCCAGGTCCTTCCTCTGAAGAGTTTTCCTTTTCCCTTGTTGGGCACAGAAGTAGGCATCTCTTGCAATTGTCTCCACAAAGAGTTCCTATGGCAAAAGAAAAGATCATATAACTGACTACCAGCCTGAAGGAGAACTCTACTTCTTGCTGACAAGTGAAGGCAGGCAGAAGGTGAGAGATAAGAAGAAGGGCATGGTCACTACCAAGGCACCGATATAACCTTACTACTGTTCAGCACTCCTTCCCTATTCTTACTTACTCGTTATCTAATTCCCCATCGCAGTTGTTCCAAACCTTCCTCTCTCCTTAAGCCCACAATCATATACCTAACCCCAGCATTTACAGCAGATAACAGTCTTCTATTTTACTGAGAAGACGGAGGCTATCAGATGGGTTGTTGTTCGATCATTTCAGTCATGTCTGACTCTTTGTGACTTCATTTGGGGTTTCCTTGGCAAAGATACTGGAGTGGTTTGCCATTTCCTTCTCCAGTTCATTTTACAGATGGGGAAACTGAAGCAAACAGGATGCAGTGACTCTTCTAGGCTCACACTGCTAGTAAGTATCTGAGGCCAGTTTTGAATTCACAAAGATGAGTCTTCCTGACTTCAGTCCCAGCACTCTAACCACTGTGCCACCTAGATGCCCTATCAGCTGGTAGTGCTTTTAAATTCCCTCTTTTACTCCTCAAAACTTCTCAGCATCAGTACCCATTCTATCTTCCTCCCCTTCAATTTCAGGGGAAGACATATTTGTTTTTTTACTAAGGCTAATCTTCCAGCCAGTACACTTGATCCACCATCTCCTGCCTCTAGGACCTTATTCTTGGAATCATTCCTTCTCTCTCATGGATTTTCAATATCTACCTTTCCACACATACTCAGATCTCCCCGATCCTGGAAATCTTTCCCTTGACCCTTCTATCCCATCCAGCTAAAACATTATCTTTTCTCCCCCTCAAAGTCAAACTTGATACTCTTGCAATCTGGCTTCCAAACACAGTATTCTATTGAATGTGCTCTCTCAAAGGTCACCAATGACCTTGACCTCTCTGCAGGGTTCAGCACTGATCAAACCCTTCTTATATAAATCCTCTCTCCTCTTCCCTTAGTTTCAGATACATCACACTGCCATGGTTCTCCTACTTCTCTAGCCATTCCTTTGTCTCCTTCCCTGGCTCCCCAACCCCTTCTCAGATCTTTGAGGGGTGGAGAGGGAGAGAAGAGGGTGCTTTGACGAGGTTCTGCACTTGGCCCTCTCCTCTCTATGCTTTCTCTTTCAGCAATCTCATTTACTACTACAGAATTTCAGAGTCAGAAAGAACCTCTAGTCCAATACACAACTGAAAAAAGAAATCTTTCAACAACAGAATTCAATTCATTTACTAGGCTGCTAGGCATCAAGTATTGCTTCTGACATATACTCCACGTTACTAGGCAAGTCACAACTTTTGAATGCCAGAAGCAACATATTTAAGAATATTAATTGTAGAAAAGTTGCTGATAGAGGAAATATCCCCAGCAGGAACTCCCTATATGAATGAAATCAGAAGTGCCAACATATTTTTTAAAAGGAAGTGATGGTGGAGGGGGAGAAACAAGGAAGTGTTCTTGGCACTGGAGATACCAGCTGAGGAAAATTAACAGTCCCTTCCTTTAAGTAACATATTTTACCAGAGACTATAACATGTACACAGCTAAATACATAAAGTAAATACAGAGTAAGATATCCCCACAAGTAGTCATCCAGCCTCTCTTGGAGAGCTCCCAAGAGGGATAGCCTGATACTTCTTGAGGCAGTCCATTCCACTTTGGACAGCTCTAAAACTGATAAATCTTTCTTCCCATCAAGCCTAAATTTGCAACTTTGAAATTTCTACCTTTTGCTCCTAGTTTTGATCCCTGGAGACAAAGAGAACAAGGCTAATCCCTCTTCCATGTGACAGCCATTCAAATACTTGAAGATAACTATCACAACCCCCACATACACACCTTCTCTTTTCTAGACTAAACCTCTCCAATTCCTTCAAATAATTTTCACTGGACATGAACCTGAGACCACTCACCATCCTAGGTGTCCTCCTCTGGCCCCTCTAATTTGTCAATGTCCTTCCTTAAAAAGTGGCACCTAAAACAACTTATTTTGGAGAGGGTAATGGCAAACCACTCCTGTATCTTTGCCAAAAAAACCCTAAACGGGATCACAGAGTCAGACACAACTGAAAATGACTGAAACAACAGAACTCCACAATATAGCTCTGGCTATCATAGAAAAATCCCAAGTTCATCATCTCCAGCCTTCATTTCTCTCCCAGGCTCTAGTATCTACAAATAAGATCCCTTCTGGGTCTAAAACCACAGTGCAGGATCCTGCAAACTGCCTTTCGGGGCATCTCTTCCTGAGTGCCCCAATGGCTGCTCAAATTCAACATGCACAAAACTTCGATGACAGCTTAACTCTAAAATCTGCTCCTCCTTCCAATTTCACTGTTCCTATCAGCTGCATCATTATTGACCTATTTTTCAAAACCTTGTTATCTTTAATTCTTCCTTGTCCCTCACCTCCCACATCCAATCAGTGGCCAAATCCTGCGCACTTAATCTCACCGGGTCTTTTTCCTCTAATCCCTACTCCCTAACCCCACAAACAGGCCTCTTGAACAAGCCCTCTTCACCACCTCCCTAGATCCTCACTCTAGGTCTTTCCCCTTAATCTCTCCTCCCCTTTCAAGATATCCTTCACACTCATCAGATTCAGCTTCCTCATCATGGAACGTAGACCACAGATGGGCAATTAGAAGTCACAGAGAGTGGACAGGGCATGCACTGGCCCTGGTGTCAGAGAACCTATGTTCAAATCCTACCTCTGCAGTTTCCCACCTGCTTGATCTGAGGAAAGGCTTTTCCCCTCCCATCAGTTTCCTCTCCTGTAAAATGAGACCCCTCTGGGGTCCTCTCCACCTCTAGAAATCTAGGAACCTCATTTCACAGGTGAAGAAACTGAGGCACAAAGAAATCTAAGTAATTTGCCCAGGATCACACATCTTATTAGCGTCTGACGCGATCTTAAAACCCAGGTTTTCCTAAAAGATTTTGGACCATGTTTGTCAATAAAGCGAATAGAGTTTGTTAGGCCATTCCCCCAGCCCCACCGTCTTCCACTAAGTTCCTCCCAGCCCCGCCCCTTATCCGCTTGACCCCGCCCCCAGCCCGCCAGGCCCCGCCCCTAGCCCGCCAGGCCCCGCCCGCGCGCACCGCGGCTCGAGCCAGGATGAAGACGGCTTCCTGGCCCGCGAGTGTCACGTCTGGGTCTGCCTTCACCAGCGCCTTCACCCGCGCCAGGGGCAACCGCGACAAGCGGGGCCCGGCCGACACTGCCGGGGCTTGCGGTGGAGTGGCCGCCGCCGGCGCTGCCTCTCCACTGGGGCCTTCCTCCGCCACTGGCGCAGGCGTCGGGCCAGTAGCCCCCGCCGCCGTGACCGCCGCCGCCATCCCGAGCCCCTGTGCGTGCCGCGTGCGCGTTCCTCTAGCCTGGGCTCGGGCGCGCGGGCGCCTGCCCTTTTCCCGCCCTAGCCCTCTGGCCCTGGCCCCGCCCCTCGTTGCCACGCGCAGCCCCAGCCCTGCCCCCACCACTGCCTGGGCAGCTGCTGGGCCGAGTTACCGTATTTACTCTCTGTACCTCGTGGCGCCAGAAAAATCCTCCGCCCATAGCCTTTTGTGTCTTACAGCCCTGGGCAGGCCTTGAGGATCACCTCAGGACGGACGGCTGGGTTCTCAACCCCGCGCTGCGGTTGACAAGCATTTAGGAAACTTCAGCCGTCTGTCCTAAGTGCTGAATTTAGCTCCCGGGCCGAAACCTAAAGGGTCAGTTTCCTTGTTTGTTAATTCACTAAACCTCACTTTACATACGGGGAAACTGAGGCACATGAAAGGGAAAATGATGGTCAAGGTCACAAAGCAAGACAGTGTCGGGGGCAGGATTTAGAACAAGCCTCTTTCCGCTGCTCCGAATTGTCAGGCGAAGCAATGCTTTGCCTTCCTGGAGCTCAGGCTGGCAGAGGGCTGAGAAATCGAAGTCAGTTGCCTCTGATGGTGCGCAAGCGCACGGGATGGGTCCCCTCCCTCTGTGAGAAGCCAGGGTCCGCGGGGCAGGGGGAAGTTCGGAGAAGACTCGGCACGTGGGGCGACCCAAAGGAGCTGTAAGAACATATTGTTTCTAGGCTCAGTGAAACTTTCCAACAAGTGGTCACATTCTGTTGTGATCCACACAGTCGAAGGCTTTAGTGTAATCAGTGAAGCAGAAGGAGATATTTTTCTGGAAATCCCTTGCTTTCTCCATAATCCAGTAAATGTCAGCAATGTGATCTCTGGTTCCTTTCCCTCTTTGAAAAACAGCCTGCTCTTCCCCAGTACCATATTGCATACTTTCTGGCCTGAGAGGCCAGATGGCATCTCTTTTATCATCTTACTACTATCCATGGGGTTTGGTTTTTTTTTTTTTTTGGAGGGGGGAAGGCGGCGCAATTGGGGTTAAATGACTTGCCCAAGGTCACAGGGCTAGTTTTTGTGTGTGTGTGTGTATTAAGTATCTGCAACCGGATTTTAACTCAGGTCCTCCTGACTCCAGAGTCAGTGCTCTCTTCACTGCACCACCTAGCTGCCCCCATGGGGTTTTCTTGGCAAAGGTATTGGGGTGGTTTTCCATTTCCTTCTCCAGTGGGTAACCTTTTGTCAAAACCTTCCACTATGATCTATCTGTCTTGGGTAAGCCTGCATGGCATAGCACGTAGTTTCAATGAGCTATGCAAGCCACTCTGCCACAACAAGGCAGTGATCCAAGCGGGGATAAACATTAATAAGTGAGTAAATACTGGGGATACAAATAAGAAAGAGAAAAACAATCCCTGTCCCCAAGGAGCTTACTAATTTGGGGGAAAATGGCAACAAAAAGCTGAAGGGAGGTGGGGTTGTAGGTGGAGGACTATGATGTTCTTGGAGACCAAACCAAGCAGAGCGGCTGACAGGAAATGAAATTAGCTGGAAGATTCTGAACACACTTAATGGGAAGTTTGTTGTTGAGTCACTTTCAACTCTTTATGACCCTATTTTGGGATTTTCTTGGCAGATACTAAAGTGGTTTGCCATTTCCTTTGCCAGCTCATTTTATAGATGAGCAAACTGAGGCAAACAGAGTTAAAGTGATCTGCCCAGGGTCACACAGCTAATAAGTGTCTGAGGCCAAATTTGAGCTCAGGAAAATGCATCTTTCAGATTCTAGGCCCCACATTCTCTCCACTGCACCACCTAGCTACCCAAGAGAGGTTTGAGGAGGAGTCTATTCCTTTAAACTTAGCCCTCCACTAAGAGAGGCTACATCTATATAAAATAAATTTTAAAATATATACAGAGTAAGGGATAGAGATATGTGAATTCATCGGTCTACAGAACTCCCAAATGGGTAAGCTCCCTGTACCAATGTAGACTGGTACATATTATACAAATTGTAGTCTTAGAATGCTGCCTAAAACTGCCTGGAAAAAGACTTGGCAACTAATTAGATATGGAGAGAAGGAGAAGAAAGAGTCAAGGATGACCTTGAAGTTGCAAACTTGAATGATTAGAAGAATGTTGGTACCCTCAACAGAAATAAGGAAGTCAAAAAGAGGAATGGAATTGGGGGGAAAATAATTAATTCTGTTTTGGACACGATGAAGAAAATGGCAAAGTAAACAAAAAAAGCTGAAAACCTAAAAAGAAAGTAGATTACATGCAAAAATGAAGAATAGGAAACCAGTAGCTATAAAGTATAAATAGACAACATTTAAAATATTTTTAAGAGTCTAGGAAATAGAATATGTTCTGTACAACACATTAAGGCTGACAAAAGTTTAGGGATAGGAAAAAAAGATGTGTAAAGAGGAGGAGACAGCAACATACCTGGTCTCTGAATGTAATAAATTAAGAAAGACTTGGGGGAAAAAAAAGTGCTTTTTGAAAGGAAAGGAAAAATAACAAAGCTATTGGTCTTGCATATATGTCTTTTCTGGTAAAGTAGAAATAGTGAAGTAGGTAAGAGTATAAATGGCCACACAGAAGAACTAGAGAGAATGATTAAACACTAAGGAAAGGGGGGATATTTAAAAACAATTAAGTTTATTTTGATTATAAGAAACACGCCATTAATTTAGATTTTGTGAAAATGTTTGGTGGCAAGAAAATAATTCTAAATTGAGTAATAGTTACTTTTTTAAAAAATGAAACAAAAAATAATGAAGTCCTCAAAGGGCTCCTTAAAGAACAGAATCAATCAATATGCATTTATTAAGCACCTACTATGTACCTAGTGCAGTGTTAAGCACTGAGAAGACAAAGCCAAAAATGAAACTCTTCCCCTCAAGGAGCTTACACTCTATTTGGGAAAACAGCATGTATATATGAAAGTATATACAAGATATATACAAAATTAATACAAGTTAATTGAGCAGGGAAGGCACTAACAGCTCGTGGAAATCAGGAAAAGCTTCATGTGGAGGGGTACACTTGAGCTTTAAAGGAAACTAGGAGCTCTAAAAGTCAGGGATGAGGAAAGATGACATTCCAAGCAAGAGGGACAGGCTGTACAAAGGCAAGGAGATTAGGGATGGACTTAAATTCCATGTTCTTTATACTCCATCAGAATTAAAGATAAAGCAAGTATCAATATCTACAAACACCAGCTTAAATTATGCTACAAGTCATAAAATATAAGAGATCGATGGTCCCTTGGAGGTCATTTTGTACAACTCTCTCATTTTACAGATGAGGAAACTTGGGGCCATGAAAGTTTAAGTCCTTGACCAAAGCTACATAGCTAGTTAGTGACAATGAAATAGAACACAGACAGCCTGACTCTCAATGAAGTTCTCTTTCCATTACACCAAGCTGCTCCTCTTATTCAATGTCCTATCCTGTGTATGGATTGTACAATTGGCCCTGAAGTACTGTTAAGTGTACATATATTGTCTCATAATCTTGACTTCTCAGAAACTAATATGCTTGTTATAATAAACCTAAATTAGTATCTAACTAACAACTTGGCTTACTATTTTAGAATTAAAAATACCTTTGGGAGATGACTTGAATGTACTACATTGTAATGACTGGCCTGGCTCCCTTTCTGAAGCACAGCAATTTCCACAGATGGGACCAATTAATGACCACCTGCAAGCTCAATTCTACTTTAGGACCCAGGCTCTAGGGCCAATACAGCTTATAAGCAGAGGAAAACTAAAAGCCCAGAGATGCTGAACTCTGTTGGCTGCTGCTCTCACTTAAACCACACATCCTGGTCCTACTAACTGGCTTCCTTTCTTATTCACTATGACCAAACCCCCACTTTAAATCTCAAGTCCACTAAATGAGCCCGTATCTTTTTCTCTTTGCCCATATCCCTAACTTTGTACCTCCTTGGTGCCCCAATTCCTCAATCAAGCAAGCCTTTATTGTGCCTACCACATGCTGGGTACTATTGTACATGCCAAAACAAAGAAAAAATGAAACTGCCCCTGCCATTTAGGAGATTACATTCTAACCTCCAGATCTGGAGTCCTTTTTTACTCTCATCAGTCCTCTCCAAGACAGGAGTTGTAAATTCCTCAACCTTAAGCCCAGTGGTAGGGTCTCTACTATCTACTACCAGACCTCATTGACACTAACTACATACCCAAACCCCTTCCTATGATTTGTTGCCAAAATTCTCTGACATCCACCCACTTGTCCAGATGTCCTCTTGTTCATTATTAGGTTCTTTTCAGATCACCTGCCCTACTCCAGTAGGTCTGTCCAGTTTCCAAGTCAGCCATTCTTAAACTGGCTTATCTTACCAACTGAACACTGGATGCTTCTGGAAATCACTTAAAAGTTGTCCAGGGAATTTGCATTTGTGTCCTTTTTTCCTTTTCTTCTTTCCTTCCTCTCTTGTTTCTTTCCTTCCATCTATCTTTCCTTCTTCCCTTTTCAGAATACAGGGATATTCCAAAAGTCTTAGTACAGTTTTAAACTTTAGTAACTTAAAACTATACTAAGATTTTTAAAACAACTTTTATTTCCCTATTGCAAGGAAAGGCATTCAAAATCATTCCATTACACTTTTTTTTTTCAAAAATAGTCATTATGGTATCTATGTATTTGAAGGTACCACGAAAAATTTTAGCTGTAAAGTATCTCATTAAAAGCAATCTTTTTTCATTTTGATCCTCTTATTTTCTTTATTTTTTCTTAAGGTCTTTCCTCCCTTCATTTTCATAAACTTCTGCCCCTGCCAAGAGCAGTTAACCTTTCATTATTAGGAGGTCCTCTGACATTTATGACCTGATTGAACCCCCTTACAACTTGCTGAAGAAGGAAAACTGGGATTCTGGAGCTAGGAGATTTGCACAGGACTTTTACTGGAAGGAGCTCCACAGTGCGTGGTATCTCTTCCTCAAGATGTCCTTTGTATGATGTGTCCAATGGCCCAGGAGGCCACCTCTCCCACAAAAGGGTTTAGACTCTTTCTAGACTCACATAGACTTGGTTTAGTCCTAGGGGGAAACCTCACCCTTAAAAGAGACTACCTCGCATGGCCTCCTAATGATCACCTACAGTTAAAAATTAAAGGGAATATTTTTTGAAAGGCCATTCTGATGAAAGATAAGGTGATATGAGTAGAAGGGCTTAAAGGTGTTTTTGTTTTGTTTTGTTTTTTAACCTCATACAGTTCTATTGCTCTGGATGAGAATTCTTTTCAACTAAAACTTTGTAGATTAAACCAGACACTAGTTGAGTAGAATAATACAGAAATCTTTTGCTAATTCTGTACCAGTTCTCTTCCCCTACCTACACCAAAGCAGTATATTTGTATTTAATTGTCTTTTTAGAATTTTGTATTTATCGCCTTTTGTCCTCTCCATCACAAGGATCATTTGCTCGAAGTTCCAGGCACTAAGTGAAGATAAAATAAGAACAATAAAAAAGGAAGATAAGGGGCAGGGAGGTGGCACAGTGAGTAGAGCACTGGCCCTGGAGTCAGGAAGACCTGAGTTCAAATGTGACCTCGGACACTTATCACAAAAACTAGCCATGTGACCTTGGGCAAGTCCCTTAACTCCAATTGCCCTGCCAAAAAAAAAGCAAAAAAGGAAGATAGTTAATGCTTCATTTTGTTTAGTTTACTATTTATAATTGGATTAAGTGACCTCTGGGCTCCTTTCCAACTCTAAAATTCTATGATTTTACGATATATGAAATTTATTTTCATCACTGAGTGAGTGAATTAGATGATCGTAGTCAAGGGTCACCTAGAAAACTGGCTTGAAGTCATAACCCCTTTTGTCTTCACTTGACCTCTTTCTACTTCCATCTATTTAAAAAATTTCCATAGTAAGTAATTCTGTAGTTCTATTAGTAATTATAGCTTTCTAATGTGATTCTATTACATCTTTGTTGTTTTCTTCCCTATCCAAGATACAGAATAAAATGTACTGGAGGTCAGGGAGGAAAGTAAGGAAGATTCATTTATTAATCCCTACACTAACTTGGAAAATCATTTCTGGAAAAAGATGCTTCCTGTGCCATCTCTCTCCCTTGCAATCTTGAGTTCAAGGAAAATATAATATGTTGTGCTCCTTTTACAGATGGAGAAACAGAGATTCAAAGAAGCTGATAACTTGCCCTTGGTCACACAACGGACAACTCGTGGAAATAGGATTTGAACTCAAGTCTTCCTGACTCCAAGTCCATCACCATAGCCACTATGCCTTGCTAACAGCTGACATGCCATCAACCAAGAAAGATTTAGTGAGCATCTATCAGATATATCCCTGACACTGTGCAATACAAATAAGCTTTTTAAATATGCTTCTTGCTCATAAGAAGAATACAATCTACTTGAGAAGGTAAGCTTTACAAATACAGAACTTTAGACCTATAAGAGACCCTGAAGATGGAGTAATCCAGACCCTTTGTTTTACAGATGGGAAAATGAGAGCCAATAAGGTCAAGCCTTAGTCCAGCTCTACCATTAATCATATGACTTGCCTGAGATTATGCAAATAATTAATGGCAGAGCTTAAGCTAAAACCCAGGCATATTAACTCTCAAGCCAGGGCTCTTCCCACTGCACTGGTTAAAGAATGAGAAAATATATAATGAACCAATGATTATGAGCTATAAGCAACAAGCTATAGGAGTGACTGAGGAGCCTCTGAATCTTCAGTGGTATGCCAACCACCCATTCTCACCACTCTTATGCATACGGGATGCCTTAGGCCTTTACTCTTCTTTATTTGTTTCTGCTGTCACCTACTTGTGGCTATGAGTTTTAAATGGCCATGGTCACAATTAGGAATGAAATAAAGGGTTGCTTTTAATCATTTTGACTTTTGTTGAGAAGTTAACTGCTTCTATGAGACATTGACTCTCATCAAGAGATTTATTTAAAGATTAAGGGAGAAATTGTCAGCATAATGTCTGGCCCCATCAAATTTATTATCTCTCCTTCAAAAAGATTATGAAATTTTGATTAAAAGAGCTAAAAAAGTCAAGAGCTGATTGATTTTTTAGAAGAACAAACTTACATATTTTAAGGTGTTTTACTTAGCCCTTTGTCTAGTTAAATTTATAGCACTGACCTTCTGAATTAATAATGTTGGCCTTGTTTTCAATAGGTTGTTGAAATTATAGCCCTTCAGAAAAGTCCTTTTCCAGTGATTGTGCACTGTTTAACTGTTTGAATCAGCACTAAGACTATTTAAATGTGTCCTTAGCTTGGGGTTAGTCTATTATTACAGGTAATTCCTAGGGTGACTCTAACTTACTTATGTCTCTGTCAATCTATTCCTTCAACTCATAGACAATTCAGTTAAACAAAATCCTCTCTATGCCCCTATAATACATGGAGACATGGAGGGTACTGGTTGCAGGAAGGCCGCATCATCAAGTTCAAGCTCAGGCAGGGACTATTGAATTAGAAAGGCTTTCATTTTAAGAGTGGAGACAGACCCCTAGACCTACCCTAGCTAAGTATGAAAAGGTTCATCTTGTGAAAGTTGATCAGTAGCCAGGAAGGGTGGTATATGTCTGCAATCTCAGGTACTGGGGAGCTAAGGCTAGTGGATCTCTTGATCTCAGGAGTTCTGAGATGCAGTGGGCTAAGCTGATCAGGTGGCTACACTAAGTCCAACATCAGTATGGTAAGCCCTTGGGAGCAGGGGGCTCCTAAGGAGGAGTGAACCATACTGAAGAGGGAAGGGTGATAAGGAGGGGGGGAGGGTAAGTGGTTCTGCCAGGGATACCTCCCTGGCATCCAGTCTGGAAGGAATTCACCAGGCTCAAGCAAACTTTGAAGCCGAAATTGTAAAGTTTATTGTTACGCTGTAGGTGAGTAAGGGTGGGATCAGGGAGGAGTTAAGGAGTGGTCAGTGCTCAAAGGACCATACACTTTTAATATCAACTGCGCAGGTGTATTGCCCATGATTCACTGGGAAATAGCTCAAGCGGGGCTAGCTGGAGGTGTGGTTTTAGGCCTGACACGTCACTAAAGAGTGCCCAGTCTGCCTCCCACCAAGGTCATCAGAGACAGTGTGGCTATATAATTGACTAAGGAGTTACCCTATAGATAAGGTATTGAAGAATTTATGGTGGGGCTGGCCACTCTAACTAAGGGAGATAACATTTACATAACTTATTGTTTCAAGCAGAGATAAACAGGTCATGAGTTGTTGCTGGGCAGAGTGCTGGAAGGGGGAAGGGGCAGAGTCAATGCTCTGAGGCTGGGGGGTGGAAATGTGATCTTACAGACTGCTTTTACAAATTGATTTTACAGACATAAATCCCAAAGCACCCCATTTACAAACTGATGTTACAGATTGATACTACAGACATATATACATCACAAGGACCCCATCAATACCAGGTTGAAAATGGAGTAAGTCAAGGTTCCCACAGTGATAAGTAGTGAGAAAAGGCTCATGAGTGGCCCCTGTAATATAGAGATACCCAGTCTTTCAAAAAAGAAGGAAGAAATAGAGGGAGGGAGGAAGAAACAAAAGAAGAGATGACAACCAGATAATAAAAATTTTTGACCACAGTAAACATATTGTCTACTAAGAGGTGGGGGGCATTATTATTTGAGTCAGTGGAGGGAGTACATACATTGAAGAAATCATAGCTATTTTGAAACATCAAGATATTAATTATATAATAACACAGCAAACCTAGAATACTGTGCTAGGCACAGTCTAGTAGGAGTATGGTATCATGAGATTATAGATTAGAAAATGGAAAAGGATCACAGAAAACATTTAGTCATAGGATCATAGATTTATAGCCATAAGAAGCTTGGAATTCATCCTATCTAGACCCTTCACTTTACAGATGAGGAATCTGAGGTTTGTAAAGTCACTTTAAGTGACTTACCCAGGGTCATAAAATCCACTGGTCTGGGAACAGACTGAACTCACACATACATCCAAAGATTGAAGAGAATGAGACATTCACAGAAGGTATCCCACATGTGGACTCTACCTTCAGCTCTGTGTCTGGCCTGGTGTTCAAGACCCTAGTCTTTTTAGTATTCATTCTTGTATCTGAGGCACCGGTTGATTAATGCTAGGGCTTGGCCAGAACTTCAGTCTGTCCAGCAAGCAAGCATGATCCTGATGCCCTGATTGTATACTGCTCGCCATTTGGATTAGCAGATTAAGATAATTCAAGTATGTACTCAGCTAGGGATTAATCTATTATGACAAAGAAGGTCCTGAGGTGACAATAACTTACTTGTGTCTTAGTTGATCTATTTCTTCAACTCATAAACAACTCAGATAATTTCAATAATCATTTTTCAAGTGCTTACTAAGTGTAAGACACTATGTTGGGTGGCAAGAATACAAAGAAGAAGTAGTCTCTGCTACAAGAAGTTGATAACTGTATACAATAATGAGAACTCTGCACAAATAACTAAAACACAAGTGAGAATGTGATAAATACATAATGGAAGTCAAACAGATGTGTGAAAGCTTTGGGGAAGGAGATATCACTTCTATTTAAAGGTATCAGGAAAATAGGAAGTAGAATTTGGGCTATCCTTTGAAGATAGAAAAGGATTTTGGCAGTCACAGAATGTGCAGATGAACCATTCTAGACACAAGGTACAGCATGTACAGAGATTCTCTGCTATCCCTAGAATATGTCCTCAATGGGTGATTTCATTGGTACAGGAAACTCCCTGAAAGGAATTCTCTCAACTAATACAGACCAGCATCTGCTGTACAATTGGTAGCCTTAGAAAGTTGTCTAGATCAATGAAAAGTGGCTTACCCAGAGTCTTACTACTAGTATGTGCCACCAATCAGTGCTAGACTTGCGCTGAGGTCTTCCTGCCTTCAAGGCCACAGTGCCATACTGCAAAAGTTTAGAAAGAACTGAAATAAGTAAAGAAAATTAAGAGAAAAAAAGGAGTTTTGGAGTTTTAGCTATATTGGGAGAAAAAGGAGGATGAAAAAAGAGAAAGATCATTTTCTTGGGGTAGATAGGGTGATAACTCACATCAGAGAGAAGTCAGAGCTGCTCAGGGCTTATTTTCTTTGTTTTTTCTACAAGTAAGAATGGCCTTTATACAAGAAGTAACAGAACAACAATGAAGTTGTTGTAGTCAATGCTCAAGATAAGTAAAGAGATCATAGGTTAGAACCTAAGTACAATAATTCCAAATTTCAAAAAGGAGATAGGGACAGAATGTACAAAACTAAGCTAATGAACTTGACTTCAATTTGCACAAAAATTCTATAATAGATCATTTAAGAAATGGTTACCAAACATTTAGAAAGAAAGGCCTATCATTCCTGCTATTAGGGTCACTAAAACCGGTGAATCTGAAGCTCAGGAATTCTGAGCTACAGTAGGGCTAAAGGTCATCAGGTGTCCACATTAAAGTCCAACAACTTAGTCCAACAATATAGTGAGTCCCCAGGAGCAGAGAGTCACCAATTTGTCCAAGGAGGGGCAAAGAGACCTGTGTTGGAAATGGAACACGTCAAAACTTCCATGCTGATCAGTAGTGATATAAGGCCCTTGCATATCTATTATACTTCTAACCTAGGAGAGAAAAGGGCAGCAGGAGAAGGAGGAGGAAGAGGAGGACAAGGAGGACGAGGAGAAGAAAAAGAAGAAATTGATTACAAAGAGACAATCAGAACAGATACTGACCTCATTTCCTTTTTCGACAAGATTACTAAACTAGTATATAGCAAAGTTTAAGTATCAAAGTACTTTTCTTTGGGAGAAGATGAGGATATGGATTAGACAATGAGATAAATTCAGAAAGGTTTAGGTGTCCAGACTCAAAGAGCAGCTTTTAATAATTCAATATCAGTGTGGATGGTTCTGTGATCACAATGATCTGTGCTCGTCTATGTTTTTGTTTTTTTTTTTTAACATTTCTGTCAATGATTTGGATTGCAGCATAGCTGTTATGTTCACCAAATTTACAGATGACACAAAGTTCTGAGGGAGAGATAACACAGTGGGTGATAGTTAGAATACAAAGGCCAGTTTGATAAATTAGAACAATGGACTGAATCTATTAAGATGAAATTCAGTATGGATAAAGGAAAAGTCTAGCACTTAGATAAAAAAGTCAACTTCACCAAGTTAAGATGTAAGAATGTATGGATGTCGATTCTAAAAGGGATCTGGGGTTTTTAGTGAACCATAGGATCAATAGTAGTCAGTAATGTGACATTTTTTAAATTTTAAATTTTTATATATTATTTATTTAGTTTTAGTTTTCAACATTCATTTCCACAAGATTTTGAGTTACAAATTTTCTCCCCATCTTTCCCCTACCCCCCACCTCAATATAGCAAGACTACTGAATACCCCTTCTCCCAATCTGTTCTCTCTTATATCTTCCCCCATTATCCCCAACTTTCTAGTAGGGCAAGATGGATTTCTATACCCCATTGCCTTTATCTCTTATTTCCCAGTTGCATGTGAAAAAAACAATGTGAAAAAAACAATTTTTTTCACATTTGTTTTTAAAACTTTAATTTCTAGATTCTTTCCCTTCTTCCTTCCTCACCCACCCCCACTGGGAAGACAAGCAATTCAATATAGGTTATACATGTATAGTTATGTAAAACGTTTCCATAGTAGTTATATTGTGAAAGACTAACTATATTTCCCTCCATCCTATCTTGCCCCCCACTTACTCCATTTCTCCTTTGACCCTGTCCCTTTTCAAAAGTGTTTGCTTCTAAATACCCTCTCCCTGAATCTGCCCACCCTTGTATCATTCCCTCTTTTATCCCCTTCCCCCCTACTTTCCTATAGGGTAATATACCCAATTGAGTGTGTATGTTATTCCCTCCTTAAGCCAAATCCAATGTAAGTTTGACCCATTTCCTTTCACTTTCCTGCTCTTTCCCTCCACTGTAACAGTTTTCTCTTGCTTCTTTTATGTGATAATTTACCCTAATCTGTCTCTCCCTTTCTCCTTCTCCCATTATATTCCTCTCTTACCACTTAATTTTATTTTTTAGATATCATCCCTTCCTATTCAATGGATCCTGTGCACTCTATGTATACATGTACATACATATACACACACTCACATATGTATTTATATACACATACACCCTCCTATACATATGTATCTATGTATGTATACATACATACATACATATACATACATATATGTATATATATACACACACACACATATATATATATATATATATATATTCCCTTCAACTATCCTCCTCCTGAGAAAAAGTCTCATGAGTTACAATTGTCATTTTTCCATGTAGGAATGTAAATAGTTCAACTTTGATAAGTTCCTTAAGATTTCTTTTCCCTGTTTACCTTCTCATGCTTCTCTTGCTTTTTGTATTTGAAAGTCAAATTTTCTGTTCAGCTGGGTTTTTTTTCATCAGGAATGCTTAAAAGTCCTCTATCTCATTGAATGACCATATTTTCCCCTGAAGCATTATGCTAAGTTTTGCTGGGTAGGCAGTTCTTGGTTTTAATCCTAGCTCTTTTGACCTCTGGAATATCATATTCCAAGCCCTTTGGTACCTTAAAGTAGAAGCTGCTAGATCTTGTGTTATCCTGATTGTATCTCCACAGTACTTGAATTGTTTCTTCCTGACAGCTTGTAATATTTTCTAATATTTTCTCCTTGACCTGGGAACTCTGGAATTTGGCTATGATATTCTTAGGAGTTTTCTTTTGGGGATCTTTTTCAAGAAGCAATCAGTGAATTCTTTCAATTTCTATTTTGCCCTGTGGTTCTAGAATATCAAGGCAATTTTCCTTGAGAATTTCTTGAAGGATGACTTCTAGGCTGTTTTTTTGATCATGGCTTTCAGGTAGTCCAATAATTTTATATCTCTCTTGGATCTCTTTTCCAGGTCAGTGGTTTTCCAATGAGATAGTTCACATTGCCTTCTATTTTTTTATTTGTTTGGATCTGTTTTATACTATCTTGATTTCTTATAAAGTCATTAGCTTCCATTTGCTCCAATCTAATTTTGAAGGAATTATTCTCTTCAGTGAGCTTTTGAAATTCCTTTTCCCATTTGCCCAATTTGGCTTTTTAAGGCATTCTTCTTCTCATTGGCTTTTTGGGCCTCTTTTGCCATTTGAGTTAGTCTGTTTTTTAAGGTGTTATTTTCTTCAGTCAGGTTGTTGACTTTCTTTTCATGATTTTCTTGCATCATTCTCATTTCTCTTCCCAATTTTTCCTTCACTTCTCTTACTTGATTTTCAAAATCCTTCTTGAGCTCCTCCATGGCCTGTGTAACCAATTCATATTTTTCTTGGAAGCTTTTGATGCAGGAGTTTTGACTTTGTTTTCTTCTTCTGGCTTCCATGTTTTGATCATTTTTGTCCCCCCCCCCAAAAAAGGATTCTATGGTCTGATTGCACTTCCTGTACTTGCTCATATTGCCATCAAATTACTTGACTTTTGAGCTCTTTGCCATAGTAGAACTCTGCTTCCAGAGTGGAAAGAGCTGTGTCCCAAATTGCTGGGGTTTTCACACTTTCCAGAGCTATGAGAAAGGCACCCTTGCTACAGCCCCCACAAGCTTTGGCACACTGGCATTCTTCAACCCAGGACCACTACCTAAGACTGTGACCCAGATCCAAGCAGGTGAAAGCAAGAGTGATTACCCTCTGAATGGCTACTTGGTCCCCCTATAATCTGTAGGCCAGGAGCTCTGGAGGCAGCCAGTGGCAGGAGCTGCAGCCGCCAACTGCGTCACTTCTTGCCCCAGGGGTAGGGGCTGCTTTGAGCTCCTCCATTACCCAGTTCCAACAGAGTTCCCCACTGACCTTTTACTTTCTCTTTGGCATTTGTGGGTTGAGAAGTCTGCTCTGGCTGGTCTGTGCCACTTGTCGGGGCTGCCCCAGGTCTGGGTCCATACAGCTCATGCAGGACTATGTAGAACTAGTATGGTACTTAAGACCCTTCCTATCAGCCTGCCAGGCTGCCTTCAGTGGGAGATTTGTTTCTCTCTATCACTTTGTGGATTCTGTAGCTCCAAAGTTTTAGAATCATTTTTTTACTGGTATTGGAAGTGGTTAGAGCAGGAGCTGAAGCAAGTTCCTGCTTTTACTCCACCATCTTAACCCAAAGATCAGTAATGTGATATTGCACACACAAAAAAATAATACGATCTTGGACTGTGTTATGAGGGATGACTTCTAGAAACAGGGAGGTGATGGTCCTCCTGTATTCAGTTCTTATTAAGCCTCATCTGAAATGTTGGGTTCAGTTATGATCATCAAGTGAAAACTGAAAAGTGTCCAAAGGAAGTCATTTGGGATGATGAAAGACCTTAAAACCATGATATATGAGAATCAATTTAAGGAACTGGGCTTATTTAACCTATAACAAAGAAGACTCAATGGGACCATGATAGTTATTCTTTAAGTATTTAAAGGGCTGTCATATAGAAGAGGGATTCAATTTATTTTGTTTAGTCTCAAAAGACAAAACCAGGATCAATGCATAGATATTGCAAAAAGGCAAATTTGAAGGTTGATGCCAAGGAAAACTAACAATCAGAGCTATCTAAAGTGGAAAGAACTTCTTTGAGAGAGAGTGGGCTCCCTCTCATTGGAGGCCTTCAACAGAGGATGAGTGATCACTGTCAGGCATGTTACCATAGAGATCACTTTTGCATATGGGTTAGACTAGATGGTCACTGAGGTTCTTTCCATCTCAGTGCTGTAATTCTGGGATTCAGTTCTACAAGTCATTTGTTTGCTGATAACTACCAGTTTATGCATCTTATCTCCCCTGCTAGATTGTAAGCTCCTAGAAGATAGAGACCATATCTTATTTATCTTGATTTTCCCCAAATCCCCCTCAAATAGGATCTTTCACATAGGCTCATAGAATCAGAGATGCAGAGTTAGAAGAGACCTTGGAGTCGCATCATGTCCAAGCCTCTCATTTTATAGATGAGTAAACTGAGTCACAGAGAAGTTAGGGGACCTGCCTAGGGTCATTAATATTTGAGGCATGATTTTAACTTGGGTATTCCTGACTCCAAATCCAGTGCCCTATCTATTATTCCATGCTGCTGCTTAATGATATTTGTTGAAGAGTAAATGAATTTTAAAAAATGAACAGAGGAAGTATGCCCTCCTTCCCCTGCCAAAGTCGGTAGGATAAATGATGCTCCCTATAGGAGAGAGGCTCTTAACTTTCTTGTGTCACGGCCTCCTTTGGTAGTCTGGTGAAGCAAATTGACCTCTTACTCAGAATAATATTTTTAAATATACAAAATAAAATACATAAGATTACAAAGAAAACCACTTCTGATGAAATATAGTTATCAAAATATCTTAAAATAAGTCCGCAAACCCCACATGAAGAATCTTTGCTACAGACCATATTATTTGCAAAGATAATGGTGTCTCTGTCTGGGTTCTATGAATAATAAAGATAATAAAAAAGCGACAAAAATGTTGTCAGTGATACAGCTATTGCTGACACATATAATATAGAGAATATCAGCATAGAAACACAGGAGAAGAGCCATTCAAGAAGGACAGATCTATAGAGTTACTGTAATCTACCATGCACAAATTTCACTTAGGGTTACCAAAATAAAAACACTGTCCATAATACAACATGTCACCAAGAAATAACTGGCTTCTGCCTAAGCTAGACAAATACTAATCATTTGAGAACCTTGGTATCAGCTGGCTCTCAGCTAATTAATCATTTCCCCTCCTTCTATTTCACCTTCTAAGACAATCATTTCTCTGACCACAATATGGACCACAATATTCTGTGACCAGACGAAAAACAGCAGCCCAGTGTGCTTCTGTCTATAGGCAGCCCCAGAATAGGAGAGAGGGTAGTGCAGTATTCAGGGCTATTACCCACAGCTCTTATTTGCTGGTCCATCTGCTTAGCTGTCCTGGCTTCCTTAATGAGATAACAGTTGCTAATAAAATCATTTAACATTCAAAATTGAGAATGTTTCTGTCCTTTCTGTTTTGGTTTTTCCTTGACGTGAAAATTGATATTTAAGCAGCAGATGGTATTATGAATCACAAAGCTAATCAAAGGCAAGATTGGATAATTTTAACATTTGAAAAAAACAAATCAGTGAATTTTAGAAGTGTTGAGCTATTCATGGAATTTTAGATTCAGAAAGTAACTTAGAACTCTAGTCTACCCTCCAACTCAGTGAAGGAATCTCCTCTATTCAATAATCCTGACAGGTGTTCATTCAATCTCTGCTTAAATTTTTATGATTATCAGAAAGCTTACCACTTTACAAAGCAGCCCATCCTATTTTATAGTTTTTCAATCATTTTATTTGTGTCCAACTCTTCATGACCCTATTTTGGGGCTTTCTTGGCAAAGATACTGGAGTGGTTTGTCATTTCCTTCTCCAGGTCATTTTACAGGTGAGGAAACTGAGGTAAACAAGGTTATGTAGTCTTGTCCAGGGTCACACAGCTAATGTCTACAGCTTGATTTGAACTTGGATCTTCCTGACTCCAGGCCTGGCACACTATCCTCCATTCAGTTTAGAACAGTTTTAATTATTCTGCAGTTCTCTCCTATGCTGAATTTAAATCTTCCTCACAATAAATTACCAAAAAAAGAAAACAAACAAACAAACTTGACCATATGCCAAGGCAATTTTGAATACTCTAAACACTAAGCTTGGAAGGGAATGTAGGAATCCCATGTGGCATTTTGCAGGCACCTCCAGGGAGGTCAACTCTACTCATTCATTCTAATCCTTCTCTCTGGAGTTACAAAGAATTAGTCTAATTTCTCTTTCATATGACTGTCCTTTAAATGTTTTCAATTCAATTCAGGAATCATTTATTTAGTATCTGCTATGTGCAAGGGGGTATATGGGCATTCAGGGAAGACTAGCCCCTCTGATGTGAGGGCTGCTGAGCCTTTTCAGAGCTGATCATCCACCTTTGGTGTTTACCTGACCTGCCCAACTCTCATTTGTAGCACCTGTAGCAACCACATGCTGGTAAAACATTTCAGTCAATGGGCTAAACCAGGTTGAGCTTAACCAATGGGCCTCAGACAAACTGGTGAGTTAAGAGGATGTCTACACCAAGCATGTGTAGACTCTCCCTTGGCATAACAGGCAACTGAGGACAATTTGTTCTGATGGACATGAAGGTGCTGTGGAGCCCTTAGAGCTTGCTTAGACATCAAAGATACCAAGGTCATCATCCACTGCATCCTGGGCCATTGCCAGTCATTCTAACTTTGTCCTGTCACTGGACTTCAGTGTCTCTGGAAGAGAGAGTGAGACTTCACACGGCTCTGCTTCACTTAAATTCAATTTACGAGCAAGTGTAGCAGCAAGCACCCCAACATCCCCAGGGTAGCTACCAACACAGGTTCTTAGATCTGCTTTTCTAAAGGAAAGCAACTCAAAATGGGTTAACAAGCTTACTTTGATCAATCAAACCTATATTGTTTACCTAGTTCAGGGGAAAAAGGTCAGCACCCCGAACTTCAGAGTATACAGACAGAAATTTCAAAACAGAGAAACAAAACAGATCAAGTGGACAGGCTTCCAAACTGTCCAACCATTACCTCAATACCAAATCACAGTTACCAGAGAGGGAAGCATCAACATCTGGGTTTTCAAAGCCGGGGGGCTCTCAATGGCTGCCCAGAGTCTCATCTGGTCAAATCACACAACACTCCTCAAAGTGAGCCCCAAAGCAAAGCCCCCCATCAGGGTTTATATAGCTTTCTCCTGGCTCAGAGAATGTAAAAACCTTCTTGATCCACTGCCCAATCACAAAGCACCAAGGTGTGGGCATTCCTGAAAAACAAGCCTCCCACCACAGGCTCCAGGTGCACTTAAGCTAGGGGCAGGGAAGATCTTTAAATTTGCATCCCCATTACAACGAGACAAAAGACATTACCCATAACTATTTTCCTGACCTGTGGTAGAGCCTTCGGAGCTCATGGTGGTCTCATCAACCCCAGTCGGACACACTGGACCTTGATCCAACATAGAGACATCATTTTGGTCCTCTTCAAGCACGAAGAACAACAACCAACCAGCTATGTGCAAGGCACCATCAGTCAGTCAACAAAGATTTATAAGCGAGTAAGTGCTATCTATGATAGGGCTTGAAAGTTTTCCATACACCTCATGGAAATGGGGGCCTGTTTACTAGTCTTGCAGTCAAATTCATAAAATCATGGATTTAGATCTGGAAGAGATCTTAAATGCCATCAGGCCTAATGACCCCCTTTTAAAGATAAGGAAATTGAAGTACAGAGAGATTAAATGACTTACCTAGGCTCCCATAGCTATTAAGGATTTGAACCTAGGTATTCCTGACACTACGACCAAAGTTCTATCTACTATCTATACTAAGTAACAATTTGGGAATCTTGCATAACCCAATCAGGAATGTAACAGACAACAAAAGTACATCATTTGAGACTAGAGTGCCCTATGTTGGAAAAGTTGTAGAAAAACAGATACACTAATACTTTGGAATGGATCTATGAATTGGTACAATCATTGTGGAAAGCAATTTTAAATTAGACAAAGAAAATAAATCGTTCATATCTTGTAGCCCAGAGATTCCACTGCTAAGTATAAACCCCAAGGAGATCAATCAAAAAGAAAGGCCTCATACACTCCAAAAATATTTTAGAGCAGCATTTTTCTAGAAGCAAAGAACTGGAAACAAAATACATGCCTATTAACTGGGAAATAGCTGGGTAGATTGGGTACATGAATGTAATGGGATATTACTGGGCTGTAAGAAATAATGAACAGGATGAAGCATGGAAAAGAGAGAAGCATAAAAAAAACATATATGAACTGATGCAAAGTGAAGTAAGAAGAACCTAGAAAATGACATTTGCAATGACAAAACAATGTCAATGGAAAGAACAACGCCAGAACAATCAAAACCGAAATTATATTGCCCTAGCTTGGTCTGATAGAAGAGATAAGAGAAGGTACCTTGCCCCATTTCTTTACAGAAGTGGGTAAACACAACTGTGGAATACTGCATATAACATCAGACTTTCTTTTAACATTATGGTTAGCTTTGTGGAACCTTTTGCCCCTTCTTCCTCTTTTGAAAATTCATTATTATAAGAAATGATTCTCTAAAAGGGAGAAGGGAAAAAGATACAGTGGGAAATATAGGTGATACAAAAACAAAAGTTGTAAGCAAAATTATTTTGAAATGTATTCTTTTCACATTTAACAAGAAAAAACATCTTTTATGTGTGTGTGTCATTATTACTACAAACAGCTCTTATCTTTATTTTGCTCTTTCAATTCTACTTCATTGTTCAGTCATTTGAATCATGTCCAACTCTCCATGACCCCATTTGGGGTTTTTTGGGCAAAGATATTGTGGCAGCTCACCCTTTCTTTCTCTAACTCATTTTATAGATGAGGAAACTGAAGCAAAGAATGGTAAGTGACTTGCCCAGGGTCACACAGCTAATAAGTGTCTGAGACTGGATTTGAACTCAGTAAGATGAGTCTTCCTGACTTCAGGCCCAGAGCTTTTTTGACTGCACCACCTACCTGTCCCTGCAATTCTATTACCTACATCTTATAATAGTGCCAAATACAGGATTTTATCTTATACAGAAACTTTATGTATACTTCTGTAGAAGCCCCTATGAGGATGCGGTTTCTGAGAAAACAGACTTAGCAAGAAAAAGAATTTCAAACATTTTCTACTCAAATGGGGACCAGACCTGGAGTCTGGCATTATAGGAGTTAGTTACACAAGTAGTTTGGTTCAGCATTTAGTCTCACTCCTAAAAATGGGTTTCATGAATTTGAAATATCTTGCTTCATGGTGTGAGGTAATAAAATCAAACAACAATGGTTCTGACGGTCACCTATTATGGGGATACAAGATATACATAGTTAAATAACTAATAGATAATTCAAAGACAGTGGGAGTGATGACAACTGGGAGAGTGAGAAAATTTCTGGGCCTTTTAGGTCATTAGAATCTTTGAAGTAAGTGTTACTCATTTATTGGGAGAAAAATACCTTTTAAGTTTTAAAGTGCTATAAAAATTGGAATTGGGATAGATGTTATTTTTATTATTCATTTTCCCCCAAGTGTTGTAAGAACCTACATGAAGCAAATGACAATCTCATTAAGCTTCAGTTTAAAGTACTTTATGCAATATTGAAAGACTTCAGAACTTTAATCAATGTGAAAAATGCTATCCACATACAGAGAAAGAACTGATGGAGTCTGAATGCAGATCGAAGCATACTATTTTTAACTACTTTTATTTTGTTTTCCTTTGTTCCATGTCTTTTTTCACAACATAACTAATATGGAAATATATTTTACATGATTGCACACGTATAAACAATGTCAAATTGCTTACTGTCTTAAAGGAAAAGGAAGGGGAGGTCGAGATGGCAGAGTAGAAATAGGACTTCTGTGGCGCTCCAGCTTCGACCTCCTCCAATTCATGTAAAAAATTACTCTGGACAAACTTTGGAGCCACAGAGCCCAAAAAAATGACAGAGAGAAGCTAACCTCCCACTAAATACAGGCCAGCAGGAAGGGGCCAGCTCAGCACTCTGGGAGCTGAGCCCAGCCTCACTCCAGGTGAGCCAGAGGTTTTAGCTTCAGGGAGGCCTGACCAGCCACCAGCTGGAGGGACTTCAGATCACCAGGAGCTGTGGCAATTTCCAGAATTATCAACCCATAGATGCCAAGGATAAAATGAGAGGTCAGTGTAGACTTTGCAGAAACAGGTAATTTGGGAGTGCCCTCCGGCCTTTGCCCCCAGGGGAAGAAACAGTTGAGGCTCCACTGGCATGTAGCCGCCCTCCACGTAGCTGCTTCAAAGCCCCATGCCTGCAGATTGTAGGGGGACCAAGCAACCAGTCTGAGGGGTAATCACTCTTGCTTTAACCTGCTTGGCTTTGAATCACTGTCCTGGGTAGAGGTCCTGGGGTGCACAGTTTGCCAGAGCATGTGGAGGCTTCAGAGAGAGCACCCAACTAATAGCTCCAGCAGCTTCTAAAACCCCAGTAATTGAGATAAAGCTCCCCTTCTTGGTAGCAGAGTTCTACTGTGGCCTTTTAATTGAGTGGCAACATGAGCAAGCAAAGGAAGCAAAGCAAACAGAGCAATCCAACATTAGACTCCTATTTGGGGGACAAAAAGGATCAAAGCATGGAACAGGAGGAAGACAGCAAAGTCAAAACTCCTGCACCAAAAGCTTCCAAGAAAAATATGAATTGGTTACAGGCCATAGAGGAGCTTAAAAAGGATTTTGAAAACCAAATTAGAGAAGTGGAGGAAAAATTGGGAAGAGAAACGAGAATGATGCAAGAAAATTATGAAATAAGAGTCCACAACCTGACTGAAGAAAATAACACCTTAAAAAATAGACTAATCCAGATGGCAAAAGAGGCTCAAAAAGGCAATGAGGAGAATAATGCCTTAAAAAGCCAAATTTACCAGATGGCAAAAGAATCTCAAAAGCTCACTGAAGAGAATCATTCCTTCAGAATTAGACTGGAGCAAATGGAAGCTTGTGACTTTATGAGAAATCAAGATACTATTAAACAGATCCAAACAAATGAAAAAATAGAAGACAATGTGAAATATCTCATTGGAAAACCACTGACCTGGAAAATAGATTCAGGAGAGATAATTTTAAAATTATTGGACTACCTAAAAGCCATGATCAAAAAAAGAACCTAGAAATCATCCTTCAAGAAATTCTCAAGGAAAACTGCACTGATGTTTTAGAACCAAAGGGCAAAATAGAGGTTGAAAGAATCCACCAATCACATCCTGAGAAAGATCCCAAAAAGAAAACTCCTAGGAATATTATAGCCAGGTTTCAGAGTTCCCAGATCAAGGAGAAAATACTACAAGCAGCCAGGAAGAAACAATTTCAATACTGTGGAAACACAATCAGGATAAGACAGGATCTGGCAGCTTCTACACTGAGGGATTGAAGGACTTGGAATATGATATTCCAGAGGTCAAAGGAGCTGGGATTAAAACCAAGAATCAGCCACCGAGCAAAACTGAGTATCATGTTTCAGGGGAAACTATGGTCATTCAATGAAATAGAGAACTTTCAACCATTCTTTTTTTTCTTTTTCTTTTTATTTAAACAAATGCTTTATTAACTTCTGTTTTACATCATTCATTTCCGAAGATTTTGAGTTACAATCATTTCCCCCCTCCTGTTTTTCCCCTAACCACCCTCCCAGAATAGCAGTCCCACAAGATATCCCTTCCTCCAATCTGCTCTCTCCCATATCTTCTCCCATATCCCCTTTGACTTTTCCATTAGAGGAGGGTGCATCTTTGTGTCCCAATGCCTGCACATCTTATCTCCCCATTACAAGCAAAAGAGTGTTAATAATAGTATTTATATATATTTGAAACATTTAATCTTAAGACCTTGAATTTCAGATCCATTTCCTTCCTCCCTTGTCACCCATTCCCTCTGGGGAGATAAGTAATTCAGTATATGTTGTACATGTCTAGCTATGCAAAACATTATCATAGTAGATAGACTGTACAAGGCTGCTTATAATTCCCTCCCACTCATCCCACCCCCCCACCTGGTCCATTCCCTACATGATCCTGTCCCTCTTCTATAGTGGCTACTTCCAACCTCCCCTCCCCACAAGGATGCCCTCCCATCCATCATCCCTCCTCTCATCCCCCTTCCCCCTATTCTGCTGCAGGTTGAGATATCCCATTTAGTATGTATGTCATTCTCTCCCTGAACCAAATTCAATGAGAATGTGGGTTTGCCTTTTTGCCTTCCTATTCTTCCCCTCCCTTGCAGCCACTTCCCCTTGCTTCTTCTACATGAGATAGTTTATCCTACCCTGTCTCTCCCCATCTCCTCTTGCCACTTTCCTCTCTCACCTCATAATTTCACCCCTTGAGTATCCTCCCTTCCCAACAAATTCAACCTATGCCCTCTATCCATATATAACTGTAAACATATATACACACATTCATATATGTATTCATATGACCATACACCCTTCTTCCATTATTTTTATACTGAGAAAGGTTTCATCAGTCACAGTTATTGTTTTTCCATATAGGAATGTAAATGGTTCAACTTTGATAAGTTCCTTTTGATTTCTTTTCCCTGATTACCTTCTCAGGCATCTCTTGCTTCTTGTGTCTGGATGTCAAATTTTCTTTTCAACTCTGGTTTTTTTCCTCAAGAATGCTTGAAAGTCCTCTATTCCACTGAATGACCATATTTTCCCCTGAAACAAAATACTCAGTTTTGTTGGGTAGGTGACCCTTGGGTTCAGTCCCAGCTCTTTTGCCCTCTGGAATATCATATTCCATTCCCTTAGATTCCTCAGTGCAGAAGCTGCCAGGTCCTGTGCTATTCTGATTGTGTTTCCACAACACTGAAATTGTTTCTTCCTGGCTGCTTGTGGTATTTTCTCCTTGATCTGGGGATTCTGGAACCTGGCTATAATATTCCTGGGAGTTTTCTTTTGGGGATATTTTTCAGGAGGTGATCGGTGGATTCTTTCAACCTCTGTTTTATCCTCTGGATCTAAAACATCAGGGCAATTTTCCTTGAGAATTTCTTGAAGGGTGATTTCTAGGTTCTTTCTTTGATCATGGCTTTTGGGTAGTCCAATAATTTTTAAATTGTCTCTCCTGGATCTATTTTCCAGGTCAGTGGTTTTTCCCATGAGATATTACACATTGCCTTCTAATCTTTCATTTGTTTGGATCTGCTTAACAGCATCTTGATTTCTCACAAAGTCATTAGCTTCCATTTGCTCCAGTCTAACTCTGAAGGAATGAATTTCCTCAGTGAACTTTTGAGATTCTTTTTCCATCTGGCAAATTCAACTTTTTAAGGCATTCTTCTCCTCATTGCCCTTTTGAGCCTCCTTTGCCATTTGAGTTAGTCTATTTTTTAAGGTGTTGTTTTCCTCAGTCAGGCTGTTGACCCTCATTTCATACTTTCCTGCATCCTTCTCATTTCTCTTTCCAATTTTTCCTCCACTTCTCTTATTTGATTTTTAAAGTCCTTCTTAAGGTCCTCTATGGCCTGCAACCCGCTCATGTTTTCCCCTGGGGCTTTTGGAGCAGGATTTCTGACCTCACAGTCCTTTTCCCACTCTATGCCCCCAAAGTAGGAGTCTAGGGTTGCATTTTTCTGTTTAATTTCTTTCCTTTGTCTTGGCATGTTGCCACTTAATTACTTGACTTTTGGGCTTGTTGCCACACTATGGCTCTGCTGCCAGACAGGGGAATTTTGGTCCCGAACGTGTGGGGGACAACTTCCGTTTCTGGCAAGCTGTAAACCCACCCCAGATCACAATCCAGATCCAGGGAGGTTAAAGCAAGAGCGATTACCCCCCAAGACTGATCACTGGATCTCCCTACAGTTCGCAGGCCAGGAGCTGGAGCTGCCTCTGAAAACTACAAAATGGTGTGTCTCCTCAGCAGCTTCTAGCCCCCAGGGGAGGAAGCTGATGCATTCCCCAAATACTGGTCCCAAAGTCCATAGGGCACTAACCTCTCACTTTGTCCTAGGCATGTCTATGTTGATAATTCTGGAATTGCCACAGCTGCTGGTGTTCTGGGGTCCCTCCATCTGGCTGTTGGCCCTGCCACCCTGGGGCTAAAACCTTGGCTCAGACCTGGGCTCTCCCCGTGCTCTGTGTGCTGCACTGCCGGCTCCCAGAGTGCTGCCCTGGTCCTTCCTGCAGGGCTGCTGGGCTGTCCTCAGCGGGAGATTAGCTTCTCTGTGTCGTTCTGTGAGTGCTGGGGCTGCAGAAGTTGTTCAGAGTCCCCTTTTACATAGTTTGGAGGTAATCTGGGGGCAGAGTGGCTTGGACACGCTGTATCTACTCCACCATTTACTTTCAAGCATTCTTGATGAAAAAACCAGAGCTGAATAGAAAATCTGACATTCAGATACAAGAAGCAAGAAAAACATGAGAAGGTAAACAGGGAAAAGAAATCATAAGGAATTTATCAAAGTCAAAATATTTATATCCCTACATGGAAAAACAATAATATAATTGTAATTTATGAAACTTTTCTCAGTATAAGAATAGTTGAAGGGAATATAAATGTATATATGTGTATATATACATAGATATGTCTATATAGGAGGGTATTTGTGTGTATGAATACATATGTGAGTGTGTGTATATATGTGTACAGGTATACATAGACAGAGGGCACAGGACCAATTGAATAGGAAGGGATGATAGTTAAAAGGTAAAATTGAGAGGTGAGAGAGTAATATAATGAGAGAAGATGGGGAGAGACAGAATGGGGCAAATTATCTCATATAAAAGACTCCAGGGAAAACTGTTACTATGGAAGGGAAGAGCAGGATGGTAAAAGGGAATGAGTCAACCTTATTCTCATTGAATTTAGCTTGGGGAGGGAATGACATATTCACTAAATAGGGTATCTCACCCTACAGGAGAGTAGGGGGAAGGGAATGAGAGGAGGGACAATGGAAGGGAGGGCAGGCTGGGGGGAAAGGGAAGTTGGAAGCACCCACTTTTGAAAAGGGACAGGATCAAAGTAGAGAATAGAACAAGTGGGGGGTAGAATAGGATGGAGGGAAATATATTCAGTCTTTCACAATATATCCACTATGGAAATGTTTTGCATAGCTACATATGTACAACCTATATTGAATTGCTTTTCTTCCCAGTGAGGGTGGGTGACAAGGAAGGAAGGGAAAGAATGTGGAATTCAAAATTTTAAAATCAAGTAGTTAAATATATATATATATATATATATATACATATATATATAATTATTATTATTTTACATGTAACTGGGAAATGAGATATATAGATACTGGGGCATAGAGATCCACCCTGCCCTACTGGAAAGTCAGAGGGGGAATGGGGGAAGATATGGGAGAGAGCAGATTGGGGGAGAGGATATCCAATGGGATCACTGTTTTGGGGTGGTGGGTAGGAAAAATGAGGAGAAAATTTGTAACTCAAAATCTTGTCAAAATTAATGATGTAAACTAAAAAACAAAAACAAGAAAAAAAAATTTTAATGGGGGAAAAAAGGAAAAGGAAGGGGAGGGAGAGCAGGAGAAAATTTGGAACTCACATTTTTTTTTAAATGAATGTTAAAAATTTCCTTTACCTGTAATTGGGAAAAAATAAACTATTTTTTAAAAAGAAATTGGATCAATGCAGTGAACAGTCATGACTAGTGGATTCATAGTAAAAGATGCCTCTTAGAGAAAAGGTGGAGGGCTATAGGTGCTGAATGAGGTGTGCATTATCTGGCATGTCCAATGGGTTGATTTGTTTCATTTGAAAGTATGCTAATGGAGAAGGCTCTTCTGGGGGTAGGTGATTGGGAAGCAGTAGTGATGTATTAAGAAGAATGGAAACACTTGAAAGTAAAAAAAGTTTCACATGGACTCTGCTTTTCCTGTTGATGGTGCTGAGAGCTTTGCTTTCTGTCTGTCCCACTTACCAAACAGATAGTACCCTTTCAAGCCATCTAAAATTCTTTCTCAGAGACTGAGAATTTAAATTTGCTGAGTTCCTTGAGCTCCTTCCACAGAGTTGATGAAGCTCAGCAGCAACCAAGCCTCTGCCAGTTTGGAGGGCAAAGGGGAGAAGCTGATTACCACTTCCTGCTCCAAGGAGAAGGATTTCGACAGGGCAGCAAAGGTTTCCTAGGCAACAGCGACTTTGGGGGCACCCAGCTGGCTTCCACGATAACTGGCTCTGACAGCTTTGATTGCAATGAGAAGGTTTATGGCCTCAATTGGCTCCCTCAAATTGAACCCTCCCTCCTGGAGTTACTTTATTTAGAAGTGTTGCTTTGGATGCAAAGCCTGAAATGCTGTGGGTGCTGAGATAAGAGTTCACTGTGCAGTTCGATTGGTTGGGGCTGCTCACAGAATCCCAGAAACCCAATAATGGAAGGACCTAAGCTACTATATAGTCCAACCTGTAACCAAACAGCAATCTTTTTAAATCTTTGAAAAGTGTCCATCCACCTTCTGTCTGTCTCAATACCTCCTGAGCTAACTCTGATGGTAAGGAAGTTTTTCCCTACATAGAGGTGGTTTGCTTCTCTGTAACTTATAGTTATTTCTCTTAGTTCTACCTTTCAAATATTTGTAGGTAGTGAGTACCATGTTATAAAAATCTTCTCTTCCCCACACTAAACACCCCAGTTCCTTCCTTTATTCTTTATTTGGTGTAGCTTACCCCCAATCATAGTGTATCAGCTTTGGTCCTCAGAGGATACTGGAGGCCAGGATTAAGAATAATGGTCAGAACAAACATTCTTTTTTTCACTATGTTTTTTTTAAAGTAATTGGGGTTAAGTAACTTGCTCAAGGTTACACTGTTATTTATTTATGTGTGGGTGCTAATTTTCTGAGGCCGGAACCCATCCCGGGTCCTCCTGACTCCGGGGCTGACACTCTTGCTCATTGCGCCACCTAGCCGCCTCCTCAAACATTCTTTTTTAACTACCCAAAAGGTGACTGACTCTACACATGGACATCACCAGATGATCAATATGAAAATCAGATTGATTTTTGTGTTTCACAACCAGAGGTGGAGAAGCTCTATACAGTCAGTTAAAACAGTACCTGGAGATGATTGTAGCTCATATTATGAACCTCTTATTGCAAAATTTAGACCTAAATTGAAGGAAATAGAGAAAGCCATCAGTGTGGTGAGCCAAAGAGGCCTGTCCCAGGACTCTGATAATTACCCTGATATCAGTGGACCTTCATGTCAAAGATCTCTTTGAGATGCGACTTTTCACTAAGTCTGCTCTGGAATTCTTTTGATATAGATTGCATTTAAAAGGATGTTGTTGGAGTTCTTGAGATCAACAGGATTTTGTCCCAGGATATATCTGATTCCGCACTCTGGTATCTTTGAGCGGCCAGCTCTAAACATGATGTCTTTTGGGGATTGCGATTCAGCTTTGAAGTTTGCTCTCAATTGTATCTGTTTATGATTGCGGCTGCATTAAGAAGTACTGGAGACCTAGATCTAAGGCTCTGCCCCAAAACTTTAGTTGTCCAAAACATTTGCAGGAAGTCAGTTCCTATGCAGATGTACTTGATGATTCAGCTTTGGCCATTAGGCTTTGAGGCCAGCTCTCAAGAGCATCCTTTGAGATGTAACTGACTGCATGTGATAGGAGATAACTGACTTTTCCTAAGACTTTCTGGCACCTAGGGATCAAAAGGCCTTACTGCCATGCTGCTTCCAGGATACAACAGACTAAGATAATGATTTCTCTTCCTTTCCATCCTTTGTCTCTTTGCTCTATAAAAACCTTTCCCTGAGTATCAATAAATGGAGTTCATGGTTCTTCCTTGAGATACCCACATGGCCTGGTCATTTCTTATTCACGTCTCCGGATCATGCTAAGTGCTGGACACTGAGCAGCCCACAGCACATCAGACTTATAACTAGACTGTATACCACTACCAAAACCTGGCCCAGTAAGCTCAAGTACCTGTGGGTCTGTGTGCTGCTTTTGACAAAGAAACAACAGGATTGTGTGTGTAGCAGTGAAGTTATCCAGACCATTTCAGTCCATCATCCATGCAAAAAGGACTTGCAGGGATTGCAGTTACTTAAGAGCTATGAAAAATGAAAATGTGATTGCCCTGTTAGATGTTTTCATGCCAGCAAAGTCTCTGGAAGAATTCAATAATGTGTATCTGGGGACACATCTCATGGGGGCAGACCTGAACAATATTGTGAAATGACAAAAACTGACCGATGACCATGTACAGTTCCTTATCTACCAGATTGTCCAGGGTCTAAAGTATATTCATTCAACTGACATTATACACAAAGACCTAAAACTTAGTAACTTAGCTGTGAATGAAAATGTAAGATCCTAGATTTTGGATTGGCCCAGCACACAGATGATGAAATAATAGACACAGACCTCAACAACATCCCTTATGAATTTAAAGTGGAAGTGATGAATGGATTTAAGGGATTCGATCTGGTTAGATAGAATGCTGAAGAATTACAGACAGAGGTTCACAATAATTTACAGGAGGCCGCAATAAAAAGAAGAGCAAGAAAACAAAATGGATGTCTACCGAGGTTTTACAAATAGGCAAGGAAAAACAATAGGTAAAGGAGAAAGAAAGATATACTCAACTGAATGCAGAATTCCAGAGAATAGCAAAGAGAGATAAGGGCTTCTTAAGTGAGCAATGCAAAGAAATAAAAGAAAATAATAGAATGGGGAAGGGAAGTGATTTCTTCAAGGAAATTGAAGATATCAAGGGAATGTTTCATGCAAAAATGGGCATGATAAAAGACTAAAACGGTAGGGATTTACAGAAGCAGAAGAGATTAAGAAGAGGTGACAAGAAAATACAGAAGAACTATGTAAGGAAGATTTTAACATCACTGATAACCTTGATGGTATGGTTACTGATCTAGAGTTGGATATCCTGAAGAATTAAGTCTAGGGCGCCTTAAGGAAACATTGCCAACAACAAAGCTAGTAAAGGTGATGAATTCCAGCTGAGCTATTTAAAATCCTAAAAGATGATGCTGTTGAAGCATTTCACTCACTGTGCCAGCAAATTTGGAAAATTCAGTAGTGGCCACTGGATTGGAAAAGATCAGTTTATGTTCCAATCCTAAGGAAGGGCAATGCCAAGGAATGTTCAGATTACTGAACAACTGTACTCATTTCACACACCAGCAAGGTTATGCTTAAGATTCTGCAAGTTAGGTTTCAGTAATATGTGAACTGAGAATTAATTACCAGAAGAGCAGGGTGGTTTTCAAAGAGGCAGAAGAACTAGAGGCCAAATTGCCAGCTTTTGGTGGATTATGGAGAAATAAGGGAATTCCAGAAAAATATCTACTTCTATTTCATTGACTACACTAAAGCATTTTGACTGTGTAGACGAAAACAAAATATAGCAAGTCCTCAGAGATGGGAATACCAGATCACCTTATTTGTCTACTGAGAAAACTATTTGCAGGTAAACAAGCAGCAGTTAGAACCGAATATGGAAAACTGATTAGTTTAAAATTAGAAAAGGAGTACGACAAGGCTATATAGTGTTACCATATTTATTTAACTTATATGCCTGAAATTCCAGTGTAGATGAATCAAAAGTGGAATTAAGGTTGCCAAGAGAAATATGAACACTTTCAGAGTTACAAGCTCTATCACTCTAAGGGCACAAAGAGGAGACTTAAGAAGCTTCTTGATGAAGGTGAAATAGGACAGTGTAAAAGTTGGATTGAAGCTTAACATAAAAAAAAAAAAAACATTAAGATCATGGCAACTGATCCCATCACTTCCAGGCAAATAAAGGGAGAAAAATGGAAGTAATGACAGATTTTATATTCTTGGGCTCAAAGATCACTGTAGTTGGCAACTACCCATGAAATTGCTCCTTGGAAGTAAAGCTATGACCAAAAAATAGAAACAAAAACAAAATAAAAAGGGGTGACTAGGTGGTGCAGTAAATAGAGCTCTGGCCTTGGAGGGAGTCAGGAGGATCTGAATTCAAATCCAGCCTCAGAAACTTAACACAAAATAACTAGCTGTGTGACCTTGGGCAAGTCACTTAGCCCCAATTGCCCTACCTTTCCCCCTCCAAAAAAAGCAAAAAACAACCACAACAACAACAATAAAATTAAGGCAGAAATCCTAAAATGAGCAACTGTGTAAAAGATTCACTTACAGTTCTGAATATGAGAACCTTCTTGGCAGACCCCCCAACCCACAAGCTCTGTCTTAGTCCTTTGCACCCAGACTCTTCCCTGCCACTGAAAAGGGAAAACAAGGGAAGGGGTACAACTAACTTTCTCCTCTTTTTCTGTCTCTTTACCTCTGTCTCTGTCTCTATCTTTCTGTTTCTGTCTCTCTCTCTATCTGTGTGTATGTCTATCTCTGTTTTTCTGTCTCTGTTTTTTCTCTGTCTCTCTGTCTCCCTCAATTTCTCTCTGCCTCTAGCTCTGTCTCTGTGTATATGTTTCTCTCTGTCTCTGTGTGTGTTTCTCCATCTCTATCTCTCTCCCCTCTATCTCTGTCTTTGTCTCTGTCTCTCTCTGCCTGGCTCTTTGTCTCTCTCTGTCTCTCTGTCTGTCTGTCTGTCTGTCTGTCTCTCTTTTTTCCTTATAGTCCTCACTGATTTATAGCACGTCCACATTGAGAACCCAGTTTCTCAGGCTAAAATGATTCTCTATAGAGTCTTCCTGTCTTTCAGTGCTATCTCTCAGTGTGCAATATAACTGCAAAACCATCCTCTGGGTCTTTGCCTCCTTTCCTGGTTGCCATTATGCCTCCCCACCTCCACCTAGATTCTTTTCTCTTCTCCCTTCAGTCTTTCCAATTGCCAGTTCAACCCACCGTTTCCTGTATTCTCTGGGTCGCACACTTTGTTTCACCTATTTACTCAAATTTAAAAGGGATGGGGAAGAAGCATATATTGCAGTGCTGGCTATTTAGATGAAGAAGTTGGAACTCATGTGTGAAATGACTGTCAAAGTTAGAAGTCAACTTTTCCTGTAAATTCATTCCATTGCCTGGGCAGGACAGGCACAGGCATGGGGATAGCTGTAGCTACTGCTGGATTATGAAAGAAGTCAAAAGATTGAGTAATGAGCAAAGCATGTGACATTCCCCCTAATTTTCCTTCCCTCCTGACCACAGCCCCAAACACACATGTCTCAGTCTTCCTTTTCCCTCCCTTCCCCCAAAAAGAAAAGCAACAACAACAACTCTAAAACCTAAAAAAATAAAAAATAAAAAATAAAAAACCCAACCCTAAAAAAAAAAAAAAACCAACAAAAAAAAAAAAACCAATCCCACAGTCATACTGTCCAGTGTGGTGGAAAAGTGATTTAAAGGGAGTTAGAAAACCTGGGATCAAATCCAAGGTGCAGTATTTGCTTACTGTGTTACTGTAAGTCACTTCTCTTTAGACTCCAAATTCGTGGTTTATTAAATCTCAAGAAGTTGATTTTGAAGGTTCCCAAATCCTGTGATCCTGTCATATAACTCACATTTTCTGCAATACAGTTTCAGGGAGAAAAAAGGTAAACTTTTCATAAGATTTTACATAAAGAATATCCTTTGTAGAAAAAAAAATTATTTTATTATGGAACTTAATTCCAATCTATAAGAGAGGATTGTATATGAAACTGTGAAATTCTGTTCTATAATTTTTAAGAAATGTATATTAAATTTAACACATTACTAACAAAAAAAAATATCCTTTGTCAGATCAGACATCCCAATTTTTGATTAAAGGAATATGATCGCCGTGCCCAGGCTTAGCCCAATTGTTCTTCAACTTTACCTATATGGTAAAGGGTTGGGAGTCCCTGTGTTCCGGATCCAACACTGGCCTTAACTTGCTGTATGACTTTGAAGGAGTCATTCAGCTTTTCTGCCCAGCATGTGACTTAAAAGATTGTGGTGAATACCGTAGAATTCAAATCCTAAGTGCTAGAGTTCCCTGGCCTAGACATTAATTGATTTGCCAAAGGTCACACAGGTCCTCTGACTTTTCAAATTCAGGGCTGTGTCTAACAGGCCACACAAATAGAATTATATTATCCTGTGAATTGGCAAAGGCTCTTTAAAGCAGTGTGACAATATTGTGATTGTCAGCTACTTTATTCACATACCCTCTATCAGAACAAACTCCTGGGATAAATGAGCAGATAAATGAACGAGGCACCCTTAATTACTCTGTCTACCAAAGGAGCAGCCAGGGGCACTGCAAGTTCCAGACTCAAGTTTCTCTGAGTCAGATCTTGAGACAAGCAACCACAAAGCCCTTTGCATATACCCCTGATCCACCCAACTGCTCTGAGAACTGGCTGGCATTTCTGCTTAAGTATAAGATGTCAGTAACAGCTCCTAACTTGTCCCACAGTGCCACCTGGTGACCAACAAAGGACATGGAAACATACTTGTAATTACAGGAATAAACAAGAAAGGACTTTTCAGACTCATAGCATAGAACATTAGAAGTGGAAGGGGCCTTAGAATATAAAATATATTGAGGTGGCTAGGTGGCACAGTGAATAGAGCACCGGCCCTGGAGTCAGGAGGACCTGAGGTCAAATCCAGCCTCAGACACTTAACACAAAAAACTAGCCATGTGACTTTGGGCAAGTCACTTAATACCAACTGACACCAAAAAGCAAAAAAACCAACCAAACAAAAAAGAATATAAAATATATACTGGCAGCATTGGCAGAGGGATTCAGAACATAGAATGTTGGAAGTGCGAGCAACCTTAGAGCACAGAATCTTAGTGTTGGTAAAGACCTTAGAAATCACCTCAGACCATCTCCTTCATTTTACAGAGGAAGAAACTGAAGACCAGGTCGCATAGCTGGGAACCAGCAAACCTCACCCTCAAATCCAAGCCTTTTGATTCAGCTCTTTGAGCTACACTAAGCTTTGTGCTAGGACAGAGAGATGGCCCAGTGGATACAGCACCCAGCCTGGAGTCAGGAGTTCAAATGAGATCTCAAAGGCATACTAGCTGTGCAACCCTGAACAAGTCACTTGATCCTGTTTGCCTTAGTTTCCCCATTTGTAAAATGAGCTAGAGAAGGAAATGGTAAGCCACTCCAGTATCTTTGTCAAGAAAACCCCAAATGGGGTCACAAAGAGTCAGATGTGACTGAAACAATTAAACAAGACAAAATTTTATGCAGCATCAAGTGGGTTGCCTTTTTCCCATTTGGTTATAACAGGAAGGGACATTAGAGATCCTTTAGTCCATTACTCTTGTTGTATAGATGAGGAAGCCAAGCCCCATTGTCCAAGATCACACAGAAAGTTTTAGAAGCAGGACTAGAAGCCAGGCCTCCTAACTCATAAAACACTGGTCTTCCTGTTCTAGCATGGATTATCTATAAGGGTCAGGTTGCTTGGGAAACTAGATCTTTGATAACTTTAGCCAAAGGGATCCCTAGAAGCAACCACCTAGGGGGATATTCCCAAGCTCTCTGTTGAGAGTGTCTACTCTTCCTCATTACAGGACACACAGGAGTGGATGATGACAGACCCTAGTCCTTTAAGGAGGAAGGGAAGGGAATTTATATTTATGTAATATAAATTTATATGCATTTATATAATAGCACCTACTGTGTGCGAAACAAATATTTCATTTGATCTTCATAACAACTTCACAAGGTCAGTATGTTATTTTTACCTTTTTACAGATAAGGGAACTGAGGCATGCACAAGATTGATTTGCCCAGAGTCACACAGCTAGTAAGGTCTGAAGGCAGATTTGAACTCAGGCCTTCCTGACTCTAAGCCCAATGCTCTGTCCACTGTACCACTTAGCTGCCTTAGAAGCAGGCTGGAACTGTTTTAAGAAGAAAGTGATAGAGACAGTTAACAAATTATTACGTTTTTCAATGATTTGTTAGGAACTTAACATTAAACAGCAACACAATTAATTAAACTTAATTTGCAACTATTCAGATAGAGAATCAAGACTAGACATGTGATTTCACTGGGATGAGGAATTCCCTCAGTCAAAGCCAGGATAACACCTTTTCAGCAACTTAATTTTACAGAGTTGCCTTAGGTCACTAAGAAGTGAAAGGATTTGTCTAGAATCATACAAACAGCATGTGTCAGAGACAAAACTTGAACCCAGGTTTTCCAGACTCAGGCCAGCTTTTTCTCCCCCATGCCAAGTTTTCTCTCAATACTGAAGATCTCAACTAAACTGGAAACACAAAAAGGACTGACAAATTAATAACTCTTTCTCTATTTGTGGGCGGTCCCTGGGCATTCTTAGGTGGCAGGTTTACTTAGTTTATTCCAATAACAAATGAAACTCTGGCAACTATTTACATGCAAATGAATAAATATAAAATCATAAAAAATATTTTGCAGTTACTTTTTCTAATTCCCTATCAGAGTTCTTCATTCTTTCTTTGTCACTTTTCCTCTCAAATGATCATTTCTTTCACTTTGCTTTATTTCAAAGGGTCATTCCAGATTTCTATACTCTTACACTGACCCAACCTTATATATTCTTCACATTTGTTGGTTGTGACTGAAATATAGTATTATGTTCATTTTGCATTATGAGTGTGGAGTAGGGGTGCTTACCTAGTGAGTAATATTGTTTGGGGATGCCAAATACTGATGGCCCTGTGCTCATACCCAGTGATTATGTGCTTCATACAACACCAGAGATTTTAACAAGGCTTTGAATAAAGTATCTTCTGCTATTTTAGTGGAAAATCTGGAGATATATGATCCAGGCAATAGTCAGAAAATAAACATTCAACACAGCAAATGTTTTGGCTAACTAGTAATATTTTCAGTCACTTTTCAGTCATATCTGATTCTTTGGGACCCCATTTAGGGTTTTCTTTTTTTTTTATTATTAAACAAATGCTTTATTAACTTCTATTTTACATCATTCATTTCTGCCAGATTTTGAGTTACAATTTTTCCCCCGTTTTTCCCCTACCACCCTCCCAGAATAGCAGATATCGCTTCCTCCCATCTGCTCTCTCCCATATCTTCTCCCATACCCCCTTCGACTTTACCATTAGGGCAAGGTAAATCTCTGTGCTGCAATGCCTGCACATCTTATCTCCCCATTACAAGCAAAAGAGTATTAATAATAGTATTTATATATATTTGAAACATTTAATTTTAAGACCTCAAATTTCAGATCCATTCCCTTCCTCCCTTGTCACCCATTCCCTCTGGGAAGATAAGTAATTCAGTATATATTGTACATGTCTAGCTATGCAAAACATTACCATAGTAGATATATTGTACAAGGCTGCTTATAATTCCCTCCCACTCATCCCACCCCCCACCTGGTCCATTCCCTACTTGATCCTGTCCCTCTTCTATAGTGGGTACTTCCAACCTCCCCTCCCCCCAAGAATGCCCTCCCATCCATCATCCCCTCTCTCATCCCCCTTCCCCCTATTCTGCTGCAGGTTGAGATATCCCATTTAGTATGTATGTCATTCTCTCCCTGAACCAAATTCAATGAGAATGTGGTTTTGCCTTTTTGCCTTCCTATTCTTCCCCTCCCTTGCAGCCACTTCCCCTTGCTTCTTCTACATGAGATAGTTTACCCTACCCTGTCTCTCCCCATCTCCTCTTGCCACTTTCCTCTCTCACCTCATAATTTCATCCCTTGAGTATTCTCCCTTCCCAACAAATTCAACCTATGCCTTCTATCCATATAGAACTGTAAACATATATACACACATTCACATATGTATTCATATGACCATACACCCTTCTTCCATTATTTTTATACTGAGAAAGGCTTCATCAGTCACAGTTATTGTTTTTCCATATAGGAATATAAATAGTTCAACTTTGATAAGTTCCTTTTGATTTCTTTTCCCTGATTACCTTCTCAGGCATCTCTTGCTTCTTGTGTCTGGATGTCAAATTTTCTATTCAATTCTGGCTTTTTCCTCAAGAATGCTTGAAAGTCCTCTATTCCACTGAATGACCATATTTTCCCCTGAAACAAAATACTCAGTTTTGCTGGGTAGGTGACCCTTGGGTTCATTCCCAGCTCTTTTGCCCTCTGGAATATCATATTCCATGCCCTTAGATCCCTCAGTGTAGAAGCTGCCAGGTCCTGTGCTATTCTGATTGTGTTTCCACAATATTGAAATTGTTTCTTCCTGGCTGCTTGTAGTATTTTCTCCTTGATCTGGGGATTCTGGAACCTGGCTATAATATTCCTGGGAGTTTTCTTTTTGGGGTCTTTTTCAGGAGGTGATCAGTGGATTCTTTCAACCTCTATGCCCCCCTCTGGGTCTAAAACATCAAGGCAATTTTCCTTGAGAATTTCTTGAAGGGTGATTTCTAGGTTCTTTCTTTGATCATGGCTTTCAGGTAGTCCAATAATTTTTTAATTATCTCTCCTGGATCTATTTTCCAGGTCAGTGATTTTTCCCATGAGATATTTCACATTGCCTTCTATTCTTTCATTTGTTTGGATATGCTTAACAGCATCTTGATTTCTCATAAAGTCATTAGCTTCCATTTGCTCCAGTCTAACTCTGAAGGAATGAATCTCCTCAGTGAACTTTTGAGATTCTTTTTCTATTTGGCAAATTCGACTTTTTAAGGCATTCTTCTCCTCATTGCCCTTTTGGGCCTCCTTTGCCATTTGAGCTAGTCTATTTTTTAAGGTGTTGTTTTCCTCAGTCAGGCTGTTGACCCTCATTTCATACTTTTCCTGCATCCTTCTCATTTCTCTTTCCAATTTTTCCTCCACTTCTCTTATTTGATTTTTAAAGTCCTTCTTAAGGTCCTCTATGGCCTGTAACCTTGCTCATATTTTCCTTTGGGGCTTTTGGAGCAGGATTTCTGACCTCACAGTCCTCCTCCTGTTCTATGCTTTGATCCTCTTTGCCCTCAATATAGGAGTCTAATGTTGCATTTTTCTGTTTAATTTGTTTCCTTTGCCTTGGCATGTTGCTACTTAATTACTTGACTTTTGGGCTTGTTGCCACAGTATGACTCTGCCACCAGACAGGGGAGCTTCTGTCCGGAACGTGTGGGGGGACAACTTCCATTTCTGGCAAGCTGAATATCCACCTCACGACCTCAACCCCAGATCACAATCCAGATCCAGGGAGGTTAAAGCAAGAGCGATTACCCCCCAAGACTGATCACTGGATCTCCCTACAGTTCGCAGGCCAGGAGCTGGAGCTGCCACTGAAAACTACAAAATGGTGTGTCTCCTCAGCAGCTTCTAGCCCCCAGGGGAGGAAGCTGATGCATTCCCCAAATACTGGTCCCAAAGTCCATAGGGCACTAACCTCTCACTTTGTCCTAGGCATGTCTATGTTGATAATTCTGGAATTGCCACAGCTGCTGGTGTTCTGGGGTCCCTCCAGCCGGCTGCTGGCCCAGCTGCCTTGGGGCTAAAACCGAGGCTCAATCGGACCTGGGCTCGGCTCCCCCCCTCCCCCCCGCACTGCACTGCTGGCTCCCAGAATGCTTCGCTGGTCCTTCCTGCAGGGCTGCTGGGCTGTCCTCAATGGGAGGTTAGCTTCTCTGTGTCGTTCTGTGGGTGTTGGGGCTCCTGAAGTTGTTCAGAGTCCCCTTTTACATAGTTTGGAGGTGATCTGGGGGGGAGAGTGCCTTGGACGTGCTGTTTCTACTCCTCCATCTTGGCTCCCCATTTAGGGTTTTCTTAGCAGAGATACTAAAATCGTTTGCTATTTCCTTCTCAAATTCATTTTATAGATGAGGAATTTAAGGCAAATAGGTTTAAAAGTGACTTGCCCCAGGTCAAGTGGCTAGTAAGTGTCTGAGACAAGATTTGAACTCATGAAGATGAATGTTCCTGATTCCAAGCCCAGCACTCTATCCACTGTACCACCTAGCTGCCCAATAATAATAAACTTTAGTGGATTTGAAAAAACAAAACAAAGTCAATAAATTGGTATTAATGGTCCAATTTCAATTTGGAAAAAGGTTTCAGAAAACCAACCCTGGATTCAAGAGGGCCTAAGTTCAAATCTGGCCTCAAATCTGGCCCTAACACCAATTGAAGAGAAGGAAAGAAAGAAAGAAAGAAAGAAAGAAAGAAAGAAAGAAAGAAAGAAAGAAAGAAAGAAAGAAAGAAAGAAAGAAAGAAAGAAAGGAAGGAAGGAAGGAAGGAAGGAAGGAAGGAAGGGAGAGAGAGAGAGAGAGAGAGAGAGAGAGGAAGGAAGGAAGGAAGGAAGGAAGGAAGGAAGGAAGGAAGGAAGGAAGGAAGGAAGGAAGGAAGGAAGAGAAAGAGAAAAAGGAAGGAAGGAAGAAAGGAAAGGAGTCTTCAGTAGAATTCCTCAGGGAATCTGTGCCTGATCCTGTGATAGCTAACATTTTGACTTAAATGAAGGCATAGTTGGCAATATTCATAAAATCTGCAAATAAAAACCTGGGAGAATTAAAATATACTCTCCCTATCTCAGTAATTTTGGAGCCCTCTGCTTCTGAAGTATAAAACTCATTCTTTAACTCCAACTGCCCAGTCCCTAACTCCCATCACAACCCTATTCAATGTCCCCTCTAAAATGTCTGCTCCACAATTAATAAACTTGGCTTTCATCTTAAACCTCTTCTTTTCTCACTCCTTCCATCTTTTATCATTCACTAAGACATGGCTCTCTCTTGATGGCACTGCTTCCTTGGCCACCCTTTCCAGGACTAGCTATACTTTCTCTTCCAGGCTATGGCTCAAAGTAGTGTTGGAAAAAGCATAACACTCCTAACCTCTCTTTTATCACTTCCAGACTCTCCCTCTCTACCATCATAAGTCAGAAGTCTCTTCTTTGAGGTTGACCATTGTTGCTGTCTAAACTTGTTACCCAATCCAGATATCAGCAACTGATATCTATTGTCCCCCAGGACATTCTCCTTCCTCAGACAGTTCACTTCCTGGATTCCAGTCTTTCTCTCCTTCCTAATTCTAGCCATCATTCTAGGGAACTTCAAGATTTGCTCTTTCAAATACCCCAACTTCCCCCTCCTTACCTCAGTATTCAGTTCTCATGACCTATTGTTCCACAAATCCTAGCTATATCCAGAAATGGCCACATCCTTGAAATACTATAAGTGTTTTATTTCTGTGTTTACAAACTCAGAGATTCTTTTATCTGATTGCAATTTATCATTTTATCTTTCTCTTTGTCTTTGGTCCCCTAGCCCTGTCCTTAATTCTCACCTCCATTTCTTTTCCCCTTCAACTATATTGATATATCATCTATACCTCTTATCTATAGGAAACAGATTTCCCAGACCATCATCATTGCACTGGCTACATACTCTTCTCCTTCCTGTCCTGACCCATTGGCAAGTCAGTTTGTTATATTCTACACTTGAATTATCTACCAATTTTCTTTTAATTTTGAATCCTTTGCCCTCTTATGACTGATTATACCCAGCCCTGAATTGTTCCCACCATCTGCCTCCATAGCTCCTATTCATACCCTACTGAACTAAGAACTAAAGTAAATCATGACACTGTGCTAATGGGGTTCATTACAAATTTGTTTTACTTAATTTCAACTGTTCCCTTACTTCATTTAGACAATCATTCTATTTCTCCCTGATTGATTTGCCATTCCACTTTCCACATTGGCTACTCCAAATTTTTTTTCTCTCCTCAGATTTCCTAGGACACCCTGTCCCCTCAGTCTCTTAACTAAGGATTTGTCCTCATATTTCTCCACTGAAATAGAGGCAATTCACCAAGAGCTCCCTCTTCTTTCCTTCTCCTCTTCCTCATCATCCACATAGCTTTCCCAGCTCTTCTTAGGTTTTACTTAGGTCTTGGATAAAGATGTTGCCCTTCTTTTTTTTTTAATTAATTGATTTATTTACTTTTAGTTTACAACATTCAGTTCCACAAGCTTTTGAGTTACATTTAGAGCTATCCAAAAGTTGAACATAAAGTCTTCAAATGCAGGGACTGTCTCACTATTGTATTTGCAACCCTAATGCTTAGCATGGTGGCTGGCACACAGCAAGGACTTAATAAATGTTTGTAGTTAGTTGGTTGACTAACTGCCTCAGGGAAGGTCTGCTGACAAAATCTGGACAAGCATTTGTCAAGAATGTTGTAGAAAGGATTATTTTTCAGGTGGTTGAGGCTTTATAAGCAAGTACACGTGGTTCAGCTTTCTCTGAAGCATTATGAGCAGGGCCTCTAATGGGACTCAGGGATCCTCTAGATTAGGTGGGAGAGGTAGAGAGGAAGCACAATTCTACCCCCCATTACATATAAATACACCACACTGTATTGGCCCATTTCCTTGTTGTTGTACATGTAGGTTACTTTCAGATTTTTGTACTTATAAGCAATGGTTGGGGAAGAAATGACTACTACTATTAACTTTAAGACCAGGCATGGTTGTCATCCTTTGTAATCAGAGGACCAAAATGACATCATGATGTCAGGGTTAAGGTACAGTATGTCCAGTTGTGGCTGATCAGACCAATAGGAGCTCAGAAGGCTCTACCATAGGTCAGGCACAAATAGTCTATATGCACATTTGGAGTAGAGACATCTCTAAATTTGTGTATCTCACATTTTTTTCCCTAACTACTGCAATTCTGCTTTGCTCATAGGGCACACCTTCTTTGATGCTTTATTAAAATATATGACTGTGTCAATATTTATCACAGAAGCTCCAAGAGGGAATTGACAGCATAAAGGTCTCAGAATGGTTCAGAGAAGCAAAAGCAAAGCTTTTCTTAGATAAAATTTCAAGCAAAGAGAATCAAAGGATGAGAGGGGGTAAATCAAATGAAGGAAGGTGCAGTGCAAGGAGATTAGAGCATTTATTAACAAATTTCTAGAAATGTTCACAAAATTAATGAACACATTCAAAAATTAGTTACTCAGGGGGGGAAAGCTCTGTAGGATCCTTTACCATGGGTGGGGAACCTGTGGCCACATGTGTCCTTCTAGGTTCTCAGGTGCAGCCTTTTGACTGAGTCCAAGTTTTACAAATCCTTTTATTAAGAGGAGTTGTTCTGTGAAGTCTGGGTTCAGTCAAAGGGCCATACTTGAGGACCTAGAAGGCCACATATGGCCTCAAGACTGCAGGTTCTCCACCCCTGCCAGACTATTCAAAGAAAGGTAAAGTGTTAGCAGCTAATGAAATTACATATACAAGTCCCACAAGCCTTTCACTATTCTGCCTAGAGTCAGGGTCTTTCCCAGAGTCTTCTAGGCAGGGATGTGCTCAAGGAGACAGTTCCTACTGGCTCTGAAGAGCAGTTAAATTTTCAGTGTGAGTTTTTACACTCAGAAGAGCTTTCCATAATGTTCTGTTGATTGTCTTCACTTAAGAAAGTAAAGGAGAAGATATTAATAATGCACATTGAACTTAAAAGTGTGCCCTCCATACATTCTTCTGACATCATCACCACGATACCATACCCTCTATCACATTGTTATACATTTACCATTATGTCCATGCTTCCAGGGCTGCAATAACAAAGCTACTCACAATCCTTTGCACTAAATTTCTAGAAACACAGCAAAATGACAGTTCTACAATTAAGTGAGGCTAGAATCCTGATCTCAAACTGTCATGAACATCTTAGGTGAGCTAGCTCTTAAAAAAAAAATTAGATAACTCTTTCAGGGTATATTATAAACAACGGAATTACTGGGTCAAAGTAATTACAAAAGTAAATTACAAAGTAAATACAAATGATTGTTTTCGTAAATTGTGTTGTCCATTGCCAGGTTGCTTTCCAGAAAAAACTCTTTTGCTTGTTGCTATTATTGTTGTTTGTAGTTGTGTCCAACTCTTTGTGACTCCAAGGTTTTTCTTGGCTAAGATACTGGAATGGTTTGCCATTTCCTTCTCTAGCTTATTTTACAGAAGAGGAAATTGAGGCCTAAGTATATAGTCCAGATTTGAACTCAGGAAGATAAATCTTACTGACTTCATGCCCAGCACTCTTTATGCAGTGCCACCTATCTGCCCAGGAAAATTCTAAAGTTTTAGAATTCCATCAGCAATGAATGAATGATCTTATTTTCACACAATCCCACCCATCATTGAGTCCCATTGCTCTTAATTATTTTTGCCAATTTAAAAGTCCACAGGTGGTACTTCAAAATTGTTTTAATTTGTTTCTCTTGACCAAATTGTCTCCTGATATCTACATGACCCCAAATACCAAAAGTGAAATGGGCTGCCTTAAGAAGGGGTGGGAAGTGGGAGTGGCAGGAATCCCCTTCCTTAGAAATCTTCAAGCAGAGAATTGTGGGTTAGGCTATAATGGAAATACTTTTCACGTATGGGTGGTCTACATGGATATATAGTTGGATTCCTTCCAGCTCTTAGATTCTGGAATTTTGTGATGTTACTGGCCTCAGACTCCCAAGGAGTCAGTGTAGTAAGCCATTTTGCCATCTGCTTCTTCTTCCCTTTTCCACTTCTTGCTCTGGTCACAGTATCCAAATAGTGCCATATCTTTTAGAAAAGATCTGTCAGTTGACTGCCCCATGTATGAACTGATGATTCATGAGATTTCCCACACCAAAACTCCCTTCCCTGACCACTATTTTCCTAAATGTATTATCTTGCCTTATTAAAATATAAGCTCATCTAGGGCAAGATCTGTCTCACATTTTGTATTTGTATTTGGCACATAGCAGGCACTTATCAAATGTTCGTTCATTCATTTATTCATCCATTCTTTCCTGAGGTTGACCATACCTCCAAATGATTATTAACATTTTGGCCTTCCTCTTGTCTGTTCCTACAATGGGGATTTGGAGATAACTTTGTAAATTCTTGAATTCTCTGTACATTTGACACCATTTTAAATATCATATTTGTCATAAATACTTTTACCAATCTATTTTTTCTTTCAGTTATATTTTTCTCAAGTGCAATCTTAAGATTTTAATAGTTAAGTATATCTATCTTATTCCTAATAATTCCATCTTGAATAGAAAAAATAAAGATCTCACCCTCCCCACCCACCCTCAACAAATGCAACAAGTACACTATTCTATTGTTTTCAATCTTCAAGTATTAGAAAGACCCTCAAGAGGATCTATTAGCCTGGTTCTCGAAGCCCTGACCTTGCACCCCCAAGGCTCAAGTCATTCCTGATTAGTGGAGAGAATTGACTTCTTTGGACAATAGTTTCAGTAATAGCTATTGCCCTTCTGCGCCACCTAGTGTTTGAGAGGGGTGAATGAGTTAACTAGCTGCTCGGGTCTACATAGCCTCGTCAGTCTAAAGAGCTATTCAGTCTCTGGCTGGAAGAGAACTGCTAAAGGTTCTTTTAAAGATGACAGTAAATTGAAATAGTTTGAAAATTCTCTGTTTGAATAGGGAAGAAAAGAGGAAATACCCATTAAAGTAGTGAGAAGAGGTGCAGCTTACGGTGTTGCACATATTCCTGAGCGTACCAATAACATCAAAATCTATCATCTGGAGTTGTGAGTTCTCCTAAACCAGTGGTGGGGAACCTACCCTAAGCACATGAGTTTTCCTCCTTCAGTACTTCCCTGGCAGGTATCTGTAAGCGTGTGCCCCGTCTTCACCAGAGATATTAATTACACTGATGGAAATGTGCATTGTGGCATATTAATTATTATTATTCCTGTTGTCTTTTTGTTAAGTAGTTATATTTAAGATCTAAAAGTGGCATTGTTGTGAGTGGCTGGTTTTGCAAATATCACACACTGTGCAGGTGTATTTCCTTGTGAGTGGATGATTATGTAGATAGAATATGCTTCAGGTGGGGGGGGGGATGTTAGAGCTAAAATGGCGAGTAGAGGGATTGTATTTTCCTGCAACCATTTCATACCCTAGGATCCTGAGAGTTTGAATATAACTATGAGGCAGTGATCTCTCCCTAGGAACCTAAACCCGTCAGGATGAGGGCAGGTTTGAGTAAGAGAGAAACCCATAGAAACCGAATTCAAGGAGTGATCTGTGTGTGTGTAAGAATGCTAAGAACTGAAGGGTTCAAAGAACGCTTCATGTAGGAAGTGGCACCTTAGTTATGCTTTGAAGAATGCTGGGGATTCTATAAGACAGAGACAAGGAGGGAATGCATGGAGGGAGGCTATGTACAGCTACCTTCTTGCTTCTCTCTTTCTGCCCCTTCCCCTGTCTCTGGGCTAATTCACCTTACATAAAAACCACTTCATGTAGAGGTCTGCAGAACAGTCTACTTAAGTAAAGCACGAATTGTATCCTCTCAGCAAAATTTAAGTTCCTTGAGGGTAGGGACTATTTAATTTTCTACATTATACATACTTAATGTCAAATGAATTCAACTAGATTGAATTGTTAGGTTTATATTCTTCTGTTAGATTGTAAATTTCTTTAGGGTACCTGGAATTGTTCAACAAACATTTACTAAATATTTACTGTGTTCAAAGCGCTATGCTGTGAATCAAGGAGAAAAAGTTTAGATAACTGCTACTACCTTTGTGGAGTTTACAATCCAACAGGAGGCTTGATCAACAAACAAGCATTTAAGTACCTATTGTATGCCAGTACTCTGCTAGGCACTGGAAAGACAAAATCCAAAATGAAATAGTTCCTTCCCTTAAAAAGTTTACATTCTATTCAGGGGAAGATGGCACAGAACTTAAAGAAATATACACAACATATATATATAAAGACCAGCCAAGATAGTGGAGGAAGAAGTATAGTCAAGATCTCCCTCACACCTACTCCACAAAAACCTAGAAAATGAACCAGATCAAGTCCTAACTGGGAAATCGCAAGAAAAAAAAGATAGCAATAACAAAAAGAGGCTTAATTAAAAGAGATAAAGAGGAAAATTACACTTTGCTGAAAGATACCATAGACAATAAATGAATAGTATCATTAATACATGTATTGAATGACAAATTATCTAAATACTTAAAAGAAAATGTAAAAGCTATAATAGTTGTTCAATTATGTCCAACCCTTCATGACCATTTTCTTGGCAGAGGTTTTGGAGTGGTCTGCCATTTTTTTTTCCAGCTCATTTTTACAGATGAGGAAACTGAAGCAAACAGGGTTAAATGACTTGTCCAGAATCATATGGATAGTAAGTGTATGAAGCCAGATTTGAACTCATGAAAATGAGTCTTCCTGACTTCAGGTCCAGCACTTTATCTATTATGCCCCCTAGAGAAATAGATAGTAAAACAATAGTCAGGGGACTAAATGTATCTCCTTTTCAGACCTAGATAAATCTAACTAAAAAATAAACAAGAAAGCATTTAAGGATGAATAGAATTTTAGAACATTAGATATGATAGACCTCTGGAGATTATTGAATGAGAATAGAAAGGAATATATATCTCTAAACTGTTTGTGAGGCTTTTACAAAAATTGACCATAATACATATGTGTGTACAATGACTACAATTCAACAAAAAATAATTTCTATTAAGGGACCACTAAAGAAATTATTAAAATTATCTTAAAAATAAATAATTTAATTCTAAAAATGGTGAGTCAAAGAACAAACCAAAGAAATAATTGATAATTATGTTAAAATTATGTTAATGACTAGAAAGAGACAACATAGTTTGGGATATACAGCCAAAGCAATCCTTAGAGGAAATTTTGTATCTCTAAACATTTTGATCAATAAAAGAGATAAAGAGAAGATTCATGAATTGGGCATGCAGAAACAACAAAAATAAATCAATTAGAAAACCAAAAAAATTTTTAAATAAACATAAAATTAGAAATACTGAAAATCAAAAAGAGAACAACAAAACTGAAAGCAAAATAAGTTTAGAAATAAGTTTTTTAAAATAGTAAAAGAGACAAACCATTGACTATTTTGATTTTTTAACGAGAAAGAAAAAACTAAATCACCATAATCAAAAATTTAAAGATGAATTCATGTCAAATAAAAAAGAAATAAGTAAATTATTAGAAATTATTTTGCCCAATTATATGCCCAAACTGACAGTCTAAATCAAATGGATGAAAATTTAAGAAATTTAAGTAAAATTCCCAGTCTAATAGAATGAGTGATATAGAATTAAAGTAACCCACTGTCAGGAAAAGAAATTGAATAAGTCTTGTGTCCCCAAAGAAAAAAAGACCCTGAGGCCAAATGAATTTACAAGTGAATTCTATCAAACATTTAAAGAACAATTGATTTCAATGTTACAGAAACTACTTGTGAGGGGAAGAGAGGGGGAAATAGGGAAAGACATCTTACTAATTTCCTTCTATGATACAAATATAGTTTGATACCTAAAGCAGAAAAATTAAAAGAGAAAGAAAACTACAAACGAATATCTCTAATAAATATAGATATAAAATTTCAAGTGAAATATTAGAAAGGAGGCCATAATATATCACAGAGATTATACATTATGATGTGGTTAGATTTATGCCAGGAATGTAGGTTCAATGTTAGAAAAAATTATAAGCATAATCTAACTATACCAAGAATAGCAAAAATCTTGTGATTATATAAACAGATGCAGAAAAAGCTTTTGATAAACTAAAATACCCATTCCCATTAAAAAAATATATTAGAAAATAGCTTAGCATCAGTTCCAAATAGATCAAGGTAAAGAAAGGATGTCCATTATGAGTATTTCTTTGATATACTGCTAGAAATGCTAACTTTGGAGATAAGGTTTTTTAAAAAGGGAATAGAGGTAATAAGAACAGGCAAAGAAGAAGCAAAACTGATGCTTTATGCTGGTTATTATGATTTACTTAAAGAACTCTAGAAAGTGAACTAAACCATTAATTCAAATAATAACTTTATCAAACTTGCAAGATATAAAATAAACTCACATAAATCATCAGCATTTCTATATATTACCAACAAAATTCTGCAAGAGAGAAATTTGCATTTAAGATAACTATAGAATGTATAATACATGGAAATTTATCTCAAAAGACACAAAGAACTATACAAATACAACTACAAAATACTCTTTACACAAATTAGAACATCTAAATAATTGTAGAAATAGTCATTGCTCATGAGTTGACTGAGCCAATATAATAAGTTCTATCCAAATTAATATACTTATTTAGCGCCATAGAAAACTAAGGACTATCTTATAGAACTAGGAAAAATAAAATAAAATTCATCTGGATGCACAAAAGGTCAAGGATCTCAAGGGAAACAATTGGGGGGAAAGTGAAAAGGAAGATAAGGTAGCAATACCAGATCTTAGACCACTATGATTCCAAAGGACTCACAATAAAACTTGCTACCCAGCTCCTGATGGGTAGATAAACTCAGAATCAGACATATTTGTGGGTGGTAGGGGGTGAAAAGAACCAATCTAGGGGGTTTATTTTTCCTTAACTATATGTGTTTGTTGGGGGAGGAGTTGTTTTTCTTTTGTCTTTTTTAAGAGTAGGGGAAGTGGAACTGATGCTAAAAGAAAAGGTAGATCTTAATTTTAAAATAAACCAAGATTTAACATTCAAAAAAAATGATAAAGGGTATGGTTTCAGAGAAATCTGTGAAGAAAGGTATGAACTCATACAGTGAAGTGAGTAAATCAGGAGGACAATTTACACAAAAACAATATTGTAAAGACAATAAACTGAAAGACTTCAGAACTCTGATCAATGAAAGTACCAACCATGATTCCAGAAGATTTATGAAGAAACATGCTATCCACCTCCAGACAGGGAGGTAATAGTCATAGAGTACAGATCGACACATAATACAGATTTGGGGCATGGTCAATGAGGGGAATTTGTTTTCCTTGACTATACAGATTTGTTACAAAGGTTTCATTTTTCTTTCTTTTTCAGTGAGAGTAGGGAAAGCTAAGAGGGAAAAAAGGCAGATTTTGGTTAATTAAAAAAATTAAATCTATATATTTATATGTGTATATATATTATATATTATGTGTATATCATATATGCATATACACACACATATATACATAGACATATGAATGGGATGTGACATAAACACATATAATGGTAATATACAATATTCCATGATAGTCCATTAGAGAATTTCCGAATAAATAGTGGTCCAAATGCATGGTCCCAAGAAGGTCATTATCAAGCAGGGAGTTAACAAAGATTTGAAGGAGGAGTTGATATTTTAGTTGGGCATTAAAGGATTGGTAGGAATTCAAGAGATAAAGTGGGAGGGGGGATTGCTGTATGACAGGTCCCTCATTTTTTTCAGGTCCCTCATTTTACAGACAAGAAAACTTTTAAGTTTTACAATTTGTTTTACAGTAAGTTTGACCTCTTAGGGCCCTCCTAGCTCTAAATCTCACTTGGTTCCAAGTGACAGGTATACCAACTTGACTCCAGTCACACAGGTAGTAAGTAGCTGAATTTGAGTCTAAGCTCTTTTTACTGTATAATGCTGTCCTAGGCCTGTCCAAGTATAGTTTGGTCTCTTTAATCTTCTGCCAAAAAATAAACAATCAAAAAACAACAACCCTGTTCAACTGAACACAATATATAGCAAAATCAAGAGGTAACAAGTTTGTGTACCCAACAATGAATTTCTTGCCATAAAGAAGAGTCATAAGATACAATAACTTTGCACCAAGAAAACAATATGAAAAGTATGAAAATAAGAAATCATGTATTGCCTCACTACAAACAAAATTCAGAAAAATAGGACATTTCAATCTTTATAGTCATTGCCTCTGTCCAGCTTTTCAACTCCTTTGCATCCTGAGACAGACTCTAGATCACCCTGAAGGATTTTCCTTTGTTTAGAGCCAGCCAGATGTAAACTCACCACTCCTATGGGTTGGACAGGAAAACAAGAGGAAATAATCAATGAATAAAAGAAGTGTAAGGAAGACCAAAAGCACCAGTGCCTTCTTTTGAGTTTCCAGGCAGCTCAGAGTTTCACATCCAGAACCACTAACCTTGAGAGATTTGGACCAGTCCTTTAAGACAATGAACACCTTTGGGTTAGAGATGTTTGCTGGTTTGCTTTGTGACATCCCTGCAAATGACAAGCACAGGTCTGAGTCACAGGATTTAAAGCAGGGAAAACAAAAAACAAACCAAAAAAAAAAAAAAAGGGGGGGGGGATTTGGCTAGTTGGTTGTACTCCAAACAATGCCTGATGCAGAATGAAGAGTACATCAGTTTCCTCCCTAACCTCAAACCTGCTTAGCTTCATTCTAAGCTCAGCTCAGGTGTAACCTCCTTCACAAGCCCTTTCCTTATATACCTAGTTGTTAGTCTTCCCTCTGTTCTGAAATCTCTTAGTATTTACATGCATAGACAAGTTGAGACAGAGTGGTACAGGGGAAAGAATGCTGCTACACTCAGAGTCAGAAGAAATGCACAATTGGTAACCTTTCTGGGCTTCTGTTCTGTAATAATCTGTAAAATAATAAAATTAAAAAAAATAACAATGTAAAATGAGAGGGCCTACTAAATGGCCTCTAAGTGCTCTTCTCAGGTCAGTTAGGTGGCACCACGGATAGAGTACTGGGCCTATATGTGGAAGACTCATCTTCCTGGGTTCAAATCTGGCCTCAGACACTTACTAACTGTGTGACCCTTGGCAAGTCACTTAACCCTGTTTGCCTCAGTTCTTCATCTTTAAAATGAACTGGAGAAGGAAATAGCAAACATTCCAGTATCTTTGCCAAGAAAACCCCCAATGCGGTCACAAGAAGTCGGACATGACTGAAACAACTGGACAAAGGTCCTTCTAGCTCTAAATCTATGGTCAAATGATGCTGTGCTAAACTGCAGTCTCCCTCAGTAAAATGTAAGCCCTTTGGGGGCAAGAACTCTTGTTTTAGACTAGCACAATCTCTTGCCCATTGTAGGTACTTGGTATATATTTGTTGAATGGAAGGAAGGCATTCTTTCTACCCCTCAAAAACTTTGTGTATAACCTAGGAAACATAAGCAACTGATCTAAATCCTAGGAAATTGCTGAGATCATCAGAACTTCTTTTTCTATTTAAAAATGAATCTTTGCTAAAGGTGTCTTCCAATGCCTCATACTGGCTCCAATTTTGGTTTTCAAAGGCTATGCTAGGGCTGCTATACTAGTATATTAATCTGTTATCTGAGAACCAGCCTGGGTAAATTGGCCACCAGGCAATGGCTTTTTCTTTTAACCACAGCAACTTATTTAGATGTTTGAACTAAGGTATAGAAGGTTTATAATCTAAGTAGTAGGAGGTTCCACACAGATGAAATTGGTGGTAATCTTTTAATTTTTTTTTAATAATTTAAAAAAATTAATTAAATTTAATTTTATAATTACTGATGAAATCACTAAGTAAATAAATTATCTACTTACTTCAATAATAATCCTCTGTCCTAGGAAGAGAAACAGATTTAAAGTAACCAAAGAAATCCTACTTCAAATCTATTCTCTCTACAAATACTGTTGTTAAAATACTGTATTAAAATACAGTTTTAATACTGTGTTAAAAAAAAAAAAGAGAGCTGAAGTTTAGGAGGGGACACAAACAAGCAGAGAAGTGTTGGGAATATATGTATGTGTGTGTATAGTGTTAATTCATGTACAATATTCTCTTCCTTCTCTTTACCTATGTTTCTTGATCCATGTTTCTTGATGTTTATCAGGTTCATGGTAAAAAAAAAAATTTAAGTGTTACAATTTATTGGATTTTGTTCTTTTCTATCCAGGTACCCCTGGCCTTGGAACACAGGGCTTTCCCTACAGTAAGCATTTAAAATTTAGTAATCTGAATTGTGCATATTGACACTCCCAGATTTGAGATGCTCTGAGTCAGTGTTTAAGGGCTTGCATGCTGGAATTTGCATGGGCAGCAAATTATAGAAGCTTCTCCAAGGGTTTTCAAGGGAAATTGGTTTGGATTCAACATGCTCTCACTTATTCTTAAAATAATAAGATGTTAAAACTAGCTCAGATAAGCTGAGAAGTATCCTTACCCAAAGGCACAGAGGGGATGAAGTAACAGAACAAGGACCTGGGACCAGGTTTTCTTCCAACAAATTCAGATTTCTACTCAGTCTCAGAAAGTTGAATTAATTTTCTCCTCTTGGTCAGATTCCACCCAACCTTACAAGGAATTTATATATGCAAAAATATGTGTGTGATGGTTATATATATGTATTTATATATATATACATATATACACACATATATGTGTGTATACACATACATGCAGTCTAGTGTTATTGCTTTATACATATCTATATATATTATATACATAATATCTATTTGAGTTTGTAAAGTCAGGTTGTGTGTATGCTATAATTAGATGTGGATATTTTATACACACGTATATGTATGTATACATATATAGTATCTTATGTACACTATATATTAGATGTGTATATACACACACATATATACACATGTATTATGTGTATGTTTGTAAAGCCAGACTATATATATATATATATATATATATATATATATATATATATATACCACATTTAGATGAGGATTGCATATATATAATATATACATACACATACATATACTGAAGTGATTATTTTTTTTTTTTGGAGGGCAATTGGGCTAAGTAACTTGCTCAAGGTCACATGGCTAGGTTTTTGTGTGTGTGTTGTGTCTGAGACCGGATCCGAACTCAGGTCCTTCTGACTCCAGGGCCGATGCTCTACTACTCACTGCGCCACCTAGCCGCCCCTGAAGTGATTATTTATTAATGATTTGGGTAGACCCTGAGTTTCCCCTTTTTCTAAAGTCATCATTTCCAAGCTCAGTCTCTGAATTAATTTTATCCTCAATCTTGATCAGATCCCACCCAATCCTAAGGTGGAGAAGCCCATTTGTCCTCTACTTGGGTTTGGGTGAGGATAAATTCTTTGATTACTGGGCAATTTAGAAGTAAATGACATAATAAAAGTTACATTCCCCCATCCATTAATATTCATTCTCTCTCTTTACTTGTTAACCAGAGTCTATAGGGAACTTTCAGAACACTCATCCTTCCAAGGGCATATAAGTGTTGACTGGGTTCCATGAAATGCTAGCATTATTCATAAAATTATCCAGAAATTGTCTCGACTTTTAACCAGATACTATGTTGTGTGTGTGTGTGTGTGTACTAGACACATATATTACACATATTGGATATGTGTGTGTGTAGGTATACACACAATACTTACATATATAGGGGCAGCTAGGGTGGCACAGTAGATAACAGGGCTTGGAATCAGGAATACTCACATTCATGAGTTCAAATCCAGCCTCAGATACTTCCTAGTTGTGTGACCCTGGGCAAGTCACTTAACTCTGGTTGCCTTAGTTTCTCATCTGTAAAAGGAACTGGAGAAGGAAAAGGTTACCCTCTCCAGTAACTTTGCCAAGAAAACCCCAAATAGGGTCATCAAATTGGACACAGCTGAACACCTTTATTTGACTTGTCCAAGGTTACACAGTACAGCAAACATCAACTTTTCTTAGGTCATTTGCTTCCTGTCTTCCTAAAGCAATGATACAAGTCTGTAGCTATTATCCTTCCCCTTCCCCTTCACTCCCTTTCTCTGAACTTTAGCTTCCCCATTTGTATGGTGAGGGACATTGGAATAAATATATTTTTTAAGGTCCCTCCTAGTTCTAAATTCCAGGAAAATATTTGGCTATATTCAACACTCAGTTCATTGCTTAGCCATGTGCTGCATTTTCTAGAAAACCTTCCAATGGTTGCAGAAGTAGTAACTAAGACTTGGAACATGAACCCAGTTACCTTCTGATTTCCAGGTGCTAAAGCCATAACTAGAGGTAGGTGGATGATGGTGGTCATGGGAGAGGGTTAAGGTGGGGTGGAGACTGGACTTAGCCAGAGGGCATTAACAGAATACCAAGAATAATTCATTAAAATAGAAAGCTACCTTTTTTTTTTAACCTATTTCTTCTCCTCGGGTGTGTCCTCATTAAGGGTCTCCCACCATGGAATGATGTCCTGGGGTGTCTCCCCACTCCAAATGAAATGTTTTTAAAAACTGATTTAAGAATACCTAGGGGGCTCACTCTGAGTAGTATTGTGCGATTTGACCAGATGAGACTCTTGGAAGCCGTTGAGAGCCCCCCAGCTTTGAAAACCCAGATGTTGATGCTTCCCTCTCTGGTAACTGTGATTTTGATATTGATAATGGTTGGACAGTTTGGAAGCCTGTCTGTTTGATCTGTCTGTATACTCTGAAGTTTGGGGTGCTGACCTTTTCCCCCGAACAAGGTAATATATGTTTGTTTGATTAAAGTAAGCTTGTTAACCCCCCCCCAAAAAAAAAGAATACCTAGTCAGGACCCACATGTACAAAGATATTTATAGCAGCTCTTCTTGCAGTGGCAAAGAATTAGAAATTGAGGGGATGCCCATCAAGTGGCAGATGGCTGAGCAAATTGTGGCATAGAATGTAATGGAATTTTTTAAGACATGAGCAGGTAGATTTCAGAAAAACCTGGAAAAACCTACATGAACTGATGCTGAGTGAAGTGGACAGAACCAGAATATTGTATACAGCAACAGCAACATTGTATGATGACATACAATATAATATAATAGCTGTGATGATCAACTAACATAATAGACTTAGCTCTTCTCAGCAATGCAATGATCTAAGACAATTCCAAGGGACTTATGCTGGAAAATGCTATCTACATCCAGAGAAAGAACTATGAAGTCTGACTGTAGATCAAAGCATACTATTTTCTTTCTCATGATTTTCCCCTTTGGCTCTGATTCTTCTTTCACAACATGATTAATGTGAAATTATGTTTAATATGATTGTATATGATATGTATGTATCATATATATGTATATACATATATATGTGCATATATATATGTATATGATAGCCTATATATCCAATTGCATGCCTTCTTCAGAAGGGAAAAATTTGGAACTCAAAATCTTTTTTATAAAAGTGAATGCTGAAAGCAAAAAATACATTTAAATCAAAATTGTTACTAAAAAAAAAAAAAAAACACCTAGCCTATCACTTCACCTAGGGCACATTTCTGTGCTGCTTGGTTCAGGAGGAAAATTATTAGTTCCATTTCTGCTTAATTTTCTTTATACTCTGCCAGGAGACAACATTTTTCCCTGTCCCTCCTCCCCTGATATAGTTTCTTTACTTTAAAGCCGCAAATAAACCAGCAAGACATTTTGAAAATTTTCAATATTTTATTAAGAATACTTAACATGTACAGGTATTTTAAATAGTTATTATACAGAAGACAACATCTTCCCTGGGTTAAACTGTGACACAGACAGGGCCTTGAGATCACATCTGTTACACAGAATACTTCATTCAAACAGAATTCATTGTAGCTATATCAGCAACACTATTAATGCAGGCTGTTGTCTGGAACCAGGAAATAACCTCTTTAAAACATGAGCACCTTTCCAAGGTCTTGTATTTAAGGACACAATTTCACTCTTCAATGATGACTTAGGGAATACACAGGACTGGTTTTTTTGTCCCCCAAAATAACAATTTATGAATGATCCCTAGCTTTCAAGTTTAAAAAAAAAACTCATATCATATTGGTCTGAATATAGGCTGGTCCTCTCCCCCAACTCCCGAACACAGGTCACACACCCAGAATGAATTTAAAAAGCAACAAATCCATAGGTATACACTAAAAAGTAACACCAAGGGGAAAGTGGGCCTATATTTGTACCAATACAGAATCTCTTCCTTTGAGTGGTCTTTATAAGAAACAGGTCAGAATAATCTTCTTATATTTATATTAGATGATCCAATTTATGGCTACCCAATGCCTGATGTTAAGAGCCCAATAGGCCAGACTAGGAGCAGATAGGATGGAGTTGGGGACATAATGAAAGTCAGCCCCTCTTCCTCCTCCTCCTCCTCCACAGTGTTCAGGCTCATGGGTAGCTGTGGCCAGCTGTATAAGAGTCAATGCCTTTCAGTTTCGTACATCTCCATCCTAGCACTGCACTAATCAAATATTTGGCACTCAATAAATGATTTGTCGGTCTACTACCACAAGGAGAAGTCAAGTTAGCTCCTTTCCTGGGCAGCATCACCTCAATCCTGAAACCTTGGGTTAGACCCTAAGAAACCCTTGAAGGACTTCTGATGTTAACAGTGATTTGGGGAATCCCTCAAACTGTGCCTTTTCCCTGGTGGAACTCTAGCTGAAATTAGCTATTCACAAAGCCAAAGGACACTCTTCACAGTTGGTCAAAAATTAATGCAGTTGCCCTTCTGAGCTTGCCTGAGGTTTTTCCCTGGATGTCTGAAGTCATCAAAACTAGCGTGTCTGGGTCACTTTTAACACAGCCTTGCTATAATAGCTTTCCTACTGTAAACAACCACAACATGTGTAATTTTCTGGTTGGTTTACTTGGGAGGCAGCCTTCAAGTGGGAAGATGAGGTGTGAGAAGACCTGGTTTCTAGCCTTGGCTCTGCTATTGAACTTGTTTCATGACTTGAGCAATTCATATCCCTTCTTTTCACTGGGCCCATTCTCTCTAAAATAAGGGGGGGGGGGGGCGGCGGTGTTGGTTACACTTAGTGTCTTTAAGATCCTTCCAGGTCTAGCGTTCTAACTTCTAAATGCTAACGTTCCCTTCCAGTTCCAATGATCTATGATCTATTACCCCACCCCACTATATTTTAATTTTGTTAATTTAAAATCATCTAAAATTCCACTAAATTAGTTTTTTTTCCTTGATATTACACTATTAGGATTCTCCTATATACTTAAGTTACATTTTCTCAGGGTCATTCTCTATTATGTATAGTTTTAGCTTATTAAAAAAATAAGCATTTCAGAGATTCCCCCCAGAAACAGGCTTCCGGATTTGTGCTCTTGCAATGCAAAGCACACAGAGCAGCATCTCTTGGCACCCTCATTGTGCCCAGCAGCTTGAAACAAAGACTTTATAAAAACACACAAAAGTACCAATGGACACTGGACTGATGGGGGCCACACACAGTGGTTTAGACATTGCCAGACACCATCTCATGTGATATAGTTACAAAATAGAGCCCAAATACAATTCTTTGGCAGCCAACAGTCCAACTGGTTGCCCCCCAAAAATCTAAGTATGGGGTTGATTTTTGTTTCTGATAGACCAATGATTGGTCATATTTTAAAACTGAAACATGCCTCTGGACCTATCTCCCCAAGAGCTACGTTTAACAGTGAGATTAGGGATCCATTCAAGCATTCAAGGCTGAAGCACTGAGATCAACCTTTATGACTGTGGTTTGGCTCCCCCAGGAAAGAAGACAAGACAGCCATTTACTGCAGCAGTGTGCTTACTACCGGTGTCCCCACCCCATGCCCAGCTACTCCACACCACCCCAAGGAAGGAGACAGGGAGGAGACAAGACAAGCTAAGACAATCACTGTATCACTACTGTCAATCAACCTCCCTTCCTCATAACACATTAAGAATCCATCCCCAAGGAGTCCAGTAACTTTGCTTTTCTGTCTTTGAACTACAAAATTTTATTCCCATGGATAGTCTGACCAGTTTTTGTGACTATGTACATAAAAGAAACTATATAAATACAACACATTCATTTCACAATTTACCTACACTATCAGGATAAAGGTGCAGACTGACTTCACAGACTAAATAAACCTTGCTCTATAAACATACAGTATTTTCACTTCTATAGAAATGGGAAAGGAAGCCAGCAAACAGGCTCATGGCTTGCAGGCGGCTGAGTGTGCAGAACCAGGAGAGGCAGGAACCTCCCCACTCCCATGGCTGGGCCTCCGGGTTGTTCTGATTTGAAGTCAGTCCTCCTTTTCATTTTTCTGGAGATGCCCAGGATTTTGTCAAGGCTCTGCTGCGCCTCAGGCCACAGGGATGTCTCTTGCCTTAGGCCTGGGGTCGAGGTAGGGATCCAACATCCCCTAGCTTTTGCTACTTTTAATCTGTAGAGGCTAACAGCCTCCACTAAAAAAAGGTGTAACACTGTCAAACATGCAAGTGTAAAAGATCCTACGGACACACACTGCATGCAGACTGGAGAAGAATCCTGGGGCCCTCAAGGGGCACTAAGCATTAATCTTATTCTTATCACTATATCGTGAAGAGGTTAGTAAAGACTAATAGGTTACTGGCTGCTGAAGAAAACGATGGAAATTGACTGGACTTGTGAGTTTAGTCACATGACATTTGGTTTAGCCTCGGAGGGGACAGGGTTCTAGGCACTCAACAGAACTCTAGAACAGGAACTCAAGACAAAACTCAGGACCATGATGTCCCATCAAACTTAAAAAAAAAAAAGAAAAAAGGCAAGGGAGTCTGTGACACAAGGGGATGGAAATTCAGTATGGTGCAAGTTCACTTACAATTTACCAAAGGATTTTTTTCTTCTTAAAAAAAAAAGGAAAAAAGAAGGTGACCAAGGAAGCCACCACTTCTTTCCTGGGCTCAGTTGTTTCTCTACCGCTGGCCAGCATCTCGGATCCGGCAGGCCACAGCAGTGATGAGAGCAGCTCCCTTCCCACTGCCATCCTCGGACTCCAAGAAAGAAACATCGCATTTCGGAGCCAGTTCCTTCACTGTCTCATGCATTACTTTGGCAAAGCTGTAAAAGAAAAAAAAATACCCAAACAACATCTTAAGCCCTGTCCCATGAAACATGCACACATCTAATAAACAGCTCTGAAAGCAACAGGTTTGTCCTGTCACTCAGTCCCGATGATGAGGAGCCTCTGAGAGGAGCTGGAGGCATCTGTCACCAGGCCTGACCTGAATCTTCGTCTGAAACATCTCTTACACTCAGATGCTTTGCAAGCAATGATGTGCAGACATCAGGGGAGGATCATAAAAAAATTACAATAAAAGTCTAATAGTGGTGATCCTATCCAATTCTAGCTGCTGCTCCACCTCGCAACTAAGGAAAGCTCCATCAGCTTTGCCTAGGCTATAGCAGAAAGGCTTCTGCCCCAACCAGACGGAGAGCATCACTGGAATTCATCAGTGGGGATATCCTCAAAGAATGGAGGAAAGCTGGGCACTCCATGATGCCAGAGGCAGAATGGGCAAAGGAAACCAATGGCATAGCCTAATTTGAGGCAAAAAGAAATGAGGGGGGTAACTGTCTGACCCCTCAGGGAACAAAGTGAGTAAAGGCAGAAAGGAAGGGTGTCACAAGCAAGAGAGAACATTTTATATTTGGTTTGGTGACTCTCAGGATCCTATTTGGAACTGCACCTACACAATTTGTGAGCAATTTCTGTATGCACTGTCTTTCCCACTAGAATGCAGGCTCTCTGAGGGCAGGGACTCTTGTTGCTCTTTCTTTATACTCTAGGGCTTGGCACAGAGTAGGTACTAAAATCAATGCTTTCTGACAGAGGATCCACCCTTACTGATTGTGGGACCAGAATTTCTAACACTTCAATTAGGCACCAACTGGTTCCAAACATTGGACAAATAAAAACTTTGGTATTTGAGGGATAGAAAGGTGAGAGTAGGGTGAGTGTAGAAAGGAAGGATGGGAGGAGATGAAATGAGAGAGGGAGAGGAACTTACTGAGGATGGAGCTTGTACAGAGTCCCATCGACACCCACGGTGATTTTGAGCGAATCTAGCTGGCGGTTCTCTCGTATTTTGTCCACTACAGCTGCCATGCCTGCACCACAAAGCTGGGCTGCCCTTCTTGCCACTACAGTGCAGACCTCTTTGACAATGATACTGTCATCACAGGTGCTCTCCAGTCCCAGGTGCCGCAGAATGGTGCGGACTTGAAGCAAGGCCAGGCAGTCACTAAGGATAGGACAGGAAAGTAAAAATTGCTGGCTTCTAATTAATAATTAAGTTATTATTATTATTAATTATTAATATAGTATTAAGTTATTGTTATTATTAACAGCAGCTAATAGCTAACATTAACTTCATGGTTTGCAAAGTGCTTTACAGATTTTAACTCATTTGATCCTCACAGCAATTATGGGAAGTTACCTCCATTTTACAGATGACAAAACTGAGGCAAAGAGAGGTTAGTTAAGTGACTTGCCCAAGATCACAGAGCCAGTTAAAGTGTCTGAAGTAGAGTTTGAACTCAACTGCCCTCACTTCTCAGTGTTCTCTATTCACCTCTAAAATTGAAGACCTGAGTTCAAATCTCACCTTGTGTGACCTCGGGCAAATCACTTCACCAGTATAAGCTTCAGTTTCCTCATTTGTATAATGAGGGGATTGTACCCGTTGTCCTCTCAGATCCCTTCTGGATTCAGCTCTATGATCCTATAAGCTCAGCAGAATTATCAGGGCTACAAGAAACCTACAAGGTATCTATAGTTTTTAATATCAGCTCTGTTCTTTTCATGCTTTGTCAACCTGGGCAAGTCACAATCTCTAAATTCTTACTGTCCACTCTGTAGGAAAGGATGATAAGCCAGAGTTCCAAGTTTCATACAACTACTATAAAAATAGAGCCTATTTTAGAACTCAGGCACAAATGTTATATGACACTTCAAGAGAAAGATTTAATGGTCTGTATTTGTAATAGATAAGAACTTCTAAGACAGATAATTAGCAAACTAAAATTAGAAAATATTCTTGTTTATGAAAGCAGGTCTCCCCAAAGATCAGCCTTTTTTTCAGCTTTATAAAATGGTAAAGCTAGAGAAACTTTGGAAATCATCTACCCTGATTAATTTTTCAGATAAGAAACCAAGAGGAAGCACATGAACTGCCTCCTGGCTTCCCTGCTCTCAGACAACTTGTTAACGTGTTAATGTGTAAGTTGTGACAAATAAAACAGAGATTTCCATTATAGGTGTCAGCCGTCACTAGCTCCTATTTCTAAAATGTGTTCTAAATGATCTTTCACAAATTCTTCAATGACTCAGTGAAATTTTGGTGCATGGTGGATTTGCTTTATTATAGTTTGCTGCTCACCTATAATAGCCAACTATAAAAGCCAAGAGTTTCCAATTCGAGCCCAATTGATAAACTGCCAGACCTGTATGTAGTAAGAAGAGCTTGATCTAAATCCCACCTCCATGACATCTACTAGCTGTGTGACCAGGGGAAACCTCTTTGAACCTCAGTTCCCGAATCTATAAAATGGGGATATTATCTGTATTTCGTACTTCACAGGGTTACTCTGAGACTCAAATGAAGTAACATACATAAAAGCAACTTGCAAACTCTAAACCACTATTCAGTATAAATGCCAGCTGTCCTCATCATTCTTGTGTGATTTAAACCACCATACATCTATTTTCTGGGTCTGACACGCAGGCTGAAATTCAAGGATGTCACTCTGGCTAGTCTATAAGTCAGCACAACATGTAGCAAAAGTCAAAACCACATTATGGCAGTGTTCCAGGTATGTTAAACCCATCTTCTATCTCTTAGCTAACTATAAGACCAATACATAGCTGGTGTCTCTATGTGCATAGATGACCTATAAAATTCATTCATATGTGAATTCAACCTCAAAGCCACACCTAGAGTGTAAAGTCCCATTGTCTGTCATTCCCCTGCTCAAAAATCTCCAATGGCTCCCTATCACCTCTAGGCTAAAAAACATAAAATCTAACCCCTAATCTTCCTCTACCCATAACATTGGTTCCAAACTTGTTTTTTTCCTGATATATTTCCTATCAGCCCCCTTTACACACTATGTTTCAGTCATACTGACTAGCTGTTCCCCCAAATAGAAAATTTGATCTCCCCTCAATTTGCCTTCACAAAGGCTGGTCTCTCAAAACTAGAATGTACTCTTTTCTTGTTTGCCTACTCTTAGAATCCTTCATTCATCTCCTTCAGCTCACATGTCACATCCCCTAGGAAATCTTCCTTTGTTTCCCCTAAGTTCTTTGTCCTGCCTCCCTCCTCCAATTACCTGACACTTGCTTATATATTCTATACCACTCCTTCCTGGTAGGATGCAGATTACTTTGTGTATCCAGAAAGTAGTTAATAAAATTACACTGAACCAAATGGAAACAAATAAGGACTGTGTATTGGCCAAACTGTTTATCAACTCTAGTGCCTAGAACACTTCTGTACAGGACAAGGTACTTCACAGGTGCCTATCATTCCTGATCTGGTTTCTTTTGTAAAGACCTAGCTGAATAGTTGTCTCTCAGGCTAGAAAATGGTTACTCGGCCCTACCCATCCCAGAGCCCCTCTCACCTCTCAATCTGAGACAAGAATTTGGTTTCAAATATCCCCCTTGTCTTCAGTCGTTCTGAGATCCGTCCTCGGAAGAGGAGTCCACGTTTGGTGAAGTTGATAAGGATGTTGCGTACAATCTCCCCCAGGTACATGCCACTGATCATCTTCTCAAACCTTCAGGAGGAAAATAAGGGGATGGGGCGGGGGAGTGAAAAGTTCAGGATCAGTCTTCAAAACACTATGTTGGTGGTTTCAGTGAGGAATGGGAGTGGGTACGGAAGGAGTACAGCTGTATGGAGCTGGTCAGTCTCATCACACGGTAGAGTAGCTCATAAGTCTGCTTTCCCTTGGTTGAATGAGGATGCTCTACCTGGTTCCCACCAACTGCCCATTTCAGGGGCTAGCTTTCTTCCCCAGGACTATAGCTACTGGGACTTCTCTTCAACATAATTATTACCACATACTCAGAACCCAATTGATAACCATTCTAGACACTCAAGGAATGTGACTGTTTCCCCTTATATATTCCTAAGCATTCTGATTACATGTTATTGCTCATCTGTGTATACCTAGCACATAGAACCCCCTTTGGCTTTTATCATTCACCCTTATTCCTCAAAACTTCACTGTTGGGTCAAAATATTCAGAACCAGGATGAGATCCTGTTCTATGGACACCATCATTGGAGATCGTCACCTAAATTGGGTTACAATCTAGCCTTTCAGGAACTGACCTTTGTTTTCCTGGGTTGAGTGAAAGTTCGTCTACAGCCAAGTCGAACTCAGTTTGGATGTCATCCAGGCAGCCATTATCCCCAAAAGCACCCCACTCCATGTTGATACACATCCGCCCCTCATCTCCTTCCACCAGCTCCACATTGCGCATCTCCTCCATGTAACAGGCATTACTACCAGTACCTGCAAAAGTAGTGAAAGCATAAAGGAGCCTCAGCCCTTTCCTTGGCCTTCCCCACCCAGGTCTGTGCATTGCTCCACAGAAAGGGGCAATGCATTCTGGGGTCTTACCAACTATGAGTCCGACTTCACAGTGAGGGTCTTCATAGCCACAAGTCATCATGGTCCCCACAGTGTCATTCACAACAGCAACAACGTCCAGATCAAATTCCTGCAGAAGCAAAGTTTGGTGTTCAATCCCAAAGGGCCTGCTAGAAAGCTTGCCCCCCCCCAACATAATATTCAGGAAATCTTTTTTTATGCAATATCAAATCATAGCTGTACCTATATTATTGCTTCCTTTTGAAATATACTGGCATTTCAACCATGAAGGATGCCAGTACTGAGGCCCTGTACTAGCTATATAACTTTATGTACTACTATTTCCCAACACCATGAAAGCCAAGTTATTCTTGTTCCCCTTATGACTTTCTGCGTGCCACTATGAAACTAAGTTTATGCTCATACACAGAATACAAAATTAAAAACCTAGATTATAGGATGAAGAATGTCAGTTCTGAATATGACCTTGGAAAACAGAATGTAAAGCCTAGATCTAGAACATATTACTATATAATGTGAAAAGTGGCCCTTAGAAGATAGAACATGAAATGTCAAAGTCTAAAGAGACTTTGAAAAATAGAAATGCCAGAGGTGGAAGGGACGTTAGAACACAGAACTGAATGAGAGCTAAGATGTTGCCTAGTGTTATCTCCAATGAGATAAATACATGTAAGCAGTTTACAAACCTCAAACCACTGTATCAATTCTAGTCATTACCATTAGGAGTAGAAGTAATCATCACCATCCAAGATTTCATTTTATAGATGAAATAACTGAAGGGTCAATTTGGAAAGAGTGCTATACCTATAGTCACACAAGTGGCAGGATTAGAATTCAAGCCAGGTCTCTCTGACCCACCCCCCCCACCAGCCCCAATCTTGGAAAGTTCTCCTGCCTGTCTCTAGTCTGTGGCCTGTTTTCTGTCTAAATCCTAATCCTCACAAGGGTCAGTTCAAGTCCCACTTCTCTTCCTGACCACTCCCATGATTCTGCCCATGCCTGAACTCTTAAGAGAATAGAGAGCATGCACATACTTCATGAAATACTTCTATCTCACAAGGGTGAGTCTCACCACTGTGATGAGAGTGTGAATTAAGGACAGAGACCAGTGTGGCATAATGGCAACAGTAATAATGATTTAAAAAATTTGTTGTCGTTCAGTAGTTTCAGTTGTGTCCAACTCTCTGTGACCCATTTTGGGGTTTTCTTGGCAAAGGTACCGGAGTGCTTTGCCATTTCCTTTTCTATCTCATCTTACAGAAGAGGAAACTGAGGCAAACAGGGTGAATGTACCCAGGGTCACATAGATAGTTATTGTCTGAGGCCTGATTTGAACTCATGAACACGAGTCTTCCTGATTCCAAGCCCAGTGGTCTATCCTCTGAGCCACCTAGCTGCCCCAATTAAAAAAAAAAAAAAAGACATTTATATATAAGGTGTCCAACAGTGCTTCTTCCCTTTAGTGCAGCTGTAATTCTTAATAGCTTAAAACTGCACTGAACTTTTTGAAATACCCTTTAAATAATATTTTATGATCTGCAAAGTGCTTTACATGCTATTTCATTTGATCCTCACAGTTTCCAGAGATTATATGTAAAGTGTTTTCCCCAATAGAATAGAAGCTCCTTGGGGGCAATGACTAATTTTTTTGAAATCTTTGTATGCATCTCCAGAGCCTAGCACAGGGAATTGACATAGGAGATACTTAAATGCCCTTTGATTAGTAACAATCCTGTAAAGTAAGTACCATGGCTATTATTATCCCCATAGTAACCAAGGAGGAAACTGGTTCAGAGGTTAAACAGCCAGGGCAACACCAAGTGCCAGGTTTCTCCTGACTCCAGTCCAGGAGAAACACTGCCTCCTACTGGACAGGTCAGACACTGACTACAGGTTTGAGGACAGCTGTTAGGTCTCCAATGATCCCTAGAACTAGAAGACTAGATAGTTCTCTTCCAGCTCAATCCTAGGCCTCTCTCTCTGGTACTTCTCTATCTCTCCTAATACCTACAACATAAAAAGGTGCTCAGGAACAGCTTGATAGATTTCTTCTGAAGGTATGACATATAGATTGAGGCCAACAGGAAGGGGGTAAATCCGTGCTAAAGGTAAGTACTGTGTAGGAGCAAAGGGCCTTCTTTTCAATGCCTTCAATCCCAGAGGTCACCTCGCTTCCCCCTTCCCCGTCAAAAAAAAAAAAAAGGCGGGTAAGAATTTCCAGTGGCTTAAGCTGGGTAGTGGCTTTAAAGAGTTAAATCTCAGGGACAGAGATGCTGAAATAGGGCCTTCTCCTAGCACTGGTTTTTCTTGGCAACTTCCTTGCTACCTAAGGGAAAAGCAAAGAGAAAACCAAGGAAAGAAAATGTGTCTAAATGAATGTTCTTAAAATTTACTTCTTATAGAGCCAAAACTTTCCAGGACCAAAAAGCATGAAACAAAGACAAAATAAAGCAAAAACAAGAAATAGCAAAATCTATTCAGCAAAAGGAAAGTTACCATTAACAGGTAAAGAGTGCTAGAAAGGATAGAAACAACTCTGCAGAAAATGGAGATGCCAAAACAAATCAGGCAAGGTCCCTTAGAAATAGAAATAGAAATAACACAAAGTGGGTGCCCATTGCCTGAGGACTGGTTAAACCAATGTGTAAATGTAATGAAAACTATCATGAAGTAAGAAATAACAAAAATTAGGAATTCAGAGAAATGTGAGAAGATTTATATGAGTTGACATGGGGTGAAGTAAGCCAAACCAAAAGAATAATATACACAATGGCTACAGGCATCAAAACTAGTCATTTCTAAAACATTCATGACTCAGATGCCGCAGAGTCCTGGAGAACAGATCATGAAACACTCAATGCCTCCCTCCTCGTCTGAATTTCAAGGCAGGGGAATATAAGGTGTACATGACTACAGGCATATTTCTTAGTCATACCTCGAAATGTGGTGTAATCTGCACTGTGATGTAAAAATAAAAGCACCAACACAACTTTTAAAAAACCAGACTGTGAGTAGAAACTTTTTATTGACATGTTGTCTTATTGCCTAAATTTCTCTTCTTCCACCCAGAGAGGCCATCCCTCACAATGAAGAAATTTTTGCACAAAAAAAGAGGAAGGAAAAATTCAGCAAAACCAATCATCAGAAAAAAGAATCTGACATAACTGGTAGTGTCCATACCCAAGCTAAACATAGGGGTGGTTATTTTAGAAATGACAAGAAAATTGTGGCAACTTTTTAGAAATGTGTTATCTTGTATCTATTCAGGCTTAAATGATCGTTTTTGTTTATTTTATTTTTATTTTTTGGAGGGGGGAAGGCAGTGCAATCGGGGTTAAAAGACTTGCCCAAGATCACACAGCTAGAAAGTGTTAAATGTCTGAGGCTAGATCTGAACTCAGTTCCTCCTTACTCCAGGGCCAGTGCTCAGTTCACTGAGTCACCTAGCTGCCCCTTTTATTTATTTTTTACAAAAATGCAGATAAGGAGGAGGAATTTGAAGACCTAGCCCTTACTTCCTCATCATATTTAAAGCCATAGCTGGATAGGCAGCAAGAAATTATTTGATGCCATGAAAATCATGTAACTTGTGCCATATTACCCAGGGGCAGTCAACATGTGACAGCAAGTGGATCAATCCCTGATGTTAAAGGGAAATCCCCATCCTGAGGAAAAGAGAGGAAAGGGTCACATCAATTTCCTAAGGGAACACCAAACATAGGCTGAGCCAGGTCAGGCAGAAGTCAGGGTTTCTCAGAACTCCAAAACCCGGTAGCCTAATACAGAAATAAGCAATCAGTGACAGGAATGGAAAATAGGTGAAGCAAGGGAGTCTTGAAAGGAAGCCAATCAGGGAAAAATGTAACTAAATGAATGTATTCATGTCATTTGCCTCCCCAATCTTTAGCCTCTATGGCTGCAGCATTCTTTCCCAAACCCTACTTTTCTGTTAGCACAGTCATGTGCTTTGACCAAACCCTCCTAACTCAGCTGCACCTGGACACAGTCACCCACACAAAGCTTATGGAATGCCTTAAAGGGAGCATGTGTTTGCAATTAGCTGACAACAGAAACCTTTAAGGTTCATGAACCCACATTCTTTTTTATGTGAGACATCTCTTTCTTCATCGATCTCTATAGAATATTTCCTGGGAATCCTGGTATAAATATGATGATGTAGTGTAATGCCCAGATCCATGCCTACATATGAATGTGGGTGAGGGTGTGGGTACAGAACATAACCAATCCTGATCCCATTCCTACCTCTCGCCGATGAATAGCTTCCTTTAGCAGGCTGACCACATCCTCTCCCTCACAGCCAGTTGCTTTGAAGCCCTTTGTCCATTTCAGGAGAATGCTCTAAAGAAACATCACAGATGAACATGATTAAAAATAGGAGAAAAGCCTTAATTAGTAAGACCCGGGGTGACCTAGGTCAGGAAGACACCCTTAGGAGTGGGTCTTGTCCTGAACCTCCCAAGTTGAAGACATGTCCCAAATAGTTTCATTTCTGTTTATAATCCATTATTTGTTAACATTATCCATTCATCTAACTTTACTGGAAACTATAGTTTCAACTTGCTGCTATATAAAGCGATCATTTATTTCTTTTAGGACAGGACACTAGTAGTAAGCAATCTTGAAGCAAGCTGATATGATGAACTACATTTTTCTCCTTAACCCTTTTTTTGTTTTCTAACCAGAAAACTCCAGCCAAGAGTACTTTCCCATCTGTCCTTAGTCTCTGGATTAGGAGACGGAAAAGAAGCAGTGTTCCCTGGCTGTGGTCAAAGGGAAACTTCCCTACTATCTAGCTCTTTATCAATGCTTCAGAAGCAGGTAAGGAACTGAGGGTTTGGAACAGTGCACAGGCTGAGAGTCCCACTCAGTGGAAGCAATGAGTTAAAGCCAGTTATAAAGAACTGGCCAGCTGACAGCAGGAAGAGCTAGATTCTGATCAATTCTGACATATTATTCATTACTATTTCTGGCTCTACTCTTGACACTCCCAGACCTTCTCTACACTGTCCCAGAAACTTCTTTGACCAGGACTATATCAGAAAGCCCCTCTACCCCTGCAGCCTCTCCCTCTGATTGTCTGGCTCCTCCCATAACGAGGGTGCCTCAACTAGTCATGGCCTCACTCCTCTCCAGGCTTCAATTCTGCCCTTCTGCATTTTTTCTATAAGGTGTTCCCCCCCCCCCCCCCACTCAAAAGGGTATCTTCATCTCTCCCTGATGCGTTGTCTTCTCCCATTATAACATAAGCTCCTTGAGGACAGGAACTGTTGAGATCAGGGCCTGTCTTTCTATTGGTATTTGCATTCTCAGTGATTAGTACAGTACCTGGTATACAGGAAGCACTTAATCAATGCTTGTTGCCTGACTCCACACATCCTGACTGTATGACCTTGCAGTGTGTGTCACTTAACCCTCTAAGTGCTATGGGCAACTCTACAAGACAATCCCATGGTATTAGGAGAGTTTCCTCATGGGGCATTTGGCATGTTCTGAGCCAAATTAAAAAAAAAACAAAAAAACAAAAACCAAAACCAGAGCACTTGCAGTGGAAAGCTACTGTTTACAGGAAATTGGCCAATATCCTTTCACAGCAGCACTATTAAGAGCTATTCAATTCAAGGCAACAAGATGAGATAGCAGCTAGAGTGCTGGACATGGAGTCAGGTGAGATCTGAGTTCAAAATCTGTCACATACACTCACTGTGTAACTGGGAGCAAATCACTTGACTGCTATCAGTCTCAGTTCCGTATCTGTAAAATGACAGCAATAACAGCACCTACCTCACATGATCAGGAGAACCAGATGAAAGAAACCTTAAAGAGCTATGTAAATATGAGCTCTCCTGTTCCTCCTCCTTGGACAAAGGCACAGGGACATTCTACACTACCGATGGCTACCTCTTCACTCCTTGTCTTAAGGGACCTCATACTAGGTGAATACCTTGGGATCACTTCTCCATGTTGATGGATAGAACAAGATTCTTTTCTAAACTTTTATCTACTTCCTCCTCAGATGCCTGACCCTGGTACAGATGCAGCCCTGGGCTAGCCCAAGCTCTGCCAGGTGAGCCGGAAAGGCTGAGAATGCTGGCTGGGGGAAAACAAACAAAAAGCTACGTACCTGTCTATCATAGCTAAGAGCACAGGAAGGCTCAGCACTGGGTGACTGACCGCACCAGTAAAGAGAGACGCTAACCCACCAAGAAAAGCCCAGACCTTTGGAAATACACAAGTGTCTTAGAAAACATAAGTCACCAAGAGCCACAACATGTAGGAACAAAGGCAGCCTTAATTACTGATGCTGCCCAGCCTTGGGAATTACTTCTCACTCTCTAAACACAAACTTCATTCTTAAGTCCATTTAGAATTCAATTTTCCATGGAGGACGAGTCATTGGAAAACCTGTCTTTTGGCTTCTCTAACCCCACCCTGGAGGTTTCTTATATAACCAGCATGGGCAGAAGAGACCCTGGCCTGTAACTCTAGCTAACGATGCCTAGAGAGGGGGCTCCAGCAAGAAATAGGTCTCTCTACAGCCCAAGGTGAACACCGAGCTGATTACTTAATTATTGCCTCTCTAGAGGGTAAGACAATATTTGGAGAATTCAATTAAACTAATCAATGTAGAAAGAGACTTCATTAAGTGTGCTCCAGAGCCTTAGGGGAACTGCTTGTCCAGAACTACTCTGTCAACATGCACATGCTACATCACTTACAAAGGCACTCTGAGTATAGGTCCTGCTAGTCTGACTGGACACCAGCTGGCCTGCCTGTCCCAAAGTCAGCCATGTCCACAGGCTCAGTTGTAAACAGAGAAGACTCTGAAACCTCCAAACACTTGTCTTAAAAATGTTTGTCTTCACCTCTAAAAGCAAAAAATCTGAGTGGATGGCTGATTTGAAAGCAAAGAGTCCAGGTAGCACAGCTGCACCCACGAGAGGCCTTCTGCACATGGGCCTAATGAAAAGACCTAGGAAGCTACTTGGTTTGCTTCTGTATTTTTAAGGTGAGGACCACAGGGTGCAGGGGAAGTTTCACAGACAGCTGAGTCTAAGCCATGAACAGACTTCTCCATAGAGGGATGTGAAAAAAGCAAGAGTAGGGGCCAATGAATGATAATTAAGAATCTTTCATCTGTGGATGTCAAAGCCCTTTACAAACCTCAATTAATGCAACCAGCCCAACCCTGTCTTACTAGGGAGTTTCCTTGCTTCCTTTAACAAAGGGTTGGGGCAACAGGGAGGGCAGAGAATGAACTGAGTGCTTTGCCCAAGGCCACCCACAAGTCAAGGGCAGAAAGCCAACCAAATCCAGCCTCCTTCAAAGAGGAGCTCTGGGAATTTCAGAGGAGCTCAGTTTCAGGTGCCACTGAGAAAAGCACCACTACCGAGAAAGTCAGGAAGACCAGAAGAAGGCCTGAGCTGGGGCATCTTCCTGCTTAAGTTAAGAAGTGTGTGTTGATTAATTGTAATTTATTACACCTTCTGAGCATAATTCTCTCCTCTCCTATACTTTTTCCTCCTGCTTTCTTGGCCTTTTCTGCATCCTCTCCCGCTTAAAGTGGATGCTTTCATAAACAGATTAGATACAGTTACAACATAGAAGTAGCAGTACTGGTAGGGGGTTGGGAGTGGGGAAAGTTTTCCATAATACAGATACTTCTCTAAGGTAGGTATTAAGTATTGCAGTGTTTAGTACAGTGACTGGCACATAGCAGTCACTTTAAAAATGTTTTAATGGATTAAGCATGTTACCCTCATTTTTTAGATGTGACCACTGAGGCACAGAGAAGGCTCAGCCTCAGACGAGTTAATCGGCCAACAATCCCTCGACTCAGAATTCCTGAATATTAGACCTAGAAGAGACTTGAAAGAAATCTAACCCCCTCATTTCATAGATAAAAAAAACCAATTCCTAGAGAGGGGAAACGTCTTGGCCAGGGCATCTGACCCATTTGCTTTTATCACCATTCCTTGATATATGACATTTCCTTCACCTGGCTGAATGTTATCCCCATTCCGTATAGCTTCAAAATCTAGCTTCCAATGCACCTTCCACTAGGAAAGCCTCCGTTTAATTCCTCTTCTCCATCTCATCAGCATCCTATATATATAGCAATCTATTAGAGTCTGTTAGAACATTTTTACTCAAATCTAACTTAGCATCTAATCAATCAGTTCTGGACATGGGCTCAAATTCTAGCTGCAGCTTAAGTAAGTCTAGAGTTCCCAATTCTATAATATGTGTGCGTTATCTAAGCACATTCACATAGACATGCATACATCCCCTTGTGGGACTACACGAAAAGGTGTAAAATCCAAAGCACCGGGATTGCAGAAGCCAGGTCAAGCCAGATAACAGAAAAAAAGCAATCTTCAATGCAAGAGAGAAATGTCGACGGCTGGCACAAACCACTTTTCCTTGTGACTCTGGGAGGCGGGAAGCACATTTTACAGATGAAGAAATAGAGGGTCAGGGAGGTGAAGGGTGTCAGCTGGGGACTGAGACACAGGGCCTCCTGTTTCTAGGAGCTCATTCGTAAAGTGCCTATAGGTCACATGAAAATCACTCGGGAACACATTACCTCATCTAGGCTGTTCTGCTGGCAGGGGAAAGAGAAGGTAAAGCCCAAAGGCAGAGACACCCCTTTCATTCCCATGTACTCCAGGAAGTCAGCGATGCACTGGACGATGTGATCGAAGAGCTGTGGGTGAGAAAAGGAGCCTGTGGGAAGGTGTCCTGGCTAGCAGCGCACATCTCCAAAGCTCCTTCCAGAAAAGAGATCTAGAGTTGGAAGGGACCTTGGAGGTCTGCTGGTCCAAACCTTTTATTTTATAGGTGAGAAAATCAAAGTCCATGGAGCTGCGGTGGCTTGCTCATGGTCACATATCTAATGCAGAATAGAGCTGAGAGTCAAACCCAATGTCTTGAGTATAAATCTAGTGTGGTTTTCCCACAATTCCAAAGATTAAAAGTTCAAGGACCTGGGGAACACATGTACTGGAGAGAGAGATGACTTAAAAAAAAAAAAAAAAGCCTTTCTAGGATTGAGAATGCAAGGGCTGGGGAAGTTTGCTGGGGCATCCTTCTACCTTGAGGAGCCAACCTCACTGCACAAAACAAGAAGAAATAGCCAATTTGGGAGCCCAACTCTAGGGCGACCACTTCCTGGGGATCCCACTACCACCCAAGCAGCATCAGAGGTCAAGGAAAGAATAACTAACTGGTTGCTTGCATAAGATTTAACCTGGGCCTCATCTCGTTGCAGGGGGCTCCCTCACCTCATCCCCGGTGCCATGCATCACCTCCTGAGGAATGGCATAGATCTTGTTGTGCATCTCTACACCCCGTCTCATGCCATTTCGTACTCGCACCAGCAACACACGGAAATTTGTCCCACCAAGATCCAGGGCCAGGAAATCACCTTTCTCTGAAATGGAAAACAAGAAACGATGCTGATGACAACAACGATGGGGGGAAAGACAGTGGTCTTCAAAGCACTTTAACCTCTAGCTTCTTGTTTGATCTTCACACCAGCTCTGCAAGGGACCTAGAGCATGGCTGAACAGTCAAGTCAATCGAGAAGGTTCAGAAAAAGTAGACCAGCTCAGTCCCAGAATGTGAACAGGGAATAATCAAGCAACTAGTGGCAGAAACTTGTTGGAATAAATGAATACACAGATACTAGGGAAACAAAATTAATCTAAGAACCTGATAAGGCTTTCTGGAGAAAATGCACTTAAATCTAGATTTGGAGCAAAGAACTGTGTCCTTTTGGTGGAGAAGCATGATGGGGGGCTGGCCCTGACAGGTGGTGGGAGTACCTAGTATATCCTTAACTTAAGGTAGTGATCCTCAAACAGTTTTGCCCAGGGTTTATTTCTATAGCCAAATCCTGTCCACCCTTTAGCCTACTGTGCATTCCTATCTGACAAAAATGAACGAATGCTTGTCCCCTACCTGTACCATCAGGTGTTGCACACACATAAGTTGGCAGCATCTTTACAGAAGCAGCAGCATGTGTCTCTTTGCCCAAGCCAAGCTCCATCTCCTTTTTCATCCTCTTCTTCACTTCCAACAGCTGTTCATGGCTCAGCTTTAGAGCTTCCAGGGTCTTCTGTCGAGCCCGGTGTTGGTCTGCTAGGCGGTATGCTACTGCTGTCACCATGGCAGCCCCTTTGCCACTCCCATCTTCTGAGCGGAGAAATCTGACATCACAGTCTGGCACCAGACGTCGGACAGTCTTGTGAAGACGTTTGGCAAAACTGCAATGGAAAAAATGGAGCAGAGTGAGTTGGGGTCTCTCTGTCTTTTGGCATGCCATTAGAAATGCACCTATGAAAGCTTATAACAAATCCTAACATGGGTACCGAAGACAGCAAAGACACTATGCCCTCCTCCCCAAGAGGGGCAAAAAAAAATCAATTACCCATGGCCAAGAGTCAGTAGCTGGCAAGCAACCAGTATACAGAAGCTCATCCATTCATATGTCTAGAGGCATGCAAAAGGAAGGTGGATGTCACCTTCAAAAAATCTAGAGTTGGAAAGGAATCTTAGAGGTAATGTGGTCCAGACTCCTCTTCTTTCAACTGCAAAAAACTAAGGCCCCTGGAGGGAAAGGTAACGATATGCTCATGGCCATGGAGGTAGCACTTGCAGCAACAGCTGGATTTGGCATGGGTCCTTTAACTAAAGACCCAGTGTTAACTATACCATGCTGCCTTCAAACAACCATTCTTCATTAGAAGCCTTTGCAATCTCTTTTTACCACTTTTGCAATATTCACCAGATTCTAAAGACACAAAGCAAATATGAACCAGAGAAATCAAGAGCACACATATCAGGGTTTCATTTTAGGACAATCTGCTGTTCACACTTGTCAAAGAATTCATGCCTGGGAGGGGGCTTAGAGGCCAGCTAAACTGCCCCATTCATGTTACAGAAGGAAGGAACTGGCAGACATGGGACTCAAAGCCAGGCTTTCTGATTCTGGCTCCAGTTTTGTTGTTGTTGCCTTCCTACTGCAGCAAACGCTTAGGAGTTTTGTGACCCCTCAGTCTGGGGCTGGCAAACTATGGTCCAAGGACTGAATCCAGCCCTGCCTGTTTTTGTACGGCCCCAGCTAACTGCTGGATTCAAGCCTTTGGGTCATAATTTCCTGACTCCTGCCTTAGTCTAACCTCTTGGTTTATAGAAAAAAGCCCAAGGCCCAGATTATGTCTGTGTTAAGTCAGTCAGGACTAGAACCCAGGCTTTCTAACTCCTTGTCCAGGGCTCTGTCCTCTCTACCACCCAAACTCTGCCCCAAGCCAAGGCCAACCCTGGCAAACTTACTGTGGATGCTTCTTGTAGACAGAGCCGTCTACTCCAATGGTGGAACGTAGCCGGTCCTCGCCTTTATTCTCCTTGAGGCGTCGAAGGACAGCAGCCAGAGTGGCTGCACACAGGTTGGCTGAGCGGGTAGATACAATCTGGCAGATGCGATGTGTGGCCACACAGTCCTCCTGCGATGGCTGCAGGCCTAACCTGGTCAGAACCTCGAGGGCCTTTTTGATGCCATCTTTTTCCCTACAGGGAAAAATAGTCACTGAAGCAAAGGTGCTGCTGTGTTGCAGGGTACATGTGAAAGGGCTGACGCAAATGGTAGCCAGTGAGAGGTAGGATTTAGGATCGAAGAATGAAAGCTGGAAGGAATCTTTTTTTTTTTTTTTTTTTTGCTTTTTGGAGGACAATTGGGGTTAAGTGACTTGCCCAAGGTCACATGGCTAGTTTTTGTGTTAAGTGTCTTGAGGCCAGATTTGAACTCAGGTCCTCCTGACTCCAGGGCCAGAGCCCTACTTCACTGAGCCACCTAGCCGCCCCCCCCCCACCCCGCCCCTTTTTGGGAAGGAATCTTAAAGGTAATCTAGCCCAACACTTTTACTGGACAAATGAAGAAACTGGAAGCCTAGACAGGGCAAGGGAATTGCCAAAGGTTTATCCCAAGTTCTCTCCATGCCATGCAGTTCCTTTGTTATAATAAAAAAATTATAAAGGGTAGATGAGAGTACCCTCTGGTAATACAATTGCCCCCAATTAGCCAAGCAGACAGCTTTGGGAGCCCCCACTTAACAAAGTCAGATTTATCCTTAAATCTCCATCTTGGGAGGAACTGTCAGGCCTTGCACCCCAATGATACAGCCTTAGAGAATGAGGAGTCAGAACCAAACAATAATTCATATGCTATCTAGTCAGAGGGCCCAGAATTTCCAAGAATAAGCTTATAACCACCTATGGAAGACTAAGATCAACAGACTCAAGCCAGTTGTACACTTTACAGCATGGAAGCAAATGTAAAATCTCCTTTTTAGTTCAACTGAAAATGTTAAGAAACATTTCTCAAGGGTCGGGTAGGTAGCACAGTGAATAGAGCACCAGCCTTGGAGTCAGGAGGACCTGAGTTCAAATCCTACCTCAGACATGTAACACTTACTAGCAGTGTGACCTTGGGCAAGTCAGTTAAGCCCAATTACCCTGCCTCTCCCCTCACCCCCACCAAAAAAAATTTTCTCAAGTCTAAAGTCCTTCCTACTTTTCCAGGTTAAAATTAAACTTAAAGCCTTCCTCTTAAATCAAGGATTAGTTGATTGAATTAAGGGTGATCACCAAACTTATTTCTTATCTTAGATACTTGCCTTCCCCATCTCCTCCTGGCCCATTTCCCTACCCAGAGCAGAGAAATACCTACTTAATCAGAAAAGATAGTGGGGAAAGGAAAAGCCTTTGCTTTCAATCTTTACAGAGAAGGGGATGAGAGGAGTCCTCAAGGAAGGAATCAAGTAGTTGAAATGTTGACCCCAAACTAGTTTAACTGTGATGTTATAGGATATTCTGGAATGTTAACCCTAAACTGTATTTTAACACATTACAATATTTTCTTTGTTCAAGATTCCTATAAATGTTAACTTCAGACCATCTTGGCATAGAGAAAGCTGTTTGATTTATGCCAGTTTGGACATTTCTTTTTCTAGGATAGAAATGCTCAGATTTAGAATACTCAATCGTATATAATTTTTTCTGGAAGACTTGTACCTAAAACCCAGAGAATGGCATTAATATTTCAATAACAGCTACAAGACCTAAATCTATATACTAGAGGAATAACAGATGAGGAACAATAGTAGTTAGGCTGGTCTATCAACTTATTTGGACAGCATTCAACTTGTTATGTGTTTTCACTCAACAGCTGCCTGCTATCAGATGAGAAGTAACCCTCAAAAGCCAGAAGAGGAATGGGGTAAAGTATGGGGGAAACTTACCCTTCAATATCAGAGACATCTTTGGTCTCAAAGCGGCCTGTGGTGAGGAGCTCAGGACTCAGTTTCCCACCAAAGAGCATTTCCTCCTTGGCCATTTTCACCAGGATGAGTCTGACAAGTTCTCCCATGTACATACCACTGATCATCTTCTCAAATCTACAAGACATCCCAAGGTATGACTTTATTAAAAGCATGTTATTTGTAAAATTCAAATAGTGAGTCACTGTATGACTCTTCATGATCAAATTTATGTATCAGTTCTAAAATTATGATTTGTAAATATAAAAATTTCAGAACTGTAAGGTATCTGAAAGACAGGATCATCTGGTCCTTCTATTTACATATGGGAGAAGGGAAGCCCAGAAAGGTTAAGTAAGCTCAAGACCAACATAGTATTTGTTCAGTGCTCTTTCCACTCTATGTTGCTACCAAATATTTATTCAGCAATAAGACATACTCAAGCCAAAAGGTTATTTAAGGATTAAATTACAAAGTAATAACAAAAGCAAGAACACCCAAGCAATCAAAATAGAATGCTGGAAATTATAATGGCTAAGCTTGGCCCCCAAAAGAGAGATCTCATGGAACACTATGACTTTTTCAATGAGTTATTTCTGCTCAACTTTTTATCTTCCTCTTCTTAATTCTTAGTGATAAAAGATGGCTTTCTAGGAGAGGCTGGAGAAGGGATACTTTAAGAATGTAAAAACAGTTATACGTAAGGTTTTTTAAAAAATATATAGTATTGACAGTAACTGCCATTATACTGAAAAGGGAAAGAGCAATGTGGAAAGGAGGAAATAAGGGAGATTCCATGGAACAGAGTGATCTCATTCAGAATGGAAAAGAAGGATGAGATAAAATTAATATTTTAAAGAATTAACAAGACTTAATGAGTGATTTTAGCTATGCAAAGTGACAAAGAATAAATAGTCAAAGATAACTCAAGCCTGAGTGACTGGGAAAGGGGGAAAGAAATAGGTTATTTGGAAAAGGGTGATAATTTGACAGGAAAAGACAGTAAATCCAGACATAGTGGTCAATTGATGTGTCACCATAATATCCAGTTGGACATGTCCTACAGGACAGATTAAGGCACACAGAGATGTAGAATCAAAGGAGATGAAGGTGAGGGGGCTGAACTGGAAAAATATGGGGGAAAGTGAAAGTTGTTGTCTTACAAATGTATGGTACAGAAGACCTAGAACTGAGGGTTTGGAACTTTTATAGTTGGAGAAAGAGAAGAAGTTAGTAAAGAAAAACAAAATGTCAGAAGTCTGAGAACCAGTATAGAACGATGCCATGAAAGTCAAGGGAAGAGATGAGAAGCCAGGGAAGGAGTCCAGGTCAGAAAGCAATCAGATTTTAGTCAATCCTTCCTTCTCATGTATATAATAGGGCAGGTGAGATTTATGAGTAGGGAGGGCCATAGGATTTAGATTTGAAGATTAACTTAGTTAATCTAACTAGTTTAATTAACCCCTTTATTTTGCAGGTGACAAAACCCAAGTCTCAGAGGTGGTGACCTGCTCATCTTCCCACTGATAGTAAGAAGCAGATGAAATTAAAACCCAGGTCCTTTGCCTCCAAATCAAGAGCTTTTCCCACTGATCTACACCGTCTCCTCTGTATGTCAGGCCACTCAAATTGTACCATCACTGACTGGCTTTTTCATTCTGCAATAAGAGGGAGTCACTGGAACCTGGGGCTTTTAACATCCCTCATATCTAAATAAACTAACCTTTCTGGCTGTGACAGAGAGCAGTCAATGAGCAGGGAAACTAGTAAGGGAATCTGATTTCTCGACACTAGGTGCCACTGTTTTCTATGCTTTAGAAAACATTCTATTCTGAGCAAGAATGACCTCTTTGAAGGTGGAAACAATGCAAAGATGTCCAGCATTTTATGATGGAGAAGACACCAGAGAAGCCAGGAAAAGGCCAGGGAACTATTCACACAATAGCTCCCATAGGCACTGTTCTGCACCTTCTCCCTTTTGAGCACACATTCCAGGTTTCACCAGACCAGTAGCTACTGGTCTTCACAAAAATCAATATAGGCTGTTTTACCAAAAAGGGGGTGACATAGGGAAGAGAGCGCTGGAATGGGGGAGGAGGATCTTGGTTTACAGTCTGTGTATGCCACTGTGCTACCTGCATGACCTTGAAGAGGTCACTTCTCTCCTCTTCCTGGTTTTCCTCATCTGTCAAGATGAGGATATTGGACCAGTTGATTAACAACAACTCTTTTTCCCCATCTCTACATTCAAGGATTCTATGAAAGGTGTGCTGTGGCAATCTTAGTGGATATATATGATAGTAAATAAGCTTAGTGTTAGAAGGGAATATGTAATGGATCCTGTTGCAAAACAGAGAATTCATCATTATGACAAATAACCTGTTCAGTTCCAATATTTACATAATGGATTTCCTTAAAGCAAGGCGACCCCAATGGTGTTCTCCTCAGCTTCCCTCAGGCAGGCAAAGATAGAGGTTTGAAGCAATACTGGTCATTAGCATATGAGCATTAGGGATGGGCCAAATATGTGACAAGACTGAAATAAATTAAAAAATTTTTTTCCTAACCATGATAGTAAAACAAGGCAGTGCTATTCAAAAAAAAATTTTTTTTTTACTCTTCTGGCATTGCCTCCATAGACTGTGGGACATCTTAGAATATCCTCTATGCTGGAAAATCTCCTTTACTTGAATGGGGATTTACCTTTTGGAAACAGCCAAGAGTTACCATTGGATCCTGTGAAAGAAGGAACTTAAGACAATTTAGTCCAACCTCCTTATTTTACACACAAGCCCAAGGTCACAGAGGTAGGAAGGCAGAAGACTAGGATTTAAACCTGGGAGTCTTCTGATTCTCAATTTCATGCTGTTTCTACTATAATACACTTAGGCCTTTCAAGGAATTGAGTGGAAGAACTTGGCAAAGCTCAAGCCTGATACAAATGCAACTGCTTCGTACTAGCATAGGTGGGAAAAGATGATCCTTGGTCAAAAACACGTGAATAAATACAAAGAGATGGTATCAGTTTTTCCTGGATCTTGGTAAATAGGTAATTCCTAAAGGAGCAAACTTCACAAATATTTGGAAAACACTTGGCTCCAAGAAAAGTGTTGGGGTTTTTTTTAAATGCTCCTTCTCCTTTCATTAAAGGGATATAAGAAGAGGAGCAGGGCATATATCTTATGTTATCAGAACTGCTTTTTCCTCCTTTCTCTCTTAATCCTTGTTGCAATATTGGATGTATAGAATAGGTATTGGGATGGGGGTGGGAGGAAATATATTAAAAAATGAATGTGATATAAAAACAAACAGCATCAATTAAAAAAGATAAAATTAAAGAAAGAAACATTTGGGAAAATGGTGACTTTGTTGGAATACATAAAGCACATCCTCAAGGGCTATTGTGAAGAGGAGAATCTTCAGGATGTAGGCAGTTTAGCATATTTATCATAAAAGTAGCTTTACAATCATACACCAAAAAAGAGGTCTGGCACCCCTATGGCTGAAGGAAACTTGGCCATTCCTAGCAGAAGTGAAAAATACCAATGGGCAATACAAACTCTTTTTGGCCCGTGTTTTCCTTTGTATATAGCATGAATGAAGCCTTGGAGTATAGTCAATGTGCTGCAAGTCTATCCCACATCCTCCAAAGTATATGATCATTAAAGACCCAATTATGAATCCTTCCCATACCCCAAAACTGAACACACAAAGAAAGCTGCTCACAGTTGCTTGCCCGGATTGAGTGAACCCATATCAATCTCCCTGTCAAATTCAGTGCGGATATCATTGAGTACTCCATCATCTCCAAAGGCACCCCATTCCATGTTGATGCACATCCTCCCTTCATCTCCTTCCACTGTGTCAATGTACCTCATCTCCTCCATGTAGCAGGCATTGGTGCCTGTCCCTAGGCAGAGAGAATCATAGAAGATTAGTGCTGGAAGGTCAAACCCTTGCCTTTAAAAGAAAAACTGAGGTCTAAAAAGAGAAAGGACTTGCCCAAAGTCATCACTGATAAATGCAAAAGCAAAGGACTATGCTTAGCACACTGGCTTTTCCATCCCCTACAACTATGTTTTCTGCCATTTGGGTAAGAGTGGTTCTCTATTATGTCTAATCTCAAATACAACCTCTTTTGATTGCTATTTAAAGCTCTTCACAATCGTAGATGTTATTAACCACAATGAAAGTCTTGCACTTTCATAGCTTGAAATTGTATTGACTTTTGGAACATTCTATTTTAACTTTTCTCCTTGTAGTCCAAGCACATACATAGTATAATGCCTACCACACAGAAGGTACTTAATAAATGCTGGTTATAGAAATTGAAAAAAAATGGAAAATCATTGAATGTCACAGAAGGATGTTTGCTGCTCCTCTAGAGGCAGCACATTACCTTCTAAGATCAACTTCCATCTCTATACATATCTTGTATGTACACCTAGTTATGTTGGCTCCCCAATTAGAAGGAGAGGTCATTAGGAACAAGAATGGTTTTTTACCTCCTTTGTATATCATAGTGATTGTACTTAATATGTACTTAATAAATGCTTTCTGAGATGGGAATATATGGTAAATTTTGGTTCTAAAAGAAATGTGGTTTTGGAAACAGTACATCACTGGGTACCCCTGACATGTGGACAGTCTGCCTCAAATATCCCCAACTGGATTGTAAGAACACTATCAATATGGCATTTAGCATTCACATTGTACGTGAAATTTACATAGCTTAAAAAAAGAAAAAGCCTACTCCTCTTCTATCATTCTTCCCAAAGGCAAGGTTTGGTATACCAAAGAAAGTGTGGAGAATTGTTCAAGTGAGAGCAGTAGGATGTTTCTATTCCCTCACCCAACTGAGTCCATCAATCACCAAAAAAAAAAAAAATAATGAATACTGGGGGCCAGATGAGAAGAATTACTGCTACTGCTAGGGCTCTGATGGGAACTCACCCACAATGAGGCCGATCTCACAGTTCTGGTCATCATAGCCACAGGTCATCATGGTACCCACGGTATCGTTTACCACAGCCACAATATCAATGTCAAAGTCCTGCAACAATAAAAGAGACAGATCAAGCCACCACAGTGACACCAAGAACCTGGAGAGATGGAGAGACAGCATCTAGACAGAAGAGCTGAAGTGGGAGAGGAAGAATTCTTCTCCCTGGTGCCCACGAAAGTGATCATTTAACTAGGAATCAGAGAACCTAAATCTGAATCCTGGTTGTGCATCAATGACTGCCTGCGTAACCCTCATCTCCTCTAGGCTGGAGTCTCCTCCTCTGTAAAGTAAGGAGACTGGACCCTTTGGCTCCCTTCCAGGTCTAGATTATAAGGCTATCATCTTAAGATCATAAACTGTGAGGAATCTTTCATAATTTTTCTATAGTCCCTTCCCTGATCTCCAATTCCCCTCGATTTCTCTGCAACACTCTGTCTGTCTGTCTGTCTGTCTCTCTCCCCCCACCCTAATTTTATGGGTGAGGAAACTGGGGTATTCCTCTCATCCACAGACTGCTCTCCTCTTCAGCCTTCTTCCTAACTCCCTCTTTCCACCAACTCACAGCTACTTCCTTGTCTTGTCACTGCACCTCCATGCCTGTCTTTCTGTCTCTCCTTTCAGAGCATCAAGAACTAGAAGGAACTTGAGAGACTATCTTGTTCAAGTCCCTCATTTTATAAATCTGATCATCATATGGGTTAAGTGATTTGCTGAAGGTTACCTAGGTTTAAAACAGCAGATTTGGGAGTCAAATCTTTCCTCTACATTAAGATGCCTTCATAAAACCATCAACACTAATCAAGTGTTCAGGTTGAAGGGACCTGATTTTAAGTAATCTTTTAATCTCACCTAGAAATACATAAGTAATTTACTATGTTTGAATATGTCCTACAAAAATTCTCTGTGAGGGCTACAGAGGGCTCTCATATTCATACTATGTGCTTGTGTACATATGGATACAAAGAGGCCAGAAGAAAAAGACAAGCTACATTTACAAGTTCCTTCCCTAACCCTCTTCCTATTGTCTATTTTCTGACCATAAAACTCCTTCAGAGAGCACTCAGCTCTATCTCCTATTCTCCCCGCCTCGAACCTCGAACTCACCCCTCGCCTTTGGATGGCTTTCCGGATCAGGGACACCACATCTCTCCCTTCCACACCACTGGATTTGAACCCTTTAGTCCATGAAACCAGGTAACTCTGGAGAAAGAAACGAATGAGCAATCAGGAGTACAGAAATCAATACTCCAAGGTCAATGCCCTCAAAAAGAGGAGGAAGCCTGAAGCAAAAAATGCCAACACCTCTCAGTAACTAGAACAAGAATGATGTCTTTTGCAAAGGAATGACATCCTCTGTAGGACATGTGTGCTGGGACTCAAGAGGCATTGGAATAGAAAAGAAAGAAAGTGGAAAGGTGAGAAGGAAGGAGACCACTGAGGCTATGAGTGGGCAGGTGACTAAAACCATATCTGATTACTTTAATACTTTGATGGGTCTCATTGGTGTAGGCACTACTCTTCCATTCCTGCAGAGAACATCCCACCCATGCCTTCTGATCCCATATGATTACTGTCCATGTCCTTCCACGAATCCTCTAAACCCTGGAAGACTTCCCCTGGCTCTTATTGTGGGGATACAAGCGTAGCACTTGAGGTATCCCATCCCATCCCATGCCAGGGTGATAAGACTTACTCCTTTTCCAGGTCAGACAGGCCTTTCTGCTTTTTATGCCTTAGTGAGGTCTTACTGCTTGTTAATAAGATCACAAAGGAAAGTAGGGAAAGTGAGAGATCATGAACCCAGAAGGAAAGAAGGGTACTCCTGGTACCCTTACCTAGGGCCCTGATCTAAAGAATTCACTCCCATTAGCCAGAATATAAATTCCTAGACTCTCAGGCAAACAGACATTTTATGTATCCATCCACCACAACTTCCTACTTCCTTTCCTCTAGGGCCTCCTGATGGTCCTTTCTCTTCTTCCTTCCCCCCTTCCCCACTCACCCTGACATGCGCCCTCATGCCAAAAATTTACAAGGCGAGATGCTCCAGAGCTTGTCTTACCTCATCCAGCTTGGTCTGATGGCATGGGAAAGAAAAGGTAAATCCCAAAGGAAGTTTCTTATTTTTGATCTGTAGCTTGTCCATGAAGTTGGCCAGGCATTCAGCAATATGGTCAAACAGCTGTAGATACATGGGGATAATCAGGGTGGGGAAAGGTTATATAGGTTCACGGGATTCCCAAGTGGAAGATATCATTAAGTTCAGCCTTTTCATTTGAAAAGAGGAGACTGGGCCCAGAGCGGTGGAGGCAGTGGCCTTTTCACCTGGAAGCCCAGTACTTTTTCCACTGCACCTTCATAATTGTCCAAACCATCCTTGTGAGTCAGAGAAAACGGTAGCTTTGCCTCAATTTTCTTATTTTATATGAAGAAAACCTCTGGTACAGAGAGTCAAGAGGTATTTTGGACATGTCAAGTTATTCATAATAGACATGGACAAATCTGGACTGTCTCTTGGTGCTCTTGTCTAAAACAACCTGTGGCTAGACGGGAGATTGGTCTCTTTTTTCTCCTATTAAACTTCTTGTTACTTATCCAGTCAATTCTCTTAGTGCCAGTAAGAAGCATTTAGGCAAAGCCTTCCCTTCACCCAACTGCCAGATGAGTCATTCTTTGCTGGCGCTGCTCTGGTAACCCATCAGAAGACAGTATAATCATGCATTTCACCTCATCAGTTCCAGGAAAATCGGTGTGCTCACCAAAGAGCAATCTTTATTCTTTAACTTTAAAATGCTACAATCGACACATAAGGAAAGGATTCCCTCTGAGTGGGTCCTATAGGCACAGTGCCATGCAACAGTCATTCATTCAAACATTTATCAAAGGAGCATAGCTCATAGGAGCTGGAAAGGGCCTCAGAGGATAAGAAACAGAAACTATTCCAGCTGCCTCATTTTACAGATGAGAAAACTGAGGTCCAAGGGTGACTTATCTGGGATCAGAAGCAGGATTAAATACCTATGGTATGGAGAGTACTATGGAGGGGGGTCAAGAGATAAGTGTAGATAAGACAATCTCAGAGTTCAGTCTAGTAGGGGGGATAAGATAGAACATTCCAGGATAAGTACAGGGGAAAGAGGGACAACTGAGATGGTTAAGAAAAGACTCAATTATTACAAAGAATAGTTCTGACAGGCCTTGAACACATTATACCCAAATCACTTAATCACTCGGATAACTATAATACACAGTCTCTATGTTAGTTACTTCACAAGGGAGCACAGTGACTTCTTGAGCAGCAGCACAGAGAGCCAGGCACTATGACCTGGGGTTCAAGTCTTTCCTCTTAGAGTTTCATATATAGCTGTGAGATCATGGAACAATACTCAACCTCTCAGCGCCTGACTACTCTTCTAAGACTTTTTTCTTGTGGGAGGAGGGGTGCAGGGGGGAGGGAGGCCTTCTTGTAGTGGATTTATTCGGCTGCAGTTACCTACCACACAGACTCAAAAAAGGTGACATTTCTCCATAACAACACATGTTAATTGCTAAAGTTTAACCATACAGCCTAAGGAAAAACTGTTATCTCAGTTACCTAAAGTTCTGGAGGCACCTGCTTAAAGATAAAGACTGGAATACTCAATGGAGCTTTTCCTTGTTTCTGTGACATTAAGACTCCCTTTTCTTTCTAGGTAAAAGCTTAACTTATTCAAAGAAGAGAGAGGAAGCTCTAGAAAGGATTCATGATTTAGGTATGGGGTGACCTCTGAGGTTCCTTTCCACATATGGTCTTGCAGGTGTCTACATGCATTTGGGATAATGGATTTGAACTGGAAGGGTCCTCAGGAATCCTCTGGCCCAACCTCCTCATTTTCCAGATAAGAAAACTGAGGCCTTAAAATCAAAGAGTCTGGCAGAGCAGGAATTTAACCCACTTTTATTTTAAAGCCAGGATTCTTTCCACTATACTACACAAACCCTCATACTAGATGTCTATTATTAGTTCTGCTTGAGCCTTATTCCTCAAGAAGGAAGGAACATGGTCACATCTAAGTTTTATATGTCCTCTACTTCCCACCACCCGACTCTGCAAATAGCAGACACTTAATGTGTGTTTAAGATAAACTCTGAAAATCTATGAGTAAGATTAAAGCAAGGCTAAATTGAAGTCTCCCTTCTCACCATACCCCATATTCCTATAGTAGAAAGCATTTAGATAAGGTTAGCAACCAAATGAAAGATTCAGCTGAACTGTGAAGCTCTCTCTCAAAACAGCAGCCTATAAAGCCCTTTTCCCATTCCTAGCTCCACCCACCCCACTTGTACAGTCATGGGGGTATAAATCCCTTAAGAAAGAGGCTTAAGGATTCACTCTGTCCAATGACATATGCACTTTAAAAGAAGAAGGGGGAGGTGGTGGAGGAGGGAGAACAGTGAAAAAGATTAAGTGAGGTGGGAGGGAAGGCCTAAAGCTTGGGAGCTAGGGTCAGGCAAAGAGCCAAATTTAATCATTCTGCATACCTTCCTAAAATAAAGCTATATCTGTATTATCAATTTATCGCATGTATATTTGTGTATATTACATGTAGTTTATACTTGGGCATCAGTTTTCTTCTACCTGACCCACAAAGACCACAGGTCACCCAGCTGGCACTGACTTTTCTTCTGGGAGCATTGGGTACAGTGGATTGATAAACTGCTGTATCTGGAGCCAGTAAGTCCTGGATCCCACTTGATAACTGTGTTCAAGGGTAAGTCATTTAACCTAGAGAAATTAGCTTGCTTCCTCATCTGTAAAGTGAGATTTATGATATCTCTAATAACAAGATTGATGTATGGTTAAAATATGGTAACTCTGTATAAAGTTGCCTTGTAAACCTTCAGTGCTTTGTAAACTGTTATATTTTTATATGATTTTGAGCATTATAAAAAGGTTTACTTCCATCCATGTCAAGAAATGGATAAAGAAGTAAATATAGTCCTATTTTCCACCCCCACTGCCCTTACACAAAGAGGGGAAAAGGTGAAATGTGGAAATTCTCTCTACTGTGAAGATGACAGATGCAGTCTAGCGAGTTTTTAATTTACAATCTTCCCATGTGTCACATAGCTCTGGGTTTGAACCAAGGTATTCTTGACTCTTTATCAAGCTTCCTCTTAGAATAACAAGAGGGCAAAGCCCAGCTCCACCATTCACTGGCTGAGTGACCCCTAGCAAGTTCAAGTTTCCTAAAACTATAAAATGAGGGGACTGAACTAGAATCAGCACTTCTTAAACTATGGGTCGTGACCCCACAGACTGGAGGTCCCTTCCAGATTTGAATCTATGCCCCCATCATCTAACAAAAATAGTTGATTTTTTTAAAGTAGTTTTAAAAAAAGGGAAGTAAAACAAATTGGGCAGTAAATTGGGCAAAGTAATACAGTCACATGACTGGCTCTGAGTGAAACTTTAGGAAGGAGGGAAAGGAGGAAGTAAAATAGTTTTTACCTGGTCAGCCTCTTTAGCCTGGGCTGCTCATCTAAAATCCCACCTTCTGCAAGAAGCCTTTGATTGTCATCCCCTTATGCTAGTACCTTCCGGCTGAGAGGTATTCAATTTATCCTGAGTCTCTTTTTTATGTTTAAGTTGTCTCTTCCATTGGACTGTGAGTTCCTTGACTTTTAATTAATTAGCACAGCGCCTAGGCACACAGTAGGCACTTATCACCATTCACATTATTAGACTGAGCTCCTTTGAGCATTGGAGCATTTTTGCTTTTCTTTATATCCCCAATAATTAGTGTAATGCCTGATACATAGTAGGAAATTAATAAATTATGCATTGACTGGCTGAGACTTTGGGAGGAAGAGAAGGAATGAGGGGAGGGGAAAGGGAAAAGATAGTAGGAAGGTTCTAGAACAGGGGCTGTATCTCCTCAGAAGCTGAGGTCTTTCACTGATCTAGATTTCTAATAACTGTCATAAGGGGCCACTAATATTGCATGGAATAACTGTCTCTGCTGAGATTCTGGAAGAAGCCCTTTTAGGAAGTTCCAATCCTTTCCCCAACAAAAAGGATTAGAAGTCATTCTGAGGATCTAATGCTTCCCCTTCTCCCCTACAGACTCTAAATAACTACTATGTGATTCTGAGATTCTCCATTCTGAAGGAAGAGAGCTACACCATAAGGCTGTGACAAGGAGCAATTTCAACAAAAGACTCAAAACCAGAGACCACTCTTAGAGGAAGAGACAGGACAAGAGAAGCTGTAAGATCATTTGAAAAGTGACTAGAAATAGTGGATCATAAAATCATATACAATTACAATTATACACCAAAAAAAATTAGAACAACAATTTAGAAGAAACTTAATAAGTTAATCCAACTCCCCTCCCTTTTATGGAAACTGAGGCCTGGAGATAGTAAATGTATTTGCCCAACGTCCCACAGGTAATAAGGAGAAGAGTGGGGACTCAAACCCAGGTATTCTGGCTGCAAATCTAGAATTCTTTCTATGTATTCCACAGTTCTAGTGGAAGAAGAAAGATGCCTCATTTTGTTTTTTTTTATTGTAGACTTAGATAATGAAGAAGACTAACAGAAAATTGCAAAGGCTAAACACACTCATCTTAGAGTTGACTGTTAGAACTAAATAAAATATGTATTAATGAGATGCATATTTGTTTTGCAGTATGGTAATTAAGCATAAATGGTAGGCAATTCACATAAATGACTGTAATTAGCATTAGTCTTTTTTGAAGGTGCCAGGGAGGCTGGTTCAAAGGGAACGTTTGCAAAGTCAAAATCAGTTTTCATTTCATTTCTTCTTGCTTTCTGAGTTCTCCAGTCTTTATATTCAGCATCAGTGGTGAATTTTCCTTCTTATCAACACCATTTAATAATTAAGCATCATCTATCCTTCCCATAGGCCTCATCCTGACCTTCTGGAAGTTGCCTGTGACTGAGGTTATCTACTCTCTCGAACAGGGAGTCTAGAATCCACTGCTAATTAGTTGCTGTCTGAAAAATTATCTGGTCTTTTTTTTTTTCTGAAATGAATTATTTTGAAGCTAAAACCAAATTCTACTTTTTTTACTCTCCCACACATTTTTTAAAAAAAGAATAAATGTTAATTTTTGAAGAAAAATTAAAGTTCTTAAATCCAGCTTTTCCCCCCTTACCACAAAGCCCTAATGGTACTCATTCCTGCCAAACTGTACATTTCATGAAAGCAGGGATCAACTTAAACTTTGTATCTTCAACAGTCCTAGCTTAGGACTTGGTACACCCCATTCCCTTTCCAAATCTCTTTCCACCACTAGTTCAACTGCCAGAAATCTCCTTAATATGAGCTAAAGCTTTTCATTCTAAAGAAAAAGATAAAAGCTTAACCCTTTTTTTCAAATACTTGGGGTTGTTGGGGTTGTTTATTTTTTATCCTTGTGCTTGGGTGGGAAGGGAGAAATCCTGAAGAACTGAGCAGGGAAGGCTGGTGACAACCCACTTTGGCAACTGTGTGGTAGATGGATTAGAGATTGGAGAGACTGGAGGCAAGGAAACCAACTAAGACTATGAAGGAGCCTGAACTACACTGACAGCGATGGTTGGGAGAATAGCAAGATTGGGATAGATCAACAGGATTTAGCAGCTGGATGGATGTCAAGGTTAAGCAACATGGAATTACCAAAACAGGAAAGAAATGAATCTAGAAGAGACATAACCAGATACCACACTCCCCTTTTATAGGTGAAGAAACTCAATAGGAGAGAGATTTTTGCCCAGGGTCACTACAGCAGGAAAGAACAGGCCTTTAACAACCAATTCAGTCTACTATATACTATATTACATCGTTTCCTATGAAATACCAGTCAGGAAGAAATTATATATATATATATATGTGTGTGTGTGTGTGTGTATGTATATGTATACATATACATATACATATGAAATTTCTTTTGGGGGGGGAGAGAGAAATACTGAACATTTGTGTTTGAAGATTAAGTTCACAATAAAAAGCTTGTTTAAAAAGAAAAAAACACAGGGCGGCTAGGTGGCGCAGTGAATAGAGCGCCGCCCTGGAGTCAGAAGGACCTGAGTTCGGAGCCGGCCTCTGACACTTAATCCACACAAACAAAAACCTAGCCGTGTAACCTTGGTAAAGTTACTTAACTTGCCCTAAAGGGGCGGCTAGGTGGCGCAGTGAGTAAGAACGCCGGCCTCGGAGTTGGGATGACCCGAGATCAAATCCGGCCTCAGAAAATGAGCACCCACACATAAATAATGACTAGCCATGTAACCTTGAGCAAGTTACTTAACCCCAATTGCTTTAAAAAGAAAAAAAAAAAGAAAGAAAAAAACACAGCTTCCCCTCCCCACTCTAGTAAATTATATACTATAACTAATGCAGGCAGACACACCTTGATTGAGTGGGCAGCAAACCAATGAGCTCACCAATGGCCCAGTCAGAAGCTTAAAAACCAGAACTTTTGGGTGTTAAAATCCTAGTATCCCAATCCCTATGTAAAATTCTCCAACTTCTGTTACCTGAGGACAGCTTACATGGAAGAGATTCGTACAAAGGCATGTAGTGAAGAATTTAAAGTTTCTTCTCTGCTCTGAGCTTCAAACCCACATGTCCCACTACCTGACTGCCTCACTGGCATCCAGACTACTGGAGTAGAAAGAGTACTGGACTTGGAGTCAGTAGAGGCAGGTCAGTTCCTAACTATACCATTCCAAAAAGGCTATTTCAGAAAGCAGCAGCTCCTGGCATATAGGGTGTTAAGCAGTATATCCAGGAAAAAGGGACAAATAAGGTCCAGCAGCAAATTCCTGAAGTCTTTGGCTTTCCCCAAAGAGAAGAGCATCTGGTGATCCTTAGAATGTGGAGTTAGGGAACCTCCAAGAGACCTACCTGGGTCCCACTACCACGCATGATGTCCTCTGGAATGGCATAGATTTGGTTCTCCATTTCTACTTTCTGCAGGCCATTGTCTGTTACTCTCACTCGCAGCACACGGAAGTTGGTTCCTCCAAGGTCCAGAGCAAGAAAATCTCCATCTTCTGCAGAGAGGAAAAGAAAATGTATTTCCTGGCACCTTTCTTTGAAGGTCAAAGGGATTTGAAATTGATTTGATCAACTTTTTCACTTAGAAAACTTCATCAGTAAGGAGATGATAACTGAGCAGAGCTTCCCTGGGTCAGAGAGAGCAGCAGGACTGGGAACATTGCCCAGGTGGTATGTTCAGTGCAATGCTCTATATGCCTAATTAACACTAGCTTTCTGACTTAGTACACAATCATCCACTGAACAAACATTTTCATGGGTCTTCCAGAGGCAGAATGCTGTATACAGTATATTCTGTGCATGAGCACAGAATGGAATGGATGCAGAAGAATTAGGTTTAAGCCTAGGTCAACCACCTTACCACCTGTGCAAACTTTTAGGCAAATCCCTTCAAATTTCTGGGTTTTCTTGTTTCCTTATTTAAAAGTCAAGAGAGAGAGCAGGAGGAGGCAGCAGAAGGAGGGGGATTTGAAGTAGGGTCAGAGTGGTGACTGTACAAGGACCTCTAAGGCCAGTGTTTCCCAAACTAGATGGCTACAAAGCACCCCTTAGGCTATGTGAATCCTCTGCCTCGAAGAGGGCTCTACCTTCCATAGCCTCAGGATCTCAGAAGCTCAGAGAGCAAAGACTATGAATGAGGAAGGAGGGGAATGGAATGGGAAGAACAGAAAAGGGAGAAGGAAAAAGGATCCTTACCCTTTAAACATTTTAGGGAGCAGTAAAATTCATCCAAATAATTGTGTAATAGAGTGAAAATTGAATATACAATCTATGTGGGGTGGGCCAACAGTCTGTACCCTGGAAAACCACATAATCTAGGAGGAAATATAATGGAATTATAGGCCATGTTCAAAGTTTACATAAGTCAGTTTTGTTTAATTGTTGTTATCCTACTTTACATGAGAGACCTTAAAATATTTGAAGACTATGATTATGTTCTCCCCACGTTCCAATAAAAATTCTTTAGAGATGGTAGTATGGGAGGCTGAATAAAGTGTTATATTTGGAATCAGGATGGCTTAGGTTCAAAGCTTGCTTTAGATACTTAATCATAAAAGCACTAGCTTTTAAGGTTTAAGTACTTTACCAATATTATCTCCTTTTGTCTTTACAACCCTGAGAGCTAAGTGCTATTATTTTCTCTCATTACAGATGGAGAAACTAAGGCTAGGGTTGTTTTACTGATTTGCCCAGGCCCGCCTAACTCTGAATCCAGCAGCTGGCTATGTGGTCCAAGTCCCTTAACTTTTCTGGATCTCAGCTGCTCATCTTTAAAACTAAGTGGTTAAATCCAATTGCCTCTAACTCTATGTCCTATGACCCTGTAATAATAATGACACCTGTAAGGCACAGCAGCGACAGAGGAAGCCTACTCAAGGCTTCTAAAAATCCAGCATTCTGACTCCTGCACATACATCTTGTCCACGGTGGATCTGAGGAAGAGCCCCACGTGCATCTATCACAAGACCTTGCTGAAAGACTTTGAATGACTTGGAGCTCACCTCTTCTGAGGCAAGCCAATTCACTTGGAAATAGCCATTCAGGTAGGTAGGACATCTTTCTTAGCATCAAGACTAAATCTGTCTCACTGCACTGTACTTCCACTCACTGCCCTTCACTTTGAGCCAAGCCCTTTTCCACACCACACATTCAGATCTCGGGAGGCGGTTATTTCTCTTGGGCATTCCCTTCCTCAGAAGGAATACACCCAACTTCTTCAACTGATGCCCAGTTTCCTCAATCTCCTGGTCATCTTTCTCTCGGCATACTTCAGTTTGTTAATATTCTTTCCAAATGTGGGATCCCGAACCAAAAATAATGCCCTCAGCAGTACAATCAGGGTTTTAGGAAGAGAGAGAAAGAGAAAGGTGATAAGCATTTGTGCCTATAGTGCTGGGCATCGTACTTGGCATACAAATGGTATCTCACTGGATCCTCACACACACCAGGAGGGAGCTACTGCTGTTTTTCTCATTCTACAGCTGAAGTAGACAGATATTAAACGACCTCCATCACAAAAAACTGATCACAGAGGTCACAGCTACTAAGAGTCTGATTCGAATTCAGGTCTTCCTGACTCCCGGCCCAGTGCTCTGTGCACCACGGCACTACGTGGCTCAAGAACCATCACTGGAACACAAACAACCAAGAAAAAGAAGTGGAGAGATGATGTTAAGTAAAGTCTTATGCTTTACAGTTTTATGGGCTGCATATGATCAGTATTTAAAGCTGTCCCAAAGCGGATAGGCTGAAGTGATAGGCATCCCATCAATTTCCTAAAAAAAGAGATCTGGGAATGGAATTGAATTCACTGCACACTGCTAATGAATCTAATTGTAAAGATCACCTATAGCACTGCTACAAACATCACGCACACCCCTAACCTCCTCTTTCATTTTCTCTTTCTATCCTCAATGCATAGCACAGTGTTTTCCGAATAACAGGTACCTCAATGTTTGTAAATTGAATTTTACAAATTACTAAAAAGTATAGTGCTGTTTTTGAAATGTCATGAGCAATAACTAATTTTCTTCAAGAAAGGTGTACAGCATTGTTATGTGAGAACTGTTGAAATTCCAGGAGTAGACCCAGGAACAGTCATTCATATATCAAGCATCACCTGTGATCCCTAGACCTTCTGCCTTGATGAAAGATGTGAGAGATACATATTTTGAATTAGACAGTCTTTCCCTCTCACAGAGCTTACAATCTGCTTGGTTGTTGTCCTTCCTTCTTGAAAGAGGACCAAATGACATCATTACCTTAGAGTCAAGTTACAATGCATCCGACTGTAGCCTCTCAGACCAACACGAACTTGGACAGGTCAGTAGTACAAATAGTCACAGTGAACATCTGCAATGGGTTCTCTAACTTTGTGCAGCTCACATTTCTTTTGAGCTACTCCAGTTCTGCTTTGCTCATGGGGCACACAGCACCTTCTCTGATGTGGGCACGCTGACAGGTCTGTGCCAGTGCCTCCCATGTCACCCAATCAATTCCAAAGTTCTTAAGAGAGTGTCCCTGTATCACTTCTTCTGACTATCATGTGATTAATTGCTTGCCCTGTGTGGGTTCTCCATAAAAGGTGTAGAACACAGAAACACATCAGCTGAAGAGACTAGGGTTCCAGGTTCAATTCCCATCAAGAACCTTAAGAATTCAGAAGAACTTCCCAGACTAGATTGAAACCCTAATCCTGTCCAGACAGATCTTTTGAAGAGCACATGAGGAAGAGAGCCTGCAGATGGCTCAACACAACCCAGGTCCTCTACTGGACAAATTCAGAGGATAACCAAACCCTGAGCACTGAGAAATTCTGCCTCTCAAAGAGGAAGGAGAACCACTACTCCATAAAGGACAGACGTGCTGACTGACACGATCTGAGGGTGAGTCGTACCATGAGTCAGTCATATTGTAAATTACCCTTTTTTCTTGATTTCTGATAAGGAACTTCCACAAGGGAGGTCCTATCATAAAAAAGTCCTGGTGACTATTACAGTAATAGAACAGGAAGTAAAAATGGTTATGGCATTTAGTTTAAAAATACACTAGAGATTCCTAGAATACCTATTGGGGACACCAGCAGTCCTGATAATATTACTGGGGAGCAAGTGCAATTTGCCTCTTCATGAAATTAACCAAATCAATCAACAAATAATTATTAACTGCCTTCTTTGTACCAAATGCTGGAGAAACAGATGCAAATGATGAAACAATCCCTCACAGTGTTTACATTCTAATAGAGAAACTAAACATTTAAAAATAGAATAAATATGGAGCTAATAAATACAAATATGTATAGAGCAGTTAACTACAAGATACGTGATCTTCCTAAAGCACATGAATACCCTCTACTCAGTAACCTGCCGTGGCTCCCCATCACATAAAATACTCTGGAATTCAAAGCGATCCATAAACTGCCCTGCCTCCCACCTTTCCAGGAGGATGCTCCAGGCATCCTGGCTATTCCACAGGCCTGGAATGCTCTCCCTCTTCATCTCCCTGGCTCCCTTCAAGTCCCAGCTAAAACCCCGCCTCCTACACAGCAAGCCTTCCCTAAACCTCTTAATTTTAGTGCTTTTCCTCCACTGATTATCTCTTTGTACAATTATCTTTTTTTTTTAAATGAAAGTTGTTATTTATTTATTTATATTGCTTTTTGGAGGGAGGGAGGCTGGGCAATTGGGGTTAAGTGACTTGACCAAGGTCACATGGCTAGTGTTAAATGTCTGAGGTTGGATCTGAACTCAGGTCCTCCTCATTCCAGGACCAGTGCTCTATTCACTGCACCACCTAGCCGCACCTGTACAATTATCTCTAGCTTGTTTGTACATAATTGTTTGTATTTAGCCACCCCCATTAGACTGGGCCTCTTTTAGAAGAGACTGTTTTGCCTTTTGTTTTTGTTTTTGTTTTTTTTTAAGCAATTGGGGTTAAGTAACTTGCTCAAGGTTACACGGCTAGTCATTATTTATGCGTGGGTGCTCATTTTCTGAGGCCGGATCTGATCTCGGGTCATCCAAACTCCGAGACCGGCACTCTTACTCACTGTGCCACCTAGCCGCCCCTTTTAGGGCAATTGGGGTTAAGTAACTTGCCTAAGGTCACATAGCTAGGTTTTTGTTTGTGTGGGTTAAGTGTCTGAGGCCGGATCCGAACTCAGGTACTTCTGACTCCAGGGCCAGCACTCTACTCACTGCGACACCTAGCCGCCCCTGTTTTGCCTTTTTTTATATCCCCAGCACATAGCACAGTATCTGGCACACAGTAGGTGCTTAATAAATATTGACTGACTCAGATAAATATTGATTGACTCAGAAATGCAGCTGTCTTTGCTCAGTGACTGAGGTTTTTCTTCTCACAGGTCCTGTCCTCCAGTGAACCGTCCACTGCCAGCTTGAGCCTTAAGACGCCTTACAAGGTCTTCGCAATCCCAGTCTTGCTATGGAAAACTTGGGACTCACCCCACTGTAACTTTTTCTTCTTCTTCTTCTCTCCCCTCTACCCCCCCCCCCCAACCCCATTAGCCTGAGGCAGTATTTCTGAGTATTCCAGTTCTGAGCTTCCCGGGGTAGTTTAGGCCTCAGTAGGATTCTAGGAAAGCTGCATGCTGGTTGATTAAATATCTGTCATGGGGGATGACCAATAAAAAGAAAGCCAAACTGCTTCTATCAGCACTCTTAATTTCTGAACACATTCAATTCGCTGAGCTGGCTACTCTGTGGGGATTAAGGTGGCTGGGGTTGCCTTTGTGCCAGGGTGATGCTCTCACGAGGACAGGGGTCCAAAGCAAACTAAAGCTGGGCTGATTTAGGAGTCCAACACTCCCCAGCAGATTCTGGTCAGAAGTCATCTTCGTGACAGGGGGCAAGCACCTTGACCTTCCTAGGCCAAACAGGGCAAGTGGCCTTGGCCATTTTGCTGAATTACAAGTAAGAAAAATCAATGAACAATTACTCTCAATAATTATTCCCAATGCAGAATTTGAACTTGCACAAGAAGGTTGGATATGGAACCACGAGGCTGGGGTTCAGATCTGGCTTAGGTATGAGCTGGGTGACTATAGGCAAAGTCACTTAAGGTTTCTGAGCTAAGTCTCAGCTTCCTGGTTTCTAAATAAGGGAACAATAACATCTGAAATTCTTACTTCACAGGGCTATTATGAGGAAAGCAAATCTTCAAGCACCAAAGAGATTTTAAAATTATTTTAATTATAAAATGAGCTATCATATCCTCCTCCTTACTACTGCCCTCCCTCTGCACCCCCGCCGTCCCCAAGCTGGAACATTCCTTCCTGGATCTGGTCTAAAAGGAGGTGGTGAGGTGTAATGGAAAGCACTTCAGGACGAGTTGGTTGCCCCTGAATGATGAGGTTACATGAGTCCACGACATTCTCTGAATGTCTTCATTTCCTGTCATCACTAAGTAACTGCTGGCAAGAGATGAAGCAATACTTCTCTACAGGCCTTCTGAGAACACCTGAGATCTGTTAGATTTACTTTCTGACTTTTATCTTTTTCAAAATGTGAGATCTCCACCTCTCTTCCTCCTTGGGACAGAGTTCAACAGTCCTCCCTGACTCAAATCTGGATTACTGCAGCAATAAAATGCTAAAAAGACAAAGATAGGTGTGACGGAGATGACAAGCTGCAGAAAAACACATTACACTGTGCATAGGCTCTGGCCCAATAATGCCTACTATTAAGTCCATACCTAAAAGAGGTTAAAAAGAGGAAACAGACCTACATATACAAAAACAGAACAGTAGTTTTTCTAGTGTCAAAGAACTAGAAATTAAGGGAGTACTCATCTAGTAGACTAATAAATTATGGTACTTTGTTAAATGTTAGGCATTTCATATAAAATTATGTTTATTAGCTTTCTTCCTTAACACTTCCTATAGCTTTCCATAGCCCATGGAATCTAAATTATTTTGAATGCACGTGTATGTATGTATACATGTGTGTATACATATGTTCTTATGTATGTACATAGTCCTAAAAGATACTGCACAAGACTGAGGTATAAATTGTAACTCAAAACCCCCTATACCTTACATCGAAAAACTACTTCACACCTCTTAAAGCATGTCCACATGCATGGAAAGGTACGATCCCACTTAACCAATACAGAGACAGAAATCACCAGTTTCTATAAGTTTGGGGCCACAAGAGATTAATCTGGCCCAACTCTTTCACTTTCAAAGAGGCTGAGTCATTTCCTTACGATTACATATCGAATTAGTAGGTTTCACAGTTAGCAAACTTGAGATCTATGCTCTGATTGCCTCAACCCTCAATCCAATGTCCTTTCACCATACTTTTTGGTGCTTCGACTTAGACCTCAGGTCTCCTGAGGCCAAACTCATCTCACTATAGACACATAAGAATTAGATCAGTTTCCCAGTCCTCTCCTATATATGGAAGACACAAGGTCTCTTGATTATGACTTCAACAGCCCTGAAGAAAATGTGGATGCACTGGATGATCAGAGCTGATCAGAAAATAGTGGTTTGAATTTATAGTGTTGTTCCTATTGTATATACTGCTGTCCTTGTTGTGTTCATTTTACTCTGTATCAGTTTCTATAGGTCTTCCCAGCATTAGATGAAAGGTTGGGTGCATTGGGATCTAGTCACAGCTAGGCCACCAATTAGCTAGGTGAGTTTGGATAAGTCAGCTCCTCTCACTGAATTTCAGTTCCCTCCCCTAACAAAGGGGTTTGGAAACAGTGTAGTGCGAAAAGAATCTGGGTTTGTTAGAACGTTCTGTTCCTTCATTACATATACTCCCTCTATCTTCTCATTTGTAAAATGAAGGAGTTGAACTGGATGATTTTTAATGTCTATTTGCAACAATAAAAATTGGGATAGTCAATGTGACTCAGCAAGGAAGACAAAGAGAATGGGAATGGAAGAGGCCGTGAGAAAGAGGAGGCATTCCAAAAAGCTGATCTTGGCCCTCTCGTCCCCAAAGACACCTCTGGAAGTGGGACCTTTTTCTATTTATCTTAGCATCAGAATGGCTGGCATATAGTAGGTACATAATGAATTTTATGCAAACACAAGACACAGCAAAGCAGCCCCTTTTAAATCTAGTTTTCAGTACATTACCCTGTTATCAGGGCACAGCAAAATCTTCTAAGTTACCTTAAGCAGTTTTTGGTTTTTTTTTAACCCATAGAGACGTATAACCCCAGAGTAGCAGACTGTCTCACACAGGGCAATCTCCACAGCACAATGCAAAGTTCAAGGGAACCTGAAGTCAGAAACTTGGGTTCAAATTCTGGTCCCAAAATTTCTAAGATGTGTGACCAAGGATAAGGCACTTAAACTCTCTAAGTTTAGCTTTCTCAGCAGTAGCATAGAAATAAAACAGACAACACTGCTGAAGTCCCAAGTCTGTTGTAAAGGAAACACTTTGTGTATCTTAAAAGCATTTGAGTAACTTAGAGTTATTGTTTTAAATAATGAAAACTCAGAAGAGAAAATGTCCTGAAGTACAGTTTAGAGGATTAGCTTTGTAGTCAGAAGACCCAAGTTCAAATTCTGACTATTTAAGCAAATTGCTTTCCCTTCTCTAGACTTGAATTTCCTTGGTAGCAAAATGAGAAGGATGGATTGGATTGAGCTCAGAGGAGTCTATCTGGCACGAGGTGCTATGAATATACTCTGCTGGAAGCAATCTTGGAAGCAGGGTGTTAGAGATCCTCTAGACTATTATAGAGTAAGTTGGCTTGGGGCAGAATTCTTTTTGTGGGTAGTAAGCCTAAGTGTTTACTTCTAACAAGAGGTAGACCCAAATGAATGAAGTCTCCAGAATATTAGTCAGAAATGAGCATTTCCAGAAAAATGGGCCACCTGAGACAAATGTCATTGTGTCATTGTGTATAAGAGGCACACAGCTTCATGGCTACAGGTTAGGATGTTGTTTTTTGATTTTGGGGTTTTGGTTTTTTTTTTTTTTTTTTTAAGAAATCTGCTAGGACTGAAGTCAGTAAGAAGTAAGTACACTAATTCTAGGAATCTTTGTATCATCGGCCAACAATCTATGATACTCACACCATTTGTCCAAGTAATAAGAGGAAAAGATATAAAGGAAACACATAGGTCCACAAAGAACCAACCAGACTCTTCTGGAACTCAGAACTAGCAGGTGGCACGGGGTGAGGTGGGGAGTAGAGGAAGGCAGGAAGGCAGAGAACCAGACCAAGTAAGAGATGAAGGTACAAGATTTTCCAAGCCCTTTTCTGGACGTCTGTCCCTCCAAATCATCTCTTTCCAGCTAATCCTGCTTTCATATCTTTTATGTTGAGCTCACGATTTCTCTTTCAAGTATGGAATAATTGGATTTAGGAACTAAAGGGGACCTGTTAGAGATGATTTAGAAGATGATGTCCAAGAATGGGATTTAGACTTTTGGACCATGGCTTAAATAAAATACAAGAGCAGTTAACAAAGGCTGGTAAAAGTTTATTTGCCTAGAGTCTTGTAAATCTAATCGGAAAAGCTATAAAATAAAAGGGAAGGGGGAAGGAGAAAACTACACGGGCATATTATTACTAAGCCTGATACCATAGTGAGCGGCAACATTATAGGAAGAAGAGTATAGGAAATATCCAGAGGTTCACAAGGGATACAATCCAAGAAAGAAGCCAGTAATAAAACCTTTGTCTTCAGATGTCTATATATAACTATCTGTATTATGTATTGTGTACTGTATTATGGCTAGCCAGCAAGATAAATCAGATGCTAATTCAAAAAGACAAATTTGGCCAAATAGTTATCAATGAGATATATGGGATGAGTCACATGACTGAACTGGAACCTAGTCTACAAATGTTCTCCTAGTTCAAAAGGAGTAAGACAGATGAGGAAAAGAAGGACAAAAGAAAAAATATGGCCACTGCTCCCAATGGGGAGAAATGGTAATGAACAATCGAGAAAAGGCAGACACAAGTCAATGCACTCTTCCATTGCTTCTGTGTTTTCCGTCAAGAGGAATGATCTTTGAAATGAAAGGGGGCAGAATAAAAATGACTAACAAAAGAATTTCTGGCCAAGTTAGGAGATATTGAAGGAGTATCCAGCTGCCTGTGATGAGTTTGAATCACCTGGCCTAGATGAATATTTTGAAAGAATGAAATGAAATTGTTGGATTTCTATTTTTTGACCTTTAAAAGGTTCTGGGGAAATGAAGGAGGTACTTGAGGAACAGAGAAAGGCAAATGAATAGCTGGATCTAAGAACAGCTTGTCCCAGACTGTGCCCTTTTTAGACAAGCTTACAATACTGCAACTGTGGGGACTTCTCTATATAGTTTATATTGTATCAACAAATTTGGTAGTCATGCTATTCTTGTGAAACAAGATATAAAGGTGTATGCTAGAAGACAATAAATCAGATGGACTTGGAATAGGTTGCATGGGCAGACTCTGGAAGACTCATTAGGGATTCAAGGTCCAGCTGGAAGATAAAAGACGGGCATGGTAGACATAGCAAACATACAAATGACACAAAGCTGGAAGATACAGCTAACACAGTGCAGCAATAGTCAGACACCAAAAAAATCTTTTTTTTTTTTAAAGCAATTGGGGTTAAGTAACTTGCTCAAGGTTACATGGCCAGTCATTATTTATGTGTGGGTGCTCATTTTCTGAGACCAGATTCGATCCCGGGTCGTCCCAACTCCGAGGCCAACATTTTTACTGCGCCACCTAGCCGCCCCATTGACACCAAAAAATCTTGATGGCTTAGAATGGTGATGTCCAACTCAGAAAGAAATGGGGCCATTAACCTTACATAAGAGATCTTTGTGGCTGCATATTGACTTAGAAAAACCACATATTAATATTATCTAAGTTCTACTGCTAAGTATTTCCCAATTAAATTTTAATCTGGTTCAGGTCACACTAAGCAGTTTTGACACCTGGCCTAAAACACTGCTTCAAATTTAATGGCTTGAAAAAAGCCACTTCATAAAGGATAGCTAGGAAGTGTAGTGAACAAAGCACTGGGCCTCTAGTCAGAAAGACCTGAGTTCAAATGCAGCCTCAGGCTAGCTGTGTGATCCTGAGCAAGTCACATAACCCCTCACATTACTCATCTGTGAAATGGGAATATTATAGCACCTATCTCCTGGGGGAGTTGTGAGGATCAAATGAGATAATTACAGCAGGCACTTATCACAGTGCCTGGCACAAAGTAAGATCTATATACATGTTCTCTCTTAGCTATTATTATACAAGATAGGGGAGGAGTAACTAGGGAGAATAGAAAGGATATTTATATGGTACCTACTATGTGGCAGGCACTGTACTAAGTGTGGGGTGTTTTTGTTTTATAAATATCTCATTTGATTCTCTCAACAATCCTGCAAAGTGGGTGCTATTATTATCCCCATTTTACAGCTAGGGAAACTGAGGCAGGCGGCAAATCATTTAGTTTCTAGTATCACACAGCAGGATCTGAAGTCATATTTGAACTCAGGTCTTCCTGACTCCAGTCCCAGGCACCATCCACTGAACCACTAACTACCTCCAAGATAACACCTAGACAGCAGTATGACTGGGGGGAGGGATGTTGGGAGAGAAAGCCAGTTATCAATGGAGTCAATAGCAGCATTCTATCCCAGACAAGAAAATTAATCTAAGTTACAGCTGCAGTAAGGGAAGCATAGCACCCAAGGTCTAGAGAAATGTTAGTCTAAAATACTGTATTCAGTTCTGAGCACCCCATTTACTAAAAAGGCTAGAGAGCACTGGGGTAGACCATGAAGGACCTTAAGTTAATGCCATAAGGATGGGTTAAAGAATTGAGGATGCTTGGCCTGCAGAAAAAGAAATTTAGGGAGGACCTGACATCATTCTTCAACTATTTGAAGGCCTGTCATGTAGAAGAGGAAAATTATCTGCTCTGCTTGGCCCTTGAGGACAGGATGAAGAAATCATTAAAAACAGAAACTGCTTACAGGATGATGTAGTTCAGGCGGGGAGCAAAACTATCTGTAGCTTTTTTAAAAGGCACATATAATTAAAAAAGTGGAATTGGGGCCATTATTACAACAGGTGGCCACATCTGAAATTTCAATCATGAATTGCTACCATCTGGAAGGAATGGGCAAGGGTCAAGTGGGGAAAGTGAAAGGAAAACCTGGAGAAGACTTTTATAATTCAAGTTTTTAGCTTAAAGCTAAAGCACCAGGCACTTTGAGAGGTACAAGGAAGAATGTATTTATAAAGCAAACAAACAATAAATTTCTCCCTGATTAAGGTGTGCACAGGCAGGGCAGCAACAGTACCAGTTCCATAATGGAAAGATAATTCTCAAAGTGGCTGCAAATAGGGAGATCAGTTAGGAGGCCCTTAAACTCTGCAAAGATAATGCAAGAATTATCTCTACTTTATTTTTATATCAATATTTACAGTAATCTTTCATTTTTGCATCACCTTCTTTAGTCAATTCTCCCTCAGCCAATTCTCTCTGCCACCCAGGAAGAAATAAAGAGATAAGAAAAAAATCTTTCAGCTAAATTAACAAACACAGCAAGTCAGACAGTATAGCTGCTCCATTTTCATAATAAAACTCCCCCACCTTGGCAAAGAAGGGAAGGAGGGACATTCTCATCTCCCTTCTTGGGTTCAAACTTGGCCCCGATTAATTATGCTGCATTATAGCTGTCTTGTGAGGAAACAATAATAAAGGTCAGACATAACGAAAGACTGGGTTTAGATGGAGAAAACAAATCTAAGAGACTAGATTATACGGACAGAATTTGGCAGCTCATTCAATTCAATTCAACTAACATTAAACATCTATAGGATACAAGGTACTCATATAGTACTTCATATAGTACACCTATATGAAGACAAAAAGAAAACAATCTCTTCCCTTAAAGAACCCGTGTTCTCAAAGTGAGGAAGAGATGCCATAAGCATACAAATGAAATTACGGTAAGTGAGGTGGGAGGGAAAAGACATTTTGTAGGAGAAGGCATCAGATCAGAGGCAGGAAGGGAGCTGAGGATTCTGAGGTAGAGATGGAGAGAACCAATTCCAGACATGGGAGACAAGTCCACGCAAATAATTTAACAAAGATTGGTTAAAACTGTGTCCAAGGTTTTAAAAATGAATGCACGGAAGAATGAATAGCAGAGTCATTTCGATTTGAAAGTTAGAAGAAAGGACAGGTTTTAAACCTTTTAAACCTATTGCGTATCAAGTGTTGGTGGCACATTCAGGTGAGGATGTCCAGCAGGCAGATGGAAATCAAGGACCACAGATACATATACACAGATGTGGAGGGTTTGTCATAATCCAAGTGGTAACTGAAACCTTAAAAGCAGATGAGATTACCAAGGGGAGAGCTCAGAGAGAGAAGAAAGCTGAGCACAGGGCCTCGAGGCAATGCTTACACACCTGAGTAATGGGAGGACAAACTACCACCAGAGCAGTCCCAGAAGAGGGTGATACTAGTCAAGTTTCTGTGAAAATCAAGGCAGAATCTCAAGGGAGCTGGTGGCCACTGGATCTGACAATTAGGAGGTCACTGATGACCTTCCAAGAGTTGTTTCAGATAGAATTTTGAGAGGAGTGCAGAAATCCAGAATGCAAGAGGTTGAAGAATGAGTAGATAATGAGGAATAAGTGTCCCACAAGAACAGGGAAGTGAGCAGAAAGGACAAATTTAGGCCAGTAGCACTAAAGCTCCCTTCCCCTCACACTTGGTCTGAGAAACTGAACTGTCCACAGGAAATTCTTATATTTGCTACCATGATTTTCCTTTCTTCCCTTTTCCAGTATCCATCTTATCAGAAACACAAGGTCAGAAAGACAAAGCGGTTACAGTTTCCCTGTACTCCTAGGAGTTCACATGCCTAGCAAATATTCAAAGACCATTTTATGGCTCAAAATATTAACAAAATATGCAAGGTGAGTTGATATATCATCAGCAATTCAAGCAATCCACAACCTAAACTAGAAGAAACTAGCCTGAATTAACTAATTCCGTGCCTTATGATGCTTAAAAATGCTAATGCGGATTTCTTTTTTTAGAAGAAATTTTCTAAAAGGGTTAATTTTGCATCATTAGGCTCTTGCTGTTGTGCTCCAGTCACTTTACAGTCAAGTCCAATTCTTCATGACTCTGTCTGGGGTATTCTTGGCAACCATACTAGAGTGGTTTGCCACTTCCTTCTCCAGATCATTTTACTTATGATGAAACTGAAATAAAAAGGGCTAAATGACTTGACCCAGAGTTACATAACTAGTAAGTGTCTAAGGCCAGATTTGAACCTAAGAAGTTGAGTCTTCCTGATTCTAGGCCCAGCACTCTATCTGGAAAGGGTCTTAGAATGTTGAGAACCAAAGGTTTCTTTTTTAGAAGAATTTTCTTTTTTTTTAAATTGCTTCTTTTGGAGGGCAACTGGGGTTAAGTGACCTGCCCAAGGTCACATGGATAGTTTTAGTGTTAAGTGTCTGAGGCTGGATTTGAACCCAGGTCCTCCTGACTCCAGGGTCCATGCTCTATTCATTGCACTACCTAGCCACCCCTAGAAGAATTTTCTAACAGAGTTCATTTTACATCATCAGGCCCTTGCTAGTTAATTAAAAACAGACCACCGACATTAAACACAGAAGGGGCCTCACAATGTTGTGTGCCAAGGAGATCTCAGGAGCCTTTCATCCACATCAGCATTTTATAAAAGACACAGAGAGAAAGAGATTTATTTGCCCAAGGTTGGACTCAAGACCATAGTGATTTAGGAGAATGCCAGTTCCTTGAAGGCAGAGACTGTTTCTTTTTGTCTTTGTAATCCCAATGCTTAGCACAAAGGAGACATTTAATAAATGCTAGTTAAACTGACTGGAATTTTGTTCTTCAACTTGCTAAGTGTTTTAAGGACACACTCAAGATCTCTCTGGAGAACTTTTGTGGGACATGGGTGACACTGGCACAGAATCACCCAGTATGGAGTGCCCACATCAAAGAAGGCACTCTGCTCTATGAGCAAAGCTGAATTGCAGTAGCTCAAAATATATATATATAAGATGCACAAATTTAGAGACATCTCCACTCCAAATTTCAAATAGACTATTTGTGCCTGATCTGTAGTAGAGGCTTAAAAGCACATATTGGGCTGATCTGTCCCAGATGGACACACTATACCTTGACTCCAACATAGTGATGTCATTTTGATCCTCTTCTAGAATGAAGAACAGCCACCAACCAAGTATTTCTAGTTTTACAGACTAAATTCTTAGACTATGGCTCTCCAGTGAGGTCTTTAAATTTAGAGTGTTCTACAGATATTCCCAAAGGTGTTATGAAAAAATTACCATACCTTGCCACAAAGGTAGATGGTTATTCCTGCCTCACCCAATAATTCCAGAATCACTTATGAGGCCATTGAGGTTTCTGATTGATTCAAGGGAAAAAAGGGTAGGTGTGGAAAAATCCCTAGGAACTTTGTCAGTATAGAGAGAAAACAAGAGATACAGTTTGGAATTGGGAGTAGGGCCACAATGGAGCCAATCTACAAAGACAGAGAGGAATGGATTGGTTCTGTCTTGGCCAGTGTTTGCAGAGCCTTGGTCTCTTTCATTTGAAAATGAGAACAATAATTCCTGCTCCATTTTTCCCTCCTAAAGATGTTCTGTAGAGAAATGGCAGTTCTGAATTTGTCAGGAAAACATATTTATAGTATTTGTTGCAGGAATAAATCTAGTCTTTACATATTATTACCACTCAGCCAAATAGTGAAGCTTTATACTATAAGAGAAACATCCCAGATATAAAAAAGGGTATCATCCAGGACAGCCTCTTCTGAATAAACAATCTTTTTTTAAAGCAATTGGGGTTAAGTAGCTTGCTCAAGGTTACATGGCCAGTCATTATTTATGTGTGAGTGCTCATTTTCTGAGACCTGGACCAATACCGGGTCATCCCAACTCTGGGGCAGGCACTCTTACTCACTGCGCCACCTAGCCGCCCCTGAATAAACAATCTTTAAAGGTGCTTAGCCACATCATAATACCAGCTTCATCTTGAGCCACTACAAGTCACACAAGGTTCCAGCTCCTCTATGGAAGTAGAGATTGAAAGAAGGTAGTGTTACCATAGAGTAGAAAGACCTGTGTTTAAATCCCACCTTGCCAACCTGTGTTTTGGGAACATCTTTTACCCACTCCTGCCCTCAATTTTCTAATTTGAAGTCCAAATCCCCTTAAATAAAGGATTTGTTCTGTGAAGTTTAGATTCAGTTAAAGGACTGCACTTGAGGACCTAGAGGGTCACATGTAACCTCGAGGCCACAGATTCCTCACTCCTGGATTAGATGATCTCTAAAGTTATTTCCAGCTCTTACAGGATCTAAGATGTTCCTGTTGAGTGACTTCACAATATTAAATATCTCCTCCATTTAACTTGCTGCATTAAACAGCAAATTTTGGGCAGCTCCTATGGATTCAGAGATGTGTGCCAGCTAAAATTCCCCACCAATGTTTCACTGAGGTGTGTAAGTGGACATCCTCCCCCTCTTAAGTTCTAATAGGCTCAACACCAAGCTAGAAAAAGTTTTCCATAGGTGCTTACATAGACAAATGGGCTAAGTTCAGAGAGGTCCATCACCAAAAGATAACACCACCACCAGAACTTTCTTTGTCCAGTTTACAATAAGGCATACAGAGGTTATGATCTAAAAATAATAAGACAAGCTTCCATAACAAAATCAACCATATTTTCAAATACAGTACAGTGAGACCCATTTATTCATACTGATTCTTCTTCTAACTATTAGTATGGTCTTAGCAAGAGTAATATATTTGACAAGCTAACATCTCATGGCCCAGACAAAGAAATTTCCCAATTAGATATTTTATTGTTTCACTTGCCCCTATATCATCTATACTTTACACAGGGCTGCCAATTAAAGGGAAAAAAAAGAAATACAAGCTTGTCCCAAAAGCCTATTACTTAGGGTTATCTTTGGGATAACCTTGAATAATAAAATATATAACACTAATACACTATATCTAAATATTATCTCTCCCTTGTTGGGTTATCATTATAACCACTAATTGTCATTCTGAATGATATAATACAGGATATGGCAGCTTTTACGATATCTGGTCTGTTGACCAGAATGTGCTCATCCCTTACAATAGGTTCTTTCTTAATACAAGTGGCTATTTGTCAATTCATTCCTGGGTTGACAATTATGTTATACGTTAGGGCTAACTAAGGTTATCACCTTAGCAACAGTATTGAGTTTGTTGGCATAATTAAAGGTAGCAGCCAAGATAAGTCCATTCTTCAATTACCTATTTTATTGCTTCCCTAACCCCAACAGACCATATGTACCTAGTATCAATCCAGTTTCCCTATGTCATGTAGTACTTGCACTGAACTATCCTGTTTGGTTCTGAGTTTTATTTGCCTAAGCCTTGCTTTCCCAGTGACCAGAAAAACTCTTGAAACAAAGAGGCCAAGCCTTCCTTTACCTTATTTCCACTGCTTTCCTCTACTCCCACCCAGGAAGCCATGAAACAATAAGGCAACTCTCAACCAGAAGCAGCCTAGCACTGTGGATTCAATATTGGACTTGAAGTCAGAAAGGCCTCAGTTCAAATCCCATCTCAGCCACTTAGCTATGTGATACTGGGGCAAGTCATTCAGCCTCTACACACCAGTTTTCTCATCTATAAAATGGAAATGATACTTACACCTAACTGGGCTGCTGTGAGAACCAAACTGGGATAATACATATAAAAATATTTTTCAAACAGGAGAATGCCATATAAATGTCAACTATCATCACCATTATTCTTAATTCCTAATCCAAAATCATTTGACTAACTATTCCCCACAAACCTAGTTAAGAAAGTATTCTCTTCCCCTTCAATTAAAGAGATAAATATTTCAATAAATATTTCAAATAAATATTTCAAGAGCCTGTCACTTTGTCAGTATCAGTAACCCTTCCTCTGATATTAATAATTATAAAAGTGGTTGACATTTATTAATACCATTTTATTGATGGGGAAATTAAGCCTCAAAGAAATGAAGTAATTTGCCCGTGGTCAAACATCTAAGGAAGTTCCAAAAGTAACATTTAAACATGGGTCTTAACAGCCCACACGGCATTGCACTCTGCCATACCATATCTTAGCACAAACAGATCACAACCCATTAGGAGATGATCTCTGAAATTTGCCATAATTTAAAAAAATCCCATCCCCCTGTAGCTGACAGAGTTTACCTCCACATTACAACTGAGGAGATCTGGTGGCATGGGTGTCAGAAGGGGTGCAAATATAAATACAAAAGAACAGAGGACTCTATGATGAACGACAAATGAGTGGCACTATAAGTCTCTGGGGGCACCCTATACAAAATGAGACGGAATAATACTTATGCAATCTTGGCTGAGGAGAAAGGTAGGCTTTCCAAGACTGAACTAGCTACTGGATCACTGGTAAATTTTCACCTTGGCTATTAATGGTGGTGCTTCTTGTGTTTGAATGATATAAAACTGATATTAATTCCATGACCTTCTTCCATAGAGAAAAATCAGCTTTGCTGCAGTAATCCCTTCATTTTGCAATTTTTCATCCATATTAATTCCATCTGAGTATTAAGAAACAGTATCTTTAATTTTATGAAGATATTTTCTAAAGTGAACAACCCAAAACAGGGGGTTTTGAACTTGTTATTCATGTTCATGGATGGGTTTCTGGGGTCTATGAACTTGAATGGAAAAAAAATTTACATACAAGCAACAAAACACAGTAGTCCTGGGCTTCCCCAGAGTGCCAAAGGGAACCAGGACACAAAAAAGGCTAAGAACCTTTATCGTAGAGAGTTTCATCCTCCTCCAGATTTACTTTATGCCTAATGGAAATGTGGTGGGTTCTCAAAGGCTGCCCCAGGGGCACATATAGCTCTGGCAGGTATAAAGATTTTGAGCATGGGTCCAACAAAAGACACTACTGTCTACTGTTCAAACACCAGTCAAGCTAAATCCAGAGGTTATCGTTGTGGGGTGAATTATTTTGGCCACAGAAAATCAGGAAGCCTGACAAAAGAACCACGAGATGGAGGAGTGGTGGTGGTGATGATGATGATGACGAGGACACCAGGCATTTATAAAGTGCCATAGACAGGCGGACGGATGGACAGGCGGACAGACGGATGGATGGATGGACAGAAAAGACAGACAGACAGATATAGTCTCATTTGATCTTTCACAGCAAATCTGTGAGGTAAATGCTAAGGATATGATAATCCCCATTGTACATAAGAGGAAGCTGATCCAAGAGTTATACAGACAGTTAAATGTCTAGGGTAGGCCTCACACCCAGTTCTTCCTCTTCCCAAGCTCTATCTATGCCAGAGCTCTATTACATCATACTGACCTGCATTGGTGGTGGCAATACCCACACCCATGAAAATGCAGATCTCTGAAGTCACAGACTCCAGATGATCCATGTAGCTCAATGGCCACCTTTTTGCATAACAGATCCATTTCCCCAAAAGAACCATAACAGAAATAAGTTCCCTAAAGTATCTTCCATTTATCGAACCTTCATTTTTCCTTAATTACTATTCATTACTATAACTGAACATATAGTACATACCAATAATTAGCTAGGCCTTCTAGAACTCACAGCTGGGAAGTCGTTCTTGTCTAGGGCCTCCAGTGTGTCTGGTGAGTTTTAATGAATGTTTACAGATCTCAAGTAAAATGATCTCACCTGGTAGGTGATCTCCAATGTGAGCTTTCCAGCTCCCTGTGCCTGTGCCATTACAAGTCTTTGCCAATATCAGCTGTGGGTCCTGCCTAAGCTACTTCCAAAGGTCCTGTCTGTTCTATAGTCACCATTCTTGAACTTCCATACTATTACAGCCCCCAACCTATTGCCTTTCTCTTGCTATTTCATTCATTCTCTTAGCATTTACTAAGCACCTACTGTGTGCACAGCTCTATGTTGGGTGCCATACAAAGTTTAGATCGGATTGGGTCCTTGCTTACTGTCTGTAAGGAATGCAGGTATGTATATACAATATTAAACAAGGGGTTCACTGGAGAGGTCCAAAACAAAGAATTATCTGAGCTACAAAGATGGAAGATCTTTAATGATTAGGGTAAGGAGATGAAGCAGAGACTAGGAAAAGCTCCAAGGAGAAAGTGGCCTTTGAATTGGGCTTAAATCAAAGACCGGGAAGTAACTGAACAAGTAAGAAGAAGAAGGAAATTAAAGGAACAAGGAACAGTGTGAGTAAAGGCTAGGAGGTAAGAGAAAGAAGTGACTGCCTGCTGGGAAGGGCTGATTACCATAGTCTGAGATTTCTGCTATCACCAGGTCCTTCTGGATACCTGTCACTGGGAGAGCCTAAATCCTTTTCCATGAAGGTGTGCTTCATTTTTTTTCAAAGAAAGAGAGGGGGACTTCAAAATGAGAAGGCTCCATGTAAGCTTGCTTCTTATCAGTCTGCAAAGACAGCTTTATTGGCTGTTCAGAGAAACAAATGGAAGCAACCCCTATAAAAGTTGGCTACAAATTCAAGCCATTGGATAATCTAAACTTGTACATATGTATTATATAGAGAGAGACCTTTATTAAGGGGAAATAAACCAGAAGGCTTCTCTCTGGAGGTGGGGACTCTGAGGGTGGCAGACTGCATATAATGTCAAGTTTTTTCAGTATTTTAATTAGTTTTGCTAAACTTCTTTTTCTTTCTTTTTTCCCCTTTGCTATAAGGGTTGACTGAGAAGGAAGAGATTCATTGGGAAATGTAGATGATATAAAAACAAAAGACTGCAATATAAAGTTATTTTTGAAAATTCCAAGAGCACTCCAGCTAGCATGGTTTCCAGTTCTTCACTATCCTGATCACTGTCCTCTGAACAACCTCCAATTTAGCAATTTCCTTTCTAAAACATGAGACCCGGATAATCCATCAGGAAGTCCCACAAAAAGGTCTCTATAACCACCACTGGAGCCCAGAGAGCTACAAAACGGAGGCTTTTTTGATATAAGGGGAAGTAAAACTACTCTTTACATATCTAAATCTAACCTTTAATTATAACTCTTCTGAAACATGACAGGCTGAAATAATGAACTCCCCATCCCCTAGGCAGGAGCCCTGTGAACTAAACTGGATTTTCTATAGGTTGTAGCCCTGCCATAAATACCATCTCCACCCTCCTCTAGTTTAAGGAAAGACTTTACTAAATTTCCACAGCTGGCACAGACCCTGCACATGCAAAGCAGGGGCACAGACTGATAGTTTAGTATTATTGGATATTTGTTTGTCCTTTGGGGCCAACACCCCAAGGTGGAGCCCTGGCTCAACCTACTATCTAATCTTCAAATGCAAATGAGGTTAAGACTACTTCCTTACAGAGTCTATCTCAAGGGCCCAAGATTTGGTAAAGATGAAGTCATTTTGAAAGTACCACACCACTCCAAGCAAATTGGCAAAGATGACAAAATATGGAAATCATCGATGAAAGACTGAAGAAAAAAAAATAGTAACATGCCACTGGCGGAGCTTCTGGAAAACAATCTGCTTTCTGCTAAAAAAAGAGATCCAAATATCAAAGTGTTTGGATTCATCCTTTGGCCTAGAAGATCCTACTGGTAGGTAGAGGAGGTCAGAGACCAGAAAGGCTGATATACACTAGAACATTTGTAGTAACAAGCAGCTGGGAACAATGTTGTAAGATGCCCACTGATTTGGGGAACAGCTAAGCAAATTGTATCAAGTGAACAGAATAATTAAAATGGTCTTAGAAATTAGTAGAATATTAATTTAAATAAAATTTTAGATTAACATTAATAGAAAATAGCTTAATATTACTGTGCCTTTGGGAACATTATGAAGAATACAAAGAGGCACAAGAAGACTTATATGAATGGATACAGAATAAATTAAGTAGAACCAGGAAAACACAGTCAGTGATTACAAAAACGAAGACAGATGGGGGCAGTTAGGTGGCGCAGTGGATAGAGTGGCAGGCCTGGAGTCAGGAAGGTCTGAGCTCAAATCCAGCCTCAGCTGTACTAGCTGCATGTGTGGCTCTAGGGCTGTATGACTCTTAACCTGTTTGCCTCAGTTACCTCATCTGTAAAATGAGCTAGAGAAGGAGAAAGCAAACAGTATCTTTGAAAAGAAAACCCCAAATGGGATCATGAAAGGTTGGACATGACTGAAAACAACAAACAGAAAGAACAATGACTAAATTTAAAAACTCAATCGAGAAAAGTACTTGCTCTGTTAAGAAAAAGCATCTCCCTCTCTTGTTTTGGCAGAAGTATGGGACCTATTGCATAGAATATTTTGCATACTGTCAGCTGATGTGCTGGTTTTGATGAATGCTCTTTTGGATGAAAATTTTTTTTTTTTTTGTTGCAAGGCATCACTAGCTGGGAAGGAAAAAAGGAAATATTCAGAAACAAGGGTGATACAAAAAGAAAACATATCAATAAAAGATTTTTAAAAAGAAAGTCTAGCACAAGCAAATTTCACTTCTGGGAGCCAAGAAGGAACAAGATGGGCAGAATAGTGGACTTGGGTCAAATCCTATCTTGGATATTTACTAGCTAGGCTAATATGGGCAAGTCATTTAATCTCTCTTAGTCTTTATTTCCTCATCTGTAAAATGAATAAACCAGATGACCCCTAAGATCCTTTCCATTTCTAAATTTTGTGATCACCCAGACCTGCAACTTTAGACACAATTTTCCCTCTGATCTCACCTTCTGGATGATTTCCACCAAAAACATCACATGTAGGTTATCATCTGTCTCCTCCCCTTCCCTTGTTTCACACCTCTCTTATCCATCCCTTTCTCTCCACTCACCTCACCACTACCACCCAAGTTCAGGCCATCATCTTCTACATGGATCAGCTCCTCTCCTTGACTTCAGTCTCTTCCTTCTCTAACCAATCCTCTACAGGATTAAAAAAAAAAAAAGTCTGGGGGCGGCTAGGTGGCACAGAGTATAGAGCACTGGCCCTGGAGTCAGGAGGACCCGAGTTCAAATCTGTCCTCAGACTCTTAATACAAAAACTAATCGTGTTACCTTAGGCAAGTCACTTAACCCCAATTGCCCTGCCTACCCCCTACCCTCCAAAAAGCAAAAAAAAAAAAGTCTGGCCACATCACTTCAGGGCTCAAGTCTTATATTTACTAGCCATGTGACCCTGAGTAAGTCATTTAACTTCTTTCTGCCAGTTTCTTTATTTATAGAACAAGGGTAATAAGAGTATCTTACAAGATAGATGGGAGGATCACATGAGCTAATGAAAAAACTTATGTTCACTCAGCAAACCTTAGTGATAGCTATTATTATAATTATTCTTATTCTTGTGTATATAATTTCATTAGAGTATAAGCTTTTGAGAAAAGGAACTATCTTCATATCTATAGTTCTGAGTACAAAGTCTTAAAAAAAATCATTTTCTGAGACATAAGGCCTAAAGAAAGCTGTAAAACACTGCAAACTCATGCAAATGTTCTCTCTCTAAGGAGATGCAATTATTTGCCAAAACACAACACAAAAGTCAGTTCCTCTTTTATAGTTGAAGAAACTCGAGCTTTAGGGAGCTTCAGTCACACAGCTGTGACCCAGGGAACAGTCAGCCTAGAAGTACTTGGAGTCTCCCCTGTGTTCTTTCCTGATTGTCCTGCAAATGGGTGATGTAAACCCAGCAGCCAAGAGTAAATAACACTTCCCTGGAAAAGCCCCACTCCATTTAAAAGGTACAAATCAGAAAAGATAACGAGGAAAGGTGGATACCACCTGTTCATACATTAAATTACCACTTTCCTGAAGAGCAGGAAGACTGAAAAGTCTTTAAATTTCTGTGTGAGAAGGCTGTAGGAGTTAGCCTCAAGCAGAGAAGGCTGTGTTGGGTGCCTGAAGGTGGGAGAAGAGAGGACAGGCCCAGGCCAAAATTACCCTGCCCAAGATCCTGATCCTAAGACCTAGCTGTAGGCACAGGAGGCATCAGGTGGGAGTCAACACAGACAGACAGACAGCTGGAAATAAAGGATATGAGGTTAAGTGATTTGCTCAGGTTGTAGTAGAGTTAGAAATAAAGTCTTCTGACTCCCTCCCCCCCCCCAAAAAAAAAAATTATATACTCTACCCACCATACTACACTGCCTCTCAAAGGTTTGAATTACAGCTTGGCTGCTTACTAGTTCATCTGCTTGAATAAGCTAACTAAAGTTCAATAAGCTTAAGTTTCTTTGTAAATTTTTTTTTGAGGGCTGAGAGAGGGCAGGGATGAAAAGGGTTTATGAGGTAGATGAAGAACTATGGTTCTTTCTAGTTTTAAACTTTATGACCATATGAGTGTTAAATATTGCAAGTGGGTCAGGTCAAGTCTGTTCCCAAGCCTCTCACAGAATCCTTATTTGGGCACGTTGTTGTACAAAGTACAGACCCCCATCCTTTTAAAGCACATTATCAGACATTAGAGGCTTAAGAAAACTCTGAAGGGTTAAGGAATGCTTGGTAGAAATATACCTTCAAATAAGAAAAGTAGACCAAAGCTTCCTGAACTACTTCTCCCAAGGGTCAAAGCCCAGAAATGTCTTTCCTTATGTCAACAAGATAGCAGGTTCAGAGCTGAAAGGCAATGTAGAGGTCAAGTCCTAAAGCACTGTTTTATAGATGGCCTTGAAGACAGAATCATTGCTTTTAGAGTAGGTAGCCAGACCAACCTTCTCATTTGGAAGGTGGAAACTGAGACCTAGAGGTTTAAATGACTTGCCCAAGGTCACAGCTAAAAGATTCCACCCCAGACCTGACTCCAAATCCAGTGCTCTTTCCAACATGCTATGCTGTCTGCCTTATGAAAAAGTAGGTTCCTCTTTAATTACTTCAGGGCTTTGGATGGAATCCAAGGTGAACTTCTTGTACAGAATTCTGCAAGTAATGTTACAGTGAGGTTTCATTAACTTTGTGCTAAATGGAAAATCCTTTATTACAGAAGATGTCTCTATTCATCTGCTCAAGGAAAAAACACCCTAGACTAATAAACTATTACAGAGTACACTAGAAATAGCCCCTTCTTTCCATCCTCCAGTTCATTTATTACCTGTTCCATCAGGAGTAGATCTCACAAATGTGGGCAGCATCTTCACAGAAGCTGTGGGGTGGCTGTCAGCCCCAAGCCCTTTCTCCATCTCCTTTCGGAACCGTTTGGAAACCTCCTGGAGAGTTTCATCTGAGAGACGCATGTGATAGAGATACTGATCAACCTGGAAGAGAAAAAGAAAGAATGGGATGGTTTTAGAAGTGGCCCTGTCTGTGCCTTTTATTTCCACCCTCCATGATCTTGTGCTATCTCATGTTCTTTCTGCTTTCCAGGAAGCCCTCCCACCCCCCCACCCCCACCGCCGCCACCCAACACACACACACACACACACACACACACACACACACACACACACACACACACACACACACACACTCCTCTCTCTCTCTCTCTCTCTCTCTCTCTCTCTCTCTCTCTCTCTCTCTCTCTCTCTCTCTCTCTCTCTCTCCCTCTCCAAATCAGCAGTTCTGGTCCCCACCCCTTCCCTGGACCCTACCCCCACCAAGTCCACAGGCACTAATCCAAGCCTGGAAAAGATTTTTGTCTTTAGCTCTCCAGCATTTTACATATAAAATACCTGCTTCATATAAAGCTCATTGATTCAAAAAGAATTGGAGAATGAACAAATTAAAAAGCCATTTATTAGGCTTCCTATGAGTCAAGTCCAAGAGGAGACTCCTTATACAAATAAGAATTTTCCCAAAGTAGAACCAACAAAGAAAGGGCTGGTTCTCCCTCTTTGGAAGTCTTCAAGCAGGAGCCCAATGAGTCCTGGTCCCTGGAGGGGACCATCTATGACTCCTCAAAGTCATTAACTAGAATATGAAGCAGTATGGCTGTTCCCTTCTGATCTCATCATCAAGGAACGTTGGTTGTTATTGGCTCCAAATCTGAAATTACTGAAATCCTATAAAGCAGTAATTCCCCATCTGTGGGCCACAGAGCCATGAGGGGCCTTTGAGCTATTACAGGATCCCAACATAGATTAAGAGCTCCTAAAATAACATTTACTTAGAGTTTTAAAATTTGCAAAGTGCTTTACATGTATTTGATTTGATCCTTATACAATCATGAGGTAACCACTATTATTCTCCCCATTTTCAGATGCAAAAAAATGAGACTGAGACCAGAGTCACCTGCTAGTAAATGTCTGAATAGGGATTTGAACCCAAGGTTTCCTGACTGTAAGCCCACAGCTCTACCCACCTACTATACCATGCTGCCTCTCCTGAAATGCATTTCAGGGGTCATATAATCTCATCCCCTCTTCTTACAGATGAAAAAGATGAGGCCCAAATGCATGAATCTATCATTAAATGACTAAGTATAATAAATGAGGTAACACTGAATTACTATGCTACTGAACTAGCATAGTAATAACACATGTATTAGTATTTTTCTATTTCTAAATACCATGATTAATATAAATGAATTTAAAGTGTATTCCTAAACGCATAGTGTGGTAGGTTGCCACTCATGGATTTTTTCATAGAATCATAGATTTAGACCTAGTAGAGAATTTAGAAAATCATCTAATCCGTCCCCTCATTTTACAGGAGAAAGCTGAGTCTGAGAGAAGATTCCCAAAGTCACACACAGTAAAAAATATACAGAACCTGGTTGAAAGCCAAGTTCTGACTCCAAAACCAGTGCCTTGTCTACTGCAGCCCTTCATGTTGTCATATGGAGGGTAACAGAAGCCATTTTTTTTACACTAAAACAGGAGTTTATTCATATTGAAAATGTTGGATCTCCTGATTTCCAATACATTGTTCTTCTTTCACTACTGATTAAACTACTTTATGAGGGTAGCTAGGTGGTGCAGTCAATAGAGCACTGGCCCTGGAGTTAGGAGGACTTGAGTTCAAATGTGATCTCAGACACTTAACACACTTACTAGCTGTGTGACCTTGGGCAAGTCACAACCAATTGCTTTGCCCTCTCCAAAAAAGAAAACAAAAAAAACCTAAAACACTTCTTTATGGATGCTTATTTCCCTCCTTCCTTCCTCCTTTCTCCCTTCTTCCCTTTCCTTCCTTGCTGCACTACAAATCATTTGACTGAAGACCCAGGCCCAGTAGACATCTACTATGTTAAGAACCAGAAGATTTTTGCAGAAAAGAGCAGGGAAATCTCAGGAAGGACTCAACAAATCAATAATTAATAGTGTACCTTCTACAGTGTTTCAAAAGGTTCATAAGGCACTTTCTTCATTCACAGCAGCTCCATGAGGTACTGCAAATGGTATCGTGCCAGTTTTAAAGATGGGGAAACTGATGTTCAGTCCACTTCAGTTTTTTGTCATTGTATCATAGATATTAAGCCTCAGAAATAAACTGAACAGGTCTCCTAGCCTCAAGATGCCCACCATCACACCATTTATGAGAATTAGAATGATGCTATGGTTAAAATCACATGAAGTCTTGTTTTAATTAATAAGTGCCCCTTCCTAAACAGCAACAGATTCCACAAGGACCTGAGAAATCACAGCACAAGGCTAATTCTCTTCATTAAGTTTTCCTCTGGTTCAGGAAACTAAAATCCTTTGCAGCTGAAATCCATCACTCTCTCCTCTGATCAAGCCTATCCAATTAAATGTTACTTATTAATTGGGATCAAAATGCATAAACCAGCCCCTTGCCTTAATCTCATTAAGAAGCCTTCACTCCCCAGTATGAGTTATAACAGCAACAGGCTGAAGGTTAGGAAATGGCCAATCTTGTCACCCCATATTCAACCCACTGGAAAAAGCATTCAATCATAAATGATATAAGTGAGCAGGTGATAAGTCACAGAAACAAGCCCAGAGTGGACATCTGGAATCACAGCACTGGAAAAACTGGAAAGGCCTTAGACCAAAGGACACAATCTTCAGGGCCAGAAGAATCCTTAGAGCAGAGAGAATGGGACCAGATACCATGATAAGGTGAAGCACATTCAGAGAGGGGAGGAAAGGAAGGGAAGAGACATTTATTAAGCGCCAAAAAGCACTTTATAAACATTATTTTATTTGAGCCCCACAACAACCCTGTGAGGTAGGTGTTATCATTATCTTCATTCTACAGTTGATAAAACTGAGGCAGAGGAAAGTGACTTGCCCAGGATCACATAACTAAGAGTCTGAGGTCAGATTTGAACTCAGGTTTTCATGACTCCAGCCCTAGCTCTTAACCCACTGAGTGAGGCACCTAAGGTGATGTGTGTAGAGTCTGCCACATGAGAACCTGGCAAGGGATTTGGAGAAGAGAAAAAAATCAGCACACTGTGGGAAGAACACCTCAATGCTCACATCAAGGCCTTCATCACCCACCTGCAGGATGCTATCTTGGCTTTCCTAAGCAAAGCCTTCTTTGTAACTACACAAAATGACTCTCGCGGGCATATTAAAGCTTGTTAAAGAGTTACTGCAACTGAAGAGACCTCCCCAGTGCGTTCTTGGAAGATGCACAACAATCCAGAGGCCTACAATGCCCATATCCCAGAGAATGGGTCCATCAGTTTGTGACCAGAGCCCTTCCATCCCCCTTCTGGCTGATACTGCTGCTGTGGTGAGCTGGATGAAGTGTGACCCAGGATAACAGAGGCACAGGAGGTTATTAATGCTGACTCCCAGACAAGGTGTATGTGGCCTAATATTGAAAGCAAAAACAAAAGCCATGTTTGGATGGCCCTATTCTTTAGCGTGCTACCTCACTAACACACAACAGTTCAATCTCAACGCTCAGGGGCAGTGCATACGTGGTGTTCAGCCTTTGACTGGGCAAACACTGGAACCAGCCAAGACTTCAAGTTCAATAACTTCTACCCACACCCAAGAAAGGGAGAAGGAAGAGTTTTTCTTTTAGTGGTAGCAGGAGCTATGTTTATATCCTACTTACATGAAGCTCCCTTGCAAACCAGAAAAGATAAGTACTTCCTGGTTGGGTAATCTCCTGTCTCCTTCCCCCGCAGCCATACTCCCTGAACTAGGCTACTTCCTCTATGATGGGGGGAAAGGGGAAGGCACTGACAGTGACAGAATTATCTGTGGAAGAAAAACTTGGGGAAAATACACTAGGTGAAGATCTAGATGTTCACAAAAGGTAAAGTAAAAGTAATTTCCGTATTCTTTTGCATAAGACCTATTTTCACCAAGAGCAGGAAAAGTAAATGATATGTAAATGATTTCTTTGGATCCCGTTAGTGAGGCAATGTGGACAGAACACCTAAAAGTGGAGAAGACCTGGCCTCAGCTCCTGCTTGACATACAATGGCTCTGTGATCCCAGGCCCTCCCTTGACCTGTGGGTGCTCTAAGCCCATGGTGTCAACCTCAAATAGAAATGGGGCCACTAAACTGTACATAAGGATCCCTGCAGGGCCACATATTGACTGGGAAAACCACCTATTAGCATTATCTACATTCCCTATTCAATTTTATTTATTTTGTTAAATATTTCCCAATTACATTTTAATCTGGCTTGAGCCCACTAGGAGTAGAGTTGCTCCAAGTGTTTGACTGTTCATTTCTAGAAGTGAGAAAGATACCCATCTTTATTGGTTGAGTTCCTTATGCCAATGAAATCACAAGTCTGGTCCCTAACCTACCCCAGATCATATTATGTTAATTTTGCTCAATCTTGTCTTAAACATCCTACACTTAAAGTATCTTCAGAGGTTGAGAATGGGTGATAACAAAGGACAAAATACTTGGCCTCTATTCTGATCTAGCTTAATCTCTTTTCATTCAGATAATCAGTTTTGGAAAGCACCTAAAAGGCCATCTGATCCAACCCAAGCATACACAGAAAGTCCCTCTAACACAGCATCACCTATACAAGTAGTCATCTGCCTCCATCTCAAGACTTCCAAAAGGGACTGCACTACCACTAAAGATGCCCATTCCACTTTTGGATGGCTCTGTTAAGATGCTTTAAGATGTTTAGATCAAGTCTATATATACCCTTCTCTGCAACTTCCCTACCCAATGACATCTGCTCTCCAGAACAAGTTCAAGCCATCTTCATTTATCTATCACCTACTTCTTATGTGTCTATTAAGTATAAGGCAAATAAATAATTGTAAACTGGGGACTTCCCTCCAGGCATTTATAATATAGATAGTGAAATAAAACAACTACAGCATAAGGAAATCTGTAAGTGCTGTGTGAGTTATACAGGCAATAAAAGCTCTATAATGATCAAAGTTTAAAGGAAAGAGAGGAAAAGACATGGTATGAGAATGAGACTTGGCATTCTGACCAATGACATCCGATGCAGAAATGATTTGTTCTTGACTGGTGTGGTAAGATCACTATCTCTAGTTCCATAGGCTGTACTAGCTTTTTCTAGGGCCTTCTTCCTTATAGGTTATGCTCAACTTTTCCTTAAAAGGTACTGTAACCACTCCTGAGCCTTAAATTGGCTCAGTGTACTAAGGTATGAACCACTGGTAGCTTCCTAGTGGCCTAACTACAAGAAGTCAGCTCACAAATTCAACCACCCCACTAACAAGGCCAACACAAAAGGCAAGTCAAGCTACACCCAATGGAATTAATGCTGTGTCCTTGCTGAATATCCTTTCCATGGTATGGTTAAGTGAACTTCACTTTGCTAACTGTTAAATGGTCTATGAGTGTCTCACAGAATTATATATTTGGAGCTAGAAGAAACCTTAAGGTCACTGTATTGCCTGTATATTATTTTACAGATGAGAAAACTGAGGCCCAGAGAGGTTGCCTTGCCCAAGGTCACAGAATTACAACTGAAACTCAGATCCTTTAACTCCAAAGTCAGGGGGCGGCTAGGTGGCCCAGTGAGTAGAGCGTCGGCCCTGGAGTCAGAAGGACCCGAGTTTGGATCCCACCTCAGACACTTAACACACACAAAACAAAAACCTAGCCGTGTGACCTTGAGCAAGTTACTTAACCCCAATTACCCTCCAAAAAGCAACTCTAAAGTCAGTACTCTCCACCTGAACACTTGGCAAACTCGTTTAAACATTATATAAAAGGGCAGAACAAACTGTAGTATATGAAGGGAATGGGATATGTTACATTGTGAAATGAAACGGAATACATTCTTACATTGTACTGTAAGAAAAGAGGGGAAAAGATGGTTTCAAAGAGACATGGGGACAATTATGAAAAACGAGGCAGAGCGAAGCAAGAACAAGGAAAACCATTTTTATAGAACATCAATAAGGCAAAAAGGAATGATTTTTAAAGACTTAAGAACTCTGTTCAACTAAATGATTAGCCATGATTCCACAGGCCTAATGATGAACAGCACTGCCCATTTCATGATGGAGAAATGGACTAATGTGCAGAAAAAGAAATGCCTTTTTTGGGATGACCAGTGTAGCAATTGTGCTTATGTGACATGTTTTCTTCTTTTTCTTTCTCTTTTCCGTGGATAGGAAGGAGCTATTGGATAATTGGGGGAAAAATTGTTTAATGGCAAGTGAGAAACACCATGGATTAGTGGACAGAAGTATTAAAAAAAAAAAAAACAACCTTCAACTTATCTGCAAAAGATCTTTCTCTTTTAAAAGCTGAGCAGTCAGGGAACATTTTTACTTGTGGAAAATGTCAGCTTTCAAAGCTAACAGAGTTGATAAGAGGAAACTGCCATTCAGGACCTGATATATAGATAGATAGATAGATAGATAGATAGATAGATAGATAGATAGATAGATGAGAGACACACACACACATATATATGTATACACATTTATATGTGCATGTGTTTATGTATGTACATAGACACACACAGAACTACAGATATAAATATACAGGACAAGCTGGGGAAAAATGACAACAATAAAGAGGATGATCAAGAGAGACTTCTTACAAAAAGGGGGAAAGCCAAGAGGCAGAGATAAAGAAAAGCATCCCAGGCAGGGGGGATAGCCAATGAAAAAGCCCAGAGTCAGGAGACTGAGTGTCTTGGGGGGGAGAGGGGAGGGGGTAGCTAAGAGGCCAGTATCAAAAGACAAATACAAGAGAAGTATTGTCTTATAAAAAAAAAAGTGTCAGGAAATTCAAGATGAGCTATGGCTTAAGTGAGAAAAGCCAAACTATTCAACTCCTTTTTTGCTTCTTTTTTCATGATCTTCAAAGTTGGCAGAAATACCCAAAAAAAGTCACTAAGGAACTGAAAAGGGTACTTGTTGATGTGATAGTAAGAAAGCATCTAACTATCCTTAATGATTATAATTCACCAGGATCAATCAAGTTATATCCCAGGACAAGTGGGAAAAAAAAATATTCTACTGCACAACTTCTGTTCTTGACAAATAAAAGAAACGGGGAGATATGGTACTGGACTAAAGACAGACAAAAACTGTTCCAATTTTTTAAAAAATGGGAAGGCAGATATACTAAGCCTCAAGAAGCTTACAATCTAAAGGGAGAAGCAACAAGCAAAAGAAAGTTGATATGGGAGTGGGGTGGGGATGACGAGGTGTGTGAGGAAAGTTGGTCCTGCTTATGAACTCCCTTCTCAGAATGTTTCAAATATAATATTTTAAATGTTTTAAAATATAATAAAATGTATAGAACAACAAGGGAAACCAAGGAAAATAGAGGTTTAAGTTTTTCCCATGTAAGTTCATGGACCCCCAACACTCTAGAGAGTGTTCAGAGAGGGTGACCTGGACGTAAACAATGTCACAGATGGATCCATTAAAAGAACATAACATAATAGGGAGTCCAACCCCCTCATTTTTACATAAGGAAACTGAGGCCTAGGGAGGTTCAATAGCAATTAGGAATATGAGTTTAAATTCTGCCTCAGATACAAGCTATGTGGCATTGGGTAACTGAGCCTGTTTCCTCATCTGTGAAATGGGGATAATAATAATACTTATCTCCCAGAGTTGTAAAGATTTGAGATAAAATATATAAAGCACTTTACAAGCCTTAAAGTGCTATATAAACGTAAGCTCCTAGCTAACAGTGTCAGTCAGGTGATATGTCGTGGAGCCAGACTAGGAATCCAAGTATTCTGTCTCCAAATCCAATACTTTACATTGAACCATAGTGTCTACAAAAAGCTACAGATGTTTAACTAGAAGAAGAGAAGTCTTAAGGGGAGGCAGATGTTGGAGCAGAAATAAAAATTAGACTCATTCTGTCTGGCCCTGGAGATTAGATTTAGAATCATGTGTAAGTTATAAGGAGGCAGAGTTTTACTTGATATAGCCTACCCCCTAAAAAAAAAAGCCCACCCAAAGGTATCTCACAGTAGAACAGGTATGGGAAGAGTACTAATCTCCCCATCACTGGAGGTCTAAAAGCAGACAGATGACCAGTTACTGACATACTGTGGAGGGAACAAATGATTTGGGCGTGAGTTAGAAACGATTTGACCTCTAATATCTCTACCAACTCTGATACTCCATCTCTCCAGTGGTTTTATTATTTTTTATTTATTTTTTTTTTATTTAAAGAAATTGGGGTTAAGTAACTTGCTCAAGGTTACATGGCTAGTCATTATTTGTGTGTGGGTGCTCATTTTCTGAGGCCAGATTCGATCTCGGGTCATCCCAACTCCAAGGCCGGCACTCTTACTCACTGCGCCACCTAGCCGTCCCTGTGATTTTATTTTTTTAGAGTTTATCTTTAAGACCTCAAGGAACTAGATGAAGGCAGCGACATCAGAGACTAGTACAGAGTAATAGACTGTGTATAGTCATAGACATCTGACCCATGCAATGCTAGAGACTGTATATCCTTTAAAATATGGGACAATACAGCTAATTTTCCAAGCAAAGAGCCTGAAAAGGGGATCCCAGAATCAGAGACTCTCCATGTTAGAAGGCATCTTAGAGGTCATCTTGTCCAGTCTCTAATCAAATAAGAATTGTCTCAAAATACTCAACATATGGTCATCGAATCCATGCCTGACACTTCGCTGCTATTATTTACTTTGAACACGCACCCATTAGGTCCTTCTTCTCCCCCTCCCCCTTTTAAAAAAGAGAAAACTTAAGAACCCTTTGTGGGAGTAAAATAACTTAAGCCTGAACACTGAAATCTGAACGTCTGTTCTTGGCTGGTTTTCCTAGCCCCTTGCTGTGTATGCCAGTAATCCTCAGAACTCAAAGCACTGTTCAGGGGGGTCCATTATATCAGCCACCAACACATACAAATCAGAGAATCTCAATGCTTCTGCTCCAAATGTAGAGAATGGCATCTAAATGCCGTGCCCCTAAGTTTATAGATGAGAAAATCGAGATGTTAGAGGAGGTGACTTGCCCAAGCTTCCATTGCTAAGAAGTGACAGAGGATGGCTTCAAACTCAAGCCTCAGGATTCCCAACCCACTGTTTGCTGCAATCACAAAACTGCTCTTTCAAGGTATTTGAGGCTGTTTCCAATGCCAACATTTTAGCAATGGAAGAATGGATAGTTCTTCAGAAATTCTGGTTCTAGACCCAGCTCTGCTAAAACTTACAGATACAGTATAGAGAGCATAGGATCTAGAATTAAAAGATCTCCATTCAAATCTTGCCTCTTCAACTTATTACTTGTATGATGTTAGTGCAATAATTAATATTTCTGAATTCTGTCTATGCCTTTTGCCACATGGAGGTAACATTATGTATAAATCAGAAAGAATGCTTAGCAATTTAAATCTGAATTTCCCTATAATCTGATTTCCAGAGCTTTCCCTAACCGTAAGATGAAGGGTCGATTCCATGTCTTTGAGCTCCCTATCCATGATCCAGTGGCTTGGAGCTTCCTAAGGTTCAGTCTGAGGATGTTCTGGTTTATTTCTCCAGTGACTCACAACAGAGGCTATTCGTTGCCCTCCTATATTTCTAACTTTCTCCTCTCCACAGTGCCACAATTAAAGTTCTGCTTAGGCTAAAAAAAAAACCTGAAAATGAGATAGTTTTATTTATATACCAACAATAGGAATACATATTTACAGTTAATACAGGTGGATGCTAAAAATGGCCTTGGAGAATTCTGCCGCTGAGAACGATTCTTGAAAGATTTGAGTTTGTGCAATATAAAAATGTATTTATCTACATATTTGATAAATTAACATACTAAATAGATAATATATTTATTTAATAATTTGGTAAATGTATGTTTATATTTTGTTCAGCAGTGGCTAGAAGGTGCAATCGATGAAGTACCAGGCCTGGCTGTAAGGAAGACATCTGAGTTCAAATCTGGCCTCAGAAACTTAGGAGCTGTGTGACCCTGGGTAAGTCACTTAAATCCTGTTTGCCTCAGTTTCCTCATCTGTAAAATGAGCTGGGGAAGGAAATGGAAAACTACTCCAGTATCTTTACCAAGAAAACCCTCAATCGGGTCACAAAGAGTCAGACACAACTGAAAACAATTGAAAAACAAATGTATATCTATTTGTAACATTATATTACATTTTATTAAAAATCAAAATTCCATAAAATATAACTACACTCAAATTTATATATCATGTATGTTACATAACATTTTAATGTACTTCATGTTATATATCACATAGAATGTATGATATATACATTATAATTGTTTATAATTGATGTTATATTACATCATGTTATCTATATTGTATATTACATCACGTTATAGTGTCTCATTCAGTATGTATTATATTACATCATAATATACATAACATTAGACAATTTAACAAATATTATGTCATTAATATTTAACAAATATTATATTGTTATAGTTCTCAGGAATCTAAAATCTATGAGGCAGCATAGTACAACAGAAAGGCTGCTGAACTTGAAATCTCAAAAGTCAATGCTGGAGTCCTAATTCTGCCACTTAGTGCCTGTGACCTTGGACAAGTCACAGTTAACCTGTCTTGAGCCAGAACTGCCTTGTCTTTAAAATTAAGGGGTTAGTTTAGATGTCTTCTAGAGTACCTTCCAGGTCCTGATATATAAATTCTAATAGTTCAAATTCCCTTGAGTTCTTAGAAAGAAAAGGGAATCCAAAAATCTAGATAAAATAGAATCTACTTAGCCAAGGTTTCCAAAGGATTGAAGAGTCACTAATGAAACTCTGGTTGACATGCAGGGTTCTGTTTGTTTTTATGGATTTTCTGAACTAAGCTTTAACCTGGTTTTTTATGGGTGGGGAACCTAAGGCAGGGAAAAATTAAGGAAAGTTCAGTGCTAAGTCTCTGGCCCTGGCAAAATGGAGAACATCCTGATGGCTAACTTTTCTGTTCTAACCACAAAGCTATGGTCACCCATACAGGATAAAGGCTGGCAGTTCTAACACAAGTGACCCTTTTAATGAGAAATGGACAAATGTCTTGAAGAAAAGAGACAGGGCTATGCAAAGAGCAGCAAGTTTATACTATAAAGTTGTCAAGAAAATACCAGATGCTTCTGATAATAAAGAGGGATGGACACAGCACGTATACACGTGTATACACACACACACACACACACAGACACACACACACACACACACACACACACACACACACGCATACATATCCCATGATGTTTTAAGCCCCCTGACCTAAGACACCAGTATAAAAATCCTAACTTTGGTCTCAATCACCTTCAGATGGTAAGACTAGAGCTTCTTTATCCTGGCCTAATCCCTCCCTCATCTCCATGATTCCAACTCTGACACAGCACGTCGGTCACAGGCGTGTGGAGATGACAGAGCCTAATGTGGGGCAGTGCTCCAAGATCCTATTACAACCATCCGTGAGTCACACAGTTTCCTGTTAATCCAGTTCTGTCTGCAGCGTCATGTTTCATCCAGCAGCATAAAAAGGAAGTTAAGGGTCTAGAATGGAATAAGTGTGGTGAGCCAGGACCACGGGAGCAACCTGGGATCCTTAAACATGCAGCCCCTAAATAGTGTACTGTGTACTTAATGGCCCTGAGGAAAAAGAACTGAAGTTGCTCTATGACAATATGTAAAATACAGTAAAATCTGAATGGTATCATCACATATGTGGCCCTGCCAATGAACTGACTGGATTTTATATGACTGCAACAGAATAGTCAACCCATATAGGTATGGAGTTAGAAAACTTGGGCTCCATAATGATTCAACTGAAAGGAAATTCTACTCTAAACCAACCACAAATTTTTTTTTTAACTGTTTCCAAGGAAGGCAATGCACTAGGACCAGAGGGAAGGGAGAGGGAGGGAGGGTGTGTGTGTGTGTGTGTGTGTGTGTGTGTGTGTGAGAAAGAGGGGGGGGGGAAGGGGTTAAGAGATTTTAGGTATAGAAACATAAGTGATCCCTTCCTTCAAGGGGCTTACAACCAGTAAAAGGAAATGCAAATTTAAAGATCTTCCCTGCCCCTAGGCCCTTTGATAGGCTTAAGAGACTCTGAGAACCTTCCCTGAATTGAAAATATGCCCCCAAATAGGCTGAATGTGGTCACAAGGAGCCTGTGGCAGAAGGCTTGGTTTTCAGGAATACCCATACCTTGATGCTGTGTGATTGGGCAGTGGGTCAAGAGGGTGGTTACATTCTCTGACCCAGGAGAAGGCTATATAATCCCTGATATGAGGCTTTGCTCTGGGGCTCACTTTGAGAAGTGACCAGATGAGACTCTGGGAAGCCATTGAGAGCCTCCCAGCTTTGAAAACCCAGATGTTGATGCTTCCCTCTCTGGTAACTGTGATTTGGTATTGATTGTGTAATGGTTGGGCAGTTTGGAAGCCTGTCTGCTTGATCTGTTTCTCTGTCTTGTAACTTCTGTCTGTATACTCTGAAGTTTGGGGTGCTGACGTTTTTCCCCTGAACTAGGTAAACAATATGTTTGATTGATTAAAGTAAGCTTGTTGACCCATTTTGAGTTGCTTTCCTTTAGAAAAGTAGATCTAAGAAACTGTGTTGGCAGCCACCCTGGGGATGCTGGAGTGCTTTCTGCTACACAACCAGACTCATTTGAGTTTAGCAGAGAGAAAAGGGAGGGACACAGCAAAGGTCAAGGCATGCTCATCAGATGTTTCAACCAACTGAGTGCACAAGGAGGCTTATAGAAATTGTTATGGCAAAGGAATTAGAATTCACTTCACCGATGAAGAAACTGAGGCCCATAGATAGAAAATAACTTCAAGGTCACATTGCTAGTGAGCCAGTAAACACAACTTAGATCAGGACCAAGTTCTGACTATAGAGAGAGGGAACACAATGCTTCTTAAATCTATGAAACTCAAAGGCAAACACAACCTCCTGGAGTTATACTAAGTTTTCCACATAACTGGTCAAAGGTGTGTGTGTGTGCATGTACATGTGCATGCATTTCCTTGGAAAAGGAAGTGAAAGGAAAAAAAGAAGTTACTGGAATAAGCTGGATGGGGCATGTCTGGAAAAACCTAGTGGATGAGTGGAGAACCAAGCATAGTTGGAGGGAAGAATAGCCAAAAGAGAAAACACCCAACATAGACAACCCAACATAGGAGGGTAAAGGGAAGTGGCAGCTTTCAACTGATTTTACCCTCATTAAGACTCCTCTGAGAACTTCTTTCCTTCCCTCAGCAGCTGAACTGGCAATCTCAAAACAAAGTCAATTTTTTAAAAGTCTGTTCCAGCTAGAGAATCCCTCCAAATCACCTGGAATGAAGGACCACTGCTGGTGAAGCAGTGAATCCAATTGGGGTGACCAGCTGGATTAGGCCCAGGATATTAAACAACTCCTGCCTCTTTTCCCAGTTCTGCCAAGGGCCTGCTGGGTGACCTCTGGTGTGGCCAATCATCTATCTACTCTACCCTCTCTGCAGGGAGAGGATTCACAGGATCGGTACTTGGGAGGTGGAAATCCACAGATAAAAGTGCAAAAAGCTTCAACACCCCTAAATTAGGACAGCACTTTAAGTGAACTGGTACTCAGCCTGCCAATCCCCTAGGAAAGAGGCCAAGATTCCTGACTCATTCATTGCACAAACTAAATGCTGTCTGGCCAGGAGTAAGGAAGGAGGGACCTAGAACCCCAAGGCTGAGGATCCACTTGGGCAATTTAACTACCAAGTGAAGGTTATAATTCTGCCTCCACTCCTAAGAGCCCCTGATTAAGCAAGGCCAATGAGAAAAGGCTCCAAACCTCTCCTGCACACTTGAGCCATTTTCTGACTCGTAGGGCCTTGTACAAGTACAGACCATCACCCTCTTCTTCTACATTATAAATTCCTTTGAGGGTAGACACTGTACTGGCACAGAGCTGGCACTTACATGTTGAATTTGAGCTGAAATGACCAGACAGGAGGCACAGTACACCTATCTGGCCTCCGGGGGAAGCAGCCACACTTAACCTTGGAGCTCACCTTAGCCTTAGGGTGGGCCCAACTCTATTCTGCTCACATTGGGGAAGTCTTGAGATGAGACCTTAAAATAGTATGACCAAGACACAGGGATCCTGTGTCAAGCTGCCTAACCACCCCGAAGTGAGAAATGAAAGGTAACAAGCAGGATCAAGCAAATTCTCAGAAAATCCAAAAGATTAAGATGGGTTTCTTGAGTGCTCCTGGTCCCTAGGAGTTAGATGGCTTAAATTCAAATTTCAGCTCACTGCTGTGTGACCTTGGGAAAGTCATCTCTATTCTCTGGGCACCAAAATGAAGGGGTTGTTGTACTGGTCATTTCCAAGGTCCACACCAACTCTAAATTCTCTCCCCCTAAGTATCTTCTGACCCTGAAGCCAACGCCTTTTTACACTATTCCATGTCACCTTGGATTTTACTAAGACTCTGCATACATTTCTATCAAGGAAGAGTAAATTCCAACCACCACATTCCTTTAAGCCTATTTTTGTTCTGATCTTAATCACTAGATTAAAAATTAAATTCAACTTTTGACTTACTATATGTAGTATCAAGAAGAAAGCCTCATAAATCCAAGGAAATAGATAACACATTTCTATTCGGATCATATATTTAGTACTAGAAAGACCCTTAGAGGTGATCAACCCAAACCCTTCATTTTATAGATAAAGAAAATGAGGACCAGCTAAAAGTAGTAGTAACTTGCCCAAGGTGCTGAAACTAGAAAGCAGAAGGGGAAGGTTTGGAATCCAATTATTTTGAACCATGCCCAGTACACCAAGCTAGGATTCTTTCAGAGTTTCTCCTCTGTGACAGTATAGAACTAAGGCAGATTTATAGCTCTTTAGTGATGAAAGGGAATTTAAGAACTCAACTAGTCTAACCTTACCCTGTCTAAGAGCTAAGGAAAGTGAGGCTTAGTGAGGGCTAAGTGACTTACCCACAATCACCCAGCAAAGCCAAGGCTAGAATTCCAAGCCTGATCAGTATTACCAACTATACCATGATACTGTTTTGAAAAGATAAATGAAAAAAGTGTTAACATACAAACCAATTTTGCTAACTTCAGTGACAATGAAGAACCACGATACTGAACTGAAGTTAAGAAAAATGTTACCAAAAGCTAGCTTTTAAAATCATGGGTTATCAAGTATTTGAAAACAAAACAAAAAAATGAATGATCCTGAGACAAAACAGCCACCTTCTGTACCTCCACCTCCTCCTTTGGCAGAAAGTAATAGGCCTGCCTAACTTAGAATGTTGCATACTAGGTCAGATTCAATTTTTATTTCACTATTTTTCTTGAAAACACAGGAGCATTCAAACTACAGGCGAGTAAAAGGTGTTTGGGGTCTTTTCCTCCCCCATAAATCACTGTGATGTAAAGACAAAAAGGCATAAATAAAACACTTTAAAATAACTAAGGACACACAAACAAAGTCAGGTATCCCTGAGTCCCTGGGTTCATACAAAGCCATGAAGTTTCTTACCTCGGATGCTGGATTTTTCTTCAGGACTTGATTAGGATTAATAACTGATGTTTATATAGCTTAAGGCTTACAAAGTACTTTCATATCAACCTCCTATCCCATCTACGCAGTAACCCTATGATATAGTGTATAATATTATTATCCCCATCTTATAGATAAGAAAACTGAGGTTCAGAGGAAGGCTTCTTGACTTGTCTAAAGTCACATAGATAACTGGTGAAAGAACCAAAACTGGAAACCTCAATGACCTAATTCCCAGGGACCCTGGATAAGCTCAATTTTGAAAAGTTATGGCACAGAAAATGTTAACTGTCAACCAAGAGAGCTCCAAAAGTTCATTTCTAGCTCATGTCTAGGAAGTGAGGCAGGATCGTGCTCCTTTAGTTCACTCTAAAGATAAGAATTTGCCAGGGATGAGACTTGAGGAACAATATGGCACAACAGAAACAGCCCTGAGTTGAAGTCAGAGGACCTGGGTCCAAATTCAAGCTATCTGGCTCACCTTGGGCAAATCACTTTAACTCCCCGGGACATCAGTTTCCTGAGTAAATGAGAGTTAAACCAGATGTTCCATACAGCTGATTGAGATAAAGTCAATGAAAGGTCTACAACAACTACAAATTACTTTCCTATCTCTACAAGAAGGGCAGTACAAGGTAGCAGACAGAGAGGTGGCCTTGGGAGTTGAGCAATCATGGGTACAAATCCTGCCTTAGAGATATACTGGCTGTGTGGTCCTAGGTAAGTCACTTAACATTGTCAATGCAGCAAAACACCACTCTTAAGAATGAGTTACAAAGCAATTACAAAAATGTGATGGTATCACTGCAATGTGCTTTAGTCATTTGTTTAGATGCTTTTGACCAGCCTTCAAGGCCCTGCTCAAACACACAGGAATATATTACTAGTTTTAGAAAAGAGCTCCCATTACAGTATAATTCAATCAATTAAACTATCAATCAAAAAAAAAAAAAAGAGTCCAGGATTTCTTAAGTACCTACTTTCTCTCTGGCATTGTGCTAATTGGGGACATAGAAACAAAGCTGAAAAGCCCCTGGTCTCAAAGAGTCTACATTATCTAGAGGAAAAAAGTATATATACATTTAAATACATGCAAAAGACAGGACAACTGGGGCAAAGGAAACATTAGCTTCTGGGGGGGGCGGGGAGGATCAGGAAAGTTAAAATGTTTATTGACATGACATGACACTTCTAATATGAAGTCATTTATTATGCTAATACATTGAATGTATAAATATATATATATGTATAAATAATATCTAATAACATGAAGCAATCTATCATGCTGTCAAATGGATGATACCGTGGTACTAGGTGCTACAAAACAAAAAGGAATTTCAGAGTTTAGTGGTTACAGTATTTGACTCTTTCAATATCAAGAAAATTTTGTCTTGATGAAAAATCTTTTAGTAGGGGTGGGGAACCTGTGGCCTTAAAAACCACATGTGGCCCTCTAAGTCCTCAAGTATGGCCCTTTGATTGAATCTAAACTTCACAGAACAAATCCCCTAAAAAAAAAAAAAAAAACTTTGTTATGTAAAACTTGGACTAAGTTGGAAGCAACCAAGGACCTAAAATGCCACATGTGGCCTTGAAGTCACAGAATCACATCCTTCCCCATGGGGGACATGCTAACTGTAGTATACCCTAGTGTTCAGTCAGTTTTGAATATGCCTTGGGGTTCTTGAAGAAGATTGCTTACCAAATGAATGCAGCGTTCTTTCCAATGCTAGTACATCTAGAAACCAATGAAAATCATCCTGAAACTTTGGGAAATGTCCACATGATTACATTTATTACGTTGTACATTTGTGGGTTTTTTTTAATGAATAAATAAAAGGGAATATGAACCTACCCATTCCCCCACTCCCCCAAAAAAGAGAGTTCTCAGATGATATTCTGGAAATGCTCTGCTTAATCTATTAATCCTAACAATGGCAATTTTAAGTCAATACAGGGCTGAAGTCTTAATGGAGGAAATGTTTGAGACCCCAGACTTCAAAACCAGTACCTGAAAAAACAACTCTTGTGGAGTCAATGGGCCAGCCATTCCCACCATTTACTAACCAACTTCCACCCAAAAGGCAGGTCAGCCAGCCTATGTAAAGAGTAGCTGGAAACCCTAAGAGAACTGAAAACACTGCCTCCACCTTGACCACCATGTATCTCCCCTCCCACCATGATGGAGACAGACCAGGACCTTGAATTCAAGAGTCTTGGGAAGAGAAATGCTTCCAGCTCAGTGTCCAGAAATCATCCTCCTAGGAAGTAAACCATGGAGAGATACAACCTGGCAAACTGCTCCTACACATACTACAGCCCCATCTATTGAAGCCACAGAAAAGAGAGTCAGTCCTTGCTATCAAATTTCCTGGCACTGTCAAATGGCTCAACATCAGAAAGAGATATGATTTTATCATTGAAGAAGAGGTAGTAACCTCCGCTTGGGCCAGGCTTCCTCCTCGGGGCCACAGGGCTTTGCCCATCTGACTTGCAGCTGAAGCCTGCTGGTATGTATCGTCACTTCCATTTGAATGTGAGCTCCTTGAGAGCAGGGATTGTCTCTTTTTCTATTTGTATCCCCAAGGCTTAGTTCAGTGCTTTGCACCTTACTAAGCCCTTAATAAATGCTTTATTCATTCATACATTCAGATAATCCTTTCTGAACCTCCTGGAGAGACAATGGTGTAGGGGAGAGAAAAATGTACTTGGGAGTCAGAAGAACTAGGTTTGGGACTGACCCTTGATAGTGGTGGATTAAGTCATTCAACCTCTGAACCTCAGTTTCCCCATTTATATGAAGAGTGGCATTAATCAAACTGTCTAGTTTTTGTTGGGTTATTAGGAATGTGTTTTATAAACTTTAAAGCACAGATAAGAGCTATTTATTAGGTCCTTGCCTATAGAATAAACCAACCTGTGCCTGTGGTCAGTCCTCCTGCCACTATGGCTATTTATTGTTTTAATATCAATTTAAGTTATTATTCAGTTATCACTGAAGTAAGAAGGCAAAACACTTAAGCTTCCTTTCAGGGACTACAAGCCAAAAGATACACATATGCGTTTGTATATTTGCATGCACACACACAACTCTTTAATAGCTTCAAGCCTTAAAAAGTTCTTTAAACAGTTTTAGTTGGGAGAGCAAGAGCTATCTGGGGAAATGGGGGAGGAAGGAAGATTTGAGCACATGTGAAATGTGGCTCCCTACAACTACTGCTGCCAATGGAATGTAGCCCCAAATAACACAGCTGCTGAAGTAACCCCCTTGTTGGAAAGCAATTTTAAAAGGCCTATGTCTCTTTCTCTAGCACAGAGATTACAAGTGGGGCCCACCAGACATACACCCCCTCCCCCACCTTCACAGGCCTACTGAGAAGCTGAAAGGGATCAGTTGTATGAGCTCTTATAGAAAATAAACAGTCTATCAGTCCCATGTCATTTAAGTCATTTACTGATTTTTAACTTCAAAAAAAAAAAAAAAAGAATGATTGATTGCTGGTACTGGTAGAAACAAAGGATTTTTAAATTTAAACTCAGTATTAAGAGCCTGTTCTGTACAGAGCAGGGTGATAGGCATTAGAAGTCATTTAAAGGGGATGGCTTTCCTATCATTCAAAAAGAAACATTTAAGTATTTATTCTATTTCTAGGCACTGTACAGCCACTGGGGATACAAAAATGAACAATATACTCTATACTTCATGGCTATTGGGAAGAATAGATACACAGAAAAAATATATACATATACATAAACACACACACACACACAACCAAGTGCTACATGAAAGCTGAAAGGTGAGAAAATTGTTATCAACTGAGAAAACCAAGAAAAACTTCATAAAGCAGGCTGCATTTATGAATTGGGTTTAAAGGATGGCAGGAAAACAGGGCAAGAGAGACTTAGGAACAGGGCAGGCAAAAACATGACAGGTATAAGTTTAGGGTCACAGTATAGTCTGGCTGAATCAAGTAAGAATTTGTGTTAAATAAGCTGAAAAGCAAGCAAGCATTTAAGGCATTCAACTACAGGAACTACAGACACTAGATAAAACAATTAAGCAATCCCTGCCCTCAAGCAGTTTATATTCTCCCTTGGAGAGATACAACACAAAGATAAGTAAATTAAAATTATTTTCTATCATGGGACATCAGGTGACCAGATTTCTAGTCCCAGCTCCTAGTTATGCTTCCTGGGCTTGAACAAAAACTAAGATTAGTTTAGGGGAGTGGTGGCAGATTTTTGAAGGGCTTTGAATACCAGGACCTTCAATTTAAACTTTACTGGGGGCTTATGGAGCCAGGGAACATTGTTTAATGGAGGAGTGACACGACCAGACCCTAGGGACATCAAAAATTGGTCTGGCAGGGCAGCTAGGCGGCACAGTGAATAGAGCGCTGCCAGTGCTGGAGGACCTGAGTTCAAATCGGACCTCAGACACTTAACATTTATTAGCTGTGTGACCTTGGGCAAACCACTTAATCCCAATTGCCTGGCCCTCCCCTCTCCAAAAAGCAAAAAATAAATTGGTGTGGCACATGGTCACAGCCACATTATTCGATGACTAACTTCAATAGACTTAGGTCTTTTCAGCAATGCAAGGATCTAAGACAAGTCCAAAAGTTTCATGATGGAAAACAATATACTATCCACATCCAGAGAAAGAAATTTAGAGTCTGAATGCAGATGGAAGCATACTATTTGCTCCCCTTTTTTTGTTGTTTTGCTTTGTTTCTTCTTTCTCAAGTTTCCTCCCATTGGTTCTAATTTTTCACAACATGACTTAAACAACTAATATATAAATGTATCTGAAGAGTCTATACGAAATTGCATACTGTCTTGGGGAGGGGGAAGAGAAGGAGAAAATTTTAAACTCAAAATCTTATGGAAGTGAATGTTTCAAACTAAAAACTAATTAATTAAAAAAAAATTGGTCTGGCAGCAGCTTGAAAGCAAGACTTGCAGGATCCCATAGCCCTAGTCTGTTAAGTGTAATGATGAAGTAATGGCAGCTGATACTAGCAAAGTGTCATTGGGACAGGAGGACAGAAGAGAATGAAAAGGACTTCCAAGACTATGGAACCCTAAGATCAAAAAATTTAGAGCTAGACTTGAAAAGAAGATCATGCAGAAGACCTCAAAGGCCAACTCTCTAATTTTACAGATGGGGAAACTGAGGCCCAGATAGGCTAAGAGCAACCCAAAGAGACTAATTATGATAGCACCTTGTAGTTATATAATGTTGTAGCTTTTTTCAGGATAAGGAAAGTTAAAGGAAAGATAAATTTAGTGACACAGACAAGCCTAAAGCCAGGTCTCTCTAAACTCCCATTCCAAAGCTCTTTCTGCTATCGCCCATTAGGAATCCAAATTCATTTATATTCCCAAAGGGTAGGAATTTAAATAAAGTAAAGGGCACTCCAAATGAAGCCAAATGCTTTGGGGTTGGGAATGTTCCTCAAGCTGGACAGACCTCCCAGAGGACAGTATTTCCTCCCTTTTTCTACATTGTCTTTACCAATTCATTAGTCATTTCTCAAAGCAAAGCTTAAGGAAAAAAAAATTCCTCCAAGGCACAACTCAAATAGCTCCTCTCCTTCCCGGACAGCCAGATAGTCCTAGAGATCTTGGCAAGGGCAAGTCTGCTCATAGACTTTGTTTCAATAAAAGGATATTAAAAGAGCTGAGCAGGGGGTGGAATCACTGTTTTCCTAAAGCTACATTCCAACAGTGAGTAGTATTCAAGTACTACTTATAAATACAGAGTAAAGCTCAGAAAAAACACTCCTTTCTTCTGTTGCTTTTCCAAACTGGAGCCCTGTCATGGTGTGGTTTATTTGCAGGGTTATTTTGTCAGAGTTCCAGGAAAAGAGATTTTAACTGATCACATTTTATTTTGCTTTTATACTCTTAGCTGAGTGATTTTTACCCACCTGCTCTGGTGAATGTCTGATTAGGGATTTCTGTAACTCTAAAACGAGCTCCCAAGCACGTGGGTCAGTTTCAATGAAGCTAAAGGAATGTCTTAGGTAGACAAACCATTTGATGTGGAAAAGTTTGTCTTTTCTCCCCACCCCACACCCCCTTCCCAGTCACTAGACTACAATCCTTGCCTCTTCATTCAGTCCCTGCACACCATCAATCAATCACTCCACCCACTCCCATCCCTACCCCCAACTCCAAGCTCTGAAGGAAGACAAGACCAAAGTCCCCCCTCCCACTAGAGCCGCCAAGCCAAGTGATATTGGGAAGAGACTGGGGAAAACAGGGTTGTCACCCCCACAGACCTGGTGGAGGGGAGGCCCACAGGAGAGTAGAGGTTAGCAAAAGTTGGCTTTTTTCATGTAAATTTATCGAAACTCTAAAAGAAGGGTGCAGAGCAATTCTAAAGAGCTTTAGTCAGGTCCACAGTTGGGATAATTGAGTCGGGTACCAAGAAGGCAGAAAGGATTTCAACACAGCAGTCACAAAATCCTGAGGGTGGGGTGGACGCCTTCTCTGGAAACTAACTTTAAATTAAATACCTTCTTTTTAAGTCCTGCCATCCCACTCCCCACCCTCATAGGGATGAAATGAGAAAAAGGAAAAGGATAATGAGCTGAAAGTGCAGGTAGATGGGGTGAGGCTTTCCAAACTAGGTGGCTAGACAGAAGAGGCAGTAGGAAATATTTCCCTTTGTTTACCCCCACTCCCAACCCCTAACCCAACAGTCACTACAGGGGACAACATAGGCCAGCTCAGAACTCGTCCCTGTTTTCGTTGAGTTAGTTTAAATAAAGTAAAGGGCATTTAATGATGCCAAATGCTTTGACTCTGGGAATACCAAGCTGGCGAGCCGTCCCAGTGGAGCAGAGGGTAACACCTATGAGTGGGGAAGAGAAAGATACACAAGACACTTAGAAGAACTTAAAAGAGAGATGTTTCCTTCCCTCAAATCCACACACACAGGGGCCAACTAGGTCCCCGTGACGCCCCATCCGCCAAAGCAACCCGCCCAAGTCAGAACTGGGACGGGCGCGGATATTCCCTACCTATTCTCGAAGAACGATGGAGTACTACCTGAACAGTTTCTCTGCCTACATAGCATGGCTAAGGAAGAACCGACGCTTTCCGGTCCTAACCCCTCCTGCAATTCTATCGGTGGACTCCCAAACCACGTGCGCAAAGACCTGGCCCCTCCAAAAAAGTGAAAAAGTGTGTGCCCGACTTTCTCGGCTGGACGTGGGGGAGGAAAATCCACCCCAGCTGTGTTCGTACGTGTACATGTACACGTACACACACACAGAGCCCAAAATCTCACGCGCTCCCGCGCGCGCGCACACACAGACACACACACACACACACACACACACACACACACACACACACACACACACACACACACACACACACACACACACACACACACACACACACACACACTCGCTCGATCCCTCCATCCACCTAAGTGCGCGCACACCCCCGGACTTCGTTAAGCGGACGTGGCTTCGGCGGAGGAGTTTCCCAGCACTGAAAAAGTCTTTTCCGGCTCCCCGGGGCAGGGTGGGGGAAAGAAGGGCTTGGAGGGGTCGGTCCATCGCCAATTTCCCCGGAATTGGACGGTTGCCCCGAATAAAACGAGTCCAGGACAGGGCTCCAGCTCCCAAGCCATTGGGAGTGGATTAGAAAAAGCCCGACAATCGAGGCTAAAAGAGACGATATCTCTAGGTCCTCTTGGGACTGGTGGGCCCGGAGGGAGAGAATGGGAAGAGGTAGAAGTATTTTTCTACCTGTTGCGGGGCAAACCCTCCCCTGCCCTCTCCTTACCTTCTGTACTTGGTCATGATTGAGCTCCGTGAAGAAGTAAGCGAGCAGATGCGAAGCTATCATGTTCCAGCTGTTCCCTACTGGGCTAGTCGAATCCTGTTTTAGGACAGAAGTCGGGTGGAGGCGAAAGCGCTGTAGATCTAACCGGCGAGGGGCCGCGCGTGGATGAGGCCGATTGTGGAGGCAGGCGATCCCCAAGCGTTCAACCGCAACTGGACCAGAGGCAAAAATCCGCTCTCAGGACGCCTCAATGGAAGGAGGGCTAGGGTAACTTAAATGATGGAGCAAACGGTCGAAAGAAAAGGGGAACGTCAGGTAAAAGTTTAAAATCTGGCTGTCTCACCCCCAAAAAGTTTTGTTTTTTTGTTGAATGGGCAGCGTTCGCAAAACAGGTAAATTATTCCAGTAATAATAGGCTGCCACCAAATAATATCGACAAAAGCCGAGCTCAAACTGATCGCCTCCGGTTTAGCAACTGCAAGCACTGGCCCGTAAGAAACACGAGTTGCTCAAGGAGCAACTGCTCAGATAGTGAAACTCAGGATGGGCGGCGCGGACTAATTCATCGAAGGTAAAACTGCCGCTCTGGGCTCGCCGCGTGTCTGGGTCTCTCGGTGCTTCCTGCCTCTTTGAGCCCTTCGCCTCAGCTCTCTCTCAAGTCCCGCGGCTACGGAGGACGGTTCGGGAGGTCTTCTAGCTCTCGCTGGAGTTTCGCGCAACAATGTGGCTCATTGAGTGCTGAGCCCGCCCCTCGGCCTTCCTCTGACGCGCCCGCTCCCTGCCTGCCGCCCATTGGCTGCTGCTGGAGGGTGTGTGTTCCCTGAGGCCGGCCGGCATCTCCATCGCAGCCAATCCTCGTCCACGGCTCCTGGGCCCCCTCCCTCTCGCCTAAGGCGGGCAGTCTCATGTGATGCCCCGGCGGGGCCCCTTGCCTAGCTCGGCAGCCCGCATCCCTCTGGGCTGGGAGGCGGGGAGAGAGACAGGACACGTGGTGGGGTGTGTGTGAGTGTGTGATGGAACGTGATTGTCCATCCCTAGAGGTGAGTGAGTGAGTAAAGCTGATGGTGCGGGTGTGTAAGGCTGGTGGATTATGGGCGTAGGGCGTAGGGCACGGGGAAATGGGAAGGGGGGAAGGTTGTGCTTATTGGGTGGGTGGGTGGAGATCCGGGCTGAAAGGTGAAGGGGTGGAGTGTGAATGACTGGAAAAGTACCCAAAGATGAGCCATCCCAGCACAGCTAATTGGAGGGAGAGTTTAGGAGCTTTGTAAACTGAGTCTGGCCTGTTAGATTCAGATGTTGTCTGTGGGCACCAGTGATTATGTGTGTGCGTGTGTATGTGTGTATATATATGCATACACATATTCCAGAAGTTGGGGGATGGAGTTTCTTGTTTGAGGAACAGCAAGAAGACCAAAGTCACAGGATAGCAGAGTATATCGTGGGTATAAGGTGGCTAAGAAGATTGGAAAGTAAGGGAGCTACATTGTTACACATTGTATACATGTGTGTATACAATTTAGAATCAAGAGAGTGGATGTTATTTAGAAGAAAGGATTGGGCTCAAGTTCTATCTCTAACACACCCTAGCTATGTGAGTTATTTAACCTCTCGATGCTCTAAGCACCTTTCTAAAACTATAAATTGAAATGAAGATGCTCACCTGCAATCAATAAGCATTTATTAAGTGTCAACTATGTGCCATCTACCAAGCTAAGAGCTGGATGTACAGCTGTCCAGGAGCTCACAGTCTAATGAGGGAGACCAAGGGCAAAAGTTTCCACCTAGGAGTTCTCTCTCCAGGGCTTCTTAAAACTTTTCCACTCCAGATCCCCTCAGCACTTCTTAAAATGTGGGTTCAGCCCACCAGGGAAAGCACAGGTCCTATTTCCTAACATGGAGACCAGCACTTAATACATATGAATTGAACTCTATACTGAAAGGGACCTCCCAGGTACTCTAAGCCAAACCCATATGAATAGGAATCCTTACTCTAACTTTCCCATCAGGCTGTCTTGTAACCTCTAGTCGCTCACCTTCATAGTGAAGAAGGGATTTCTTTCTTCACTCCCGCATTTTCCATAAATGCACAAGCCACTGGCTATGCTTTTGGACAGCTCTATTTGTTAATTACAATAACCCACCTCTGTGGAGGGATCACTCTGGCTTTACTGACTTTATGAGAGACTGTTAGAGTTTTGTGATAGGATGGGATGGAAAGAAACCAGCCCTTATGCCAGTCATTTAGTAAGTATCAGACTCATCCCAGGAAAGTTCTGAATCCAAAGATCTGAAGACAAGAATCCCATACTCAATATTCTCTAGGCTAAGCATCCCCAGTTCTTTAGCTTTCTGATGCTTGCTGCACTATAGATGTTTTTTTCCCTAATTTCTTTTTCCATAAAATGAAGGAGTTGAACTGGCTGATGTCTGAGGTCGCTTGTACCTTGAAATCCCACAGGAGGGGGGAATGTGCAGCCCCCAAGGCCACATGTAGCTTAGTCTAGATCCTTGGATGCAGCCTTTTGACTGAGTCCAAGTTTTTTTGTTTGTTTGTTTTTGGGTTTTTTTTTTTAAGCAATTGGGGTTAAGTAACTTGCTCAAGGTTACACGGCTAGTCATTATTTGTGTGTGGGTGCTCATTTTCTGAGGCCGGATTTGATCTTGGGTCATCCCAACTCCAAGGCCGGGCTCTTACTCACTGCGCCACCTAGCCGCCCCTTTTAGGGCAGTTGGGGTTAAGTAACTTGCCTAAGGTCACATAGCTAGGTTTTTGTTTGTGTGGGTTAAGTGTCTGAGGCCGGATCCGAACTCAGGTCCTTCTGACTCCAGTTTTACGGAACAAATCCTTTTATTAAGGGAAGTTGTTCTTTGCAGTTTGGATTCAGTCAAAGGGCCACACTTGAGGACCTAGAGAGCCTCAGATTCCAACCCCTACTCTAAGAGATCCATGTAGAGAACAGTTTCATGAAGTACAATGAATATAGGTGAGTGAACTTTGTGTGTAAAGATAAATAAGACAAAATGGGGCTTTAGGTAGGCAATATGTAACAATATGTATGATTTGGGATCTTCATGTCTTAAGGGTGAACAGGATGATACTGTTGAGGAACTAGAAGCAGTAACATTTCAGGCTATGCAAAACACACAGACCTTAATGCTTGCTTCACAGATTTGCCTAGAACCAGACCTAGATTTAAATATCTGCTAAAATCTAGTGTGTGCCCAATTTCCCCCCCTGCCAATCCAACCTCATGGGTTTGCTCATGCAATTCAGAGCTTTCTTAGCTCCATATTGCCTACCACACAGACTTCACAGTCCTGCATCTGGTGCTCAAGGAAAGCCACTATCTGGCCTCATCCTGGTGTTCTAACTTTATCTCATACTGTTTATTTCTCTCTATCTTCCCTGGACTAAATCACTTGTCATCCCCTCTGCCCTCCCTGTGCTTTCCTAGCTCAAGGTCTGTGATCACGCTGTTCCCTCTCTCATCTTCACTCGTTAAATTTCCCTATTTCACTCGTTAAATTTCCGTCCATCTTTGTCACAAATATCACCTCCTCCAGGAAGCCTTCCCTAATTCTCTAGTTTATAAAAACCATTTTCCCTGAGAGCCCACTTTATAATAGTTTTTTTTTTTTTGCAGCTCTAATTATATACATGTATAATCAATATATGTGACTTATCTCCTACTGGACTATGATCTGTAATCTGTATATAGTTAATATGGTGTTCTGCATACAATAGACACTTAAAAAATATTTGCTGACTTTAATTGAACGTGTCAAAGATTGACACAACCATCTTAGGAGAGCTTATGTCTCCTTCCCCCACCCCAGCTATTCCCCTGCTCTTTGACCGAAAGTTCTGTATAGATGCTCACAGTAAATGATGAAAACAAGAGAGTAAATAGAGATGTCTGGTCTCATTCATCCTGAGGGTCCTAGGTGACTTCTGGATTTCCTGCAGGAGATATGGAAGGTAGGTGTGTGTATACTGTCACCACAGGTCTCCTACCCGAGGGTGTGTTTGTTTGACAACAGATGATACATAGGCCAGAATGGGAAGGGGTAGCCAAGGGAGCCAGCAAAATAAGTTTAAATATTTTTGTGGCTACTTGGGTATTTCATACTTCCCTGGTTCTAAAATGGCAGCTACTTACATTGTCTACCTTGCAGCCTGACAAACTGGCTTTCTGCCTTGGGCTCATAGCCTGGGTGTCATCCTTGACTCATTCTTTCATCCCCCATATCCAGTCTCTTGCCAAGGCCTGTCAGTTTTACCTTTGTAATAGCTCTCCCATTTTTACTCCTTCTCTCCTCTGATGCTTCCACCATCCTGGACTATTACAGTGGCTTCTTAGTTGATCTTTGCACAGTCCTGCCCCACTTAAATCCAATTTACTAGAAAGTCAAGACAACAAAGGACCAACAACACCACCATGGTGACTCTGGGCCATCCCCAGCACTATGCCTTCTTTGTTCTATTTCTATATAATATTCTGACCTGGCCTAAGGATGGCACAGGGAATTCATCTCACTCAGTCCTGTTGCTGCCCAGGACTGGCCTCCTGTAAGTCAACTCCCCCAATTAACCCTAATAAAAGTTATTAATAACCAAGCTGACATAGTCCCATCGTTCTTCAGTATCTCAGGATTCTCCTGGAGAGTCTGGATGCCTACAGTTGGCATAATCAGGGCAGAACAGATCTTGTATCTTTACAAGAAGGCCTTTGAACCCAGGTTTTCCTGACTGCCCTATCTCCTGCATAGCACTGCTTCTCACAGGTGAGGTCCCCGTTCCATCTGGGACCTTCCCTCTATGCCATCTTTGAATTGTTTGAACATTTTTGGTAAGGAACATTTTCTTATATTGAGTTGAAATCTGTTTCTTCATAAACTTTACCCAATGGCCTTAGTTCTGTTGTCTGGAAATATATTCCATTCCCTTGATGTCCCCTTTCTCCATACTTGATACATTGCCATCCAGATTGTACTTCTACACTGTTGGGGACTGGGAAAATCTTTTTACTCTCCTACTATGTTGTAGGATATGTGAGCTCCTTGAAGACTAGGCCTTAAAATGTTTTTGTATCTTCCCCTATTACACACATACACATAGTTCCTAGAACATTATCCATCATCTATAAAGACTACTTCATTGATTTACATCAAGGCTTTGGGTTTCCTAGAGTCTCCAGTTAAGATGAGATATTCTCATGGGAGATAACACATGAAGGTATTATTGGCTTTTTGTTGTTGTTCAATCATCTGACTCTTTGTGTCCCCACTTAAGGTTTTCTTGGCAAAGATACTGGAGTGATTTGCCATTTCCTTCCCCAGCACATGTTAACATTTAGGAAACTGAGACAAACAGGGTTAAGTGACTTGCCCAGGGTCACACAGCTAGTAAGTTTCTGAGGCTAGATTTGAACTCAGGTCTTCTTGACTCCAGGCCTGCTGGTCTTTCTACTATAACACCTAGCAGTGGATATTATTAGCTACCAACAACTTATCCTAAATTAATTTCTGAGACTCTCTTCCAAGAGCTAATTAGCAGATGGAAGGACTCTGAATGAGTGGTATATGGAACAGGTAATTTTTGACAGGGTTGAGGGATAGATGCCAAGCAGGAAATAATAGGTCTTGGGAAGGCAGACCCAGGCAAAAAGCCATAGTAGGTAGCTTTGGACAATCAGAAGGCAGTAGCATGATAAGGCAGAAAGGACTTTATCTTTGGAATAGGAAGACCTAGGTTTCAATCCCATTCTGAATTCTAAGGTCCCACTCTAAATCTGTGGTCCAAGACTGGCTGTACCACTATTACTGCCCCACAGGGCGTTTTAATGGCCTTTAAAATTCTATCCCCTCTTATTGAGTTCTGTATGTACAAAGCTACTCAACTGTAAAATGAAGGAGCTGGGCTAGATGACCTCTAAGGTACCTTCTGGCCCTCAATGCTGGACCCAATGAAGCTGTGACTAGATAATCTCTAAGAACTGTGTGCTTATGGAACAAGGTCCCCTGCAGATTTAAAACCTGTATTCCAATGAGGACAATGAGCTCTTGGGGATAAGGGTTGAGAGTAAGTTGGAGCAGATCAAAGCAGATCTCACCCCCCTCCTCATTTTGCCCAGAGCTAGGAGTGCCCATCTAGATTAAACAGCTTCAAGAATCTTCTCTGAGATAGAGCTGTATCTAGAGGAAGCTAGGAGACACAGTGGCTAAAGATATGGGCCTGAAGGCACTGAGACCTGAGTTCCAATGCTGATCCAGACACTTCATAGCTTGTGACCCTCAGCAAGTCACTTAAGCACTATTTGCCTCAGTTTCCCTACTTGGATAATAATAGTATCTACTTCCCAAGGTTGTAGTGGGGATCAAATGAGACAATATTTGTAAAACACTCTGCAAGTCTTAAAGTGCTCTATAAATGGGCCTCAATTTCCCCATTTGTAAAATAAGTGGGTTGGACTAAATGACCTAAAGACCCCTTCCAGCTGTAAATCCTACAAGCTCCCACTGTATAAAGGGAAGAACTGCTTGTATTTTGAACTGTCAAAGTGATTTACAGTTGAAAAACAATACCCTTTCCAGTGGATAGGACACATAGAATTCTCCAGGCTCTCTGCCATAGGAACATTCAGAGTGGCAACTGGGCTCTGTGCAGACCCCTGACAAGAGCTTGTGAACATAGATGCAGACTTAGCTGGGAGGGGACCAGATGATTCACTCAGTCTTTCCTGGTACCCAGTGCTACAAAGTGCCCTTTGTAAGAAAAACTCAATTGTTTATTGCCCCCATTAGAGGTGGAAATCCAAGGCTCACAGTGTCCCGTGAATTCTCTTTCAATTTCTATATTAAGTTCGTTTGTTTTTTTTTTTTTAAAGCTCTGCCCTTTTTGGGTGATGATTAGAGAGCTGCAAATTGATGGTTTTCGTTCGATAATCTCATGGACAAAGCGGGTCTCTTTGAAGAAGAGTCTTTCACCAACCCACCAGCATTGTGAATTCAAGGCAATTCACTTTAAAACTTCAACCATGTAGTTACTTCCAACTAGAAAATAAAGATGCTATCTACCAAGAGGAGCAGCTAGGTGGCGCAGTGGATAGAACACCAGGACTGGAGTTGGGAAGACTCCTCTTCCTTACTTCAAATCTGGCCTCAGACACTTTACTAGCTGTGTGACCCTAGGCCAGTCACTTAACCCTGTTTGTCTCAATTTCCTCAAATGTAAAATGAGCTGGAGAAGGAAATGGCAAGCCACTCCAGTATCTGCCAAGAAAGCCATAAATGGGGTCATGTGGAGTCAGACAGACACACTGAAATGACTGAACAACAATGACCACAAAAATCTACCAGCTGTGTTTTGTTTGTAAAGTAGATACAATCAACTCAATCCATCATTTATTAAAGTGCTTCCTGTGTGGGAGACACTGTGAATTTTAAAACTGCACTGTCCTTGTTAGGTGGAAAAGTGGAAAGAATCTAGAAGTCAAGAAGACCCAAGTTCAGGTCCAGCCTCAGATACTTACTAGCAGTGTTACCCTGGGCAAGTCACTTAACCTTTATATGCCTCAGTCTTCTCAACTGTAAAATGGGGATAATAACAGTATCTTGCTCCCAGGGTTGTAAGGCTCAGATGAGGGTATGTTTTAAAGTGTTCAGCACAGTATTGGGTACATAGTAGGCATTATATAAATGCTTCTTCCTTGTGGTTTGCTGCCGGAAGTGTGGCAGGGACACACCTAGCTGTGTAAGTTGTAATAGAACCTGACATATATAAACCTGGATAATGTAATTCCTTTGGTACTAATTCATTTGTCTATAAGAAGCTCCCTCTAGCAATTCAGAGCAGCTGAAGCTCTTCGGCATGGTCTTTGAGTGTTTCTAGGGTATCATTGTTCAGACATTTCAGTCACGTCCAACTTTTCCTGACCCCATTTGGGGTTGTCTTGGCAGAGATACTGGAGTGGTTTGCCATTTCCTTCTCCAGTTCGTTTTCCATATGAGAAAACTGAGGCAAATAGGGTTAAGTGACTTGCACAGGGTCACACACAGTAAGTACCTGAGGCTGCAAAATGGATGATTTTCTTTTTCTCCATGAAGAGGAGTCTTCCTGACTTCTAGACCAGCACTCTTTATCTCCTGCACCATCTAGCTACCCCAATTTCCTAGATACTAAGAGGTTAATTTTCATGCCCAGGGCCAAAAGTGGGGTTTGAACCCTTGATCTTCCTTAATCTGGACAACTCTCCAGCCGCCACAGCATTGCTGCCTTTCCCACACACAGTTTACAAACCCTTTCACATGTATAACCTCATTGTATTCCCATAATGATCCTGTGAACTAGATGGTGCCAGCATTATTATTCTCATTTTATAGATTTGAAAACCTAATTCATATTTCTATGTTAATCATAAGGCCTTTATATATATTATCTCACTCAAACCTTACAACAGCCCTAGTGTTATAGCTATTATTATCCCTATTTTACAAATCAGGAAACTGAGGTACTTAATAATACATGTTGATTTAAATAACTTGCCTGAGCTCACAGCTTGGAAATGTCTGAGGCAACTATTTTACAGACAAGGAAATGATGGTTAGTAACTTGTCCACAGTTACACAGCTAGTAATTTTCTGAGTCGGGGCTCTAACTAATCTGACTTCAGCTCAAGGGCTCTCCACTGGGCTAAGCCACCTTGACCCATCAATGAGTAAAGACAGGCAGGATCCTAGATGAATGCCTGGAATGGATGGGCTAAGATATCAGTGGAATTTAAGGACTGTGTCTTATCATCTCTTCCTCCCTCATGGAGCTTTTTACATCACAGGCACTCAATAAATATGTGTTAAATGAAAGACTTTGTTTTTTAATTGAAGATTATGGGTATTTCCTTGGAAATAAAATAATCTTTCACGTGGTTAAAAAAGGGAAAAAAGAAAATGAGGAAAGATTTGAGCCCCAGTCCTCCTAACTTCAAGTGTAACATGCTATTAGGAAACTGAAGTTTCAAGAAATGAAACCATTTGCTCAAGGTCAGACAACTATTTGGCACAGACAAATCTAAGGCTCTTTCTAAGCCACAGATGCCTCAGGGTTAGAAAATGATTAAGTACTTAGGAAAGGTTAAACAGAGCGACCTAAGTAATTGCAGGAAGAGAGAGTACCCATAGCAGATGGGGATCTGAGGAGTCCTGAGAAATTCTGTTTTAGCTGTGACAGAAAATGAGGTGAGATAGATACACATATGTTATAAATATACATTCTCATATATAGGTATGGCATGTGCGTATGCATGCACATACATCTACATATATAATACAAGGCCATATGATTGCTACGTGTATATATGTGTGTATTAATGTATTGTATATATATATAATAACCATACTGTGTGTATGCATATGTGTGCGTATATTCAAACATACATACATCATATACAATAACCACACAGCCTTGTATTTTCCAGGACAATATAAAATCCAAGAAATAAAAATTTTTGAAGAGGCTACAAAAGTATTTTTCTTTTTCAAAACACACGTTCTTATTTTTTTGTTAAGAATACGGTCACCAGGGGCGGCTAGGTGGCGCAGTGAGTAGAGTGCCGGCCCTGGAGTCAGAAGGACCTGAGTTTGGATCCGGCCTCAGACACTTAACACACACAAAATAAAAACCTAGCCATGTGACCTTGGGCAAGTTACTTAATCCCAATTTCCCTCCAAAAAGCAAAAAAAAAAAAAAGGATCACCATAGGTATATGGCACGGGTAGGAGTTATGATGTGCTGACAATCTTTTTTTTTCACTCACATACTAAATATTGTCAGAATGAACAGCAGAGCACTTCCAGAAGTCATAATTAAATCAGCCCATAGGATTTAAGGCTAAAGGGAATCATGGAGAGACAGCATGATGAAATGAGACAGACAAGTCAGTGGATCAGTCCTACTATGTTCAAGGCACCATGCTATGTGCTGTTAGACTAAATGTTCCCTAAAGTCCTGCCTAGCTGAAAATCATAGACTCTATTAGTATCCCTTTCTTCTTGTAGGTGAAGAAACTGAGGACCAGAGAACTTTGAATATTATTTCTCCCAGCCACCAATGCTTCCCCTCTCCCACCAAAAAAAAAAAAAAAAAATTACCTTGCCTATACTCCTCTGTGTGCATATTTCTTCGCTCTAATAGTATGTAAGCTTCTAGAGTAAAGGGACTGTCATTTCATTTTTGCATCCAGTGCTCACATAGTAAGTCTTTAATGAATGTTTATCGATTGATTTGTTGATAAAGTCATCTGACTTCAAATCCAGTGCTAATTCCATTATACCATTATATCCCATTATAGTAGTAAATAAGTAAGCCTACTAGGTGCTAAGCACTGTGCTAAACACTTTGCAAATATAATCTCATTTGGTTATACAGGGCATCAGTATAACCATCAGTTGCCCTTAGTGAAGAACCACTATCTCTACCATAGATACCCCCAAACTGTGACTGCTCACAAAGCAAATGTGGATAGCAAAAACCCCACTAATGGGAAAATATATTCGGAGCACATGTGCCCCTCACCAGGATCATAAATCATAACAGCTCCCATTTATATAGAACCCCTGTGATATCCTAGAATTAGAGTCTCTTCAGGCATCCTCCTAGTCTGACTGACACCTGAACAGGACTCCCCTCTCAGGGCTCCTCAACCTCCCCCTCCCCAAAACCTCTGCTCTTAGAAAATTCACTAACTGGGAAGCCTGATCTGAACAGCTCGAGATGCTAGAAGTCTTCTCCTTAATTAAGTTCATTCAATTCCTTCAATAGCATTCATGAAATAGCATCTCCTATGTGTCAACTCAGGATGCAAAGACTCAAACCCAAACTATCTCTACCTCATGGAGCTTGGGGCGTTTTCATTTGTTTGATTTGTTTGTTTTTGGCAAGGGAAAGAGCATGTATATAGAAAATTAAATACAAAGTAGGTACCACATATCTCTCCCTCCAAGGGGTAAGCATTCACATAATTCCTCACAAGTTGAAATTTGCCTTTCTGAAATTTCCTCCCTCTTGCTGCTACTTCTGCCCTTTGGGGCCAGGCAGAACAAGTCTAATCCTTCTCTGGTATGACATCCTTTAGAATACTTGAAGATAGTTATCCTGTGCCCCTTAAATCTTCTCTGTTCAAGATTAAACATCCTTAATTCACATAACCCATACTTATGGGCCACCCTGACTGTCTTCCTCTAGAAACATTCTAGTGTATCATCGTGCAATAGGGAGGGATCTGGCAAATGTTTAGCAACCAGCTTGGAATGGGATGCGGGGGGACCGAGGAACTGTACATATGACACATTTTAAAGTTTAATCTGCCATAGTAACATTTTCTTAGGTCAAGATAATCAACAGAACAATAGATGAAACCCTGAACTGGAGCATTTGCCGATTTCCTAGGTATAAAATCTCAGACTGAAAATCTAACACTTGTCTCCCAAAAGCCTGACTCCAGTACATGCCTGTCAATAGCCTTCCTCAAATGTGACACCCAGAATAGAACAAGATATTCCAAATTTGATCTAACCATGAAAAGTATAGCAAAGTTGATCACATCTCTTGTTCTAAATGGTACGTCTCAATGTAATCTAAGACCACATTTGCTTTTGTGCCCAACTCATCACATTATTGACTCACACTGAACTTGCAATTCACCAAAAACTCCATGTCTTTTTCACATGAACAATTATGTAGTCAAGTCACCCCCATCCTATACTGGTTTTTGGAATTTCCCATTTACTGGATTCATTGGATGTTGAGTTGGAAGACCTGGGTTGAAATCTGCCACCTGTTACCTCTATGACCCTGGACAAGTATGTTACCCTCCCTGGGACTCAGTTTCTGAGACTCTAAAATAAGAAGTTCGATTAGATGAACTCAAAGGTAACTTGCAGCTCAAAATCTGTGATCCTGGGCTTTTATATTGTCCTGAAAGGTAACCTAACTGTAATGGAAAGGTCAGCTTTGGAGTTAGGAAAACTTAGATGTCAAGAACTAAGTTTCAGGGGAGGCTATGTGTCGCAGTGAAAAGAGCACCAGCTATGGAGTCAGGATGACATGAGTTCAAATCTGTTTTCAGATACTTAACACTTACTAGCCATGTGACCTTGGGCAAGTCACTTAACCTGAATTGCCCTGCATTTCCCCTCAAAAAAGCAAAACAAACAAAAAAAAAAGAACCAGGGTCCATTCTCTGACACATATTGACTGTGTGACTACAGGCAAGTCACTCAACCTCTCTGCCACCAGGCAACTCTCTAAGAAAATAAATCTGGGGGTGGAGAATCCTGATGATTGACGGCTCTGCATCCATGAAGAGAGTTTCTATACCCAGAGTTTCCTATATGGTGCTGCAATTACAGTTCCAGATGAAACAAAGCAAAATAAAAATAAAAACTCATTGTTTAATTATTTCACATCTCTTAGGACCCCAGGTTAGCTAGTCTTCTTAGCTTTTCACTATTTACACATTTGATTTACAAAGTACTTTCATCACAACAACTGCATAAAATAGATAATGTGAAGTATTCTTGTTTTATGGATAAGAAAGTTGAGCCTCAAAGAGTTGACATGACTTGCCCAAAGTCACTCAACTAATAAGCACCAAGGGAAGGGACTTGAACTTAGATCTTCTCGCTTAATGAGAAAGAGTACTTTCTGTCTGTGGTCTAGCAGATCAGATACAAGACTTGAAACTTGAATTCCCATAATCTATGCAACTGTGAAGACAAGTAACTAAACCCTTCTAAAATTTAGTTTCCTCATCTGTCCAATGGGATGATATTTGTATTTTCTTCCTCATAGCTCTGTGTGTGTAAGTCATACATTTAATGAACCACAGAGTGATACATAAAAGGCAGTGGAATGGAACGTTTTATTTGGATCAGAGGACCTAGGACCAGTCTTGGCTTTGACACTAATTACTTGTGTGACCTCCCTGGTCCTCAGTTTCCTCCTTTGTAAAATAAGTGGGTTAGACTATATGATCTCTCATGTCCCCTCCCTAGTCAGAGATAGCTAGCTAGCTGACTGTAGATCAAATGAGATAATATTTTAAAGCACTTAGAACAGTGCCTGTATCATAGTAGATACTTAAGAAAGCTTGTTCCTCTTCCCTCCTTCCTGAAATGACAATTACTTTATGGATTATGAAAGGGAACAGGGACACCCAGTTCTTTGGGCATTCACTGGCAAAGCCCATGACAGCACCAGGAAGTGAGGCTGCAAATCACACTAAAGGCACAGAGAAGGCAGGGTAAATAGGCACAGAAAGTACAAAGATAAATAAGGGGGGTTGGGGTACAGGGGCAGATGGTATGGGGATAGGGACAGGATGGTGAAGGAAGGTAGGCAGTGTGGAGAAGAGAATGGGGAGAGGGTGGGGCATAGTGAATCCCTCATGGAACCATGGTTTAGAGTTGGACAGCATGGACCCAGACGGCAATGAAAACATGCTCAGGAGGCAGGAGTTTAAGGTCTCATTTTTATAGGGTTTTTGCTAGGGAACAGACTAATTTTTCTCTGTGCCACCCTTGGGGTTAGTTCACTAACACATATAAATCATCTCAAAGTTGTCACTTAAAGTTAGCATATCTGTCATCCCAAAGTTATCAGTAACATTTATTGTTCTGCTGGTTTTATTGAGGATATCTGGACTTTATCTGAGATTGCATACCACAGGACCAAGGGGCCCTAAGAACGGAGCCTAGATGGCTTCCCCCGATTTAGCACACGTTACCAGGATGTTATTTTGGGTTAATATATGATACAATTCACAAATTGTTCTCTAGTCTTTGGGACAGTCTACAGATGATGTCCAGGTTTCCCTTTGCAATCTTACCTCCTACTGATGTTATTTTAATTCAGCTACTTAGAAACTTACTTACAATACTGCCCGAAAGGGAGAGGGGGACCAGAACAAGATACAATTTTAGCAGACTCCCCTATTAGAATGTCAGTTCCTTGGGAGCAGGGACTGTCTTTTGTTGTTGTATTTTGCTCAGCTCTTCCTCACTTAAATCCAGTTCACAATTAGTCAAGACTTCACCTATGATGTCATTCATGGGTCCTTTTCAAAAACAAAGGACAAACAACAATCTATATCCCTAGCTCTTAGCATGGTGCCTTACATATAATAAGCACCTATTAAATGTTTCAGTTTGGGTTCTTTTTAAAATTTATTCATTCTAAATCCAGTTGATCCTTCTACTCCATCACACTTATGCTAGGCAGGATTTCTGGGGCACAAATCCAAATTTATTTCAATAAGGAGATTCTCCCCGAGTCTTAGAGATGGTGTAGGACCTTGAAGATAAGTTTACCCACCTTTGTTGTTTTACAGATGTGGAAACTGAGGCCCAGGTCAGCCACCAAATTAATGACAGATCTGGAAATAGAATATGGGTTTCCTGTCCCCTTTCCATCACACAGTATCAACTCAGGAGTCAAGTCTAGAGTTTCCAGCATAGAAGAAAATTAACTTGGGCATAAAGAGACCTGTAAGTGAGCATGAATAATAGATGGATTTCAGGGGAGACAAGAGCACAAATGCTCTTTTGTTGCCTTTTCTGGTATGCAGAAAACTTCATTAAACAACACAAGAGACTGCAAAACAGCAGACACATCTTTCTGCTTGGATTCTATCCAAGGAACAAGATTTTTCAGTATCTTTTTTTTGCTCAAAATTTCACTTATTAGAGTGTTATTTGGAAAGAAAAGAATAATTCCAAGGTATCAAAGTTTTATACATTTAATGGAGAAAGGGTCAGTTAGAATTCCTAACTAGGGAACAAATGTTTCCCATTTTCTTCCTTTCTATATAGCACAACCTCTTGATGGGAAGAAAAGGCGTAACCGGTTGGTATATCCTCCCCCAGGAAAGTCAATGACAAAGAAAGGTCCAGTATGCACCTACATATTCATAGCCTCCCTGTGAATGTGACAAGGCATGGAGAAGGGGACATGACACTTTGTAGAAGGAAAACCCAGAAGGCTGGTCTGTCCAGTTCAGGCCCAAAAAGTTCCTAAAGAGAAGCAATATTGATAAACTTAGAAAGGTAGAGTGGAGGCAGATTGTGAAGGGCTTTAAATGAATCACAAACATTCATATTCATATTCAGGAAAATATTGGAGTTTACTGAGAGTGGGAGTGACATGGTCATACCTATGGTTTAGGAAAAAACTTTGGTATCTGGGTAGAGACAGACTTGAATAGGGCTGGGGGGAGGGGAGGGAATGGGGGTACCAGGCAGCAAGGTGCTGGTCAGAGGATGGCCAAGTGAAGCAAAACTGGACATAGCTTAAACATATCGGGCCATATAAGGCATTTGGCCATCAGAATAGCAAGGGCCCCAGGGGAAGTTCTAGAGCTGAAAAGGTTAGGTCCTTCAGGGCAATGTCTCTCTTCCAGGCAAGGAAGCAACAAATGAGAGGATGACTGAGGTTGAAGTCCAGGCCAAAAGCTTTGAGACTTCGGTTCTTTCCATACTGCCTCTCATCACATTAGATCTCATAGAATAACAGAATAGCAGCCATCTACCTCATACCCAAGAGGAATCCAAACTAGGATGTCCCTGACAAGTGGTCATCCATCCTCTGCTTAAAGACCTCTAAGGAAAGGAAACCCACCACCTCTCAAGGCAACCATTCCACTTATGGATATTTTTAATTATTGGGAAGTTTTTTTCCTGAAATAAAGTTTATATTTTCCTTTTTACAACTTCCAACTTTTGCTACTGGCTCTACCTTCTGGAGCCAGACAGGAATCTGATCCCTCTTTTTCATGACAACCCTTCAAATGTTCAAACACAGTTAACATAGCCACCCTAAGTCTTCCTTCTGTAGGCTAAATATGTCTCACATGACACCAGTTAATGCACGTGACCAAGTTGCAAGTATTGGCCATTTTAAAAATGAAGGGCCAGACAATTATACACATGTGGTCCTAGCAGTCTGGGTTTTTTTTTTTATTTCAATCATATATGTATAGTTTTTATGTCTTTTTATTACTTGAATGCCTCAAGGATCCATAATTTCATTGATGCAGACACTCTTTCTACCAACACTGGCAACAGCCATCCCTATCATGAATTACTGGGACAAAAAAAAAAAATCATTACTTTGGGCTCTCTATACTTAGACTGGTCCAACACTGCTCAAGTCCTCAAAGCCTTTGCTGCTTCTGCTTCCCTGCCCAGCCATGAAGGGATCAGCAACTTGTCATAGTAAGACACTGGAAGAAACCTATAGTAGAAGTTCTTTTCGTTGATTCTCAAGAAGCATTTCTGTTTTATGGAAGGCACAGCTGGGAATCTGCTACAGAGCCTGTCTTTGAGTCAGGAACACCTCACTTCAAGCCCTGCCTCCAGTACATACTGGCTGTGTGATCCTAGAGAAGTCTCTCTCAGGGCTCCAGGCAGCTCTCAGAGACAAGTGGGAGACCGAACAAGTGTGTATTTTAATTAGTAGAGGGAGTTTCCTCCCAGGAAATTCTCCATAGTAATTAGTAAACATTTAATAAGCACCTACCCTGTGCTAGACTCTGTACTAAGTGCTCTGAGTCTACAAAATGAGATAAAAGTCAGTGCCTGCCCTCAAGGAGCTTACAATCTAAATATACAAAGAACACACAGGATAGATAAGAAAAAGTTGTATACTTATTCCTTGTATTATTCACTATTTAAGTGTTAGTGTTGGCTTGACATAGCATAAAGTTCATGGTTTTGAATCCTGACAAGGCTATTTATTACTTGTATGACTTTGTGCAAGTTATTTCCCCTTCTGGGCCTCAGTTTCTTCATCTGTAAAATTAGGGGGATGGAGCTTACTCAAAATCCCTTCTGGCTATCAATCCTATAAAATTGGACAGTCCTAGAGAGCAATAGTGATTTCCCATCTCCTAGTACAGAAAGGACTTTACCACCCCCACCCTCCCCACCCCTGCCATTTTGTTTGTTCTTTTCATATGGGCATTTCATACTTGTTTGCAAATCTAAGTTCACTTCTCAAATACAGTATCATAGAATCTAGCACTGGAAGGGCCTTTAGGAATCATCTAATCCAACCTCCTCATTTTATAGTAGAGGAAACTGAGGTCCAGAGATGGGAAATAGCTTGCCCCAAACCACACAGCAGAAAGCAGAGTGAAGATTCAAACCCTATTTCATTATCATTTAGGAGTGTTCTCTGAACTCTCAAGTTCAGTTCTGTGTAACTCTGGCAATAGTCATCAGGAGAGACACAAAGGCCAAGAAGATCATGATTGCTCAGAACCCAAGTTAGTGCTGAATCTGGGTCCGTTGTCCTGGTCTGAATCTAGGAGAGGTAAGGGTCTCAGAATGTGTCCTCATAGGCTCATTTACTGTAGGCTCTCATAAAATGGTTACATAGTACATGAAGTAGTGGAAGGGGGTCTGGAGTTAGTGTTGGAGGCCACCTGGGTTTGAACTCTACCTTGAATATGTATTAATTGTGTGATCACTGACAAGTCACTACCCCTTTCTCATCTCAGTTTATCTATAAAATGAGGAAAATCAGACTTGTGTTACCCACCTTATAGAGTTGTTGTCAGGATCAAATGAGAGAATATATATAAAGTGCTTTATAAAGCTTAAAATTTTATAGAAATAATAGTAATCATCTTTATCCCTTCACTCTTCTGCTTTGTAAGACAGGGATAATAATATTTGTTTTACCTATCGCACAAGGCTTTGGTCTAGAACATAAGAGAGCACATATAGAAACCATATATGTGCTTAGAAGTGCTTTGTAAACATTAGTTGATACTACTGACTCCTATTTCTTCAAGAGCCTCAGTTTCTCCCTGTGTAAAATGGGATAATGATACACTATCTACTTCATAGGGTTGTTGAGAGGAAAGCACTTTGTAAACTTTAAAATAATACAAATGAATATTCATTCCCTATAACTTTCCAAGCCAAAGTATTCCTTCATGGCCTCACTAACCTCTCCCTGCTAGTATGTAAGCACCATGAAGGCAGGGATTATCTTATGTTTGCATTTATATCTCCAGTACTTAGCACAGCACATGGAACATAGCAAACACTTAATAAATGCTTTTTTATCCATCCATCTCCATTCATTCATTTATTTAACTAGCATGCATTAAGTGTCCACTGTGTACTGGAGAACTTCAGCTTGAAACGTATTTAACTGTTATAATAAAATGGTAAGCAAATATTTATTGAGTGCATATTATGTACCTGGAACTACATTAGATACTATTTAGTAAGCATTAACATAAGGTCTCTACTCCCTAAGGATATCTTGTCAGCTTTTTTTTTTTCATAAACAGGGTTGCACTTTTAGAATAAAGTCAAGCTAGGAACCCCAAGAAAATTATTTAGCCTCTTTTTCCTTTAGAGTAAGGGTGTTGGTGGGGGTGGGGAGGGCAGCTAGGTGGTACAGTGAATAGAGCACCAGCCATGGAGTCAGGAGGACCTGAGTTCAAATCTGATCTTAGATACTTAACACAAAAACTAGCCATGTGACCTCGGGCAAGTCACTTAATCCCAATTGCCCTACCTTCCTCCCTCCAAAAAGCAAAAAAAAAACCCAAAAAGTAAGTGCTGGGCAAGAGAATTGTTGAGGCACCTTACACCTCTAACTTTTAGTAGTGTATGTTCTCAAGGCTCTTACAGCTCTAAAATCCTATATTCTCACTTCTCACATTAACATTAGGTTTGAATCTATACTATATGAAGAAGGAACTCAAAACATTTAGCCTGGAGACTATTTTTTTTTTTACTTTGACTGAAAACAAAGTAGATGCCCATTGATTGGAGGAATGGCAAAACACATTACAGTACATGAATGTAAGGGAATATTACTGCTGTAAGAAATGATAAATACGATGAATACAGAGAAGCATGAAGAAACTTAGATGAACTGATGCAAAATGAAGTAAGCATAACCAGGAAAACAATATACATAATGATTACAGTAATGTAAACAGAAAGAACAACAACTACAAAACATCCATTAAGTGATGTCATAAAATTATGAAGAACAAACTTGGCCCCAAAGAAGATATATTAGAATATACCTTCCCCTTTTCATTCCCCCTTCCTTTGCAGAAGTAGAGTCCATGGGCATGGAATATTGCATACAATTTCAGATCTCTTTCCTCTTAATTTTTTTTTTTCATAAGGATTAGGGTTAGCTTTCTGGGAGGAGGGAAGCATAGGATAAAGGGGGAAATCTGGGTGATATAAAAAACAAAAGATATCAATAAAATTCTATTTTTAAAAAACCTATTCTATGGTCTATGTCTTAAGGTTCCACATAGTTCTAATTGTCTGTGTTTCTGTTTCTCTCCAGTTAATCAAGGACTCAGCAAGCACACCTGGAAAAATACAGTCTGCCTTCTCTACTCACAGTCCAGTTCCCCATAGCCAAGCAAATCAAGTTTAAAGTCCCCTCACCTTTGTATAGACATCAAGATCCTCTTCCCAGCTAACAGAATGCTCCTCAGCCATAGGGATATTTCTAGGACTGACAAAGACAATGCTGCTTTTGTTGTTGGAGTCCTTGGCCAAAGGCAGACAGGGCTGTCTGTCTAATGGATCAAAGCAGCTTGCCCTCTGTGTTTGCTACCCTTCAAGAGGCTGAATCTCTGACCACTGAGCAGAGGTGACTGACTGCTTATTTGGAAAGATAAATATGGGATTTGGCTTCTTGGGGTTTAATCTGCCAGTGTGAATGAGCTCAGAGATTTGTTCTTTTTCAGGAAGCCAAGAGACAAAGTGTCAAATCCAAGGCCAAAGCAAATTCTCTGAAAATGTTTGACAGATACTTTTTATCTCAAATAGGAAACTTTGAAAGAAATATCCAGGGTCAACTTGGCTGGATACCAAATTGACAAGTAAGCCAAAATTTGTCTTCGAAAGCACCCCTCTCCTATCAGTACCATCTTCCAATGTGTAATTCCTCTTCCTATGTAATATGCCTTAGATAACTCTACCTCCTCGGTTTCCTCATCTATAAACTACAGTTATTAGACTAGATGATCTCTACTGTCAACTTTAGGTCTAAACTTTATAATCAGTGGTCCATGACCCAGTTTCTCCTGCTGAGACCTATGACCCTCTTCCATTGGCAGGTTCCTTCTTGTCATCCAGGAAAGTATAGAGATTTGCTCAGAAAATAAGTTGTGGGAAAAGACCCTAGGTTCTAGTGGACAGAAATCACAGTACAAGTCAATAGTGTTACTCCACAGGCACCAAAAACTAATGCAATTTTAGGCAACGTGAATAAATATTTAGTGACTAAAATGAATGAGATGGTGGTGCCAGTGGACAAGGTAAGATCATCTGTGCAGCATGTTGTTCAGAGAGTGGCAAGGGAGAGGGCAGTCAGAGGAGGGCAACCAAGAGGGCTAGGGGATATGAAACTACATCATGTGAAGAAGGAACCAAAAACATTTAACTTTGGAGTCTTTTTTTTTGGTGGGGCATGTTTTAAAATGCCTGAATATCAAACATCTATAAACAAGATTATATTTGTTCCCTGTAACTCCAGACAATAGAACAAACAGTGGGAAGACCAGGGAGGTAGATTCAAGCTAAACATAAAGAAAAACTTACTAGCAAACAGAGCTATCCAAAAATGGAATAAGCTACCTAGGGAAACAATAAGTTCTCTGTTACCAAAGGGTTCAGGCAAAGTATAAATGACTACTTTTCAAGGATATTGTAGACAGGAATTTATGATCCGGGTAAAATGTTGGACAGGATGACTTTTGAAGTTCCAAGTCCCAATATTCCTAGATTCCATGATAAACTCATTCATGTGAATTAGTTAGTGACTTAATTAGGGATGATAGTTCATCTTCCTTAAGTATTTGCCTACTAATTAATTACAACATTCATTTAATAATATTTACAGAGTACTTCTTACATGATTGTGATGGAATACTATTGTCCTATAAGAAATGACAAGGACTATTGTAGTCTCTACTCTTAATGATATATGAGAGTGTGAGAGTGTAAGGGTGTGACTATGTTAGCAGATGTGTGTGTGTGTGTGTGTGTGTGTGTGTTTCCCCCAATGTAATAGAATCTCCTTTTCCTAATCATGCAAATAAAAAGCAGATATGATTAAATTAACATAAAATTTATCGTGTTTAGAAAAGTGAGCCAAATTTGCAAGAAAAACATTTTGATTTTTTAAAACTGTAGTAAGAGGACAGCTAGGTGACACAGTGAATAGAGCACCAGCCCTGGAGTCAGGAGGACCCGAGTTCAAATTTGGCCTCAGACACTTAACACTTACTAGCTGTGTGACCTTGGGCAAGTCACTTAACCCCAATTGCCCCTCCAAAAAGCAAAAAAAAAATTGTTTTAAAAACCTGTAGCAACTGTCTTTCCTGTTAGAGATGAACAGAATTCATAGGTAGTTGTTTATATGATTGAACAATGGTTGTGTTACGTTTATTATAATAATTAATAAAAAAATTTCTTTATTTTTAATGGTTTAAGTGAATCTATTGGTGACTGTAGCAGCAAGCACCCTGGCATATACAGGATGGCTGCCAACACAGGTTCCTAGATCTGCTTTTCTAAAGGAAAGTAACTCAAAATGGGTTAACAATATTGCTTTAATCAAACATATATCATTTACCTAGTTCAGGGGGAAAAGGTCAGCACCCCAAACTTCAGAGAATACAAGCAAGTTACAAGCAGACAGAGAAACAGATAGCAGACAGGCTTCCAACTGTCTGACCATTACATCCATACCTCATCAGTTACCAGAGAGGGAAGCACCAACATCTGGGTTTTCAAAGCTGTGGGGCTCAACAGCTGCCCAGAGTTTTGTCTGGTCAAATCACACAACTCTTCTCAAAGTGAGCTCCAAAGCAAAATCTCACATTAGGGTATATATAGCCTTCTCCTGGCTCAGAGAATGTCACAACCCTCTTGACCCACTGCCCAATCACAAAGCAACAAGGTGGGGGCATTCCTGAAAAACAAGCCTTCTGCCACAGGCTCCATGTGACCACATTCAGCCTGTTAGGGGGCAAAGTATATTTTCAAATCTGAGACGGTTCTCAGAGTCACTTATGCCATCAAAGCGCCAAGGGGCAGGGAAGAGCTTCAGATTCCCATTCTCATAACAGTGACAAACCCTTATTCTCATCCCTAATACAGCGCATTTTTCTTTAGCAAAAGATTGGTTTCAATGGAAACAATCTAGCATAGAATTAAAGCCAAACCTTTTTGAAACTAGTCTTATGATAAAGGTGTACCTCTTTTCTCAAGTTTTTATAAGTTTAAATGTTGTATAGCTTCAAGTGCTAGGTCACATAGCTAGTAAGTGTTAAGTAAGTGTCTGAGGTCGGATTTGAACTAAGGTCCTCCTGACTCCAGGGCCAGTGCTCTATTCACTGCGCCACCTAGTGGCCCCAATTATATTGTTTTAAATTTGCATGTTCTGTTGTTGATAGTTTTAAAGTTGTATGTTCAGTCTTCATGACCCCATTTGGGATTTTCTTGGCAAAGATACTGGAGTTATTTTCCATTTCTTTCTCTAGCTCATTTTACAGATGAGGAAACCAAGACAAACAACAAACCAGGGTCACGTAACTACTAAGTGTCTGAGGCCAGATTTGAAGTCAGGAAGATAAGTCTTCTGGACTCCAGGCTTGGTACTCTATTGACTAAACCATTTAGCTGCCCTCCCTTAAAGTAAATAAAGATAAATGATTGAAGAAACAAAATACTGTTTTTATCTCAGAGGCCAGGGTAGGATGGATGGGGAAGGGAATCCTATTTCAGAATAAAAAACAGTATTGGAGACAAATGAAGGAAAATATAAACATAACTTAAAATTTTAAATGTAAATGGATTAAACAATCCAATAAAATAAAAGATTGAATAAGAAACCCAACACAAACCTAAAAAACAAATACATGTTCAGAATAATAATGAAAGGTTGGGGGAAAATTTTACTTCATCAAGTGAATCCAAAAAAGCAAGATTTGCAATTGTACTATCAGACAAAGCAAAAACAAAATTTATAACAGAAAAGAAATAAAACTACATAATGCCTAAAGAAAACAGACAACAAAATGCTATCAGTATTAAACTTAAATGCTCCAAATGCCTTAGCATCTAAAACATTAACTGAACTATAAGAATATATAGACAGTAACATAAAAATGGCAAGAGACTTCAATGTTCCTCTCTTGGTTTTGAAAAAATATAACAGAAAGATGAGCAAAAGGGAAAATATAGAATTGAACAAATTGATAGAGAAACTAGAGCTAACAAACTTATAGCATTTTCTAAACTGAACTGGTAAAGTATGGAACGTTTACAAAAATTGACCAAGAATGTTGCAAGAAAAAATGTAAAAAGGTAGAAGTAGTAAACCTTAAAATCCATTAAAGTGTATAAATATTACTATGTGTATGTATATATGCACACATGTCTGTATGAAAAGGGTTACCCACTAAGAGGATTAGGGTTGCTCTGGAGACCTCAAAATACCAATACACCACAGGGTCCTGCTGAATAAATTCAACTCTAGTCTTCTCAGCCAAAGAAAAGTAAAATTTATTAAACGTTTCCTTGCATTAGACACAGAGTAAGTCTGTGCTAGGTCATTCTATGGTGCTCTCACCCTTCTATGGCATTTTATGGCACTCCCACACTTCTATGGTGTGAGATGGGGTCTTATATACAGAAGGTTGTGGGAGGAATCTAGGAGTGGTCCAAAGGAGGAGTTTGGGGAGAGTCTTCAGAAGGAGTTAATGAGATCAATGGGTGGGATTAAGATTAAGATTAAGGGTGGTAGGTAGATGGACAATGGGGGGCTAGTCTAGTAACTAAGCTAATTAGTTAACAGTTAGTAAAATGCCTCATCAAATGAGACAATTTAATCAAGAGTCCAAGGGTGGTTCCCAGAGGCTGTACCTCAAGGACTCAAGGAGAGCTCGAGGGGGCTCCCAGAGCCCATACCTCCCCATGTATGTATGTATGTCTATACATGTGAATGTGTCTATGGAGATGTAACAATGAAATTATAGAGACTGTCAAGTAATAAATCATAGAAACAACAATTATGTGAAAAAATACTAGAATTTCTGGAAAGCATCTAAGCCAATCTTCAAGGAAACACTATATCCCTAAAACATTAATTAGCAAAATAGAAAAGGGTTAACAAATTGAATATGCATTAAAAATTTGAAAGTCAAAAGGAAACCTAAAATAAGCACAAAAGAGGAGATATTAAAAATTAGAGGAGAAATAGACAAACTGAATTCTAGAAAAAAACAATTATAGAAATGATAAAACTTTGCAAAGACTAGTAACTAATAAAATTGATAAACCTTTAGCCAATGTGATTAAAATGAAGAGGGTAGAAACTCAAACCAACAATATAGCAAATGAACAAAGTAAAATGACAAGAAAACCAGAAGAAATAAAAAGAATTATCAGAAACTACCATACACAGTTATATGCTACCACAATTGAGAGTATAAAAGAAATAAAGGAATACTTTCGAAAACATAAAATAACTAAACTAACAAAAGACCAAGTAGATGTATTAAATAACCTAATCTCAGAAAAAGAAGTAGAACTATTAAAAAGCTACCAAAGCAAAAAAGCATTCCTAGTCTTGATGTATTCACTAGAATGTTCTATCAAACTCTAAAAAGAACAATTAGGAGGCCCACTGTACAAATTATTCTCAAAAAATGAGGAAGCACCTTACCAGACTCCTTTTATAAAACAAATATAATCCTAATACCTAAACCAAGGAAAGATAAAGCAAAGAAAAAGGGTTATATATCAATATCATTAGTGAATATCTATTCAAACATTTTATTTTTTTAATTTTTTTTATTAAACAAATGCTTTATTAACTTCTGGTTTACATCATTCATTTCCACCAGACTTTGAGTTACATTTTCCCCCCATTTTTCCCCTACGCACCACCCCAGAATAGCAGTCCCACTAGATATCCCCTCATCCAATCTGCTCTCTCCCATATCTTCTCCCATACCCCTTTCGACTTTGCCATTAGGGCAAGGTGAATCTCTGAGCCCCAATGCCTGAACATCTTATGAAACATTTAGTTATAAAACTTTGACTTTTAGATCTATTCCCTTCCTCCCTTGTCACCCACTCCCTCTGAAAAGATAAGCAATTCAGTATGTGTTGTACATGTATAGCTATGCAAAACATTACCATAGCAGATATATTGTAAAAGACAGCTTATATTTCCCTCCCACCCATCTCACCTCCCACCCGGTCCATTCCCTACTTTGATCCTGTCCCTCTTTGATAGTGGGTACTTCCAACCTCCCCTCCCCCCAGAATGCCCTTCCCTCCATCATTCCCCCTCTCATTCCCCTTTCCCCTACTCTCCTGCAGGGTGAGCTATCCCATTTAGTATGTATGTGATTCTCTCCTTGAGCCAACTTCAATGAGAATATAGTTTTGCCTTTTTGCCTTCCTGTTCTTCCCCTCCCCTGCAACTACTTCCCCTTGCCTCTTCTACATGAGATAGTTTACCCTACCCTGTCTCTCCCCATCTCCTCTTGCCACTTTCCTCTCTCACCTCTTAACTTCACCCCTTAAGAATCATCCCTTCCCATCAAATTCAACCTGTGCCTTCTATTCATATATACCTGTAAACATATGCCCATATACCCTTCTTCAATTATTTTCATAATGAGAAAGGTTTCATCAGTCACAGTTATTGCTTTTCCATGTAGGAATGTAAATAGTTCAACTTTGATAAGTTCCTTTTGATTTCTTTTCCCTGATTACCTTCTCAAGCATCTCTTGCTTCTTGCATCTGAATGTAAAATTTTCTATTCAACTCTGGTTTTTTCCTCAAGAATGCTTGAAAGTCCTCTATTCCACGGAATGACCATATTTTCCCCTGAAACAAGATACTCAGTTTTGCTGGGTAGTGACACTTGGCTTCAATCCCAGCTCTTTTGCCCTCTGGAATGTCATATTCCATGCCCTTAGATCCCTCAGTGTAGAAGCTGCCAGGTCCTGGGCTATTCTGATTGTGTTTCCACAATATTGAAATTGTTTCTTCCTGGCTGCTTGTAGTATTTTCTCCTTGATCTGGGGATTCTGGAACCTGGCTATAATATTCCTGGGAGTTTTCTTTTTGGGATCTTTTTCAGGAGGTGATCTGTGGATTCTTTCAACCTCTATTTTGCCCTCTGGGTCTAAAACATCAGGGCAATTTTCCTTGAGAATTTCTTGAAGGATGATTTCTAGGTTCTTTCTTTGATCATGGCTTTCCGGTAGTCCAATAATTTTTTAATTATCTCTCCTGGATCTATTTTCCAGGTCAGTGGTTTTTCCCATGAGATATTTCACATTGCCTTCTATTCTTTCATTTGTTTGGATCTGTTTAACAGCATCTTGATTTCTCACAAAGTCACTAGCTTCCATTTGCTCCAGTCTAACTCTGAAGGAATGAATCTCCTCAGTGAGCTTTTGAGATTCTTTTCCCATCTGGCAAATTCGACTTTTTAAGGCATTCTTCTCCTCATTGCCTTTCTGAGCCTCTTTTGCCATTTGAGTTAGTCTATTTTTTAAGGTGTTATTTTCCTCAGTCAGGCTGTTGACTGTCATTTCATACTTTTCTTGCATCTTTTTCATTTCTCTTCCCAAATTTTCCCCCACTTCTCTTATCTGCTTCTTAAGGTCCTCTATGGCCTGTAGCCAGCTTGTATTTTCATTTGGGGCTTTTAGTGCAGGAGTTCTGACCTCACAGTCCTCCTCCATGCTTTGATCCTCTTTGCCCCTAAAATAGGAGTCCAATGTTGAATTTTTCTGTTTATTTTGTTTCTTTTGCCTAGGCATGTTGCCACTTAATTACTTGATTTTGGGGCTTGTTGCCACAGTAGGACTCTGCCACCAGACAGGAGAGCTTCCGTCCCAAATGTGGGGTCTTCACAACTTCCACAGGTTGGGTGGCCTCTGTAAAGCCTCCACCCGCTCTGGCAAATTGGATACCCACCCCAAACCTCCCCCCCAGACCACAATCCAGATCCAGGCAGTTTAAAGCAAGAGTGATTAACCCCCAGACTGATTGCTGGATCTCCCTACAGTTCGCAGACCAGGAGCTAGAGCTGCCACTGAAGCTGCAAAATGGCTTCTGTGCCGCATTTCTTCAGCAGCTTTTCGCCCCCAGGGGAGGAAGCTGACGTGTTCCCCAAATACTGGTCCCAAAGTCCATAGGGCACTAACCTCTCACTTTGTCCTAGGCATATCTGTGCTGATAATTCTGGAGTCACCACAGCTGCTGGTGTTCGGGGGTCCCTCCAGCCGGCTGCTGGCCGAGCTGCCTTAGGGCTAAAACCAAGGGTCTGGGCTCGTTCCCAGGATGCTGCACTGTCGGTTCCCAGCTCACCATGCTGCCCGTTCTCAGAGCGCTGCGCTGGCCACTCCCTGCAGGACTGCTGGGTTCTCCTCAGCAGGAGGTTAGCTTCTCTGTGTAATTCTGTGGGTGCTGGGGCTCCAGAAGTTGTTCAGAGTCCCCTTTTACATTGTTTGGAAGTTGTGTGGGGCAGAGCACCTTGGAAGTGCTGTTTCTATTCTGCCATCTTGTATTCAAACATTTTAAATACAACCTTGTCAAACATATTACAGAGATTTGTCCAAGAAATTGTTCATCACGTTCAAGGTGGGTTTACGTGAGGGAATCAAATATGGTCAACCATTAGGAAAACAATCAACATAATTATATTTAAAAACAAAACATCCAAAATGGCATAATATTTTTCAACAGATGCAGAAAAATTCTTTGACAAAGTAGAACACTGATTTATGCTAAAAACTGTATAAAGTATAGGCATAGAGGAACCTTTTTTAATACCATAAAAACTATCTATCTAAAACCAAAAACATGAATTGTATGCAATACAGATACTCAAGAAGCTTTTGTTGGACACTACTCCAATTTGCCCTTCCCTTCATTGATTTGTAAGCAGACAACTCAACCTTCCCTTTCCTTCATTGATTTGTAAAGCAGAGAACTCCACCTTCCTCTCCCTTAATTGATCTATAAACAGGCAGGACTCCTACCCCTTGCTTTCCCCTGATTGATCTGTGGGCAGGAGTCCCAGCCTAGGGTTTCAAGCCAGTGAGGAAATTCAAATGTACACTGACCAATCACTGTAGTTTCAGCTTACATCACTGTAATTTCAGCTTATGTAACCTGGCTATGGAACCTCTATAAAACCTGCACAATTTCTGTGCCAAAGCACTGTCTGATTTGGGAATGTACCCCGACAGTCCTGCGGTAATAAAATCCACCTTTTAAATTTAATCTCGGGGATCTTCTGTCTCCTTTTATTGGGGTACAACACTTTCCCAATAAATATGAGTAAATCAAGGATGTCCACTCTCCTCACTATTTTTTTATATAATTCTGGAATTATTAGCATTAGCAATAAGACAAGAGAAGAAATTAAAGGCATAAAGATAGGTAAAGAGAAGATAAAACTATTTGCCAATGGTGTAATAGTTTATTTAGCAAATCCTAGAGAATCATCAAAGATTATTGAGAAAATAGCATCAGCAAAGTTTTACAAAGTAAACACTCACACTGGTCCTGGAGTCAGGAGGACCTGAGCTTAAATCCAGCCCCAGATACTTGACATGTGCTGGCTATGTGATCTTGGGCAAATCACTTAACCCCAATTGCCTTGCCTTCCCCCCTCCAAAAAAACAAAACCAAAGTAAACACTCAAAAATCAGCAGCATTCCTATGTAACAAAATCCAAGAGGTAATAATAGAAAGGGAAATGTCATTCTAAATAACTACAAAATGCACAAAATATCTGGAGTTCAATCTATCAAAGCACACAAAATACTTGTATAAATTCAGCTGCAACATACTTCTTAGTAAAGAATACCTTAAATGAAGAAATATTCAGTGCTCATGGCTAGGCCATGCCAATTTAATAAAAAAAAAAATGACTACTATCAAAGTTAATTTATATTTCTAATGCATACCACCAGTCAAATGCAGATTGGGGCTTTGGTCCTTAGGACTGGAATAAAGTTTTTGTGTGTGTGCTTTTTCTATTCTCTCTGAAGTTAGAAAGAATATTGACTTGGAACCTAGAGGCTAGTATTGAAATCAGATCAAAACTATTCTACTTATTAGCTCTGTCGCCTTGGGTGAGTTAACTTTTGTAGGCCTCAGTTTCCTCATCTTTAAAATGAGAATGTTGGTGACTGTTAGAAACATGTGTTGCATGACTACACAAGTATAACCTGTACCGAATTGCTTACCTTCTCAGTAGGGGTGGGGAAGGAGGAAGGGAGAGAATTTGGAACTTAAAGCTTTAAAAACGAATGTTAAAAATTGTTTTTATGTGTAAATGGGGAAAAATAAAATTCTAAATAAATGCTAAAAAAATGAGAATGTTGGATTAGACAGTGGTAAAAACTGTTATTCTTATAATGTTTTACAATTCTCACAGCACTTTATGCCCTTTGGCTTATTTTTTTATATAGAGGCAGCTGGGTGGTGCAGTGGAGAGAGTACTGGGCCTGGAGTCAGGAAGACCTGAATTCAAATATGGCCTCAAATACTTACTAATTGTGTGACCCTGGGCAAGTCACTTAAGAGTGATTGCCTCAGTTTCCCCAACTGTAAAATGGGGATAATAATAGCACCTACATTCCAGGATTATTGTGTGGATCAAATGAGATATTATTTGTAAAGTGCCTCATATACAATAGGTGCTGAATAAATGCTAGCTATTATTATTACAGCCTCGTACCACCCTGCAGGGCAGGTAGTACAGGTATTCTTTTCCTCAGTGTGCAGATTAGGGAACTTTGATAGAGTTTAAGTGACTTTCTCAGGGTCACATAGCTAGCCTAGAAGTTCATCTCAGGTGCCATCAACTCTCTGAATCTTATCTTGATCTCCCTAGTTGTTAGTGTCAAGAGTAAGATTTGAACCCTAGGTCTTTCAAGCTCCACATTCAACATGTTTTCTATTATACTAACATGCTCTTTCTGATGAGGTACAGGCTCTGGGAACCCCCTTGAGCTCCCCTTAAATCCTTGAGGTACAGGCTCTAATAAGTCCCTTTAGCTCCCCTAGAATCTTCCCATTTAAGGCATTTTCCCGAGGCCATAGGCCTTTCATTGTGGCTCTGCCCAAAACTTTAGCCCTCCTTTGTCCACCAACTTCCCACCCTTGATCCTCCCAAAATATCTATACCCAAATCAACTGTTCTACCCTTGAACTGGCCTAGCCCACCATTATCTGTCCTCTCTAGGTAGCCTCCAGCAACTTCCCACCCTTAATCATTCATTACTGGAGTCTGACCTCACTGACTCCTACTGAAGACCCTCCCCAAACTCCTCCTCTAGATCAGCCCTAGATTCCTCCCACAACTTTTCTTTATATAAGACCCCATCTTGCCTCCATGTGGTATGAGAGCACCATAGAATGACCTAGCACAGACTTCCTCTGTGTCAGATGATTTTGCTTTGCTTGCCCAATGCAAGTGTCACAGATACTGAGGGTCCTGAAGAGTCTACCCAATATGGCAAATCTCTAGTAAACTTTGCTTTTCTTTGGCTGAGAAAAGACTTGGGTCGAATTCATTCGGTAGGACCCAGTGTGTTTATATTTTGGGGTCTGGAGCACCTTAAACCTCAACATTTTATGGTTTCCTAACTTCAACATTATAATTATTAAGTTTATCCTGGTTTTATTTGGATGACCATTAAACCCATTCTCCATATTGTGGACTTACTTACATATTTCCTTAGTGGACTTACTCTTCCATCTTTAAATGGGCAAGCCTCCTTTGGGTGTTGGTAAAGCCCAGAGTACTTCAGATAAAGAGTCTTAGGAATTAAGGTCCAAGAAGCTTTAGATAAAGTAGGGAGGGTAAAGTAGGCCACAGGAACAGAATCTACGGAGATATCTAAGAAGGTAGATGGAAAATATGTAATCAATGGGAAGTTAAGGACTTTTCCCTAACCTTTTGATGTCAAAACCCTGGACCTCAATTACCACTCTCTCCAATTGTGTCTGATTACTTTTGATAGATGTATTACTAATTTGAAGTGTGTGTGTGTGTGTGTGTGTGTGTGTGTGTGTGTGTGTGTGTGTGTGTGTGTGTGTGTGTGTGTATACACAGAGAGAAAAGGAGAGAGAGAGAGAGAGAGAGAGAGAGAGAGAGAGAGAGAGAGAGAGAGAGAAAGGACATATATTAATAATGGGTAGTCATGAAGAAGTTTTCTTTAGTGAAGATCTTTCTCTAACCTTTGGAAGTCAGTCTTCTTTTAAGTAAATACTATTGTCTTCCTGCCAATTATCTCTTGGGGACTCTTATTAGGTCCTGACTACTGAACTGAAAGGGCCCTGGGAATCTGACCCACCATCTCATGGCAAATCTCCTGTAGTTGGAATTACAAATCTAATCTTGGTCCAGAGAGGCTTGTCCACCATTTCAGGTCATAATAGAGCAGAATAAAGATTATCTTTTAAAGTGAAAGGAAGAAATCTGGCTCTTGAATAGTTGTCCAAGAGGGAGGGTAGGAGGAGGCCTTGTTCTGGGAGATTGGGTCAGGAACAATAAGAACAACCTGCCCCTAGAGATAAAGCTCCCATTCTGAAGGCCTGGACAGGACTGATTGTAATGTCCAAGTTTCAAGAGGTACATGAAGTGCTTTGGGAATGGCTGGAGGTGGGGGCAAGGAGAGGAAGGTGGGGAAGGTGAGGACTTGCACTTCCAGTTGCTAGACTAGAACAAACCTCAAAGATCCAGTCTATCCAAAGCCAGTTTTTTGTCTTATCTTTGAAAAACAAAATCCTCTCTTGTTTATTGGGAATAGGTCCCTATCTTAATGCTTCTATTTCCAAAAATGACATAAGGGACATCCAAGACCCTAAGTAACTAAATACTAAGATGTAACCCAGGGAGGTTGGTCATAAAAATTAGCCTGGAAAAGGCAAAGTTTAGAGGTGTGGGATCTAGTTTTACATACCCTCTTGCTGTGAAAAGGAGACAATGATAATTGACAGGTCTATCTAAGCCCTGCTCTTTTTTTTTTTTTAAGACAATAGGGGTTAAGTGATTTTGCCCAGGACCACACAGCTAGTAAGTATCTAGTGTCTAAGGCCAAATTTGAACTCAGGGCTGGTGCTTTATCTAATGTGCCACCCAGTTACCCGTCCAAGCTTTATTCTTGCAATATCTGTAATGGAAATGCAGATTTGAAGATCTTCCCTGCCCCTAGGCCCTTTGATTGGCTTAAGGCCCTTTGATTGGCTTAAGTGACTCTGAGAAGCTTCTTTAATTTGAAAATATACTCTGCCTCCTAATAGGCTGAATGTGGTCACATGGGGCCTGTGGTGGGAGGCTTGGTTTTCAGGAATGACCACACCTTGATGCTGTGTGATTGGGCAGTGGGTCAAGAGGGTGGTTACATTCTCTGAGCCAGGGGAAGACTATATAATCCCTGATTTGAGGCTTTTGCTTTGGGGCTCACTTTGATAAGTGTTGTGTGATTTGACCAGATGAGACTCTGGGCAGCTGTTGAGAGCCCCCCCGGCTTTGAAAACCCAGATGTTGATGCTTCCCTCTCTGGTAACTGTGATTTGGTATTGATATAATGGTTGGACAGTTTGGAAGCCTGTCTGTTTGATCTGTCTGTATACTCTGAAGTTTGGGGTGCTGACCTTTTCCCCTGAACTAAGTAATATATGTTTGTTTGATTAAAGTAAGCTTGGTAACCGATTTTGAGTTGCTTTCCTTTTGAAAAGCAGATCTAAGAACCTGTGTTGGCAGTCACCCTGGGGATATTGGGGTGCTTGCTGCTACAATATCCAATCACATAAATAGGCTTCAGAATTAGAAGGGACCTTAGAAATTATTTCTTCTAACTCCTTCTGTTACTGATAAAGGAACTAAGCTTCAGAGAGCTTATGTCCTTTTAGAGTCTCAGCAGTCTTCTACAATGTCTTCCACATTGATTAAACTTATATTCCAGAAGCAGAGGTCTCATGTCACTGCCCTGCTCAAAAACTTTCACTGACTCCCTATTACCTCTAGGATAAAAATACAAACTAACCAGCTTAGCATTGAGAGCCCTTCATAGTCTGGCTGCTACCTGCCTTTCTGGATGTATTCAATACAACTCCCCCTCACATACTCTATATTCCAATAAGACTCACCTTCTGTCTCTACATACTCTCTCCCAACATCCTTCTCTTACAATCCTTAGCTTTCTTCAAGGCTCCAGTGAGGTGCTACCATCCCTATGACTACATCCTCCCTCCTATCTACTTAAATGTTGGCACGTTACATCTTCCAGTGGGCTTTTGGAGAAATGCTTGGTCCTATTTTTGTTTTCTGCTTTTGTGTCCATAGGGTCTAGGACAGTGTTGTGTAGGCATCTAATACATGGTAATAACCATTTAAATTACATTGAGCCACTGGCATTTGATTTTTATTTTAAAGGATGGTTAAACACAAATGAAAGCTGAGTCTCCCTAATTGGATTATGGCACTCTGGATTAGAGCCTTTTTAAAGAAGTGAAGTTTAATCTCTTTATAGCACACAGAATTTTGGACAATGCTAAAGAATCCTTGTCTGAAAGTGGCTCTTGATACATAGTTGATGAAAACAAATTTTTTTGTATATATGCTATATGTATGTATGCACATACAACATATATGCATATGAATGGGCATGTATGTGTTTTATATATATATATATATATATGCTATAGGTAATATGTAATATACATTTTATATACACATACCAGTAAAGGACTTATTTACAGATTGCTTTTTTAGATAATTTATTCGTCCCTCAAATTCATTTATTCATTTGCTCATCATGGACCATTGACATCATTTTTTAAATTAATTTTTTAATTGATTTTCTCCCCCTTTTACCCACTCACTAATTAGAGAGGGAAAAAAAAGAAAGAGAGGGAAGGAAGAAAGAAGGGATGGAGGGAGGAAAGAAAGAAGGAAGGAAGGAAAGAAGGAAGGAAGGAAGGAAACCTTTGAAACAAATATGTATAGCCATGGAAAACAAATTCCTGCATTGGCCACATCATTCTGAACCCTAAGTCCATCATATCTGTATTAGGAAGTGTGTATTATACTTTACCAGTGGTCCTCTAGAATCATAGGTGGTCATTGTGTTGATCAGCATTCACTAGTCTTTCAAAGTTGTTTGTTTTCACAATGTTGAGTTATATAAATTATTCTCCTTATTCTGCTCATATCACTCTGCATCAGCTCATAAAAATCTTTTCAGATTTCACTGAAACTGTACCTTTCATGATTTCTCATGGCACAATTTTATTCCTTGATATTCATATACCATAATTCAGCCATTCCCTAATTTATAGGTTTCTCCCTAGTTTCCAGTTCTTTGATATCACAAAAAAAGGAGTTGCTATCAATATTTTCATACATATGTGTCTTTTTCCTCTTACTTTAATTTCTTTGGGTTGTAGGCCTAGTAGTGGTATTGCTGGGACAAAGGGATATACACAGTATTTAATAACTTTTTGAGAATAGTTCCAAATTATTTTCCATTATGGCTCTCCCTCACGTTCCATAACCAACCAGTTGGCAAGTCTTGTCCAGGTTACCTCTTCAACATCTCTTGCATCTGTCTCCTTCTCTCTATACCACAGTTACTTTGGTTCAGGCCTTCACCTGGTTTCTTTGTCCCAGTCTTTGCCCTCTCCAGTCATCCCCTACGAAGCTGCCAAACTGATATTCCTAAAGTGATAATTCTTTCAGTAGATGCTAAAGTTATACTTCTTTTTTTTAAACAAATGCTTTATTAACTTTGTTTTACATCAATCATTTCCGCCAGATTTTGAGGTACAATCATTTTCCCCCCGTTATTCCCCTACCCAACCTCCCAGAATAGCAGTCCCACAAGATATCCCTTCCTCCAATCTGCTCTCTCCCATACCATCTCCCATACCCCCTTCGACTTTTCCATTAGAGGAAGGTGACTCTTTGTGTCCCAATGCCTGCACATCTTATCTCCCAATTATAAGCAAAAGAGTATTAATAATAGTATTTATATATATTTGAAACATTTAATGTTAAGACCTCAAATTTCAGATCCATTTCCTTCATCCCTTGTCACCCATTCCCTCTGGGGAGATAAGTAATTCAGTATATGTTGTACATGTCTAGCTATGCAAAACATTATCATAGTAGATATATTGTACAAGGCTGCTTATAATTCCCTCCCACTCATCCCACCCCCCACCTGGTCCATTCCTACATGATCCTGTCCCTCTTCTATAGTGGGTACTTCCAACCTCTCCTCCCCCCAAGGATGTCCTCCCATCCATCATCCCTCCTCTCATCCCCCTTCCCCCTATTCTGCTGCAGGTTGAGATATCCCTTTAGCATGTATGTCATTCTCTCCCTGAACCAAATTAAATGAGAATGTGGTTTTGCCTTTTTTGCCTTCCTATTCTCCCCCTCCCTTGCAACCACTTCCCCTTGCTTCTTCTACATGAGATAGTTTACCCTACCCTGTCTCTCCCCATCTCCTCTTGCCACTTTCCTCTCTCACCTCATAATTTCATCCCTTGAGTATTTTCCCTTCCCAACAGATTCAACCTATGCCTTCTATCCATATATAACTGTAACCATCTACACACAAATTCACATATGTATTCATATGACCACACCCCCTTCTTCCATTATTTTCATAGTGAAAAAGATATCATCAGTCACAGTTATTGCTTTTCCATATAGGAATGTAAATAGTTCAACTTTGATAAGTTCCTTTTGATTTCTTTTCCCTGATTACCTTCTCAGGCATCTCTTCCTTCTTATGTCTGGATGTCAAATTTTCTATTCAACTCTGGTTTTTTCCTCAAGAATGCTTGAAAGTCCTCTATTCCACTGAATGACCATATTTTCCCCTGAAACAAAATACTCAGTTTTGCTGGGTAGGTGACCCTTAGGTTCAGTCCCAGTTCTTTTGCCCTCTGGAATATCATATTCCATGCCCTTCAATCCCTCAGTGTAGAAGCTGCCAGGTCCTAGGCTATTCTGATTGTGTTTCCACAATATTGAAATTGTTTCTTCCTGGCTGCTTGTAGTATTTTCTCCTTGATCTGGGGATTCTGGAACCTAGCTATAATATTCCTGGGAGTTTTCTTTTTGGGATCTTTTTCAGGAAGTGATCGGTGGATTCTTTCAACCTCTATTTTGCCCTCTGGATCTAAAACATCAGGGCAATTTTCTTGAGAATTTCTTGAAGGGTGATTTCTAGGTTCTTTCTTTGATCATGGCTTTCAGGTAGTCCAATAATTTTTAAATTGTCTCTCCTGGATCTATTTTCCAGGTCAGTGGTTTTTCCCATGAGATATTTCACATTGGCTTCTAATCTTTCGTTTGTTTGGATCTGCTTAACAGCATCTTGAATTCTCATAAAGTCATTAGTTTTTGATATGTAAGGGGGGGGCAGAGCCAAGATGGCGGAAAGGAAGCAGTAACCTCGCGGAGCTCCTCTGTCACTAAGTCCCAAAGGGTAAATCTGAGCTGATTCCGGAGTGACGGAGCCCAGTGGAAGACAGAGTGTGGCAGAATCCAGCCCAGGAGGTTGCCCAGAGTGTCCGCACAGGTCGAGCGCAGAGCGCATGGGGTCTGCACAGCTCAGACCTAAGAGCAAGCAAGCATACTACACCAGAGAGAGAAAAAGCCCCAGCCTGCAGACTTACCAAGGACGAATCTCAATCATCTCGAAGAGGGAACGGATCATTGGAGCCAGGTAGGAGAGTTGGGCCCCCAGTGGAGAGAGTGGCTTCTCAGGCTGCATTCAGCCCCCAGCCTGGAAGTTTAGAAACTGCCTGCCTGTATAATACAGGGGCTGGAATGGCAAAGTAAATTCTAGCTGCTCTGATCCTCCCATCCCTCCTTCATAAAGCAGAAAACCCAAAGATAAATCTCCCACCCAGATTGAAATCCCAAGTTAATGGAAATAGCCTCAGGCTTGAGAATCTCCAAGAAGGGGTGTAACTGAGACAGCCAGGAATCTGAAGAGAAGAGAGGGAGGGGACCCAACAAGCCCCACCTCACCTCACCAACAAAAGCCTACTTGTAGCCCAGGGGTATAGAGGCAGAAATCTGAAGTGGTCAGACTCATCCCCACCTACACATCTACATTCCTCACTGACTTCCCTGACTTAGCCATAAACTAGCCACCCAGAGGTATTCAAAGTCAAGGATCAGGCCCCAAACTCATAGCCTGAGACATTAAGAAACAGGAAGTCACAATGGGAAGGAAGGAAGCTGAAAAGGAGAAGGGGAAGGCAAGAAAGTCTATTCGAGCATACTATGCAGGGCAAGAACAACAAAACACACAGGACAATATAGACTCTGCCCACACCAGAGACCACAGAAGGAAACATGATCTGGTCTCAAGCCCAAATAGCATTTCTGGAGGAGCTTAAGAAAAATTTTAAAGACCAAATCAGGGAGGCAATGACCAACTTGGAAAAAGAAAATACCTCCCTAAAAAAGGAACTTCAAAAACTAACTGAAGACCATAATTCACTAAAAATTAGATACAATCAAACTGAAACTCAGAACTCTATGATGCAGCAGGAGTCAATAAAAAAAAAAAAACAAAACGATCGAAAAACTGGAAGAAAAAGTAAAATATCTCACTGGAAAAATAACTGACCTAGAGAACAGATCCAGGAGAGACAACCTAAGAATTATTGGTCTACCAGAAAGCCATGACGAGAAAAGCAGTCTAGACAACATCCTCCAAGAGATTGTCAAAGAAAACTGTCCTGAGGTCCTGGAATCAGAAGACAAAATAGCTATTGATAGAATTCACCGGATTTCTCCTGAAAGAGATCCCAAACTGAAAACTCCAAGAAATATAGTAGCCAAATTCCAGAATTATAAGATTAAAGAAAAAATTCTACAAGCAGCCAAAAAGAAACAATTCAAATATCGAGGAACTACAGTTAGGATCACACAGGACCTAGCAGCTTCTATATTAAAAGAGTGGAGGGACTGGAATTTGATATTTCATAGGGCAAGAGAGCTAGGACTACAACCAAGGATTAACTACCCAGCAAAACTGAGCATAATCTTTCAGGCAAGGAGATGGATGTTTAATGAAGTAAGGGACTTCCAGACTTTCCTAATGAAAAAGCCAGAGCTCAATGGAAAATTTGATCTCCAATTACAAGACTCCAGAAGAACATAAAAAGGTAAACAAGGGTAACATAGACTCACACATGCAGAAGTGCACACACCCACACCCACAAACACATGCTCATTACTTGGGATGCAACAAGAGCAAAATGTTCACATCCCTATATGTGGGGCTGATAACTGTCAATATTTGAAATCTTTATGATTATCATGACCTGCAAAAGGGTTATACTTAGAGGGTGTGGGTATGAATGCACTAACATGGAGTCTAAAAAAAAAAAAAGACTATTAAGGGGATCAAAGGTACTGTAATGGGAAAAAGGAAAGGATGAGCTAGGAAAAGGTAAAATATGCCATCTGAAGAGGCATCAAAACACACTATAGAAGAAGGGAAAATAAGAGGGAGAGGAACATCATTTAAACACTATTCTCACTGGTTCTGGTTCAAAGAAGGATCAAATTAATCAGTGAAGTTTAAGAATCTAATGTGAATAGACACATAAATTCATTAAATAGAGGAATTGGAGGGAGGGAGAGGAGCACTGTTTGAAATTTACTCTCATTGGTTTGGAATCAAACGGAGAGTAATTTACTCTGATAAGTATAAAAATTTATTGTGTCCTATAGATAGTGGGAGGGTAAGGGGGTGGTGAAAAGGAGGAGACTAAAGGGAGGGATTATAAGGGAGGGAAATAGTAGTAAGGGGAGAGGGTAGGTTAAGAAGGGGGGTCACTGGGTGGGAACACTGAGAGAGGGAGCGGTCAAAAGGGAAAACTTCAAGGAGGGGAAGGGAGAAGGAATAAACAAAAACATAAACAGGGGAGGGAATAGGATGGAAGGGAAGAGAGAGATAGTCATCATTACTGTGAATGTGAATGGGATGAACTCTCCCATAAAACAGAGGCAGATAGCAGAATGGATTAAAAACCATAATCCTACAATATGCTGTCTACAAGAAACACATTTGAAACAAAGGGATAACCACAGGGTAAAGGTAAAAGGTTGGAGTAGAATTTATTATGCCTCAGCTAAAGTAAAAAAAGCAGGGGTAGCAATACTTATCTCAGATAAAGCAAAAGCAAAATTAGATCTAATTAAAAGAGATAAGGAAGGGAACTATATCCTACTAAAAGGCACCATCGAGAATGAAGCAATATCACTACTTAATATATATGCACCAAGTGGTATAGCATCCAAATTCCTAGAGGAGAAGTTAAAGGAACTAGAGGAAGAAATAGATAGCAAAACTATACTAGTGGGGGACCTTAATCTCCCCCTCTCTGAACTCGATAAATCTAACCTCAAAATAAACAAGAAAGAAGTTAAGGAGGTGAATAGAATCTTAGAGAGACTAGATATGGTGGATCTCTGGAGAAAACTGAATGGGGATAAAAAGGAATTTACTTTCTTCTCAGTAGTGCATGGTACATACTCAAAAATAGACCATGTACTAGGGCATAAAAACCTCACAATCCAGTGCAGAAAGGCAGAAATATTAAGCGCATCATTCTCAGATCATGATGCAATAAAAATTATACACAATAAAGGGCCATGGAAAGATAGACTAAAAACTAATTGGAAACTAAACAATTTAATCCTAAAAAATTGGTGGGTCAAAGAAGAAATTATAGAAACAATCAATAATTTCATTCAAGAGAATGATAATAATGAAACAACATACCAAAATTTGTGGGATGCACTAAAGGCAGTTCTCAGGGGAAGTTTTATATCCCTGAGTGCATACTTAATTAAAGCAGAGAGAAGGGAGGTCAATGAATTGGACATGCAATTGAAAAGCTAGAAAAAGAACAAATTGAAAATCCCCAATTTAGTACTAAATTAGAAATATTGAAAACCAAAGGTGAGATTAATAAAATTGAAATTAAGAAAACCATTGAATTAATAAATAAAACTAAGAGCTGGTTTTATGAAAAAATCAACAAAATTGATAGACCCTTAGTCAATATGATAAAAAAAAAGAAAGAAGAAAACCAAATTATGAGTATCAAAAATAAAAAGGGTGAATCTACCTCCAATGAAGAGGAAATCAAAAAAATAATGAGGAATTATTTTTCCCAATTGTATGCACATAAATATGACAATCTTAGTGAAATGGATGAATATTTACAAAATCACAAATTGCCCAGATTAACTGAAGAGGAAGTGAATTACCTAAATAACCCCATCTCAGAAAAAGAAATCAAACAAGCCATCAATGAACTCCCTAGGAAAAAATCTCCAGGGCCAGATGGGTTCACTAGTGAATTCTATCAAACATTTAAAGAACAATTGATTCCAATACTCTACAAACTATTTGGGAAAATTAGTGAAGAAGGAGTCCTACCAAACTCTTTCTGTGACACAAATATGGTACTGATTCCTAAATCAGGAAGAGATAAAACAGAGAAAGAAAATTATAGACCAATCTCCCCCATGAATTTAGACGCAAAAATTCTAAATAAAATATTAGCCAAAAGACTCCAACAACTTATCACAAAAATAATACACCCTGATCAGGTAGGATTCATTCCAGGAATGCAAGGATGGTTTAATATTAGGAAAACCATCAGTATAATTGAGCATATCAACAACAAAATTAGCAAAAACCACATGATCATCTCAATAGATGCAGAAAAGGCTTTTGACAAAGTACAACATCCATTCCTATTTAAAACACTAGAAAGTATAGAAATAAATGGAGCCTTCCTTAAAATAGTTGCTAGCATCTATCTAAAACCATCAGCAAGTATTATATGCAATGGGGATAAACCTTTCCAATAAGATCAGGAGTGAAACAAGGGTGTCCACTATCACCCCTCTTATTCAATCTGGTACTAGAAACGTTAGCAGTAGCAATTAGAGAAGAAAAAGAAATCAAAGGAATCAAATTAGGCAAAGAAGTGACCAAGCTGTCACTCTTTGAAGATGATATGATGATATACTTAGAGAATCCTAGAGAATCAAGTAAAAAATTACTTGAGACAATAAATAAATTTGGCAAAGTTGCAGGATATAAAATAAACCCACATAAATCCTCAGCATTCCTGTACATCTCTAATAAAACTCAACAGCAAGAGATAGAAAGAGAAATCCCATTTAAAGTCACTGTAGACATTATAAAATATTTGGGAATCTACTTGCCAAAACAAACCCAGAATCTATATGATCACAACTACAAAACACTTCTCACACAAATAAAAGCAGATCTAAATAGTTGGAAAAATATCAATTGCTCATGGCTGGGTCGAGCTAATATAATAAAAATGACAATTTTACCCAAACTAAACTATATATTTAGTGCCATACCAATCAATTTACCAAAAAACTACTTTCTAGAGTTAGACAAAATAATAACAAAATTTATTTGGAAAAACAAACGGTCTAGAATATCAAGGGAATTAATGAAAAGAAATGCTAGGGAAGGTGGACTAGCTATGCCAGATCTTAATCTGTATTATACAGCAGCAGTCATCAAAACTGCTTGGTACTGGCAGAGGTGTAGAGTAGTGGATCAATGGAATAGATTAGGTGCAGGAGACCCAGCAGTTAATGAATATAGCAATCTATTGTTCGATAAACCCAAAGACCCCAGTTTTTGGGATAAGAATGCACTATTTGACAAAAACTGCTGGGAAAACTGGAATACAGTATGGCAGAAACTGGGCATAGATCACTATCTAACACCATATACCAAAATCAAGTCTAAATGGGTGCATGATCTAGGTGTAAAGGATGATACTGTAAGCAATTTGGGAAAGCAAGGAATAGTTTACCTGACAGATCTGTGGAGAGGGGAAGATTTTAGGACCAAACAAGAATTAGAGAGCATTATAAAATGCAAAATGGATAATTTTGATTACATTAAATTGAAAAGCTTCTGCACAAACAAAGCCAATGTAACCAAGATCAAGAGGGAGGTGGGAAATTGGGAAAGAATTTTTACAACTTGTGTCTCTGATAAAGGACTCATTTCTAAAATTTATAGAGAATTGAGCCAAATCTATATGAATACAAGTCATTCCCCAATTGAGAAATGGTCAAAGGATATGAATAGGAAGTTTTCAGAGAAAGAAATTAAAGATATCTATAAGCATATGAAGAAATGCTCTAAATCACTATTAATTAGAGAAATGCAAATCAAAACAACTCTGAGATACCACATCTCTCCAGTCAGATTGGCTAAGATGACAAAACAAGAAAGTGACAAATGCTGGAGAGGATGTGGACAAATTGGAACACTAATACATTGCTGGTGGAGTTGTGAACTTATCCAACCATTCTGGAGAGCAATCTGGAATTATGCCCAAAGGATTATAAATAATTTCATACCCTTTGACCCAGCCATACCACTTCTAGGGTTATATCCCAAAGAGATCATAGAAGTGGGAGGAAGACCCATATGTACAAAAATATTTTTAGCAGCCCTTTTTGTGGTTGCAAAGAATTGGAAACTAAAGGGGTGCCCATCAATTGGGGAATGGCTAAACAAGTTGTGGTATATGAATATAATGGAATTTTATTGTGCTATAAGAAACGAGGAGGTGACGGATTTCATAATTATCTGGAGAGACTTATACAAACTGATGTTGAGCGAGAAGAGTAGAATCAGAAGAAATTTGTATACAATCACAGACATACCATATCTGTGACGACCAACTATGACAGACTGGACTCTTTTCAGCAATACAGTGATATAAGTTAATCCCGAATGACTCAAGAAAGTGAGAAATGCGCCATCCAGAGATATAACTAGAAAGAACTGAGCCTGAATCCTGATGGAAGCAAACTAAATGATCTTGTTCTTCTCATTGTTTGGTTTTACTTCTTCCTTACCATCTTTCATCCCACCTAGTACAATATGCCTTTGTAATTGGAATAATGTTTAATATGAATGCATTTGCAGACCCTATACTGTACTATATGCTGTCATGAGGGGAGGGGGGAGGGAAGTAAAGGAAATTTGAAAATCAAGGAACTATGGAATTGAATCTTGTTAACTGAAACTAAACTAATAAATTAATTTAAAAAAAATAAAGTCATTAGCTTTCATTTGCTCCAGTCTAACTCTGAAAGAATGAATCTCCTCAGTGAACTTTTGAGATTCTTTTTCCATCTGGCAAATTCGACTTTTTAAGGCATTCTTCTCCTCATTGCTCTTTTGGGCCTCCTTTGCCATTTGAATTAGTCTATTTTTTAAGGTGTTGTTTTCCTCAGTCAGGCTGTTGACCCTCATTTCATACTTTTCCTGTATCCTTCCCATTTCTCCTTCCAATTTTTCCTCCACTTCTCTTATTTGATTTTTAAAGTCCTTCTTAAGGTCCTCTATGGCCTGCAACCCACTCATGTTTTCCCCTGGGACTTTTGGAGCAGGACTTCTGACCTCACAGTCCTTTTTCTGCTCTATGCCCCCCAAAATAGGAGTCTAGGGTTGCGTTTTTCTATTTCCTTTGCCTTGGCATGTTGCCACTTAATTACTTGACTTTTGGGCTTGTTGCCACACTATTGCTTTAAGGCCAGATAGAGGAATTTTCGTCCCGAATGTGTTGGGGGCAACTTCCGTTTCTGGCAAGCTGTAAACCCACCCATGACTTCCACCCTAGATCACAATCCAGATCCAGGGAGGTTAAAGCTAGAGCGATTACCCCCCAAGACTGATCTCTGGATCTCCCTACAATTCACAGGCCAGAAGCTGGAGCTGCCTCTGAAAACTACAGAATGGCGTGTCTCCTCAGCAGCTTCTAGCCCCCAGGGGAGGGAGCCAACGCATTCCCCAAATACTGGTCCCAAAGTCCATAGGACACTAACCTCTTACTTTGTCCTAGGCATGTCTATGTTGATAATTCTGGAATCGCCACAGCTGCTGGTGTTCTGGGGTCTCTCCAGCCCACTGCTTGCCCTGCCGCCCTGGGGCTAAAACCTCGGCTCACGCGGACCTGGGCTCGGCTCCGCTCAGCTCCCTGCACTCTGCGTGCTGCCGGCTTCCAGACTGCTGCACTGGTCCTTCCTGCAGGGCTGCTGGGCTGTCCTCAGAGGGAGGTTATCTTCTCTGTGTTGTTCTGTGGGAGCTGGGGCTCCAGAAGTTGTTCAGAGTCCCCTTTTACTTACTTTGGGGGGAATCTGGGGGTAGAGTGGCTTGGATGAGCTGTTTCTACTCCGCCATCTTGGCTCCGCCCCCCCTAAAGTTATACTTCTTGCCTTAAGAAAAACTCAATGGTTTCCTGTTTCCACTAGGATAAAACATAAACTCCCTAGCTTGGCACTTAAAGTTCTTAGCAGTCTAACTTCAGTCTCTTTTCATGGTAAATTCACATAACTCCTGCTCATATATACTATGCTCCAGCCAAACTTGTGTATTTAATGTGTCTGTGGATAATATTCCATTTTGTGAAATAGTCACTTTCTGTCCCTGGAAATCTCTGGCTCCCATGGGCTGTCCTTCAAGTGGTCTTTCCTGATTTCTTCAATTGTTGGTACTCACTCCCAATATTTTTGTGAGTACCAATAACTGGTACTCACTCCCACTTATTTTAAATATATCTTGTATTTACTTATCAATGAATTTGCTGAATCCCTCTTAGTAGAATAGAATCTCTTTGAAACTGAGTCTATCTCACTCTTGTATTTGTACATTCAGCATCACACACAGAGATTATGGATTGATTAGCAAAACCTTTTGTAAAAATCATCTCACATTTCTATAAAACCTTAATCTTTACAAATTTTTTTCTAACAACTCTGTGAAGCTGGTAGAACTGAGTCGTTTCATTATTGCTATTTTCCAGCTGAGGAAACTACGGCTCAAGGTTAAATGATGTCTTTAGGATCACACAGTAAGTAAGGATCAAAGTCAAGACTTGGACACAGGTATTCCAACTCCAAGGCTACTGACTATGATAAACACAGAATGTTCAAGCTTCTACTAGCCTCTGTCTGGATTAACAAATTCTCAAGTAGTGTGGTCTAAATTCACACAGTTTTGCCATGCTATCGTATCTCCCATGAATGGATGCAATTTCCATTATGGTACTGCTAATTGGTGCCAAGTTATAGATCAAATACAAGTTTCTTGATGGTATCATATTGCCCTTGCAGTTGCTTTCTGCTGCTCAGTGAAGAAATTCTTAATAATTTCTTTTTTTTGTATTTATTAAGTATTTTGCTTTTACATTTTTTGACAATCATTTTATATATACAAAGAGAGAGAAGTTTTAAAAATTTTGAGTTACAAATTCTCTTTGTCCCTTCAACCCCTCCACTACCCGTTGAGAAGGCTACCAGTCATACACACGAAGTCATGCAAAACACATTTCCCTACTAGGTATATTGCAAAAAAAAAGCAAGAAAAGTAAAATAAAAAATGCTTCAATCTATTCTCAGGGGTTTATCAGTTCTCTCTCTGAATGAGGATAGCATTCTTCATGAGTCTTTGGGAACTGTCATGTATCATTGCATTGATCAGAGTAGCTAAATCTTTCACAGTTAATTATTGTTACCATACTGCTATTACTGTGTACAATGTTCTCTTGGTTCTGCTCATTTCACTTTGCATCAATTCATGTAAGTCCCAAGTTTTTCTGAAACCATCCTGCTTATCATTTCTTATAATACAATACTATTCCATCACAATTGTATACTACAACTTGTTTAGTCATTGCCCAATTGATGGGCACCTCCTCAGTTTCCAATTCTTTGCCCCCACAAAAGGAAGTGATATAAATATTTTTGTATATAAAGTCCTTCTCCTTTTCCTTTGATCTTTTTGAGATACAGACCTAGTGGTAGCATTGCTTAGACAAAAAAGTATAAACAGCTTTATAGCCCTTTGAGCATAGTTTCAAATTGCTCTCCAGAATAATCGGACCAGTTCACAACTCCACTAACAGTGCATGTGGCCCTATTTTTCCACACCACCCTCCAGTATTTGTCATTTTCCTTTTTGTTTGTCACACTAGCCAGATAGTTAATAATTTTAAGGCAGGAATCTTAGGGAGCAGGACAACTATATTTCCATACCATCTTAGCTTCTTAAGTCTCTTCTGTTAGCCTCACCATATACTTCCCCTAAATGGAGGCTTTATGAGTTTTTGCCAAGAAAATATTTGAAATCACTTGTACCTCTTGCCTGCCTCCTCTAACAGAGCTCAGGAAGAGGCTCCATTTTTGTTTCTTATGATTTTTCAACTAGTTTCTTCAAATAGTTTTAGGGATATGAAGAGTGCTTTAGGCCTTAACAGAAACTATTTTTGAAGGGTATATCTGAAATGACAGGCATGTCTTAAAAATTCTCCACTAAAGTCTTCTTCTTATGCCTCATCATGAAATGAAAGGACCTCAAATTAGCCCCTGTGAACAGGGCCCAAGCTTTGGCAGATGCTTCTCAATGGTTTGCAAAGTCCAACATCAAAGGTCAACTCAGGTAACCCTTCCTCCTCCAGGAGGTCTTTCTTAATCTTCTACTCTGTTCCCCACTTCAACTTGTTACTGTTCTTTTCCTCTCCCTTGAAATTTATTTATATTACTTAGTGTCTATTTTATGTGTTTCTATCATCTTCCCAATGGTAGAATGAAAGCTCCTTAAGAGCAGGAACTGACTTGCTAGGCATGCCTTCCACAGAGTAGACAATGTTTGTTGAATTGAACCAAATGCTACCAAGGTGAAAAGGCTTTGGCTATCTACAGGACTGAGTGTCCATTGTCAAAGGATAAGCCTAGTAACTCTTGGAACAGCTTATCATAAGATGAACCACAGGATAGCGCATTTTTAAAATTTGGTTTGTTAGATCCTAATAATTCACAGAAACCTTTGGCTGAGGTCTGGAGGAGATGTTAGCTAAATCAACAAAAGGAGCACACAACTGAAAACACTGTAGGTGTTTTGGAGTACTGAGCAAGTTATAAAAATAGCTACTCCAAGAATTACCACTGCAACCTCCCCATCAGATTCTAGCTTCTTATCACCTACAAATTTGATACGCCTGTCATTTAGATCTTCATTCAAGTCAGGGATTCTTAATCTGGGGCCTGAGAACTTAAAAAAATTTTTTTGATTACTATTTTAATATAATTTATTTCCTTTGAAGTCCTAAGTATTTTGCTTTATGCATTTAAAAGTATTATTCTGGGAAAGGGTCCATGTCTTTACTAACTTGCTGAAGGGGTGCATCACACACACACACACACACACACACACACACACACACACACACACTAAAAACAAAAACAACTGATAAGAACTCCTGACCTAAGTCAATGATAAAAAGCTTGAGCAGCACAGGGCTAATGATAGATCCCTATATTACATTTTCAGGTTGACTTCATTTCATCAGTATGAAATTTATTTCATCAGTATGACTTGGGCCATGACTGTCAACAAGTTGTAATGAGGAAGCCAATCTGTGAGCCCTCTTTAAATGGCGACTTTGAGAGGAGTTCTTTGCTTTACTCTCTAGCCCTCCAATCAGAGGGGCAGTATTGAGGGTACTGACGAGGTCAGAGGACTTTAGTTTCAATGTAGACTCCATGACTTTGAGAGTGTCCCTTGTCCACTCTGGGTTTTAGTTTCTCCATATGCAAAATGAGGGGTTTAGATTAAGTTATCACTGTGGCCCATTTTACTTCCAAACCCTAGTCTTGTGAGACAAAAGATACCATTCTTGACTTGGATCTAGAGGAAATAAGACTCTAGTACATCCAGACCCTGGAAAGCATCACAGGGTCAAACTAAGCACAGGAAACTTAAGTACCAAGATATCACTAAACATGGGATTGGGAAAGTTTCTATTTTAGATACTTCTAATGGCCTTACCCTGGCATGTTGAGTTTATATCAGGAGTGCAGGAAAGATCTGTGGACTTGATACCACATGATTTGGGTTCCAATTCCAACCTGACCACTTGCTAGCTTTGTGACCTTGAACAAGTGACTTTACTTCTGAATTCCAATTTCTGCGAAATGGGCATAAAAAATACTTGTGCTTAGAAAGTAAAGAACATTTGAAATTCCACTATTGTCATTATTCTGATTTCAAGTCCTTAACACTTAGAAAGTATTTGCTTGTTAAGGCATTCTGTAGGCACAAGCTAACTATTTTCACAGACAGAAATGTTCTACCTCATGCCTCAAAAAGTACTTTGTAATGGAACTCTCCAACATGCATATTAGGTAATGTTATATATTAAGGACATCTATCAGGGTCTTATCCCTTTTTAGTTTCTAACCTTCTAGGAGGCTCATTGAATCTCTTTCTCTTCCCCAGGATAATACTGAGCTCTACCAAAAATAGGTGCTTAATAAATGTTTGTTCTATTTGTATTTATAGTCAGAAGATATGACTCAAAGCTAAAATTCATATATAGGAACAAAAGATCAAGATTCCTCTGGATAATATATAAAAAAGTAGCAAGAAAGAGGATCTATTAGTACCAGATCTCAGACTAAAAATGATTTGGTACATTATTTTATTTTATAGAGAAATAGTATCTGACAAACTCAAAGACTTGAATTCTGGGGCAGGGGTGGGGAACTTGCAGCCTCCAGGCCACATGAGGCCCTCTAGGTCCTTAAGAGCTTCTCTTTGAGTTGGATTTGGTTAAAGGGCTACACTTGAGGACCTAGAGGACTACACGTGGCATGGAGGCTGCAGGTTCCTCACCCCTGCTCTGGGGGAAGGATCCATTGTTTGATAAAAACTGCCAAGAAGACTAGGCAGCAGTAGTCTACTAGAAATCAAGCTTGCTGGTGCCATCTCTTCATTTCCCATCCAGCTGCAGTCTATATTCCTTGGACTTCTTTAACATGACCCTAAGAGTCTCATTAACCTGTAAGATTAATTTCCTAATCTGGGCAAGCTGCACTCTGTTAAACTTCCCTATCATGCCCTTGCAACAGGTACGTCCCTCTCTACCTTTTCAGCTTCCTTTTATGTACCTTCCCTCATTAGATTGTAAGCTCCTTGAGGACAGGACTATCTTTTTCATGTTTGTATCCCCAGTACTTAGTACAGTATATGGTACCTCATAGCTGCTTAATAAATATTTTTTGACTAACTGAACTCACACCATACACCAAGTTAAGCTCCAAAGGATACGTGATTTAGATATAAAAGGTCACATCATAAACAAATCAGAGAAACAAGGAAGTAATTACCTTCCCCCTCTACCAAGAGGGGAAGAAACTCTGACTAGGCAGTGATATGCTAGGATCACACAGGATAAAAGGGACAGTTTTGATTGATTATATAAAATTAAAAAGTTTTTGCACAAACAAATCTAATGTAAAAATTAAAATGGGAAAGAGGTGACTGGGAAATAATCTTTGCAACAAGTTTCTTTGATAAAGGGCTTATTTCCAAGATACATAAGAAACTGATTCAAATTTTTAAGTTCAAGAGTCATTCCCCAGTAGGTAGACAAATGGTCAAAGGATATGAACAGACAAAAACAAAACAAAACAAAACACAATCCAAGCTATTGACAATGATGAAAAGTGCTCTAAATCATTAAATATTGTTGTTTTCTTATTTTTCAATTGAGTCTGACTCTCTGTGACCCCATTTGGGGTTTTCTTGGCAAATATCCTAGAGGGGTTGGCCATTTCCTTCTCTAGCTTATTTTACAAATGAGGAAACCGAGGCAAAGAGGATTAAGTGACTTGCCCAAGGTCACAAGACTAGTAAGTCTTTAAGGCTGGATTTGAACTCAGTTGCTGCCTAGTAATAATTAGAGAAATGCAAAGAAAAGACAAATGCATCTTTGAGGTTTCACTTTACATATATCAGATCAGCAAAGATGATAAAAGAAGAAGATGATAAATGTTGGCAGGACTATGGGAAATCAGATATAATGGCATACTTTTGGTGGAGTTAGAATTGGTATAGCCATTCTGGAAAGCAATTTGGAACTGCTCAGAAAGTTACCAAATACTGGATGTCCTTTGACCCAGCTACATCTCTTATTAGGCTTATACCCCAAAGAAATTTAAAAAAAAAAGGAAAAGTGTTTGTATGTAAAAAATATGTTTAACAGTCTGTGTGTGTGTATTTGTGTGTGTGTGTGCCTCAAATTGGAGATTAAGGAATGTTATCCTATTAGGGAATGGATAAACAAATTGTGATACGTGAATCTAGTGGAATATTATTGCACCATAAGAAATGCTGAAATTGTCTAAATTTCAGTATCTTTGCCAAGAAAACATCAAATGGTCACAGTCAGACACAACTGAAACAACTGAACAAACATTATAGAGAAAAACTACTTTGAAAGACTTCAGAATTCTGATCAGTGCCATGATAAACCAAGAGTCCAAAAAAAAAAAAAAACCATGCCACTCACTTCCTGACAGAGAGGTGAAGAAGTTAAAATGTATAAAATGACCTATATTTGGGGGCATGGTTAATATAGGAATTTGTTTTGCAAGACTATATAGCTATATATTAGGAATTTTTGTTGTTGATTATTTGCTCAGTGGGAATAATGGGAGAGCTGGGATAGTTTCCCACACCAAGTTCCAGAGGCTGGTGGGGATGTTTTCTCTTTCCCTTCTTCTTCCTTCTTCCTTGGGAAAAGTGCTTTATAAAACAGAAATCCAGGACAGTTTGGCATAGACCAAAGGTAAGAAACCTACCACCTCCAAGGTCTTCAAGTGGCCCTTTGACTGAATCCAAACTTCATAGAATAAATCCCCTTATAAAAGGCTTTGTTCTATAAAACTTGAACTCAGTCAAAAGGCCACACCCAAGGACCTAGACAGCCCCATATGGCCTCAAGGCCACAGGTTCCCTACCCGTGGCATAGATTAACAGACAAGTGTCCAATCAATCTGAGGAAGTGCTAGTCATTGTAGAGCACTTTCCAGGAAACTAAGAACCCCAGACATGGAGAATCCTACAGTTGTTTGGTGACAAGGTAAATGGAAGTTATGAGGAACATGATGCCTTAGTGTCCATTGCTTTTTCTTCCCTTCAATCCTTTAAAATATCTCCTGTCAAGGAGAAATTGTAGATAGACATCTATTAGTCTATTTTTCTGTCTGTGTCTATCTGTCTCTTTTCCATGGTTTGGTTATATAGGCCTAGGGGGAATCATAGGATTATTATCGTATGGCAAGTTGGAAAAAGCTACAGATAGGATTTGGTGTAATGGAAAATTCAGGTCTTTGAGTCAGAAGTGATGAGTTCAGGCCCAGCTCTGACATTTGCCAAACACATGACCATAGACAACTCTCTTCAACCTTCTGGTACTCAGTTTCTTCATCTGTCAAAAGAGGATAATAAAATCCTTAGGGCAATATGAGCAGCAGGCTTTAAAAAAAAAGTTTATGGAAATGGGATTTATCATTGTAGTATCACTTATCTGACCATCTCAGAGCAATTTAAAGACTTTAATTGGGTGTTCCACACAGCTTCCCTTTTTTCTTCACTGCTCCCACATGTACTTACTCCCCAGGCATGGTGGTGGTGTCATTATTTCTCATTTTACACTTGAGAGATCTAAGTCCCTGGGAAGGAAAGAAACATTATTGAGGTCACCAGGTGGGAGGAGAGAGCACCAATAACTCAGGACAGTCTGTTTCCCCACCCACCACTGAAGTCCCCACCCTGTCCATAGGCCCCTGGAAACCTGATGGTAAGATTGGACAAGAGAAAGCACAACAAAGCCTCCATCTTATCTCCATCCCAATCTGTCAGGCTCCATATTGAAACCTAGATCAAAGCCCCTCAGTGAACACCGGCCATACAATTAGCTGTTATCCTTCATCGAGGACTCTAGCTGAGTGTGTGAGGATGTAGAATTGCAGGCCAATTTCATCTTGAAACCATGGAATGGGGGGAAAATATACTTTTCCAATTTGGTCAAGAGTAGGCTAGATTGAACTGGGTGCTGACCTCAGGGCCACCAGGTCTTGTCAAGAAACCCTTTCACACACTCTACTGGAGAGTTTCTTTTGGGGCTGGCATGCTCCATGGGAAATGATTTTCAGGATTGTTAGTACCTCCCCCAAACCAAAACTACAATGGTCAAGGGAAATCTGTTCTTATTTGACTTGCTATCAATTCATTTCAGCCAACAGTTATGAAGCATTTGTTATGTTCAGAGATCTGAGATAATTAGTAGGAAGAATGGGGGGGGGGGTGGAGTGGAGGGAATAGTTTGGAAGGGAGGAGATTAGAAAGTTTACTTAAGACATAGACCTTGACTTCACAGATTATGGGGATAACGCAAAATAATTTAGAATGACCAATTTTAACCCCAGAGAACAGAAGAGGAAATGAATCTCCTTTCTTTAATTGGAGAGATAGGAGACTATGGGTGTGGATTGTTGAATACATAGATACAGCCCTGGTCTTTTGATTCACTGATTTGTTATTTGTAAGGGAAGGTTCTATGAAGGGAAAAGAACATATATGGAAATGACTATTATGTGAAAAGGCAGCAATACAATAATCCAGGACAACTCCAAAAGACTCATTATGGAAAATACTATCCATATCCAGAGAAAGACATATGGAGTATGAAAGCAGATGGAACGCTCTTGCTTTCTCTCATGGTTTTTCCCTTTTATTCTGATTCTTCTTTCACAATGTAATTAATGTAGAAATATGTTTAATACGATTGTACATATAAAGCCTATATCAGACTGCATGCTGTTTTGGGGAGAGAAGAGAAGAGGGAGGAAGAAAAATTTGGAATATATATACTTACAAAAATGAATGTTGAAAACTAAAAATAAATAGTAAAAATATTAAAAATGAAAACGCTAGAGACAAAACAGGGTTGTTTTTTTAGAGAATGTATATAAATATAGAGTGAGTCAGTATGTGAATAAGTGACAGTAAAGCAGAGCTTCATGAGCTCAGGGAGAGGAACTGTCAGGAAACAATTCAAATCCTTCTCCTTCTCCCCATGTAAATCCTAAATCCCTCCTCTGCCTCCAGGAAGCTCTCCTGGCTTATGAGTTTGCCCTTACTGATCTCCATCAGAACTCCTACTGACCTTCAAAGCTGTCCTGTATAAATTTTCATTATCCAGTCTTCTTCTTATCATCTCCATTTACAGAGAGGAAAACAAGGCCCAGAGAGAAGATGGAACTAATTCCTCCCCGGGTTACCCAGCCAGCTCTTGTTAGGTCTACAACCTTGGTCTTGTGACCTAGGAGACATATCATGGAAAGATCTTTGGACTCAGTCGGTGTCAGGAGATTTGGGTCCCACTGCCTAGCTCTGTGACTTTGAACAAATTACTCTACTCCTCTAAATTTCACTTTCTGTAAAATGGGGATCACAATACTTGTATCACTTAATTCTCAGAACTGTCAAGAAAGCACAGTGCTTTTGAAATGTGACTCTACGTGACCCCATTTCTCCGTGACCCCATTTGGGGTTTTCTTGGCAAAGATACTGGAGTGGTTTGCAGTTTCCTTCTCCAGCTCTTTTTACAGTGAAGGAAACTGAGGCAAACAGGGTTAAGTGACTGGCCTAGTCACTCACTCACACAGCTAGGCTGGTTTTGAACTCACGAAGATGAAGCTTCCTGTGAATGGTTTGTCGTGCTATCCGCGGGGCCACCTAGCTGACCCTCTCTCTGGCTTTAGTTTACTCATCTGTGAAAAAAACGAGGGGGTTGGACTAGATGACCCCTGGGTCTCCTTCTAGCTCTACATTTGCCATCCTGGGATCCGAAACTCTTGTGACTTTTGGCAAGTCACTCCCCTTTCTGATCCTCATTTTCCTGAAATGTACAATGAAGAAGCTGGACTAAATACACTCTAAGGTCCCATAAAACTCCCATGATCCCGGGATCGTTCTTCCCGAACACTGCAGATCTCCAAGGCCTCTCCGGGAGCAGGAGCCATATCTTGCAGAGACAGCAGTGAACGCTCAAGCAAGCCCGGGAGCCCAGCAGGAGAGGCAGGAGAAAGCTGGCTGGCGAGTCGCCATGGTAACCCTTGTGTTTCCAGCCTCCCTGGCAGCTACGTGATCTTTAGCATGCACACTGCTGCTCCTGGGAGGTTGGGATTTAGAGTCTGAGCCAGAGGTTTAGCCCGATGTCCAAATAATACTACCTATCAGACAAGACAGCAAGAGGTGCTGGAGCGGATGGGAACCGCACAGGTGCCTTACAGGCGTTCGAGCCCCTCACTTCCCTTCTCAAAGGCGACTATGGCTCCTTGTTGCTCATAGGGTAAATTCAATTCAATTCATGCCCTACCTACTCTGGGAAGATTATCTTTATTCCTGTACTGTTGGCATTCGCTCCCTTTTCAAATAATCCTGAATGTAGAGGGCATCCCAAAAATCTTAATGCAGTCTTAAACTATTTTAAGACTTTTAGGACACATTGTACTTACTCATTGAATTCTACTACCCCCTCTCCACCCACCCCCCCACCTCCTAGAAGAATTTAAATTTTTGGAAGAACCCTTTCCTTTAGTCTTGTCTCTGTTTTCTAGTACCTGCCACACAATAGATATTTAATAAATGATTGCTGGGTTAAGTTGGATTGGAATTCAATCCAGCAGTCAAAGCCAGTAAACATTTATTAAGACAGGTATTTGTGCTAAGCACTGGGATACAAATGGGGAAGCAGTAAGGAGAAATCGAGATTGTCCCTAACCTCCAGGAACTATCTCTTTAGGACAAATAATACACAAAAGGAAGCTGAAAAAGTGGGGAGGGGGAGGCAAAGGTATGGTCTAGGAGAGAGGTACAAAGGAGCATAGCCAGGTAGGAATGAAAGAGGTGGCTGACCTGGGCCTCCTCTTTAAGGAAGTTTTGGGAAGAGTTCTTTTGTCAGCCCTCCACTCAGAGGAGTTCCAGAGGTAGACAGAAAACATTTTTCAAATGTCTATGAGATTTATAATGTTCTCTGGGAAAAAAAAAAGCCAGGACAAGAACAAAACAAAACAGTTTCTGCCCTCTAAAAACATTCTCCTGGGGTAGGGAGGGAGATATGTACACAAATTGGGTAAATGAATTTGAGGAGAGAGTATACACTTACAACTAGGAAAGGGATGCTTCCTGCAAGAGATGGGATCTGAAGATAGACAAATTTTTAAAGGGTAGATCTGAAGAGGGGGTATACTCCAGGTACGGGGGATTTGTGTAATGGACAGAAGTAGGGGATGGGATTCCAGTTCTGGGAATGGTAGTGTAATTCGGGTTAGAACACAGGGCTCTAGGCAGCGGGAATGGAGTGGGACGTAATGCTGAGGAGTTGACATTTTATACTAAAGGCAACATAGTGCCATTGAAGGTTTTTGTGCTGGGGGATGACATAGTCAGATTCATACCACCAGAAGAGGACTTCGGCTACTGTGTAGAGAAAGGATGGATTTGAAAGAGAAGAGATTAGGTGTAAGGAGGCAGTTAGTGAGCTATCGGAATAACCCAGGCCAGAGGTAATAAATACTAAAAGAGTATCCAAGTGAGCAGAAAGAAGGGAATGAGTATGGGAGATGTGGAGATGGAGTTGGCAAAACTTGGCAATTGGATATGGGGTGGGAGAGTGCAGGAGAAGGAAGAGACAAAGATTACTTGGAGAAGAGAACTAAGTGGATCACAGGTAGAATAGTGTTCTCGACAGAAAAAGGGAAATTTAGGAGAAGAGTAGGTGTAGAAGAAAAGGCTAGTCCTGTTCAGGTAAATTATTGAGTTTGCATATAAAATATGCAAGAGATGTCCAGCAGACCACTGATAGTATGTGAGGGGTCAGGGGATAAAAGAGGGAGGAAGATTTAGATTTGGAAGTCATCTGTACAGAAAGTGCTGCTTGAACCTATGGGAGCTGTTGAGATTGTCAATTTTTCAACAGAAGAAAAGGCCCAGGACAGAGCTCTCAGGGACATCCACACTGAGGGGAGAAGAGATGTAAAATGATTCAGTAAAGGACATTGAAAAAGAGAGATCAGGTAGGTAGAAAGAAGAAGAAAACAGGGTCATGAAAACCAAGAGAGAAGAGAATGTGTATGAAGAGGGGCTAGTGAGTGAATAGAAGTGAAAAGCAGCAGAGATATCCATCTAAGAGGGTGAGGACTAAGAAAATGCCAACAGGAATAGCAAGTTGAGCGTAATTTGTAACCTTGAAAGGAGAATAGGATTGAACAGTTGCTAGGTGAAGGAAGATAGAGAATCACTCAAGGAATAATAGGAGTGCCCTCTGGCAGCCAGGGTCCTGCTGAGATTACAATACATTAATCTGTAGAGTATCCACTTAGCATCAATAGCATGGTTTTCTCTAGGAGTTTTCTGCAGCTTGGCAGAACAAGTGGAAAAGATATGTGGGGGGTGGAGTGGGAGGGGGATTCAGGAATTAAGACCAGAAGAACATGAAGGATGGAAGGACAAGTGGGCAAAAGAGTCAAGGACTGAGCAAAATTTATAGTTGAATTGATTAATTGTAGTGTCAAGACAATGAAGTCCAGAGCAAGGGGTGGTGGCTAGATGGGCAGGGAGGAATGTAGTGATTGGAGGTTATGATAAAGATAAAGGGTATTTAGGTGTTTGATGAAAGGATAGGTTATTATGAAAAATAGGGATTACCAAATTTAGAATCACGGAGGTATCCCTGTTCTAGGTGATGGTGAGAACCAAATAATGATCATTCTTGTGAGTGACTGAGGTGAAGTAAACAAGGAAATCATGGGAATGGAAGGGGTTGATGAACTGGAAGACTATGGTGATTAAAAAGATGGTGATTAAAAAATGTCTTTAAATAGGACAAGGCTTAAAGTTGTAGGGGTTGGGCATGGTGGGGGGGCGGTCAATGAGTTAATTATTGAACTTGAGAAATGAGGCAGAGTGACTTAGAGTAGCTTGAAAATACTATGTGCTCAATAAAACATTACTACTTGTTCCCCTCAAACTCTTAAACTTTGTAGGCCTTTGTTTGTTTTCTGTCTCTTAAATGCATTTAAACTCAAATGCCATGCATTTGAGAAGGCTGTTCCCTTATGCCTATAACATACCTTGTTCACACCACAACCAACTGAAATCCTTCCAGTCCTTCAAGGCCCACAGCCAATAACACCTCCTCCATGAAGGCTTCTTTGACCACCATCACTTCAGGTGGAAATGATCTCTCCTTCATATTTCTCATAATCTTTTGTCTGGATCACTCCTTTCTGGAGTCTTTTGAACTCTGCCCATTGGAATTCTCTGGGTCTTTTAGTTATATTTTCTACATGACTCATCAACCTTTATCTATACAGACTTTATCTTTCCATTCCATTTAATTCAATAAACATTTATTAATGGTCCCTTTTACCTAATTAAAAAAATCAATCTGGGAGGAGACTTTCAAGGTTTCTGACCAAAAGAGAAACAATTACTATTATTCTGAGGCATCAGGGCCCAAAAAATAACCATTAAGTGGTGCTTGGGCAGGAACCTATTGTTGGCCAATCAAGAATTGGGTTTAAGGCATGATCTTTTGGACAGAAATCTAGCCAGTAAACCCCAAGATATCAAGGTAGGTTTCAGACATCAAAATTTACCTTCCTTTGGGCAGAGCACCTTCAGGTAAGAACATGATACGCCATGTGGAGAGAGGAGAGGAGAGAAGAGGAAGGAAGAAGAGGGGAGGGGAGGGGAGGAGTTGCCCAAATGGACCTGGACAGTTGGGTCCCCAGTGGGGATGCTCCTACTACTCACAGGTTGGTGTTTTTCCTTGTTCTTGAAGAAGACCATGATATCAGGAAGGTGATGACTTGCAAGTGAATTTTATTTAAGTGAGGAAGGGCTGTGCAAAGTCACCAGCCTCACTGTCTCCTCTGCCTCCTCTGTCTTCTCTCCACTTACCATCTGGGACTAGAGGCAAGATATAGATCAGGACACCTGGAGATGGCCCCTAAATAGCAGGTTTATAAGGCTAGAAAGGAAGGATCTAGATAGACTGTAGAGAACCATGAATGCCAGGGTCAGGATTCATTTCTGTAAGTGAAATAATGTGATAAAAGTGACCTTGACAGCTTTGTGAGAGAAGGATTGGAGAGGAAAAGGACTGGAAACCAAAGTCCAGTTAGGAGGTTATAATTAGTCCATGTGAGAGGTAATGAGTTCCTTAACTAGGGTGGTGACAATGGAAGTGGAAAAGAAGGTGTAGACTGGAGAGACAGTACCAAGACAGATTTAATAGAATTTGGCACCTGATGGAATGAGGGTAGTGAAGGAGATAGAGCAGTCAGCATTCACAATATTACATGATAGGCTACCTGCATGGGTATGATTTGAACAGAAAACAGAAAGGATACTCCCAAAATATTTCTCCTAAAGGATGTGAAAATTCTGTTTTTGTTATCTTTCATTTTAAAAATATAATCATCGTTTCCACCTGGGTGGTCCAGTGGGTAGAGCCTTGGGCCTGGAATCAGGAAGACCAGAGTTCAAATAGAGCTTCAGACACTTACTAGCTGTGTAACTTTTAACTGACTGGGACTTAACAGTTGAGTAACTTAACTGCTTCCTGCCTCAGTTTCCTCAATTGTAAAATTGGGTTCATAATAGCACTTCTGTCCCAGGATTCTCATGAGGCTAAAATGAGTTAATCTTTGTAAAGTGCTGAGCACGGTGCCTGGCATAGAGTAGACACTTAATAAATGTCTGTTCCCCTGTCCCCTTTCCCTCTTCTCTCCCTTAGAGAACAGTTCCTAGGAACAAAGAATAATAAAGAGAGGGGGAAGAAAAACAACTCACCCAAACTAGCTAGCACTTCATCTGAATGACAGAATAGCCATCGTTCAATAATGAAGGGCAGGTGGGGTGTTTTCTCCTCTCCGCTTTGGAGCCAAGCTTGATGATTACAATTGCATGGTATGCTTGGCTTCATTTTTTGCTTTGACAATTCCATTTTGGTTCCATTGGATTATGAGCAGCTGTTGGAATGTAAACAATTATCCTGGAATGTAAGGAATCTCTCCTCTTTCCTCTTAACCCCCAAACACACTTTGAATCTGAGTTTACCACAACTTGTGGGATAGAATCATGGAAAGGTATATGCTAATTTTGAGAATGCCTCTTTGTAGTGAGATGTAATAGAGTATCTGTTAAGTGCTTTGCAAACCCTAAAACTTTATGTAAATGTTAGCTGTCATTGTTATTATTATTATTATCATTTTGTTTTTGGGAGGGAAGATAGGGCAATTGGGGTTAAGTGACTTGCCCAAGGTCACACGGCTAGTTTTTGTGTTAAGTATCTGAGGCTGGATTTGAACTCAGGTCCTCCTGACTCCAGGGCCAGTGCTCTATTCACTGCACCACCTAGCTGCCCCTGTTATTATTCTTATAACAGATATTTTCAGATATAGCCAGGGAGCCAGGGTAAAGAGTAATAAGGGAGGTATTTTAAAGTGATAAAACATAAAACTATGCCCTTCCCCACTTGCAGATGAAAGGAACTATTTAAAGAAGCAGTGAGACTAAGTGGAAAGATCATGAGTGTAAACTTATGAAGATGGCCAATCGTACATCTGATGCTTGTTAGTGATGTTACATTGGGCAAACCATTTCACATTTCAGCCTCAGTTTCCTTACCTGTAAAGTGGTGATTATATTGGGGGATAATCTCAAAAATGACTAAATGATACCCTGTCAAATTCAAGGCAAACCATTCTACACCACAGTAATACAAGCCTATGCTTCAAGAACTGAAGCCAAAGAAGCTAAAGTTGATCAGTTCTATGAAGACCTAAAACATCTTCCAGTAATAACAGCAAAAAAGGTGTTGTGCATTCATCATGCTAAAGTAGGAAACCAAAAGATAACTGGAACAGTAGGCAAATTTGGCCTTGGAGTATGAAACAAAGCAGGGCAAAGAGCAATAGAATTATGTTGAGATAACTCTTTTTCAAGAACCCAAAAGGTAACTCTACATATGGCCATCATCAGAAGATCAATATAGAAATCAGATTGATTCTATACTCTGCAACCAAAGGTGGAGAAATTCCATACAGTCAGTTAAAACAGAACCTGGAGCTAACTGGAACTCAGATCATGAGGTTCTTATTCTAAAATTCAGACCATATTGGTATGACCTAAATAACATCCCTTAGGAATATGAAGTGGAAGTGATGAATGGATTTAAGGGATTAAAGTGTCTGAAGAAATATGGACAGGGGTTTTCAATATTGTACAGAGGCAGCAACAAAAAAATATTTCAAAGATAAAGAAGAGTAAGAAAGCACCATGGGACAACTAGGTGGCATAGCAAATAGAGCACCAGCCCTGGAGGACCTGAGTTCAAATCCAGACACTTAACACAAAAACTAGCCATGTGACCTTGGGTAAGTCACTTAACCCCAATTGCCCTGCCTTCCCCCCTCCAAAAAAAAAAAAAAAAGAAAGCACAATAACTCTCTGATAAAGTTTTACAAAGAATTAAGGAAAGAAGGAAAGGGAAAGGTGGAAGGGAAAGATATACCCAACTCAATGCAGAATTCTGGAGAAAAACAAGGAGAGATAAGAAGGTTTTCTTACATGAGCAATGCAAAGAAATAGAAGAAAATGATAGGATGGGAAAGACAAGAGATCTCTTCAAGAAAATTAGAGATATCAAGGGAAAGTTTCGTGTAAAAACAGGCACAATAAAAGAGAAAAATAGTAGGGATTTTTCAGAAGCAGAAGAGATGGCAAGAATACACAAAAGAACTATACAAGAAAGATTTTAACATTACCTAAAACCATGATGACTGCAGTGCTGTGGTTACTGACCTAGAGCCAGACATCCTGGAGGGCAAAGTCAAGTGGGCCTTAGGAAGCATTGTTAGCAATAAGGTTATTGAAGGTGATGAAAAAATCTTGGGGTTTACTGGCTAGATTTCTGTCCAAAATGAAATCCAGCTGAGCTATTTAAAATCCTAAAAGATGTTGCTGTTAGAGGACTGTACTCAATTTGCTGATGAATTTGGAAATTTCAACAGTGGCCACTGGATTGGAAAAGATCAGTTCATACCTCAATCCTGAAGAAAGGCAATGCCAGAGAATATTCAAAGTACTGAACAATTGTGCTCATTTCACATACTAGCAAGGTTATCCTTAAGATTCTGAAAGCTAGGCTTCAGCAATATGTGAACTGAGAATTAGTAGAAGAGTAGACTGGTTTTTGAAGAGGCAGAGGAACTAGAAGCAAAATTGCTAGCATTTGGTGGATTATGGAGAAAGAGTTCCAGAAAAACATCTACTTCTGCTTCATTGACTTCACTAACGCCTTTGACTATGTGGATCACAACAAATGTGGCAAGTCCTCAAAAAGATGGAATTACCAGATTTACTTGCCTCTTGAGGGCCAAGAAGAAACAGTTAGAACCAAACATAGAACAATGTATTGACTTAAGATTGGAAAAGGAGTACACATGATGGAAAATGCTATCCACATTCAGAGAAAGAACTATGGATTCTGAATGCAGATTGAAGCATACTGTTTTTTCTCTTTTTCCCCTTCCTCTTGGTTTTGCCTTTTTGTTCTGATTCTTCTTTCACAACATGAGTAATGTGAAAATATGTTTAATATGATATATATGTATAGCCTATATCAGATTGCACACTGTCTTTGGGAGAGGTAGGGAGAGAGGGTGAAAATTTAGAATTCTATATTTATAAAAGTGAATGTTGAAAAAAATAATTTAAAAAAGGAAAAGGAGTATGATAAGGCTGTATGTTGTCACCTTATTTATTAACTTATGTGCAGAGTACATCATGTGAAATGTCAGGCTAGATGAATCGAAAGCCAGAATTAAGGTTGCTAGGAGAAATATCAACAATCTCAGATACACAGATGATTCTAGTCTGGTAGCAAAAAGTAAAGATGAATTAAGGAGCCTCTTGATGAGGGTGAAAGAGAAGAGTGTGAAAGTTGCCTTGAAGGTTAACATCAGAAAAAGTAAGATCTCGGCAACTGGTCCTATCACTTCCTGGTAAATAGAGGGAGAAGAAATGGAAGCAGTGTCAGATTTTATATTCTTGGGATCACAGATCACTGCACATAGTGACTACAGCCATGAAATTAAAAGATCTTTGTTCCTTGGAAGGACAACTATGGCAAATTTAGATAACATACTAAAAAGCAGAGGTACCACCTTGCTGATTAAGGTCCATTTGGTCAAAGTTATAGTTTTTGCAATTGCACTGTATGGCTGTGAGAGTTCAACTATAATGAAAGCTGAGTGCCAATCTATGCTTTCAAATTGTGGTGCTCAAGAAGACTTTTGAGAGTCCTTCGGACAAAAGGAGATCAAATCAGTCAATACTCAATGAAATTAATTCTGGCTATTTACTGCAATGTCAAATACTGAAGCTAAAGCTTAACTACTTTGGACATATAACGAGAAGAGAGGATTTGCTGGAAAAGATTCTGATGTTGGGAAAGATTGAAGGCAAAAGGAAAAAGGGATGGCAGAGGATGAGATGGATAGATAGCATCATGGGAACAATGAAGATGAACTTAGACAAACTTCAAGAGATAGTGAAGGATAGAAGGGGCTGATGTGCTATGGTCCATGGGGTCATGAAGAGTTGGACACAATTGGACAACTGAATAACAACAACGAAGTGGAAATAATCATGCTTCATAGGGTTTTTGTGAAGATCAAATTAGATAATGTATGTGAAATGCTTTGCAAACCTTACAGGGCCACACATCTTATCTATTATTAGTACTGGAGACTTTGGGTCAGATTTGAGGATGGACTGATTGGCAGATAGAGGCTCCTGGGAAATGATCTTTCTTTCTTTGAACTTCTCACAGAATTTTCTTCCTATGTTTTTTCTGCACTTATTCTAGGTTACATTATAATTATTTATATTTGTATCTACTTGTAATGCAAATTTAAAGATCTTCCCTGGCCCTAGGCCCTTTGACAGGCTTAAGAGATCTGAGAACCTTCCATGATTTAAAAATATACTCTGCCCCCTAATAGGCTGAATGTGGTTACATGGAGCCTGTGGCAAAAGGCTTGGTTTTCAGGAATGCCCACACCTTGATGCTGTGTGATTGGGCAGTGGGTCAAGAGGGTTGTGATATTCTCTGAGCCAGGAGAAGGCTATATAATCCCTGATGTGAGGCTTTGCTTTGGGGCTCACTTAGAAAAGTGTTGTGTGAATTGACCAGATGAGATTCTGGGCAGCCGTTGAGAGCTCCCCAGCTTTGAAAACCCAGATGTTGATGCTTCCCTCTCTGGTAACTGTGATTTGGTATTGATGTAATGATCAGACAGTTTGGAAGCCTGTCTGCTTGATCTGTTTCTCTGTCTTGTAACTTCTGTCTGTATACTCTGAAGTTCGGAGTACTGACCTTTTTCCCCTGAACTAGGTAAACGATATATGTTTGATTCATTAAAGTAAGCTTGTTAACCCATTTTGAGTTGCTTTCCTTCAGAAAAGCAGATCTAAGAACCTGTGTTGGCAGCCACCCTGGGGATATTGGGGTGCTTGCCGCTACACTACTCTTTGTATTTTGTTGTTTAATCAATGATTCTTAGAGAGTCAGTCTATCCTTCAGTCCTATTTCTCTCTACAGGACAGTGCTAACTCATCAAGAGATAACAGGATTTGTTGATCTACATAATAAGAATTTAGCTCTGAGACCCCATCCTCTGCTGTATATTACTTCCTTTCTGACTACTATATTCAAGTGAGTACTTGTCATGTGACTGGCATAATTAGATCAACGCTATACAGAAGCAGATGAATGTACTTGTATACTTTTTATACTATTTATTCAGCATAGAAATAATAAGCAAATGAGCAATATTTAATAACAAGGACACAATACAGAATAAAACATCCACCAAGCACCTGTGAGGCTGTTTTCCTGAATCCCAGATGTTCCCCAAAGCATGGGACCAATTTGACCTTAGGAGGTCTAGGGCATGCAAAGATCCTGGGTTGTCCCCTCACTGAAAAAAAAAATGAACTGTAGCCCACAGAGTTTCTACAGAATGTTTGAATCATACTTCCAGTAGGACAAGTCATCAGAAATAGGGGAAGACACCCTAGACAAAATCTGAATCTGGCCAGGACTCAAGGCTTGTTGGTACTCCTCCCATTCTCAGCTATTCAGTTGCTGTTGGATACCTCTGACCACTTCCAGGCTTAACTATCCTATCATGGAGCCAGATGAATAGAGAAGTCACACCCAGGAGGACTAGTGGCCCCATGGTTTGTTCTGGTGACCCTTCCTCTTCCGCCTTGAGCCAGAATGTGGCACATCCTTTGCTGTAGCTTTGCTTCTCTTCAGCAGCCCTAATCAAATCTCTGTTGTTCCATGAAACAGGGTGGGACACAGCATACTGAATCAGAGGCATCCTATAAGTCCTTTAGGTAGGAACTGTATTTTATTTGTGTTCATATCCAGGATAGTATGAAAAAACCCCTCCACATGGGAGGGACTAATCTTTGTTCTGAGTTTGCTTTTGCTTTACATATACCCCCTTTCTTTTCTCGAATCCACTTGTAATCCTCCATGCTAGAAATTGCCAGCTTCTTAGCCAATCAGGTGAGACCCCATCCTTCCCTATTAAAAATCCAACCCTAATCCTGATGGTTGAATTTACTTGATGCGTGGAGTTAAGGCAAACCCAAGAATCCCATCCGTTGAACGGGGGAGGAATATGAGATTTCTGTGTAACAATGTACCAAGTACCTGTGTGATGTGATGAGTGGCTGATCCTCTGTTAATTTAGATTTGGTATTGGGAGAAATGAAACTCATAGGTCACTCAACAATTAACAAAAGAAGGTTTACTTAGACGCTGCACAGAAAGGATGTTCAACATGGATGCTTCAGCGCTTTGATTAGGTAAACTTGCCTGCCCTCCTCTCTGTATTGAAAAGGGCCTGATCACCAGGGTACTATGTGATAACTAGTATATCCAAAAGTTTGGAGAGACTCCCCTTTATGTGGGTGTGCCCTTTTATGCCTTCAAGTGACCCAGAAACCATGTGAGTATGGCCAGAGGCCACAAGGAAGCTCAAAAGATATGAGGCTTGAGCCTTAGCTTAAGCCAAAACAGGCTTGGGGAAAGTTTTGTTACCTTTCTTGAAAATACAAAAACAAAAACAAATTTAGCCTAACCCATATAGGGTGGAGAGGGGATACCTTCATAATCAGTGAGCCTTGGGTGAACTTTCCCAGAACCATCATTGACTTCCTTCTCTTGTCATGGTCCATCATCTCTGAAGCCCTGGAGACCTCCCAGCTTATATTTTTTTCTTGCCTTTCCCCTTCTTAATTTGGAAATGTCATATGTTACTCCATATTGGCCTGTCGGTACTACCCTACTTTTGAAATTGTCAACTACTGCCCTGGTGGTGGGTGTTGCCTTACTATTATCATTCACTTGTTGGCCTTTTCTATCCCTTCATGTTCCTACTCTAGGATTTCAGAAATCAAGTCACTTAGCCTTCCCTTGAATGAGTTAAAATGAGTCAAATAAATACCTATTCCTTTGCATCGTTTGAAGATGATCTTAAACTCAACATGTCCAAAATAGAACTCATTATCTTTCTCTCAAACCCTCACCCACTAGTAGGATTTCTATTCATGTCAAGGTTGCCATCATCTTCTCAGTCTTCCAAGCTCTCAACTTAGGCACCTTCCTTGACTTCTCATTATCTCTCAATACCCCACCCCTACCCCACTCCCCATATCTAATCTGTTGCCAAGGCCTGTCAACTTCACTTTTGCAACATTTCTTCAATATGCTCCCTTCTCTCCTCTGACACGGCCACCTCTCTAGTGCAGACCTTTAACACCTCATGCCTGGACGATTGTCCTAGCTTCTGGTGGCTCTGCCTGTTTCACGTCTCTGCTCCTATCCATCCTTCATTCAGCCACCAAGGTGATTTTCCTAGAGTACAACAAGCCCAACCATGTCACTGCCCTACTCAATAAACTCCAGTGGCTCCATATTGCTGCCAGGATCAAATATAAATTCCTCTGTTTGGCATTCAAAGCCCTTTATAACCTAGCCGCTTTTTGCCTTTTTAGTCTTACATCTTATTCCCAGATACATACTCTTCAATGCAGTGCCACTGGCCTCCTTTAAATTCCATCAATAAGATACTATCTCTCAGGTCTGGGCATATTCTCTGGCTGTTCCCTATTCCTTTCTCTCCTTATTTCTTTTATCTCCTTCCACCTACTGCCTTCCCTGGCTTCCTTTAAGTTCCAACTAAAATCCCATCTTTAGCAGAAAGTCTTCCTCAGCTCTTCATCCCCCTGTTAGTCATTTCCTATTTATCTTGTATATGGCTTTTTGTACATATTTGTTTGCTTTTTGTCTCCCCCTTTAGAAAGAGAGCTCCTTGAGTACAAGGATTGTCTTGCCTCCTTTTGCATCCCCAGAGCTTAGCTTAGTGCCTGGCACATAGTAGGCATTTAATAAATGTTTTATTGACAGATAAACTTCTTCTGTGAAGCCTACCTTTAAGTCCCAGAGTAGTTACAATACACTGGGAGAATATTTCTCCTATAATATATCTAATCTATATGATGTGTAGTAGTAAAGTAATGGGACTGATTTTTGTATCAACTATGCTAGAACTTTATTCTATAGGCCCTTAGTGTAGACCTCCTTGGAGGCTATATGCTTATTATTTGACATTTGGTCAAAATATTTAAGGTTATAACATAAGCAAAGGGTTGAGCCAGTAAGTACCTAAGTGTGCTGACTCCCATTAAATCACTCTTTCCAACATACCATATGGCATCATGATCACATATGCATATCATTAAGTAGGTCAGATTAACTTTAGTATAAATTTTATTGGATTATAAAACTAAACTTTTTATGTGTACCCAGTTTTCATAGTGTTACTCACAAAGTATAGTCATCTGATCACAGCTTGAAAAACTTAGAGGGAACATTGACCACAAGTTATCTTTTGGGTTCCTTCAAGTGACCTTTGATATCCAGGTTTGGTTTTGGAGACCTTCTGTCTAATGCTACCCTAATGAAGGAAGGAGTAAGAAGGGGTTGGAGTTTAGTGTCAACTCTAGATCTCGTCTGCTTTCGTTGACATGTAAATTGTCTTTCATCAGCTCAAAGGGTTGCAGGGTTGGGAGTTATCAAGGGGTCCAGCTATAGCTCAGACTTCCTAAGAGGGACCACATCTATGGATTTTCTATGTGCTCTTCCATCCCCTAAGTATTGTCTGGATCCCCAATATGAAGTCTGACTCAAAGTGGACTTAGGTTGATGGGAACACTCCTATGGTTTATTTCATTCCTGCCTAAGTTCTTACTATAACAAAACAATCTTTAAGCCTCCCCAAAGTTTGGGGGTGGAAGGCTACTAGTAGCTGGGACTTTGATAGTCTCTAATGCCTTATAGTCAACTGATATGAGTTCTAGAATTCTGTCTTAAGGGGTAGAGATAACATTAGGGATGATAATGGCACACCTCTTTTTATCTTTACCGCATTCAGATTATAAGTCAACTCCAAAAGAGGCAGCCCTTAAAGGCAAATCTCATGTTTCATATTCTTTTTTTTTATCCTACATAGCACTTAGTACAGTACTCAGTCAAACAGTAGAATTTTAGAATGTTAGAACCAAAAGGACCCTTAGAGACAATCTAATCCAAAATACTAATTTTACAGACAAACCAGGGCCATATCACAGGAAACTAATGTCAAGGTCAGGACTAGATGCTAAGCTTCCTGATGCCTTACTCCAGTGTTCTTTCTACTATACCACAATAAATAAGTTGTTTCTCTTCTTTTAGCTTCAGTTTTCTCATTTTTAAAAATAAATTAGAGGGTTAAATTAGATAATCTCTAAGGTCCTTTTAAACTCTAAAGCCTATAATTAGGTTTAATTCAGCAAAATATTTATTATCTACCATGAGCCTTTAAAGCATTGTGTACTGTACAATATTAAAACAAAAAAGAAACAAGCATATCCCTTGAGGACCTTATGTTCTATGTGATCTCTTTTAAGCTATATCCAACTTAATGCAAATGATTCCACATTGGTCAAGAATAATGGAGTAAGGATGGGCTTAGATGAGGTTGGGACATATTGTTGGACTGTGGATATAGCATGGGGCAATGGACTTGGCATCTGGAAGAATTGCCTATTGTTGAAGACCCAGTTCAAGTCCTGACTCCTCTGTGAGTCTTTATCAACTATTCTGATCACCACTATTGAACCTTGGCTCTCTCTCTTCCCTGGAAATCCAGGGTGGACCCTCTGGATCACATGGTTTGGACTTAGTGCCATAGTATCCCTTCATTTGTACCTTACCTATCAGTGCCTGATTAGAAGCTATCACTTAATCTTCACTGGTTGTTTCACACTTGTCAGTCTTTGGTCTTCAATGAGAGCTCAGTGGGGGCTTATCCTCTTTTATATGCCCTGAAAACACCAGAGTCTGTGGTTGGGAGGAAGGAAAGGGTATAGAAATGGGTGTGTTGTGTTCTTGGACCAAGAGGACAGAGTCACAAAGAGGCAAAGTGATGTAGGAGATGTGGTATCAGGAAAATTAGGCTTCAAATTCTACTCCAGGGACTAGCTGTGTGAACTTAGACAGGAGGAACATAGCAAGTACTTAATAAATTCTTATTGATTGATTGAAATTGTCTGGACTTCAACTTCCTCATATTTAAAATGAAGCCTTTGGACTTGACTGCCAGGTAATGGCATGCTGGCAAACTTTTAACAACCAGCTGCCTAGACACACTTTTAAATTTAATCTACATTATTAGCATTTTCTCTATTCCTTTTTTGCCTATACAATCAACAAAATAATACATTAAGCCCTGTTTTTAACATTTGCTGATTCCCAAGATGTAAATAACTCTTACACTGAAAATTTGATAACTATCTAGTATGTGGGGCTCCAGCACAGCCCTAGATATACTGATGTGGCCTTCAAGAATATAGGGTCATTCCCAGTGATACTACTACTAAGTCAAATAAAAGGGAAAGGACCTTTTGCAAATATTTGTAGCAATTCTTTGTGTGGTGGCAAAGAACTAGAAACTAAAGGGATGTTCATCATTGGAAGAATGATATGTAAATATAACAGAATACTATTGTGCTCTAAGAAATGATGAAAGGGATAGTTTCAAGAGAAGCCTGGAGAGACTTATATGAACTGATGCAGAGTGAAGTGAGCAGAACTAGGACAATCATTTGCTCAATAGCAACACTTTAAAGACAAACAACTATGAAAGCTTTAAGAACAGTGACCAATGAAATAACTAATAGTAATTCCAAAGAATCAGTATTGAAGCTTTCAATCCACCTTCTAACAAAGAGGTGATAAACTCTGGGTATATATTTTTCTTTTTCCATAACTGAGGTGAAGTGGGAGGGAGTGAAGATAGATATTTGTTCACTGAAAAAAAATTAAATAAAAAAAGAATACATATCAGAGTGAGGCATTAAAGAAGGATTGTAATGAACACAATAATTGATATAAATAATGAGGATTCTGAGTCATAAGAAAAGATTAGATTATGCTAAATAACTTCTGTTTAAGGAGACAGAAAAATATGTAAAAAATTTAATCATAGTAGCTCACATTTATATGGAATTTTATAATTATAAACTATTCTCCATACATTATGTCATGTCATCCTCACAACAATCCTGTGAGATGATAGATTTGACAGTTATCCCCATTTTGTAGCATTTTTTGGTATCTGCCTCTTTTTCTCTATCCCATTGTAACCACGCTACTACTAACCCAGATGGACTTTTGTAATAGTCTTCCAACAAATCTTTCTATCCCACTCTTTCCTCCACCTCTTTCAATTATTTTTCATAATTGACTAATCTTTCTTATGCATAGTTCTGATCATGTTGCTCCTCAGTTCAAATGTCATCTTTTGCCTATGGTGTAAAGTTCCATTTTCTTTGCCTGAATTTCAAGATCATCTGTAATTCATACTAATCAACCTTTCTCACATGAATCTCCTCAACATGTTATGTATTTTATTCAACTTGTACTATTCTCTGTTTACCCTATTTTCCTGCCTTCCTGCCTTTGCTCATGTTTTTCCACATGCTGCTCCAGGAAGACTTCTCATATCCCTCAGTTAGTAATGATCTTCCTCCTCTGACTTCATCTAGTATTTGGTTCTTTCTGCAATTCTATGATACATTTATCATGTGTTGTTGCATAATATAGTTGTCTGTCTTGGTCTCTTATCTCACTATTAGACCTTAAATTTCAAAATGAAGAGATTGTATCTCATCTAAACTTTGTATTTCCCTCAACACTTAGTGCAATGTTATGCTCACATAGTAGTTGCTTAACTGTTGAAAGTTGAAAGGAAAAAAAAATTTTAACACCTCCCACAGATAACTCTTCAAATATTTGAAAAAAGCTATCATGTACTTAAATATTTTCTCCTCTAGGCTGACATTGATCTGTTATGAGTTGCTGCCTTGAAGTTTCCAACATACATACTAAACTGATATTCCCTCAAAAACTCTAACCTCTCAGGTCTTCAATTTATTCCTTTCCCATGATTTACTCTTCTAATCCACTTCAGCTACAGATGGAGATGGTCATGCCTTTGATCTTACCATCACCTACAAGTTTTCTACTTTCACATACATCAACTCTCAAATGCCTTTATCTGATCATAATATTTTGTCATCCTATATCTCTATTTATCTTACATCCCCTAATTTTGTTTTTGTTCTCATGCTTCTTTCTGATCCCTCCACCCCTCATTTTTTCTGAGGTGATTACCCTTGTACTAACTAGACTTTCCTCATTTTCCCATCTTGACCCCTTAGTGAACCAACTCTACACTCTTCTCTTGAGTCCTTGTGCTCTCACTGATCTTGCTCTGTCAAGCTCCAAGAGTACTCCCACTGTCCGTTGCCTTTACTCCTACTCACAGTATTTAGTAAGTACCTGCTAATATTTAATTATGTATTTGACAAATATTTACTAAAAACTTCATATAACTCACATTTCTATAATGCTTTAAGATTTTTAAAATAAGTTTTTTAATATGGAAAAATCTTCCTTCTCTCTCTCCCCCCTCCACTCCCCCAACCCTAACCAAAGAAAGAAAGAACAAGATCCCAGTTACAAAAATATACATATATATTCAAGCAAACAAAATTTCTACATGGACCATGTCCAAAAAATATGTCTTATTCTGCCTTTGAGTCTTCCACCTCTCTATGTAAATGTGGGTAGCATGTTTCATCATTAGTCCTCTGGAATCATGATTGGTCATGATGCTGATCAGAGTTCATTAGTTATTTAAACTTTTTATGACTATAGAGTATTGTTGTCTTTGCATAGTTATTCTCCTGGTTCTTCTAACTTTGCTATGAATTAGTTCACACAAGTCTCTCCAGGTTTTTCTGAAACTATCTCTGTCATTATTTCTTATAGCACATTAGTATTACATCACATTTATATGCCATAATTTGTTCAGCTATTCCACAATTGATGAACACCCCTTTAATTTCCAAGTTTTTGCCACCACACAAAGAGCTATAAATATTTCTGTATATTCCTTAACTAGAGTTTTTTTGCTCAGAATTAATCCTTCTCTTAATCCCCTTTTTCACTTCTCCCCTTTCCCTCCTGTTTTCCTATTGAGTGAAGGGTATTTCTGCACATGTGTGTGTGTGTTACAAGTATGTGTATGAGTGTATCCTTCTATCCTTAATCAGATCAGATCAGATGGGAGTAAGGTTCCAGTATCAGATACTCCCTCCAACCCCTTCTCCTCGTTTGAACAGACTTTTACTTGTATACCCTGATTATGCAAGATGATTTTCCCTAAACTTCCTTTCTCTTTCTCACCTCCCCCTTGTATATATCTCTCCCCATCCTTTTTCATTCTTCTTCTAATAGCATCAAGACATAACAGAGCCACTCTCAGGCCTTCTGTCTAGTTGAACTCTCTTTATGACCCCTGATGATAATAGGGTTCAGAGTGAGTGTGTGTGTCATCTTCTGATATTAGAATGGGAGGGTGATCTCTGGCCCCTGATCAGGACTAAGCAAGTTCCCAGCCTAGGCTGGATCTGAGCAAGCAGCACCTGTGCTTGCTTCCTTTGGAGTGTCAGTAGACTACTGTTGAACTCAGTTGCTATCGGCTAGCTGGAAAGTCCTACTGGTTCAGAACAACAGATTTGTAGAATTCCCTTTTATATGGATTCCTGCCCTGCTTATTCCACTGCAGGCTTCAAACTGGACTAGAAGTTAAAATCAAGATCCATCTCTGCTCCTGGGAGTCAGAGCCATAGCTACGCTTTGCTTCTGAACTTGTTTCTCAAAAGTACACAGCTTATGGAGCAACTAGGTGGCACAGTAGATTGAGCACTGGCCCTGGAGTCAGGAGGACCTGAGTTCAAATCAGGCCTCAGATACTTACTAGCTTGTGACCCTAGGCAAGTCACTTAACCCCTTTACCTCCCCCCCAAAAGTACATAGCTTCTTATTTCATAGTGCCACCTTTAGGCACAGGTCTGCCCCTCATTCCATCCTGGATCTCTGATCTGGAACTGGGTAGTAACAAAGCTGCCAGATGGTACCTGTTACCTCAGCCTGCATGAAGCTACAGTGCTCTGGTATCAGTCTGGGACATTGTCTTGCCTTGGTGTACAATCTTAGTTCTTCTTTATTCCCTGGGTGCTAGAAGGCTCTGCCTGTGAGCTCCTGGCCAGACCTCATCCCTAGTGTCCACAGACTGCTCTGTCTATCTCTCTATGCTGACCTTAACTGGAAAAATGACTCACTGTGACTTTTTGTTGGATTTCCCCATCAAGATTTGGTCTGTGCATTTTCTATATCTGTTTGGAGGAGTTTTTTGGTGGGGATGGGGAGAGGGGGAAAGAAACTCATTGTATTTCTTGCTGCTACTTCTCCATCTTGGCTCTGGCCCCAGTGCTTTAGGATTTACAAAACACTAATGTTCAATGTGCAGGTATTTGTAGAACCTGTATTTTATTGCATGCCGCCATGGAGGGAAGGGGGAGGAGAGGGCGGGGAAGAAAATTTGAAACTCAAGGGATTGTGGAACTGAATGCTGTAAACTAAAAGTAAATAAATAAATTTAAGATTTACAAAACACTTTCCACACAACAACTCTATGAGTTTGTTGACAGTGGAAAACAGTAGCTCAGAGAGAGGTTGACACATTTTCATGATCAAATAGCTAAAAACGTGAGAGCTCTGATTTAAACACGGTTCTCTTGTCTCCAAGTATAATGTGCTATCACATCATACGTGCTTCTCCGGATCCTGTTTTCTCCTTCATATAATGAGATATTTGGATTACATGGTCTTCAAGGACTTACTCTAGCTCTGACGTTCTATGCTTTTAAGTTCCATGATTTGAAGGTATTTCCATATCCTGGTGTCCTGACACAGAGTTAACAGTCATGATTACTGTAGAAGGCCAGGTTTAAAGCAGCCCAGGCAGCAGCTATCTGAACGAGAAGATGCTGGCAGCAAATTTGATGGACGAGGAATGTCTAAGAAGATGGAAATATGGCTCCTACAAGTACTACCACCATCCATCCTTTCACTAAATCCTCCAGTGCTTAATTATAGTGCAAATGACCCTGGGTTCTCCAAGATTACGTCAATGAAATATAAGCTCTGGCATACCCCGGCACACTAGAAATGCTTTAGGCTGAGCCATGGCTTATGTAGCTGTCATGTGAGGTCTACTATAGCATAGCATGAAGTTCTTCAGAAGGTTGACCACTATGTAACTCCTAGTGTAGAAACTCCCTCCACAGATGAAGAACCAGCAATTCTTCCGAAAATTAGGCTTAGAGGGTTGCCTGAGAGCTTAAATCAAGTCAAGAAAAGTCTTTGACTAGCTGCACAGCTAGTATGCCTTAGACGCAGAACTTTAACTCCTGTCTTTCTGACTCTGAGGTTAGCTCTCTATCCACTTCAGAGAAATGCTGACCTCTGTCCTAAGGATAATTGTTTATCTATTAGAGGATGAACAACAATTATGACAGTCCATTATCTATTTAGGCATTTGACACCAGTTCCAATTTAAATTTTATGCCACACCAAGTGGACAGTGAAACTCACATCATACAACTTTCACTGGGTGCTGTCACATTTACTATAAAAGTACATATTTCGGTATATATTTTACCTCATTAGAATCTAAGTTCCTTGAGGGCAGGGACCTGGTTTTTACTTTCTTTGTCTCCTCAGCACTTAGCAAAGGGTCTTGCATCTAGTAAGGGCTTATTAAATACTTGTTAACTGATAGATTGACATAATTAGCTCCTGCTTTGTAAAAATCAGCTTTTCTCCAGATCTCTGCTCTGGTTATAGTCACAAAAGACAGCTTCTGTTCCCTGACATTAATCTCACTTGGAATAACAAGAATTACTTTCTCTTCTTTAGTAATAGTATTCAGCCCATGCAGAAACTCTGCTTTGTAAATGGAAAGCCATGTATTGTTCTGCCTACAGTGTGCAAAGCACTTTCTTTTTTGTTTGTTTGGTTTTTTGGAGGGGGGAAGGCAAGGCAATTAGGGTTAAGTGACTTGCTCAAGGTCACATAGTAAGTGTGTCAAGTGTTTGAGGCTGAATTTGAACTCAGGTCCTTCTGACTCCAGGGCCGGTGCTGTATTCACTGCACCAGCTAGCTGCCCCTCCAAAGCACTTTCCTAGCGATTAGGGGTAGATTATATTCAGGAACATGGTGGATGATTCCTGCTCTCAAGCAGCTCATTCCTCAGATCTCACGGTGTTTTGTTCTGTAACTCCTTGGTGCACTTATCTATTGGGTATTAGAAGAAGTTTCAGATCTAATTGGGAAGCTTTCCCAAACAACTTTATGGCATAATAGGTTGTAGGCCATTGTTAGTTGACAATCCAATTGAAGAACCTAATGGAATCATACAGCATCATCCCTTGGATGAGGGCCACTGATAGGACACAGGGGACATCTAGAGATTGGCTGGCTGAGGCTCAGCCCTGCCCCTGGAGGCTTTTAAGAAGCAATATGCTCCCACTCTGGGAAACTCCACTCTTGAAGAAAGCACTCATCACATGTGCCCTGGTCACATGAATTCCTTGGATATATACCTGTGTTGGCTTGATCTTCAGGAATCTCCATTCTCTCTAATTATGCTAGATATGTTTATGGGCAAGTGAACAGAAGGTTCATGGGAAAGATACTCTGTTGTTTTCTTTCTTACTATGTCATTTTAGTAAATGTTATTGCTTTGTGCTAATTATATTCATTGACTGACTACTAAAAGTAAATCTATTAATGCAATTCATAAACTAGTTTCAGTTTAGGTTAAACTGAAAGTTAACCTTTTCTATTTCATGGACTCCTTTGAAAATCTAGTGAATACTAAGACTCCCTTGTCAAGATAATACTTTTAAATGCATAATGTATAATACATTGGACTATAGGGGAAATAAATTTTATTAAAAACAAAGATATAACTTTTCCCACCCAAGTTCATAGACAACCAGAAATCTATCCATGGACTCGTTGGGAATCAATGAACCCCAGGTTAAAAGCCCTGTTTTGTGGGATATAGATACACAAAGTACCTGGAAGACCAGCAGTGCAATTTTGCCCTTGGGGAGTGAAATTATCAGAATATCTGGAATTTATATAGTGCCTTCTACAAGTCAGTCACCTTGCTAAGCACTTTCCGAATATTATCACATTTGATCATCACAACTCTTGGAGATAGGTGCTATTATTATCACCATCTTACAGTTGAAGAAACTGAGTCAAACAGAGGTTAAGTGACTTGCCCATGATCATATAGCTAGTAAGTGTCTCGGGTCTTCCTGATACCCAGTGCACCACTTAACCTGCCTCTAGGTAACTGTAATAGTTATCTGTTTGTGGCTCATACTCCAATTAAATTCTCAGTTCCATGAGGACAGACAACAGGTTTAATCTAAACTCTATATCTCTCCTAGTATGGCACTGTGCACACAATACGTTTAAAGAAAACGTGTTGTTTTAGACAATGAGTAAGACAATTAGACAATGAGTAAGGATAGCCCATCGCCATTTGTTGTTCCCTAAAGAATGTCACTTGTTCCAACTCTCTGGTTTCTCCCTGGCTGTGAGCCACTACACCATCCTCCATTTCACAACTCCAGCCTAACTTAGTCAGCATTTGTTTATGCAGGTGAGCTCCCTGGCTTGACCTCAGAACTGCATTCTGACTGCCCAGATCACAGATTGGGCCATACCCTTTTCCTGTCAGGCAGGTTCTCTGTTTTTGGCTCTATTAATTGTCCCTGATTACTGGGACCACATTGGACAGTGGGCTTAGACAATGTGACAGAAAAAGTTTGGACACCTAAGAAGAGCGTGACAGAAGGACATATGGAGTCAGGTGCCTGTTTTTTCAAGACTAAAGCGATCTGGAAGAGAGTGGGAGCCTAAAGTGAAGGAGGTTACCTAGGGACACATGGAAGAATTAGCTTGGACAGAAGAATGACACAGAGACAATGCTACCTCACTGCAACCCAAAGGATGATGCATTTCTGTTTCAGATTCTACTGACCCAACAGGTCACCCTTGGCACCTCACCTTGCCTCAAGCCACCTACTCCTTTTGATTGTGTCCAGTCACTCACTAAAGTGGCATCTAAAACCAATTCTGTTGCCACATGATCTTGTCCGACATGACACTCGTTCTCTGAAGGACACATGGGATGAGGCGGGGACTGTTTTCGGCTCCATTCATCAAAGGTCACTGGGTCCAGTCAAACTCTGTAATCTTCCTCCCTGTCCCTGAACACATCCCTACCCTGGGATACAGAAACTATGGAATAGCAAAGCAGCCAGGGGCTCTTGTCCAGTTGATGAGACCATGAATGCATGTGTTTACTCTTCATTCCATTTTTGAAAACACAGAGAAAACATGACAAACATATATCAGGTCTCTTCAGCTCAGTCTGGGAAGGCATAAGGAGCTGGTAAAACAAGGCCTTGGTTCAGAGAGAGGGAGTTTACAAACAATGGAGGAACAAAGTTCTACCATCAATCAGTGGCACAAGCACCCTTGGTACCAAATTGTCTCATGTAGTACAGTAATAGTACTGATGAACATGATGAATGGAGGTTTGGAACAGTCAAATGGCTTGTCCCTGATCATGCTGCTGGTTGTGTCTAGGGTGGGATTTGAACCAAAATCTTCCTGACCCCAAGTCTAGTATTCTAGTCACCATGCAGCTGGGGAGAGAGGAGACCTGTCAGTCAGTCAGTCCCTGAGAGCTTATTTAGTATTGGGCAAAAGGAGCCATGTGATAATTACCTGGTGACTTGGCTTGTTTTGTGTTGACTTTGCTTTGTTCAGGAGCTGTGGCTTCACCAGACAAGTGTCATACCTCATCCCACACCTTCTTTGAAGGCCTCTATCTTATCAGGTAGCCTCTCTCTCCTTTCCTTCTACTTTTCTTCCCCATTATAAAGTGCTGGGGATCTCCCCGAGGATCCCACACTCTTAGCCCAAGGCTAACTGTGTGCTTTTCCCTATTTTCCAAAGCGATGCCTTGACTTGGTATGTCTTCTAAAACAACAGAACCCTAGATGGGCCATTATTTCTGCCAATGGCCACCATGTCTTCAGTGATTCTCACATTCTTCACGTCTTCAGTGATTCTCTATCACTATTTGATGTCTCTAAGCTGATTTTCTTGTTTGGATTTTGACACTTATCTCAGTTCTATGCCAAATGAGGATCTCATATCTCTGATTGGATCTGTGTGTCAACGGAAGTGGTGATATGGGGCTAAGTAATAAACACACTACTGGCTGGGCTGAGGAGGAGGAACTGGAAATGGCAGTTCTTCACAGAATTAGAGAATGCTAGCATTGAAAAGTACTTTAAAGTTGATCTAGTCCAACTTCCTCATTTTTTACATGAGGAAACTGAGGCTTATGGAGAAGTGACTTACTTAAAGTTCCTTAGCAAGTAAGCAACTGAGCCAATAATAGGACTTGGATTTTCTAACCTTAATTCCACACAACATTGTGCTTTCTCCTTTTGCCTTCTTTTAGACTCTAGAGTTGGGCTTCCAGGAAGCAAGGATTCTAGAAGATTCCTATCCTTCTGGTTCTCCTCATTGGTCTCCCTAATTCCAGTCTCTCCCTTCTCTAATCTATCATATACACGCTGCCAAGTGATTTTCCTAATTCACAGGTCTGACTAGTCAGCCAGCCAGCCAGCCAGCCAGCCAGTCAGTCAGTCAGTCAGTCAGTAAACATTTATTAGGTACCTAAAATGTGCCAGGATTTGTTAAGTGCTAGGGATACAAAGAAATGCTCTTATTAACTCTAGGATCAAATACAGATTCCTCCATGTGTCATCCCTTCACAGCCTGACTCCAACCTACCATTTCTATTTTATTATACATTACTCCTCTTTATAAACTTTACAATCCAGTCACATGGACCTTTTTTACTGTTCCTTATGTCCTACCTTCTATCTCTCATCCCCATGCTTCTGAACAGGCTCTCTCCAATGCCTGGAATATATTCCTCCTCACTTTCATCTTTTGGAATTCCTAGCCTCCTTCTAAACACAGCTCAAATATCACCTTTACATGAAACTTTTCCTGATCCTCCTCCCCATTGCTAATTCCCAAATAACTTATCCTTTATTTATGTCATATGTAACATGCACTTACATATGTAGATCTTGTCTCCCACTACACAAGGAAAAGACTTTCATTTTTGTCTCTCTACCTCAAGTCTCTTCCCACTCCAATCCATCATCCTATACAGTGCTGCCAGATTAATTGCTTCCCCTACTCCCAATTGGTGGTGGCTATTGGTACAGTAGATAGAGTTCTGGGCTTGGAGTCAGGCAGACCCAAACCTAGTTCAAATCTAGCCTCAGATACTTACTAGCTGTGTAACCCTGGTCTAGGTACTTAATCTCTATTTGTCTCAGCTTCTCCAACTATAAAAACAGAGATAATAATAGCAATTGTCTCCCAGAGTTGTTCTGAGGATTAAATGAGATAATATTTGTAAAAGCACTTAACACAGTGCCTGGTATACAGTAGGTGCTATATAGATACTTATTCCCTTCCCCTCACTCTATCTAATGGTTTCCTAGTGCCCCTAGGTTAAATATAAAGTCCTCTGTTTAGCATCTAGCATGGTTCCTGGCACATAGTTAGTGCTCAATAAATGTTGGTTGATGGTAAGGGAGAATCATCATCACCACCAATATCAACACTGGTATCATTCCCATTCCCTACTCTGACTTCCAACAACAATGCTAAGTTATATTTATATTATGCTATATGGTTTACAAAGCACATTCATGTTTCATATAATCCTAACAACCTTATGAAGACAAGTCATCAGAAATAATAATAGTCATTCTACATCAGAGGAAACTGAGTCTCAGAAGGAGGAAGTGAATTGCCCAATGTCACAGAACCAATAAGTGGTAGACAGGCAGCTAGAAGCCAATTCTTCTGATTCAGGCCTTTGCCCTTTTCCATTTTGCCTCCTTGATGAGGTTACACCAGAAACTTCATTGTGAAATGCCACAGTGATACCAGAATTGGGTCTCAGGAGTTGACTCCCAGAATCACAAAATTTTCAGAGTATATCCAATAACACAGGATAAGGCTGCTTAGAAGCACTGGTGTTTGAGTCCAGTGGTGCTAGAAAGAATAGGTTGGAGCTCAGCCAGTAAAAATGGGAAGGGAGAGCATTCCAGGTTTGGGGAGGAGCATGAAAAAAGGCACATAAGTAGGAAAGCACATGGGCATGTTCAGAAAGAAATGCCCGATTTGACTGTGGCATGGAATGAGTGGAAGTAAACCATATGAAGTAAGGTTTGAATGACAGCATGCTGCTAGATTAGGGAGGCCTTGATACCAAACGAATCTGGACTTTGGTTAGTAGGCAATAGGGAGTCATGGAAAATTTCTGAGCAGAGGAGTTACCTCACCACTATTCAGTACAGTCATACTGCCTTCCTGCTTGCTCTCCCTCCCAAACATTCCATTTTCTGTTTCAATCAACCAATCAATCAACAAATATTTGTTAAGTACCTACTATGTACCAGGCACTGTGCTAGGTGTTGAGACATGTACAAAAAATAAAACAATTCCTACTCACAAGGAGCTTTTTTTTCTTTTTTTTTGCTTTTTGGAGGGCAAGTGGGGTTAAGTGACTTGCCCGAGGTCACACAGCTAGTTTTTGTGTTAAGTGTCTGAGGCAGTATTTGAACTCATGTCCTCCTGACTCCAGGGCCAGTGCTCTATTCACTGCACCACCTAGCTGCCCCTAGGAGCTTATTTTCTAATGTATGTGTTTGTGTGTGTTAGAAATACATAGAATAAATAGTGAATAAATACTAATATATACAAAATAGGGAGGGAGGGCACTAGCATTTGGGAAGATTAGAAAAATCTTCAAACTGAAGATGGTCCTTGAACTGTGTCTCACCCCCCCACCCCGACTTAATAGTATTTTATTTTTTCCAGTTACATGTAAAGATAGTTTTCAACATTGACTTGTATAAGATTTTGAGTTCCAAAGTTTTCCCCCTTCCTCCTTCCCTCTCTCCTCCCCAAGATGGCAAGCAATCTGATATAGGTTATACATGTACAATCATATTAAACATATTTCCATATTAGTCATGTTGTGAAAGAAGAATCATATTTGTGGAACCTATATTTGATTACAAGCCACCATGGGGAGGAGGGGAGAGGAGAGTGAGGAGGAGAAAATTTGAAACTCAAGGGATTGTGGACTGAATGTTGTAAACTAAAAGTAAATAAATAAATTTAAAAAAAAAAGAAAGAAGAATCATAACATAAAGGAAAAACCATGAGAAAGTGAAAATATTCTTTTATCTACATCTAGGCTTCATAGTTCTTTCTCTGAATGTGAATAACATTTTCACCATAAGTCTTTTGGGATTGTTTTAGATTATTGTATTGCTGAGAAGAGCTAAGTCTAACTAAGTCGGTCATCACACATTGTTGCTGTTACTGTGTACAATGTTCTCCTGATTCTGCTCATTTCATTCATCATCAGTTCATGTAAGTCTTTTCAGGTTTTTCTGAAATCCACCTGTTTTGCTATTTCTTAAAGGAAGAAAGGGATTCTCTGAGGTGGAGGGAAAGAGGGAATGCATTACAGGCATGTGCAAGATATGGAGATAGAGATACACTGTTATCTGTGAGGAACAGAGAAGGCAGATTTGGCTAGATTACAAAGTATAGGAGAGGGATTCTTATCTACTGAGGCTAGGAAGATAGGTTGAGGCCAGGCCCTATAGGGCTTTAAAAGCTAAACAGAGGAGTTTATACTTTATCCTAGAGGCAATAGGAAGCCATTATTGTTGATTGAGTAAGGGAATCACATGGTCTGAACTGTATCTAAGGGGCAATGTGTATTATGGACTAGAGCAGGGAGAGACCTAGAGGCAGGGAGACCAGTGAGGAGGCTATTAGAATAACCTAGGTGACAGGTGATGAAGGCTTGAATTGTAAGCTGTGTGAATGGAGAGAAGGGATCATACATGAGAAATGTTGTGAGGATAGAAAGGACAAGATCTAGCAACTGACTGGAAATGTAAGTCAGTGCAGGAGAGTGTAGAATCCAAGATGATTCTGAGGTTATGAACCTTGGAAATGCACCACTGTGGCAGGCTGAGTCCTGCACCTCCAGTGCCCTCCCTCCATCCTTCCTTGCCACTTCCTTCTGGAAGACTTGCCTGATCTACCCGTTACCAGGTCAGCCTCCAAGATTGTCTTAGATCCCTTCTGCACACACCTCATGAATGGGGACATGGTACACATATTGTCTTCTCCTAGAGAATGCAAGCTACTCTAGGGAAGAGAATATGTCATTTTTGTCTGTATATCCCAGCACCTACCACAGTACCTGGTATACAATAGGTGTTTAATAAATGCCTTTTGATTGAGTGAGTGATCAGATCTTCACCTCAGACACATTTCTCTGGCAGTAATATGAAGAATAGATTAAAACAGGAGAGATTGGTAGGAAGCCTTGTGAGCACTTGACAAATCTGGGAGAACTAACAATGTCCCAGCAGCAGAGTATACAAGAATTACTCTTCCCATTTTTGTAGATGAGATCCTGAGGCTGTCTCAAAATCGCAAAGAGAATAAGTGACAAGTCCAGTTCTCTGATCTTTGAGGGGAATGTTCTTCCACATGCCAACCCTTTCATTTTGTAGTAGTTGTTGTTGTTGTTTCACTTGTGTTTGACTTTTTGTAACCCCATTTAGCAGAGATACTGGAGTAATTTGCCAAGTCCTTCTCCAGCTCATCTTACAGATGAGGAACTGAGGCAAACAGGCCTGATTAAGTGACTTGGCTAAGAGTCACAAAGCTAGTAACTGAAGTTAGATTTGAACTCAGGTCTTCCTAACTCCAGGTCTGGTGCTCTATCCACCGTGCTACCTAGTTCCCCCAACATTTGTTTTGCTTACGTGACTAATGTGGAAATAAGTTTGACATGATTACACATGTATATAACCTATATCAGATTGCTTGCTGTCTTGGGGCAGGGGAAGAGAAGGGACAAGATGCGGAGCTCAAAATCTTACAAATAATTATTGCTGAAAAACAAAACAAAGTATTCATTCTGCTTGTTTCCATCTGGTTTACATAGAGTTAGCATTAGAACCAGGTCACATACTGCTTGGCATCTCCTGTTGCACTTAGTTCAATACTTTGCCCATAGTTGGGCTCCATAAATGTTGGTTGACACCTCTTTTTCTTCTCTGACTACTGCAATTTCTCCCCTTTTACAAGGACCAGCTCAGCCTTGAAGGCATTCTTCTATGAAAACTTCCTTGAATCTATGCACTGGGAATTGGCCCCCTCTCATCTGTTCTCCCCTTTTTTTTCTTATTGATGATCTCTTTGGATTTCTCCTTTACCTTTATCCCCATTTAGTTTACATTACATTTATTTGTGTAGATGTTTCATCCAATGAATTAGACTGTAAGCTACTTAACAGCAGTTGCCATGTCTTATTTCTTTGGATCCTAGCCCCGAGCAGTGGAATTGAACAAGCACTGGACAGTGGTGTTCAGTTCTGGGTACCACATGTCAGGAAGAAATAAGGATCAGAGGAAGGCAAGCACAATATTCAGAGGCATTGAGTTCATTCCATGTGAGACTCGGTGAAGGAATTATGATGTCTAATCTAAAGGAGAGAAGACATGGTGGCAGTGGCTTCTGTAGGGGTGACATGATAGCTTTCTTCAAATGACTAAAGGTCTGTCATGTGGAAATAGGATTAGCTTGGGCCCAGAGGGTAGAATTAGACAGGAAAGCTGGGTCTAAGTCATAAAGGGACAGATTTAAGCTCCCTATAAAGAACCCTTTTCTAACTCTAAAGTGAGTGTCTAAGTTAGAGCTGTCCCAAAGGAAATGGACTTTTTCAGGAGGTGACAGAGTTCTGTGCACTAGAGGCATTCAAGCAAAGGCTTGTAATGTATGAAAAGTTTGAGACATAATTTCTGGGTAATTAACAATCATTTTATTAATTGTGGCTAGCAAATAACTAATAAAAGGATGGCCATTTAGCTTTCTCTCATAAACCAATGACCCCTCACAGAGGCCTCTTGAGGTTTATATATCTTCAGAAGAGTGGATGCTCCCAACAGGTAGAAATAGACTCTAATTGGTTAACAATTAATAAGAGAATGAATATTATAATGAGAGGTAGACCTATTCTATTTGTTTGTTTTTTATTTTTTGCCAGGCAATCAGGGTTAAATGACTTATCTAGGATCACACAATTAGTAAATGTCAAGTGACTGAGGTTGGATATTAACTCAGGTCCATCTGACTCCATGGTGTTCTGTCCACTGTGCTATCTAGCTGCCCTTGAGGTACATCTATTTTAATGAAGTGTTGGGGGATAGTGACTTTGATTATATCACTCTTACTCCTCTTTACTCAGACCTTCCCCATCTGGAACAACCTAGACAAAGTAATCTACCCCCACCCAAGCCTGTCTGAGTAGAACACATCAGCCAGAATTCACCTAGATGAGATACTCTTTGTAGGGTTTTCTAGTTATATCCCAAAGATTTGGGTGATCTCTCTGTCATCAACGTCCTTTAGAGGCTGACTGAATAACCTACAAGGGGCTGATTTTTGAATGAGGAAATAGAAAGGAAAAATCTTAATCTCAGTTAATAATTGGTTATTGATATGAGAGAAATAATCCTTACTACGTTGGATATCCACTTGTTTGGGTTGTATATATAATATAATATGATACAATATTATATTATTATATATGTATGTTAATACATATATAATAATATGATACAATACCATATAATATAATATGTGATATTTCTGCACTCTAAACTAGAGATTCAGTGAAAACCCTTTCAATTCTGAAACTCAGTGATTCTATGAATTTTTTAAAAGTCTCCTTCACTGGTTCTGCCCACATGCTGTACACATGACAGGCAGCCCATTAAAAAGTGCCTGCATGGAGACAGTACACTCATCCCATCCTAATCTGTCAACCAGTCCATCCTCTATTCTGTCTCTTAGGCATTTTACCTGTCCCCTTGCGGGGGTGGGGGTGGGGGTTGGGTTGATGGTAGGAATGAGAGCGTATGAAGAGGGGAGAACTGGGTAAAAATGTTTCTGCTAGTTTGGAATTCCATAAATTCAATTTGATTCAACAAATGTTAAGTGTCTACTATGTGCAAGGTGCTGGTGCCAGGCTAGTCTAATTAGAGCAACTGAACATGTAAGATCTCTGAAGAATAAAAAGAACGATTAGCCCCAGGGCCCTGGAGAGGCCAATTGTGGATGGGAGCTGGCTGTACCACATAACAAATCAAAAATTACAAAGGGGAACAATAATAAATGATATCATCAAAGAAAGATGTGATGGGTAAAGATAGAAAATGGCAAAGATATGAATTCCAAAGATATGAATAGCAAAATTTGCAAAAAATGGCAAAGAATGGTCAGGTGGTGAGAGCAAGCCCTTGGTATCCTCATAATGACAAGAAAAAAAAGGGTTCTGGGAAGATCCCTTGAAACAAACACAGAAAAATACTTGACCTGGAGCAACATGGCAGAGGTAAATCTGGGATGACTTAGGATCTACTGCGCTGACATTTGCTCCATTAACACTGACGTAGACAGTGCTTTAAGGTTTGCAAAGTACTTTCCGCGTCGCCTCCTTGGATCCCAACAACAACTCTCTCAGGGAGGTGCTCTTTTCACCTCCATTTTACAGATGAGCAAAACTGAGGTTGAAAGCAGCTAAGTGACCTGCCTGGAAAACTTATTCTAAAGTCAGAAGGCCTCAGTTTAAATCCCAGCTTGCAACTCCTGCCATGTAGTCCTGAGAAAGTTGCACGGTCAGTGAAGCTCTCTGGGGCTCAGTGTTCCAACTCTGCCAAATGAGGTGGCTGTATTTACTAGGTAACCTCTGAACTCTCTTCCAAAACCTTGCAAAGTCCAGAAACAACAGTTTGAAACTCCTTTGGCCGATCAGCTCTTAATACCTGTGGTCATTTGTGCTAAGTGAGTATCTAAGTCAGGTTTCGAACTCTGGTCTTCCTGGTTCCAAGTCCAGCACTGATGAGATCACAGGTTCATTTGAATATTTGAGACAATAATAATAATAATAGCAAATATTTATATAATGCCTACTGTATGTCAGGCACTTGCTTTACAATTATCTCATTTAATGATAACAATAGCTAACATTTATATAACATCTACTATGTATCAAGCACTGTGCTAAGCTCTTTACAATTAATATCTCAGTCAATAATAGTAGCTAACATTTATTTAACACCTCCTATGTTAGGCACTGCACTAAGAGCTTTGTAATCATTATCTCATTTAATAATAATAGCTAACCTTTATATATGCCTCCCTTGTGTCAGGCACTGTGCTAAGAGCTTTGTAATCATTATCTCATTTAATAGTAATAGCTAACCTTTATGTAGCACTCACCATGTGCCAGACACCTGTCTAATCACTTTCTCACTTTATCTCCACAACAATCCCATTTTACGGATGAGGAAACAGAGACAAACAGAGGGTAAGTGACTTGCCCAGGGTCTGAGGTTTCTGACTCCAGGCCTGGCTCTCTATCCCTCTATCCCCCCATACCTCGTTGCCTTGATGTGCACGTGAAACAAGGAGAGAAAGGGATAATAACGTATAGGACAGTGGAGTTAGGACTAATGGTGCTATTGTTCAGTCGAGTCTGACTTTTTGTGACTCCATTTGGGTTTGGTTTGGTTTTGTTTTTGGCAAAGGTACTGAAGTATTTTGTCATTTCCTTTTCTTGCTTATTTTATAGATGAGGAAACTGAGGCAAACAGGGTTAAGCCCACAGCTAGTAAGTATCTGAGGCTGAATTTGGACTCAGGTCTTCCTAATTCCAGCCCCAGGGCTTTATCTACTGAGCTAACTAGCTGCCCAGGATTAATGTTACCAACAAATACATTCTCTGAGAAGACCACAGTCCAATCACATGGAAGATGTTGCCATATTAACTTGTTTGGAGTCTCCTGACTTATAACACTGATATGTGAGCCACAGAAGAGCTAGTAAGCATTATCTGTCTTGTGATAGAGAATCATCTGTATCCAAGATTAGGGCAGGCTGCTGCAAAGTCTTGGGGCACAGCACTCTTGGTACTACTTCTCTCCCATGTGAAGTGGTTCAGCCCTTATTATGGAGGCAGAGGACCTAAGTTCAAATTCCAGCTCTGCTACTCAGTGCCTGTGTTATCCTGAGCAAGTTACTTAACCTCTCTGGGCCTCAGTTTCCTCCTCTGTCAAATGAGGGAGTTTTACTAAATAAGCTCTGAGGTATCTCCCAACTCAAATGTTTCACAAAAAGTCCAGAAGCAAAAGCCCAGAAACCCCTGTGAGTGATCAGCTCTCAATATCTGTCGTCACTTTTGCTTGTGGTGTCTCCTCTGTTCCCCTCTCGCCTGCCCTTTAACCAAGGCAATTGCCTTGGACCTTGGATCACCCTTGTGCCTGGTTCCCTCTCACAGCACCATTGTGGTTTTCTGTTGCCTGCCCATCTGCTCTGTGGTTGACTCCTCGCCTCCTTGGCCTATCCCACTTTCCCTGCTGCATGTTTAGGGGGCTGTGTCTCTGACCGTTGGCCTGTATTGGACTCTCTCAGTCCTGGCTCCTCACTTTGCATGGGCAGCAGTCCAGGTCCAGCTCTGGTATCACCTCACTTGATAGGCCATAGTTGAACACTTTGATTAATAATAGTGCTTCTTCAATACTTTAAACACTTGTGGTTTTGCTGGTGAGTGTACTCCTTGCATCAACACAAACTACCACCCCTCTACATCTCAGTGTTCAATCTTTTTCCATCTCCTCACTGTAGCTAATTGGGTGAGGACCAGCTTCAGACTTAGTATTGTTAGTCAGGATACTATGTATAGGCCTAGATTCTATGATACAGAACCAGAGCAGTTTTAGTTAACTCCCCTTTCCCCTGCTCTCACCTTCCTTGCCACACAGGATGCTATCTAAGATATGGCCCAGGGCAGCCTGAGTTAACTCTGCCCTACTTTCCCACTGAAGAGCAGCTGTGAACCAGGATATGGTAAAATAGACTGAGGATAATTTGTGTTAAATTTACCCTCAAGTCTATTGACCTGAAACCCAGCTGTGGGCCTCTGGGCAAAGAGTATGTAAGGACCACTTTAGATCCTCACTCATAGACTTATAAGGCCTCAGGAACTCCCTTGAGGAATACTGTTCTTATTTCACCCCTGTCATAAAGTAAGTTTTTAGTAAAGTAATTGTGCATTTGAACCTTCAGGCTCCTCCTGGTTCATTATACCAGTTGTATAGCCCCTCCTGGAATACTTACCTGGATTAGTCCTTGAATGAGAGCCCTACAAATGCTTCTGATTTGTTGTTGCTTCTTGGCACTTGCTGGCCCCTACCAGAAAAGTCTTTGCAGCTGGGCAGGACCTACCAGAATGTGTGTTCTGTGGATACAAATCATGCCACGGGAAGGTATCAGAAGAGAACTTTGGAGCTACTATTAAGTATCTTTAAACATTACAAAGAGATCAGGTGGGGGCAGACCGTCCCTCTGATCATGAAAATTATGATTATCAAGATATTCACCAGCTGGTGAACTAACTTAATGAGACTCTCAGAACTTAGCTAGTCAGGTTCTCAGGCAACAGGCCATCAAGGAATCCATGCCCAGAGTCTTTCATGCTTGGTGGAAATAACTGGGGCTTTAGCTTATTTCTATGCTGAGTTGGACTTTAGTAGAAGATTAATTATAATAGCTAGCATTTATAGTGTTTGAAGGTTTGCCAATCCCTTTGCAAATATGATCTTACTTGATCCTCTCCACTATACTGGGAGGTGGGTGCTATATCTTCATTTTATAGATGAGGAAACTGAGGTAAAAGTCAAATGATTTGTCCAGAGTCACACAACTAGGAAGTCCCTATGGTAGGATTTGAACTCAGGTTTTCCTGACTCCAGGTTCAGAGCACTATCCACTGAGTCATAATGTTAACTATTATTCAAAATGATAACTCATATTTGCATAGTTCTTCACATTTTACAAAACTCAGAATCATAGAAACTTAGCCTGAGAAGGGACTTCAGAAGTTGTCCAGCCTGGTCTGTCTTCTTTAGGTTCCTTTCTACATCTTTGACAAGTGGTAACTTAGCTTCCTCTAGAAGTCAGCCTCAGTTGGGGGGGTCAGGACACCTCCCAAGACAGTCTGTTTCACTTTTGAACAAGAACTTTTTTCTTATGTTAAGCTGTCACTCCCTGTCACTCCCCCAATTTCTCCAGTTTTGCCCTTATAGTCAGGTAAAACAAAACCAACTCCTCTTCAATATTAAATGCTTTAAAATGACCTCATTAGTCTTCTCCCCAGGCTCACTATCTTCCTTTCCTTACTCTGTAAGGGGTTCCAATTATCTCATCCTATTCCCCTTTGCTCTTTCTTTGGACACAGTCTAGCTGGACAGAGCCTTTCATAAAATATGCTGCCCTGAAAGAAACAAAATTCTTCAGATGTGGGAGTGTCAGATTGGAGAAACTTGAAATGGGGCTACCTATCTCCTCTGCTTTGGACCAACACAATGCCTCTATAAATTTATCGGAAACCAAACTCATTTTCTGGGCCTTTATGTCACTGTTGTTTCATATTGTTCTTGAAGTCCACTCAAACCCCAGGGTGTATATGCATATATACACAGAAAGAGTGATAACTGATAATTGATTTCCATTTTTGTCCTCAGTATTTTATTTTATGCATTTAAAAACATTATTCTGAGAAGGGGTCCATTGGCTTCACTAAATTCTTTTTTTTTCCCTTTTGGAGGGCAATTAGGGTTAAGTAACTTGCCCAAGGTCACATGGCTAGGTTTTTGTTTGTGTGTGCGTTAAGTGTCTGAGGCCGGATCTGAACTCAGGTCCTTCTGACTCCAAGGCTGATGCTCTACTTACTGAACCACCTAGCCACCCCCACTAAATTCTTTAAAAGGGTCCATGACACACACACAAAAAATCAAGAACTCCAGAGGGAAAGAAAACAGAGCTTCATTTTGGGCACATTGAGTTCAAAATGCCCAGAGGATATCCAGGTGACAATGTTTTCAGTAGGCTGGTAGGGATCATTCTTATCTGGATTCTATCAGGGAACATATTTGGTCTCCTTCCTAGCTTTGTGTCATAAGGAGATTTGAGGCTATCTGTCTCTTCATCTAAATCACTAATGCAAATGTTGGAAATAGCCAAAAAAAGCCTTGTGGCATTCAGGTCACCCTGGTTCATATAGGTTAAGAATCCTTACCAAGTGTCCCTGAGCTTGTTTTAATTTGTAATAACTTTTTCAATAAAAATTGATTTCCTTTATACATCATTCTATGTATTTTATACATTTCAAAATACATTTCCCCCCCTGAGGAGTCTATAGACTGCCAAAGGAATCCATGATACAAGAAAGGTTGTGTCCTTATTATCTCTCTATGACCCAGGGTGATAACCTCAGAGCCATTCTTGACTCTTCAGTCTTCCACACCCCATATCCAATCAGTTTCCAAGTCTTCTCAATTCTACTTCCACATTTTTTACTTTTTTTCCTTTCTCTCCACTGAAACTATCACTACATTAGCTCAATCCTCATCACTTTAGGCATGCATCCACGCCCACCCCTTTTCAATCCATTTCACACAATCCTTGCTTCCTTTGTGACTTCAGGCAAGTTATTCAACCTCTCTGGGCCTTATGTTCCCTCAGTTTCTTCATCTTTGAAATGAAGGGGCAAGACTAGAGTCTTGTTTCTTCTAGATTTTCATCTATGAACCTATTGCAGGACACTGAGTATTTTGTTTGGTAAAGGAATTCTTAACCTTTGTTGTGTAATGGACCCTTTTGGTAGTTTAGTGAAACCAATGAACTCCTTCTAGGAATAATATTTTTAAATAGTTGAAGGAAATGCTTAATTTCATTTAGTGGTTCATGAAAATGGATGTAATTTTTTCCCCATACAAATTTACAGAAATTTCTGAAATCTATCTGCCTGTTGAGGATCTGTAGGCCCCAAGTGAAGAACTCCTAGAATCCCCTTTGGTAGGTGAGAGGACTAGATCTGGAGTTAAAAAACCTGAATCTGAAGTATGACCAGGATGCTTTCATTCTCTTCGTGATCTTGGGCAAGTTCCTTCCCATCCCTGTAAAATTAGTTGGTAGGACTCTCTAAGGTCCTTTCCAAATCTAAATCCTATGATTCAGGGAAGGTGAACTTAAGTGGGATGTGGGGAGAGGGGAGGGAGGTAGAGGATGACCTGGGTTCCTAAAGCAAGGAGAAGGGCTCCAGAAGGGGAATGAACCTGCAAACCAACTTTCTCTCTTTCCGGGCCAGTGTTGGAAGAACCGTGAGAAAGGGGAAGGCAGCATGACCGTAGTCGAGGTTCCTAAAAGTAGCCTCTGGGCTCATCCCAACAGTGGTGGTTCCTTCCCAAAGTCGAGTCATCCAGAAGCTAAAAGCCATTACACGTGTCTGAATGTGTGTGTGTGTGTGTGTGTGTGTGTGTGTGTGTGTGTTATCCACACCCACTCCTGGGTGTGGATACTCATGTGAGGAGGGGCCATGGGAGCTGCTTACACAATCCTTATAGACAGCTGAGCACACAGGGTGGGAAGGGAAGCAGCATCTGCTGCAAGAAAGCCCTGGGGCCTACCCTGTGCCAGTGTGCGTGCATTACGTGGCTTCTGGGAGAAAGGATGTGGCACCATGAGCTTAGATGCCTGGGTGCCTTTTCCAGGAGGGCAGCCAGTCCTTCACTGTGTCTTAGGATCAGAGATAAAAGAGACACAATGGCCAATCCCTCCCCAATAGACAGGGGAGGGAAGGGAGAAATGGGTTTTACCTCAAGGAAAAGACAAGTAGCCTGGTGAACATGCCAAGCCCTCTTTAATCAGTGTTCAGGCTGAGCTTTCCATAGAAGAGACTAAGTTCATAGAATCCTAGCATCCCACTGTTAGAAGGTGGCATCTAACCAAACCTTTACCTGGAAAGGAACTTCCTCTATGTAGCATGCCAGGAAGGTGAGAGTATCATGAGATTAGAGCTAGTAGCAACCTTAGAGATCACTTACATCTGATCCCATCACTTTAAAAGATAAGGGAAATTAAATGATTATTGTAGGTAACAGAACCAGGAATCAAACGTCTTTTAGACTACAAATTCACCCAGGTTCCATTTGTATACATCTAGCAACAGAAAACTCCCTAACTTGGAAGACATCCAGTTCCAGCTTTTTCTGATAAGAAAGCTCTTATTGTGCAAAATCTGCCTCCCTTTAGCTTCTAGCCAGTCAACATTTATTAAGTGTCTATGTGCTAAACACGAAAGATACAAAAACAAAGAAACACTGAAGATGCAAAAAGGAGGCCCAAAAGGTCTCCCCTCCACAGAAAGCTCTCAAGATGCTCATAGTCTAATGGAGAAGATAGCACATGAACAACTATGAACAAATGTTATATGCAAGATAAGTTGGACAAAATCAACTGAGGGAAGGCACTAACATTAAGGAGGATCAGGAAAGGCTTCCTATAGAAGGCAGAATATTATGTGGGACCTGAAGAAAGTTGGGTGAGCAGGGAGGGAATGAAGAGGGAGAGAATTCCAGGCATGGGGGACAGCCAGTGAAAATTCCTAGATCCAGGAGATACAATGTCTTATCCAAGGACTAGCAAGGAGACAAGAGTCACTGTCCATTGGCCCTAATTCTCCCCTTCTCACTAGGCAGAACAAATCTAATTTTTCTTGAATTCTTGAAGATTCATCACATTCTCTCTAAGTCTTTTCTTATGCATGCTGAACATGCTTCCTTCTTTCATCCAAACATCTTCTGGCATATAGACTGATACACTTACTATCATGGTCTTCCTTTATACACACACTAGCTGTATCATTGTCCTTCCTAAAGTGTGTAGCAGCAGGAATTAGACTGTTGCCTAGATTTGGCAACAGTATCATCACTTTCTTCTCTACAGGTACCATGCCTCTGCTGAGGCATTCTTTGATTACATTATTACACCCTGCCATGTCTCAACCTTGGGTCACTTCCATTCTTCACCACCTTCATTCCTATATATGTGCTGCTGAATGAAGGTTGAGAAAAACATGCAACCATTTTGAATGGGCTCACCACAAATTTATGTTATACAACTTCATCTGGGCTCTCACTGCTGCTAGGTAATCCTTCTATATTTCCCTAACAACTCACTATTCCACTCTCCACAAGGGCTCTTCCAAATTTTTCTATCCCTCCTCACATCTACCATGGTTCTCCCTCCTCCCACTTTCTCAGCTGAGAACGTTGCTCTATATTTCAGCCAAAAAAAAAAAATGAGGCCATTCACAAAGAGCTCCTTCTTTTCCCCTGATCCTCTTCTCATAACACTCAGTTGTCTTCTGCTACTATTTTCTCCTTCACTATGGTTTCATATGAAGAGGTCACCCTACTCCTTGCCAAGGAACACACCTCTACCTTTACAAGTGATCCCATTCTACCTCATCTCCTCCAAAAGATTGCCCCTTCTGATATCCCCACTTCATCATTCATCTTCAATTACTAGCTTCTTTCATACTACCTACAAACATGCCCATGTCTCTCCCACCCTGAAAAAACAATCACTTACTCCTTCCATCCCCATAACTATCATCCTATATCTCTTGCCTTTTGTGGCCAAATTCCTTGAGAAGGCAGCTGTAAGACAAATAAACACAGCACACAGGAGGGCTGCTAGCACAGATTCATTCTTAATCTGGCCAGACAGGAAAGAGACTAAGAAGGGGTTAATAATCTTACTTTATTCTAGTCTAGTTTTCTCAGAAGAGTATTGCTGATAATGGGAGCACAAACTCCTACAGCATTATTAATCACCCTTCTTGCAGGGGCTGGCGAGAAGCGGCGGGGGGGGGGGGGCTTGGGAGGGAGGCGGGGGACTATGTCTCAATGGGGTCAGTCAAGACAGGCACAACTTGTGCATCCCCCTAAGTCCCCTCGAGCCTCAGTGGGGGCTGGTTGAGGCAAACACACATTCCTCCCAAGCCATCCAGCAATGGGCTTTCTGAACATAGTTTGGAATTGGGTTAGGAGGCAATACAAGGGTTGTGGAAAGGATGTTGGGTCTGGAGGCAGAAGACCTGTTGGAATCTTGGCTCTGCTTCTCACTAGGTATGTTTCTGCTCCTTTTCTTTGGCCCTCAGTTTCTTGTTCTGTAAAATGACATGGTTGGACTACATGGAGAAGCATGGTACAATGAAAAAAATACTGGCTATGGAGTCAATGGACTTGGGTTCAAATCTCAAGTCTAACAAAGATCTTAGGCAAGTCATTTGACCAACGTAGACCCCAGGCTTCTTATTCATAAAATGAAGATGTTAGACTATATGACCACTGAGCTCCTTTCTACATTTAGATCTATGACCTCCATGTTTCTTTCCGACTCTAAGTCTTATGATCCATCCTCTTCTGAGCCTCCCCTGTCCCTCTGGAATGAGGTCGTGAGTTCTAACTCACAACTGTTGGGTGAGCATGATGTCTTTGACACCAGACTATGGATAAAGCCCCATGATTCTCAGCTGACCTTACAGACAAGTGACTCCCTGAGAAATAGTACCAGTTGCCTAAACCCCACCCAGGTGTAATTTTAGGAAGATCACACACATATACATACGTAAAAGCCAAGAGCGTGTCAGTGAGGTATTCAAGAAAGCTATTCCTGGCAGCTGGGATCCTGTGACCCTGCCTTGTTCATGCCTTCCTGGCATGGGGTTTCAACAGTTACTACAGCTAGTGGCTGTGGCAGGTGTACCAGGCTGGTACTGGGGCTCCCTTCTTCCTGACTTTGGAATCCATTTGGCATTCATAGTACACTTTGGGGCCAGGCCTTTTCAGCAGGCAAATTACAGAGACAATTAGCTCAGCAAGAGTCAAGCAGCAGGATTAAATGCTGAAAGGAGAGTAAAGAATAGACTCTGTACTCAGCCTGGTTGGGATTAATTTACATAAGGTGTTAAAATTTTGCTTTAAAGGATTTTCTATTCAACACTGAGGTCAGAAAGGATTTTTCCAAGTGAGTACTCAGGGATTGATGAGAAAGACTGACATCTTTGGGAATATCCACAGCAGGGGTGGGGTAGATAAAGGAAATAACTTGCTTTGTTAATCATAAGTCCCAGACCTGGAAGGAATCTGAGGGATCATCTTGGCCAGCCCATTCATTTTACAAAGAAACTGAGCTTAAGTAATGTGCCCAAGGTCACATAAGTCAACAAGCATTTATGAAGTTCTTACAATGTATAAAGCATTGTGTTAAATTCAGAGAATTCAAATATAAACAGGAGAGAAAAAAAATTCTTGCCCCCAAGGAGCTTATATTCTAATGGGAGAAAATAATAAGAGTGAAAAGTGTGTGTGTGGGTGAAAGGGACTGTATAACAATGAGGAAAGAAAGTGGGGGGAGGGGAATGATGGAGAAATCTGAGAGTCAGGAGAGGAGTGGGCCATGGAATCCCTTCCAGGAGGAACTCACCAATGGGAGAAGGTGCCTGCAGAGGAATTTTCCAGGGAAGCAGGCAAACTGACTATATATATATACATATATATATGTATATATATATATGACATATATATATGACATATATATACATACATACATATGTATATGTATGTATATAGGTGCATGGACACATATATCCAAATACATACACATATTTACAAACAGGTAGTATCAGAACCAGAATTTAGACCTGGGTTCACTGACTATAAATCCATGCTCTTTCCACTTTACCGGGCTGTCTCTTTATGGAGATGATGAGCAATAATTTAGTCTCTGGTTCTGCAAAAGGGGAAAACAGTTAATGAAACATTCTCCTTTCTACCTAGTCAATTTCTACCAAGGCTTCAAATTTCATTTCAAGGCTCATTCCTTCCAAGAATCCTTGTTGTTCATTGTTTTCAGTTGTGTCCAATTCTTCATGATTCCATTTGGGATTTTCTCGGCAAAGATACTGGAATGGTTTGCCATGTCCTCTTCCACTTCATTTTACAGATAAGGAAAACTGAAGCAAACAGGGTTAAGTGACTTTAATTGTCTGAGGCCACATTTAAAATCAGAAGATGAGTCTGCTAGACTATAAACTCCTTGAGGGTAGGACTACTGTCCTGTATACCCACCACCTGGCATTTAGTAGAAGTGGATTGAATGGATTCTTTCTTTTCCCTAATTGCCAAATCACTCATGGTCTAATCAGTAGATTAGAGTGCATGATTATGTTTAGTTTAGTACCTTATCACATTATCATGCATTATCTTTCCCATCGTTTCATGTACATCAGGCTTTCCAACTAAACTAGATATTTTTTAAGGTCAGAGAACACATTTTTTTCTTTTTAAAATTTGCCAAAGTATCTAGCACAGGACTAGATAATATAGTAGATACTTAATAAATTCCTGGATATTAATTGAGTCGAATTGATTGGTAGTACACTTCTGGCAATTTTAAAAATAATGCTGCCTATAAATGGAAAAAGCAAGGTTTGACATCATCAGCTTAGTTGTTTTTTCTTTTTTTAAACAGCAGCTTAAACTTGTATAGTAAAATGAGCCTTGGATCTTTCATCTTAACTTAACTCTCTTGCATATGCTCCCTTCTTTCTGCTCATACAGCCATCTCCTTAGTGCAGAGATTATGATCTCTCTCCTAGATGACCCTACATTAAACCTCTCCTTGCTTTATCTCCCACACAACTTCCAAAGTGGTTTTCTTAAGCTGCAGGTCTGACCATGTCTACTCAGTAAATTCCAGTGTCTCCCCATCATTGCTAGGATCAAACATAAACTCTTCTGACATTTAAAGCTTTTGGTTCCCTGTCCCCTTCCTATTTTTCTAGCCTTCTATATTGCTTCCCTCCCTACACTCAGTGGCTCAGCCCTACTGGACCACTTGCCATTCCTTACAGAGGACACTCAGTTTTTGTGTGTCTGTACAAGGTTTTCCCAATACCTGGAAGGTTCTCTCTTCTCACCTCCAACTCCTGGAATCTCTGGGTTTCTTCAAGACTCAGTTCAAGCACCATTTTCTGCAGAAGGCTTTTCCTGGGTCTCTCAGCTGCTAATCAGTGCCCTCCCCTCTAAGGTTGTCTTATATTTACTCTTTATGTAAACCCTTTTCTCTCCCCTGCTAAAATTTAATCTCCTTGAGGGTAGGGACTATTTTGTCTGTCTTTATATCCCAAGCACTTAGCACAATGCCTAGAACAGGGGTGGGGAACCTGTGGAGTTGAAGCCACACGTGACCTTCTAGGTCCTCAAGTGTGGCCCACTGGCCTAGAATGTAGTAAACATAGGGAACCTGTGACCTTCTAGGTCCTCAAGTGTGGCCCCCACACTGGCCTCTAGAACATAGTAAGCATTTAATAAATTCATAAATGCTCATTCACTCAATCTACCTACCTATCTCTCTCTAACATTTTGTACTGCCTATTACTTCTGTACTTCATAGGACTATTTTAAGGAAAAGTCTGAAAGATGGGAGGTGACACATAAACATGAACTCTTGGTATTACTGTTGCCCTTTTTTTCCAGCCAGGAAGAAGCTCTTCAGTCATTTAAGGAGGGCATAAAGATGGCAGCCACAACCTCAGTGAGGATGAGCTGAACCCTTGGCACCCTAGTCCTTTAAAGCTATGAGGGACTTTGGAGTTCATCTAGTCCAACTCTCCTTCATTTTATGTATGGTGATGATGATAATATTTTACCACTATAATCTTACTCTGATAATGCATGATGGCAAGGAAGTCCCCCTGAGTACTTGTAGCCCAGACCTCTGTATAGAGGTAGAGAGAACCAGCCTAGCTAAAGGTTCAGTGACATTTGTTTCTGGTCTGGCTGTGAGGGGTGATGAATACTTCTGGACACAGCAACTAAGAGAATTTACTAAAGGGGTTTAGGATGGAGGAGGGGCTCATCAACTACACCTCAGCTCCTTAAAGTAAAGAAATAATAGAAATGCCATGTTTTATAGTAAAACGGAATTTTAGATCTTCTCAGGTGCTTTCTTTCCTCACAACAACTCTTTGAAGTAGGGAGTACAAGCATTGCTATTCCGACTTTATGGATGATGGGATAGAGCCCAGGCAGGCTAAGCGAATAACCAGGGGTTGCACAGCCCAGACTTTTCACCATACCATACTCTTCCTTTTCACCGAGGTAATTCAAACAATCCATCAACAAATATTTCTGAGTACATTCGTCCAAACTGACATTTACTATAGCCCTTTAAAGTTTAGAAAAAGCTTTACGTTGCTTAATGCATTCTGAGTCTTCTAACAACACTGTGGGGGAAGGAAATGGAGATTCTGAGAGACTGTGACTTGTCCAGGGTCACACAGCTAAGGTGCAGAGGCAGTAGATTTTAAACCCAGGAGTCTGATTTCAAGTCCCTACGCTCCATTTACTCTCTTTCCCTAGGGAGGTGATCATGAAACTAAGTGTCTGTGAGCGTGGCTGGCATCTCTCTGGGATGAGTTAAGGATGGGGTGGGGAATAGACTGAAACTGAGTGACAGTGTTCTCCCCAGCAATGAAATCTGAGGAGGCTAAAATCTGGCTGCTGGCGCATTATCTGTGAGGTGGGGACTGTGAAGAGAGACCTTGGTCCCCAAGAAAGGTCTTCTATTCCGATCTGCCGATCATTCCGTGTGAACAATGGAGACCTCCCTCCTCCTCTTCTTTTTGCCTACTCCCTCCTTCCTTAGGCGATGAAGAAAAGGTCCTTAATGAGGGGGTGGAGGGAATAAGGGAAGGAGGGCACAGAGCTCTACTACCGGAGGGTGAGAGGAGCAGGAATATTTGGCAGTGGCGTCCTCAGAGAAGACTCAGCTCTCAGGCATTCTTTCTAAGAGTCATAGAACTGGTGTCTATATTCCACTTCCAACATTTACAGGCTGTGAGGTGGGACAAAGTCTCCTCAGTTAGAAAATGTGGAAGGCTGGATCAGGTTCGGAGATTTAGGCAACTAATGAGCCTCTAAATTCCTTACTTGTTCTTTTATCATCCAAATCCTAGCTTTTCTGAAAGCTTCATTAGTCGATTACCTTTATTTCTAATAGGGACACTTCCATTCTGAAATGTGATTCACAGAAATCTTCATCAGTCAAGAGAATCAAAAATTTTTTTAAGGAAGAAAAAAAAAAGAATCCCAAGGCAGAGTCAGTGGACTGTCAGTAATTCAGCTCTCCCTCCCTCAGAGGCAGTGACTCAAGCCGCAGCCGGCGAGGCAGGGCTGGAGATGGATTAAGTCCTTTTCAACCTAGAAGCCTGGGGCTGGGGCTGGGGCTGGGGCTTCTGTTTAACCCTGAACTGGAATTTGGCACTTTTCCCCCAGTCCCAGCCTTTTCTTACTCTCTCTAGAAAAGCGTTACCTCCCCGCCCCCGCAAAGAAAACACTCCCGGGAATAGGGAACATAGTGATTTAGGATAAAGAGCTAAAGGGAAACTTTGGGGACCATTTAATCTAATGTCTGTATTTTAAAGATTGAGATACTGAGAGACGTTCATGCTTATGGTCACAAAGTCATAAATCGGAATTTGAACACAGGTCTACAGATTCCAAATTCAGTTTTCTCTCGGTCAGTGACTTTTCTCCACTTCTCTCCTATCCACTCCACTCCCTAATCTCTCCTCCTTCCTATTCTTCCTCTCTCTTTCTCTCTCTGTCTCTCCGCCTTTCTCTTTCTCTCTGTCTCTCTCCCCTCCCCCTCTGTCTCTGTCTCTCCCTCTCTCCTTCCCCTTCCTCCTCCTCCTTCCCCTCCTCTGTCTTCTCTCCCTCTCTTCTTTCTCTCCCACTCTTTTCCCTCTCTTCTCTCTTCCTCTCTTCTTCTCTCTCTCCCTCCCGCTTCCTCCCTTTCCCTCTCTCTCATTCACTCTTTTTCCTTTCCTCTTGCAATAAAGAGTTCAATTTGTTTGGAGTATAGAGGCCTGGGGTAAAGTCTGACCCATCCCATTTATTTATTACTTCTCTAACCCTGGGCATGTTGCTTTTCTCCCCTCAATTGAGAAGTGAGGGTATAATGCCTCACAGGGTTGTTTGTAAAGCTTAAGGCACTTAGAAATTTGAGCTATTGTAAACCATAATCATAGAATATCAAAACTGGGAGGAATCATTCAGTCCCAACTTCTCATTTGACAGGTGACAAAATTGAGGTCAGAGGAAGGGAAGTGACCAAATTAAGTACCAGAAGAGGCAGAACTAGAACCTGGTCTCCTGCTTCAATTCGATACTCTTAATTATGTTGTATATATAATGTTCCATTTAAATAATAGGCCCCTTTAGTGTCTAGAGGCTAGAGGGAATATGGTTTTGATGAGGTACAGGCTATGGGAGCCCTCTTGAGTTCTCCTTCCATCATCATAGAGAGTAAAAGGTTTCTTCTAGATTGGGTAAAGCTGGAGTGTTGGTCAACTTAGTTTTCAAAGTCTCAAAAGCTTTCACCTGGTGGTCTGGACCCCACTCTAGACAGAGTGAGGCAGGGCCTTGAGTAGCAATTAATGGTTACAGTCCCTGAGGCCTTGCATTCTGGTGGGAGCTTTCTATAACTAGACCACTGTCACACATTGCTGCTCTGCAACCATCTTCATGCATGCTGAGCCCTCTGAACACTTTCTACCTGGCCCTTCCTGAAGCCCTTTTCATATCTAGCTGGGAGAACAACAATCAAATCAACATTTTCATTTCTGGAAAGTCATGTCAATTAATTTTCCTATGGCTCTGCTCTTTACCCCAAGACTTTCCAATCTAAAACACCAAAAGAGAATAGTATAAATTATATATAAGAAAAGATAAATTGTCTCAGATAAATATTTATTTAATCTGTGAAATTGTTACATCTCCCTATTAGAATGTAGGTTCTTTGGAAGCTGTCTCCTTTTCATATCAATGCCCCTAGCCCCTAGTACTTAACCCATTAGTCCTCCATGGACTCCAAAAGAATTTGACTCAGAAAATTCAGTCCTATAGACTCTCCTCAACTTAAGTATCTTCCATAAGATGAATGAATGAATGAAAGAAAAAACGTTTATTGACCCACCTCCTTCATAAGTCATACATGTCCTTGATGATATAGAGAAGTCTAATTCCTTGTCTACATGACAGCCCTTCAAAGATTTGAAGAAAGGTATCACATTTCCACCTACATCTACATAAATGTTTATTTATCTATCTGATATATGTGTGTATGTAAGTTTGTATGTACATGCATACATACACACATATAGATGATAGAATTGAAAAAGGCATCTTGAAGGGGGTAGGACTTGAGCTAAACCTTGAAAGGAGCTAGAAGAGACAGAAGTGAGGACAGACCATATTTTATATATGGGGTATAGCCCACAGAAAGGCAGAGAGGAGAGAGAAGCAATATGTTTGTGGGGAACAACAAGCAGACCAGTTCGTCTGGTCTGTTACACAGATTGCCTGTGTAATTAGCCTGAAGAGATTGTGAAGGGTTTTTTAATTGCAAATGGAGGAGTTTGAGCCTGGAGGTAATAGGGCTTCTTCAAAAAAGCAGTGATATGGTCAAAATCTATGCTTAAAGGATATCTGTTGGGAAGCTAAGTGGAGGATGGTGTTTTTTGCTTGTTTATTTGTTGTCGTTGTTTTTGAGGGAAGAGACTAGAGCCAGAGAAACCCGTTATGTGGTTGTTTTAATAGTCTGAAGGAGATGTGATAAGAGCCTAAATGATAGTGGTTGTGAAGTGGGTAGAGAGAAGAAGCCAGATCTGACAGATGTGGAGAAAATGGAATCACTGAGACTTGATGACTGATTGGATATGGTGGTTGAATAGGAGTGGAGTCAAGGATCATGTATATACTGTAAACTTGGGCAATGGAAGAATAGTGGTACCCTTGAAAGAAGCAGGGACATTAGAACAGGAAGAAAGTACTCCGTTCAGTCTTGGAGGCTTATTGATAATAACATCTCCACATGGCTAACACTTTGACCCAGTGTTTGCCTGGGAACACCAGAATTTGTCATGCTTCCATATAGTATTCAAGTCAGTTCATCTGTTCAAAATAAAGGAAACCAGTAATAAATTTGAATAGAAATGTTTATTGCCTAAAACAGGTAAGAACTACAATGGTTGCTCATACATAAAACAAACAACTTCAATAGGGAAGTTTCATCTACTTGAGTGAACTCCAATTTGGTTCCATAGAGGTAGTCCCCACTTGCAGGTTGCTCTCCTTATTCACTACTATTGCTCCTTCCATAGTTGCCACCGATCATGCTTCTTTACTGCTATGTATTGCCATTGCTACAGCTGCCTTCCATCTGCTGCTATAGCTCAATAGTTGTTCCCTAGCAAAACATCTTTGACGCCATGTTGTCAGCATGATGTGAAAGTATTTATCTTTCTCCCTTCTTGGTTCTTCTATTCATTTCTTTCTTCCTCCCAGCCTCGTCTTTCCTTTCCCAAATATTCCACTTGGCGCTTTCTGCCATGCATCTCTGGCATTCTGGGAAAGGTTTTCTATAGTTGCCATGACTGATACAACGTTCTCTACCTGTGCCTTCTTCCTCCTCCCAAAGGTATAAGAAGAGGACAAACAAAAAGGCAAGATAATTTTTATGCCTATCTGTGATATTTTTAAAAAATCAATAAGCAATAGACATTTATACCTCTCAATTATGTAACTGTAAAGATGTATGCTCTAGTTTATTAGGTATCTTAGACACCAGACTTTTACCAAAGGTAATTGGAACAAAGAATTCCCTCCCTCCCCCATTTGAAAGTATCCCTTCATATCTTAGTTGCATAATTTTCATTGAGCAAAAGATATTCAATTTCATATAATAGAAATAATCTATTTTATCTTTTGTAATTGCTTTTCTCCCTTGTCTTCTAGCCATAGCTATGAAACATACCTGATCTGGTTCTCCTCTAATTTTTTATGGTGTGATTTCTAACTATTATTATTATTAACTATTATTACTTGTTATTGTTTTAGTTATTATTATTTTCCTTTAATAAATTTATTATTTATTTGAGTTCTGAATTCTCTCCTTCCTTCCTACCCAATGAGAAGGCAAGCAATATGATTTCAATTATACATGTGAAACCATGTAAAACATATTTCCATATTTACTGTTGCCAAAAAAAAGCAAGAATAATAAAGTAAAAAAAACATCATACTTCAGTCTGCACTGAAACTTCATCAGTTCTCTCTCTGAAGGTAGGTAGTAATTGTTATCATGAGTCCTTCAGAATTGTCTTGGATCATTGTGTTAAACAGAGTAGTCAAGTCTTTTACAGTTGGTTCTCATTACAATATTACTACTATGTATAATGTTCTGCTGGTTCTACTCACTTCACACTGCATCAGTTCATATAAGTCTTCCTGGGTTTTCTGAAACCATTCTGCTCAACATTTCTTATAGCACAATAGAATTCCATCTGGTGTGACTTTTAATATTCATATCATGTTGTTTGTTTTGAACTTATAAGGTGTAAAAATAGCTTAAATCTAATTTCTGCTAATTTGCTTTCCAGAATTCTTAACAGTTTTTATCAAATAGGGTGTTCTTCCCCAAAAAACTTTATGTTCTTTGTTTTGACAAATACTGGATTGAATTCAATTGCTTTCTGTTCCACTGACCTCCTATTCTGTCTTTTAAGCTAGTACAAGACTGATTTTGTAATATAATTTGAGGCCTGATAGCATTATTCCCCCTTTATTCCTATTTAAAATTCTAGACCCATCATTCCTTCAAATAAATTATTTCATCTAGCTGTATAAAGTATTTGCTTGATAGTTTGATGTTATGAATCCAACTGTAAATTCAACTTAGATGGTATCATCATTTTTATTATATGTGTTCTACTGGGCAAAAGCCTGCTGTTACTTTCTCAGAGAGTATTTTACTTCAAGGGCATCATTGCTGCATAGATGAATATGAAAAGAAAGCTGTTTTATTGATACTTTTTATTTTTTATAACACTGTTCTAATTACTACCCCATCAATGAACCCCCACTTTGTTTCCAATGTTTTAATACTTATTACAAAGAATGTTGCTATAATATTTCAGTATATGGAACCTTTATTCCAATTTCTTCCTTAGGCATATGCCCAGCAGTGGATTCATATTTATGAAGGTGTGAACACATAAAGACTAGATTTTATAGAAATAAGGAAGTAGGCATGTGTGTTATTGGGTAATGTTTTCTTATTTATTTTGCTTGAATAATAGCCTTTCCCCCTAGTCTTTTGAAACCTTTCCCTCTTTGAGAATTCTTAAAAATCTCTCCTTTTGGGGTGGCTAGGTAGTGCAGTGAATAGAGCACTGGCCCTGGAGTCAGGAGGACCTGAGTTCAAGATCTGGCATCAGACACAACACAAAAACTAGCCGAGTGACCTTGGGCAAGTCACTTAACCCAAATTGCCTCCCAAAAAGCAAAAAAAAAAAAACTATACTTTTATTAATACCTTGAAAATTATGTTTTTTCTAGCATGGATATCTTGTGTATATATTTGGTTAGGTCCAGTATCTCTGCCTAATTTCTACTACAGATATCCCTATTTTATGTTTGAAGAAGCTAAGGTTCAGATTCATGAAGTGACTTGCCTTATTATTTTTTCTCTCTTATATCAATAATCAGCTATTGAATTAGGACCAGGAATTTTTCAGAAATCTGTAGACTGTTTAGGACATTGAACTAAAGGACACAGTTGGTGAATGAGATTGCCCAAATCTCCGTGTACAAGCTTTTCATCCTAGGTGATGAAGAGGTTACTCATAAAGAGGGTTAGGGTTGCTCTGGAGACCTCAAAATACCAACACGCCAGGTCCTGCCAAATGAATTCTACTCAAGTCTTCTCAGCCAAAGAAAAGTAAAGTTTATTAAAAGTTCGCTTGACACAGAGTAAGTCTGTGGTAGGTCATTCTATGGTGCTCTCACATCACATGGAGGGAAGATAGGATCTTATATACAAAAAGTTGTGGGAGGATAGGGAGGGTCTTCAGGAGAAGTCAGGTGAGGTCAATGAGTGCTTAAGGGTGAGAAGTTGCTTGAGGCTACCTGGAGACATGGGCTAGGCAGGTCGATAGGCTCAAGGATAGGAAGTAGATGGACAATGGAGGGCTAGGCTAGTAACAGAGGTCTGGGCCCAGCCACATTGTAAGGTTTTGGACTCATGCAAATGCCTCATCAAATAGAATGATTTAGAGTTCAAGGGGGGTTTCCAGAGCCTATACCTCAAAGATTCAAGGAGAGCTCAAGGGGGTTCCCAGAGCCTGCACCTCATCAGTGGGAGACCCCACCCAACTAGAGAACCTTACAAAGAATTTAATTTAAGGTAATTTCAGCCCATTGTGTTCTACTCAACATTAGGTTGTGGTAGATCTTTTGTCTAGATTGTGAAACTGGGAGTGGTCTAGGAGAGAGAGTGATCAAAATCAAGTCCCCCCAGCCCCAGAAGTAGAATGGGTCCACCTCTCATTCTTCTCATTAGCTGTTAAACAATCAGAGTTGATTGCCACCTTCAAGAATACCCAGTCTTCCAAGGGCACACAAGTATTGAGGGGGTTCCATGAGGGGTCTTTGGCATTTGAGAACACCACTGACCCCTTTTATTAATTATCTGTTAGCATGATTAATAAAATGATTAATTACCAAGAAACTATGTCTCTAAAACTTTTTTATGTCATACTCTCTGAGATCATACAACTAGTACGTGTCAAATATAGGATTTGAGCCAAGATCTCTGTCTCCAAGTCCAACCAGACTGCCCTTCAATACCCTTCCTTTTGACCATTTCTTGTTTTGTTTTTGTTTGTTTGCTTTTGTTTTTGTTTTAAAAGCTGACAGTCTATATATACAGATCAGGTTGGTTCAGGTTAAGGTGCTATAATTATATACAGTATTATTTCATCTCTATCCTTTCTTTCAATCTGGTATTGATTTTGACATGTGCTCTGACCAGTCAATGGTGCTGATTTTGAAACATCTTCCACACCCTAATCAGCTGTTTCCTGTCTATTAGATCTCTTAATGAAGGTCAAAATCCCATCAGTTTCTTTAGCAATTGTCATATTGTTGACTCATATAGTTCAATGTAGTCCAATATAGCCCCTAAGTCTTATTCACCTGAGTTGCTGTCTAGCCATTTCTTATCCTCCTGCATTCTTACAGTTGGTTTTTAACTTAAGTGCAAGAATTTATACTTATCCCTATTAAGTTCTTAAAAAGTATACTTTGGATGACTTCATCCAAGTAACCACTAATAATACTTAACAGAGGATTTCAAGTAGATACTCCTCAGTTGCTGTCAAATGAATAGCAATAATCCACCAAATTGTAGAATCATCAAGCCAATAATTCTCATTCTTTTTCACAGGAAGATCAGGGAGACTGTCAAATGTCTTACAGAAATCCAGATGATGTCTACAACATTTCCCAAATCTGTAAGCCTAGTGACATAAAACTGATGATTGTCAAAAAAACAAAATTCTTTTCCTATTTTGATAAGAAAAACAGAAAAGCTCATTTTTACAAGTCAGACCCTCATGGATTTCTTTTTTAAGATTCTTTCTTCAGCCAGTGGTTGGCAATGTCTACATCAGGTATGAGTTTAGATGAAGATAGAAATTGCAAGAAGTATGGAAAAACTTAAATTCTCTGAAGTTTTGGTGAATTATGGATTCCTGATGATTGTCCTGGTTATCGGAAAACCAATTTTAGAAAGGTGTATTAAATTGAATTTAGAATTCCAGAGAATAGCAGGGAGAGGTAAGAAGGTTTTCTTAAAGAGCAATGCAAAGAAATAGAAGAAAACAATAGAATGGAAAAGACAAGAGAAGTTTAGACATATCAAGGGAATGTTTCATGTAAAAATGGACATGATAAAATACAAAAATGTTAGGGATTTAACAGAAGTATAAGAGATTAAGAAGAGATGGCAAGAATACACTAGAACTATACAAGAAAGATCTTAATATCAGTGATAACCTAATGTGGTTACTGATTCAGAGCCACACATGCTGGAGAATGAAGCCAAGTGAGCCTTAGGAAGCATTGCTAACAATAAGGCTAGTGGAGATGATGGAATTCCAGCTGAGCTATTTAAAATCCTCACAGATGATGCTATTAAAGTGATGCATTCAACGTGCCAACAAATTTGGAAAACTCAACAGTGGCCACTGTATTGGATTGGAAAAGATCAATTCACATCCCAATCCTAAAGAAAAGCAACGTCAATGAATGTTCAAATTACTGAAGAATTGTGCTCATTTCACATACCAACAAGTTTATGCTTGAGATTCTGAAAGCTAGGCTTCAGCAATATGTGAACTGAGAATTACCAGAAGAGCAGACTGGTTTTAAAAGAGGCTGAGGAACTAGAGGCAAAATTGTCAACATTTGGTGGATTATGGAGAAAGCAAGGGGGTTCCAGAAAAACATGTACATATGTTTCACTAGCTACACTAAAGCCTTTGATTGTGTGGATCAAAATAAAATGTGGTAAGTCTTCAAAGAGATGGGAGTACCAGATCATCTTACCTGTTTACTGGGGAACCTGTGTGCTGGCCAAGAAGCAACATTTAGAACAGGACTTGGAACAACTGGTTGGAAAGGGAGTATGTCAAAGCTGTATATTGTTACCTTATTTACTTAATTTATATTCAGAGTACATCATGTGAAATGTGAGGCTGGATGAATCAAAAGCCAGAATTAAGGTTGTTGGGAGAAATATTAACAGTCTCAGATATGCAAATATTACCAGTCTGATGGCAGAAAGTGAAGATGATTTAAGAAACTTCTTGATAAGGGTGAAAGAGGACAATGTAAAAGAAGCTTAACATAAAAAAAAAAGATCTTGGCAATTGGTACCATCACTTCCTGGCAAATAGAAGAAATGGGAGCAATGTCAGATTTTATATTCTTGGGCTCAAAGATCACAGCAGACTTCAGCCATGAAATTAAAAGACTTGCTCCTTACAAATATGGACAACACTCTAAAAGGCAGAGATATCACCTTGCTGATAAAGGTTCATATAGTCAAAGCTATGGTTTTTCTAGTAGCACTGTATGGCTATGAGAGTTGGACTATAAGGAAACCTGAGTGCAGCAGAATTGACACTTTTGATTATGGTGTTGGGGAAGAATTCCTTTTGAGAGTTCCTTGTAGAGGAAGAAGATCATATCAATCAATACTTAAACAATTTAATTCAGACTATTCACTGGAATAGTCTGGATACTTAATACTGAAGCTGAAGCTTAAATACTTTGGCCACATAATGAGAAGATAGGAATCATTGGAAAAAACTTTGATGTTGAGAAAGATTGAAGGCAAAAGAAGAAGGGGATGGCAGAAGATAAGATGAATAGATAGTGTCATAGAAACAAGCATGAACTTGGACAAGTTTTGAGAAATAATGGAGGATAGAAGAGCCTGGTATGCAATGGTCCATGGAGTCATGAAGAGTCAGGCATAATTGAACAACAATACTAAATCATATTGAGATTTGTTTTGCAAAAGATTATAGCAGAAACATCTAAGAATCTATATAAATACCCTGAATCAGAGAAACAGATCTTCGAGGAGAAGCTCTTTTCTTCAGCATTACTCTGAGTTCAGGGTCATTCCAGAATGCTCAAGAGGAGATATTTTCATTAACCAGACAACTGCATGGGACATAGGAGACTAAGATATGATATATTGATAAAATGGACATTTGGAATGGATTACTAGGAAAGAGACTGAGTGCTCACCCTTTCCCTTCTCATTCCTTTCCCTCTTGCCCCTGATAGAGTTTGTCAATGTGTCAGTCACAGGTGGTCTCAAAGACTAAGGTTTCTTTCATCCCTCTTCCCATTTATTATTGTTGCAGTCTTAGAACAAGTGTAAATACTAACCTTTTTTTACAGCATTTTTTTCTTTAATCATTGCTTCAGCTTTACTATACATTATGGGGTGATAGACATACATGATTTTTACTATACTATGATTTGTAACTTTTATCAGATTAAGTGATTCATGGGAGGCATGGCCTCCAAAAAACAAAGTGAGGAATTGTAAAACTGAAATTGATTTTTAATTCTATTTTGCTAACATTCAACCAAACTAGATTTAATATTCCCTTTTCTCTGTTCCTTGCCCTTTGTAAACTTCTACCACTACTCACATCCTAGAGAAACTTGCCTAAAGGTGAGGCTTTTGTCTTATAGTTGCCTCCATCTTTGTAACCCCACCCATCACCCACTTTCCAGAGAAAATGCTTTAACCTAAAGGTCAAATTTCATCAATTTAAACTATTGTAGCAACTCCTATTGCCTGGGAACCTTTGTTTCTTGACTCAAATCACAAAGTCTTGGCTGTGGTTAAGGGGGTTTCTGAAGCAGAGTTCAAATGATGTAATCTCAATTCTGACTATGTCATCAATAACCCATCAGAAGACACAACTGTGTTACTTAAGATTTTGCTGTCATTTTGCTAATTGAGAGAGGTCGACTCAATTTATTGGTTACTGCTAGTTCAACTAATAAACTGATCATGCTCAGAACCTTGTCTCTCGGTTTTCCTTAATTTTCAAGGGTAATACTGAGAGCTTTTGCATTTGGGATTACCCAGATTATTAAATGTCTACTATGTGCCAAGTACTGTGCTAAGCTCTGAAGCTACAAAAAGAGACAAAAGACAGTTGCTGCCCTCAAGGAGCTTAAAATCTAACAGAAGAGCCAACATTAAAATAAATATATAAAAGTAAGTGATATACAGGATAAATAGGAAAGAATTAAAAGGGAGAAAGCACTGGAATTAAGAAGGGTTAGTTAGGGAAGGCTTCCTGTAGAAGGTGGGATTTTAGATTCTGGGATCCTACTGCCCAGGGAAATAAAAATCCGCTCTCCTCCATGTGGGGGCTGAGGACCGTGAACACTGCTCACTAATTGTTTTCTCAGGCTTACACATGTCTGCTTCTGCTATGTGGCTCCACAGGAACTCTGCCACTTTTCCTGCCAGTGCTGGAGGGAGCTCAGCCCAGACATCCCCTTTCTTACCTGGGACTTCTCTGACTTTTCCTTCATGTCATCAGATACCTCCTTGTTCCTGCTTTTCAGTCTTTTGTGTGCTGCCTTCCCCTATTAGATTGTAAGCTCCTAGAAGGCAGGGGCTGTCTGTGGTTTGTTGTTGTTTGTACTTGTATCCTGCTATGCTTAGCATAATGTCTGGAACATAACGGGTGGTTTGTCATTGTTAAGTTATTTTCCATCTTGTCTGACTCTTCATGACCCCATTTGGGGTTTTCGTGACAAAGATACTGGAATAGTTTGCTATTTCCTTCTCCAACTCATTTTGCAGATGAGGAAACTGAGGCAACAGGGTTAAGTGATTTGCCCAGGATCATACAGCTTGTAAATGTTTTGAGACCAGATTTGAACTCAGGAAGAGAAGTCTTCCTGATTCCAAGCCCAGTGCTCTGACCACTTCTCTATCAAGCTGCCCCAGCTTTCCCAATCCATATGGGAAAAAGAACCTCCTAAATAGCATGTTCATGAAGTGGGAAACCATACTCTGCTTAAAAATCTCTAGGGAGGGGAAACCCAGTGTTCCTTAAGGCAATCCATTTCAGTTATGAGAATCATAATTATCAAAATGTCCCATTTTATAGATGAGGGAACTGAAACTCAGAAATGTTGTGATTTGTGCAGTATTGTACACTTAGTAAGCGTCAAGAGTCAGGGTTTAAGCCCAGATTTCTTTTGACTCCAAGGCCAATGCCTGACCTATTCAATGTTTTCATCACCTTCCATGGAGAGATAAATATTGACCTGCTAATGGATTAGACGATGGTTAGGCATGGGAGAGGCAAGGTGGGAGGTTAATACTTGACCCAGATAAACACAGTATCCAGGATTTAATACTGCTAGAAAAGGATCTTAGAAATCTTCTGGTTTAACCCTTTCATTTCACAGATGAAAAAATAGATATCAAAGCAGCTGAATAACTTGCTCAAGATCATACAGTCAATCAAATAAGCATTTCTTAAATGACTACTGAGGATACAAAGATAGAATGTCATGATCCCTGCCCTCAAAAAGCATCTGTCTTCTTAGGGAGACAAAATGAACTCAGACCCATGGAATCAAATCCTATGTTCTTTCCACATCATCTTTATCCTTCTCTGTGCCTCAGTGTCTTCACTAGAACACTTTGCACAGATTTTCCCATAAATCTCTGGATTTTTTCCTATTCTTTATTCCTTATCCACAACAATATTCCAATTGCATTCAAGCCACAGTTTATTCAGCCATTCCTGAATTGTTGAGCATGTGGGGCTTTTCTAACCTTTTGCTCTTACAAATAATCAGTGCTGTGATTAGTATTTCTTTCCAGGTAGGTCTTTTCTTCATTTCAAGAAAGTAACTGGGTCACCAAACTGAAGAGTCTGAACAATTTTGCAACTTTTATTTTACAACTTATAGAATTTTCACCTCCATTATCTCGTTTGATCCTCACAATAGAGTACAGATGAAGATTTCCACTTTGACATGAAGAAACTGAGGCTTAAAGAAGGTACCCAAGGTAACACAGGGGCATTAGGAGCAAAGTCAGAACTAGAACAGAGCAGCCAATGATGAGGTATGGACTCTGGGAGCCCCCTTGAGCTCTCCTTGAATCTTTGAGGTATAGGCTCTGGGAACCCCCTTGAACTCTGGTTAAATTGTCCTATTTGATGAGGCATTTGCATGAGGCCATAAGCCTTTGATTGTGGCTTGGCCCAAACCTCTGTTACTAGATTTCCCACCCTTGAGCCTATCAAAATATCAATCTACCCTTGAACTCGCCTAGCCCACCATTGTCTGTAGTCTCCAGGTAGCCTCCAGCAACTTCCCACCCTTAATCACTCATTGATCTCATCTGACTTCTGAAGACCCTCCCCATACTCCTCCTCTAGACCATCCCTAGATTCCTCCCACAACCTTCTGTATGTAAGACCCCATCTTGTCTTCATGTCTTCATGTGAGAACACCATAGAATGACCTAGCACAGACTTAACTCTAATACAAGCGAACTTTTAATAAACTTTACTTTTCGTTGGCTGAGAAGACTTGAATCAAATTCATTTGGCAGGGCCTGGTGTGTTGGTATTTTGGGGTCTCCAGAGCAACCCTAACCCTCTTTACGGGTAACCTAAAGAAGAGATTAGGCTCTGGGAGCTCCCTAAAGAAGAGTGAAACCATTTTCATGAAGACACCTCTGACCATTCTGGTCCAACTTTTCTGGTTTCCCATAGCATTTAATTTTACTGCATATTTCAGCACTTGGCAAATGCTGCCTTGAACTATTATCTAATTGTTTAAGATAAATCTTATTTTCTCAGAACCTTTAGAAGTAATTTTTGTACCTAGGGCAAGGGGAAGGAAAGGGAGACAAAGATCCCAGAGCATCTTTTTGAATAATCTGGTGGCTAATAAATAGTTCAGTTGTATTTCAGTGATGTCTAACTCTTCATGACCCCATTTAGGGTTTACTTGGTGAAGAACTGGAATGGTTTTCCATTTCTTTCTCCAATTCATTTTACTAAAGCAAGCAAGGTTAAGTGACTTGCCCAGGGTCACACAGCTAGTGAGTGTCTGAAGCTAGATGTTAAGTCAAGATGATAAGTCTTCTTGATGCTAGGCATGGAACCCTATCCACTGTGCCACCTAACTTGGGTTTATAAATAATAATTCCATCCAATCCACCAAATATTTAAACACCTACTATATGTACTAAAGACGCAAAGACAAAACTGAAAATCAGACCCTGCTGTCAGGGAGCTTGGTGGGATAGGGATACAATATGTACACATATAACCTAAATACAAGATAATTTGAGGTAGGAAAAAACCCTAATAGCACAGTACCTGGCACATAGTAAGCACTTAATGAATGCTTTAGCTAGCTAAGAGTCATGTCTCAACTATTACATTCTGGAAAGGCAGCATTGGAACCCCAAAGACCTGAGTTCAAATTTCACCCCTAACAGTTATTGGCTATGTGACCATGGGCAAATCACTTAGCCTATCTGACTCTAGGTCTCCTTATCTGTAGAATACATAGATAGTTATACCCCCCTTTCAGGGTTATTGCCAGGCTCAAATGGAATAATTTATGCAAAATTCTTTGCTAACCCTAAAGTTTTGTATAGCTATCAACTATTAAATACCCTCTGAGTCTTGTTTTCCTCCATGCTAAACATTCCTAGTTCTTAAAATGGATCCTCCAATGGCAGGTCTCCAAGTCCTTTACCATCATAGTCCCTTTCCTCTGGATACAATGTAACATGTATCACTGTCTTTCCTAAAACATGGCACCTGTAATTGAATACAATACTCCAGATGTGGTCTGATGAGATGTCTAACCAACAGTTCATTTACTCTTATTTTTGTTTCCAATTTGAAAATAATGGGCAGACTCACTTGAAAATCTCTAAAGCATTTATTAATGACAAAAATATAAACAAGCAAATATGCACAGACATCAACAGTTACAGGTACATCTTGAGGCTTATAATAAAACATATGCTATTCTCTTGCTATCTTTATGCCAGGCCCCCTTCAGTCTGGCAGGCTACCTCCCTCCCTGGGACCCTGGACTCCCAATTGGCAAGATTTCACTGTATCTCGCCAAGATCCAGACCCAGCATTCTGCTCTCTAGCCATCTTCAGATGAAATCCATATTCCATTCCTGGCAAGGATATGCCAAACAACTGTTCTATCATTCTAATGCCAATCTCTCTGACTTCCCTATCAAAAACACTCTTCTTCCTGGCCACCACTCCCTGATGTATGTGTTGTTCAGCCATTTCAGTTGTGGCCAACTCTTCATGACCCCATTGTAAAGATACTGGCATGGTTTGCCATTTCCTTTTCTAGATATGTAGTTTTCCTTATCAGAATACATGTTCCTTGAGGGCAGGGACTGTCTTGCTTGTCTGTATTTTAATCTCCAGTACTTATTATAGTGCCTGGCACAAACTAAATGCTTTTTTTAAAATTAGGTTGCTTGTTCATTTAGTGCTGAGAAGCTTCACTTGTTTTTTGGTTTTTAAAGGTCATAATAAAATGTGTTATACATCTGTGTAACTGAGAAGTTCTTGATCTTTAGAGGTTATATGAAAACAAACATATTCATGACGTGTTGAGCAACTCTTTATATACAAAGAAGAATGCAATCAAACAAGTGTGCAGTTTTAGTGATATTGAAAAGATATATAGTTCATAGTGTAAAGTAGGAGCTCTTGCTACTAGGCTGATGGTCTTTTTATCTCTTAAAGCTCTTAGAAGAAGAGTTCTTGCCCAGACATTCTGGGCTCTAGCTTACAAATCTCTGGAGGTGCAGTTAGTATGGGACTGGTGGGTTTTAAGGCCAAGTATTACAGAGACCAGTGATAGCTTGGTGAATGGTTACCTCATTACTCTATAGAACTTAGTTTTATAGTTTTCTTAGAGACAAGGCAATAATAGATTAGACCTTTGCCTGTTTGTTATTCAACCTTTCTCTGTCAACTAGGTGACTGAATTCTCAAAGGTAGATCTTGGCTAATTAATTTGGAACAAATCTCTACATGGAATTTTCCCAACAGGTCAAAATGAATATTTGAAAGTTATTGACACACTTCATGCCCTCTGGAGTGTCCATCTAGTTTCTTAATTCTCAGTCTCCCTTCATTCTTCCAAGTAGCTCCCTTCTACCTGGCCCAGAGAGGCAAAGCCCACCTGAATGTCCTTCAGAGGAGCCAGTGGTTGAAAGACAGGGACCCTGCATAGGCTGCCCAACCATGCTCAATAAAGGTAAGGGAGGTAAAAACAAACAAAAACAAACAAAAAAGAAACAAACAAAAACCAGGCACAGAGGAAAGAATGAAAATGATTCTGAAAAAGAGTTGATCTCCAAAGAAATGGACAGGAATATGCTGAGGTGGGCAAAAGGTTGGGAAATGGATGATTAGAAGTGATGTGTTTTGATGGTGGGAAGAGGTTATATCACACCAAAGGGAAATTAAGAAAAAAGATTTGGATAAATACGTCAGGCATTATATTGATTGGTGTAATAGTAATGTAATTTGAAGACCCCCTTGTATTGGCAAACACTTAGCACCTTATTTCAAGTGTCATTGTATCAAGTATTATGATCCAGAACTTGTGAATCCCACAGTGGGAGGAACTTCCTGTTGTAACAGGAAGGGGTGAAACAGGGAGGAGCAAATACCTTATATAAGGAAAAGCCCAAGCTGAGAGAGGCCAGAATTTCTCTCAGCGAGCATCTGGAGGCTGAGCTACTGTTGGACTGAGGACTGAACTGAGAATTGAGAGGAACTTAAAAGAGAAATGAGAATTGAGAACTGAGCCAGAATTTCTTGGAGCAAGCCAATTTCTTGGAGCATTTTCTTGGAGACTGAGGAGGAGAGGCCCAGGCTGGAGAAAGTGATTTTGATTTTAAGAACAGAACTTGTGGTGGAGAAGCTGCTTCTGAGAGCCAGCCCGAACTTCTGCTGAGATCTTTCTTCTGGCAACTTCTGCTGAAAGCTTCTCCAGATGTGGGTATCTCTTTCAATCATGAGTCTTTTGGAGTTGTCTTATAACCTTACATTGCTGAGAGGAGCCCAGTCTACTGAAGTTAGTTGTCACATATACGTTGTATCTGTGAGAGTGTTCAGATTTCTCCTGGTTCTGCTCTTCTCACTCAGCATCAGTTTATATAAGTCTTTCCAGGTTATTATGAAGTCTGTCTGCTCCTCATTTTTTATAGCACAGTAGTATTCCATTACATACATATACCACAACTTGTTTAGCCATTCCCCAATTGATGGGCATCCCCTTGATTTCCAATTCTTTGCCACCACAAAAAGAGCTGCTATAAATATTTTTGTACATATGGGTCCTCCTCCCAGTTCTCTGCTTTCTTTGGGATATAACCCTAGAAGAAGTGGTATTGCTGGGTCAAAGGGTATACACTTATTTATAGCCCTTTGGGCATAGTTCCAGATTGCCCTCCAGAATGGTTAGATCAGTTCACAACTCCACCAGCAATATTTTAGTGTTCCAATTTTTCTACATCCTCTCCAGCGTTTGTCATTTTCCTGTTTTGTCATCTTAGCCAATCTGACTGGTGAGATGTGGTACCTCAGAGTTGTTTTGATTTGCATTTCTCTAATCACTAGTGATTTAAAACATTTTTTCATATGCTTATAGATATCTTTAATTTCATCTTCTGAGAACTGCCTGTTCATATCCTTTGACTATTTATCAATTGGGGAGTGGCTTGTATTCTTATAGATTTTACTCAATTCTTTGTATATTTTAGAAATGAGGCCTTTATCAGAGACATTGGTTGTAAAAATTCTTTCCCAATTTTCCACTTCCCTCTTAATCTTGGTGACATTGGCTTTATTTGTATAGAAGCTTTTCAATTTCATGCAATCAAAATTATCCATTTTGCATTTTATAATGCTCTCTAACTCTTGTTTCATCATAAAGTCTTTCCCTCTCCATATATTTATTGGACAGGCAAACTATCCCTTGCTCTCCAGATTGCTCACAGTATCAGCCTTTATACCTAGATCATGCATCCATTTAGAATTTATTTTGGTGTTAGATATTGGTCTATGCCCAATTTCTGCTATACTATATTCCAGTTTTCCCAGAAGTTTTTGTCAAATAGTGAGTTCTTATCCCAAAAACTGGGGTCTTTGGGTTTATCAAACAGTAGATTACTATAGTCATTGGCTACTGAGTCTCGTTTACCCAACCTATTCCATTGGTCCACTACACTGTTCCTCAGCCAGTACCAAGTAGTTTTGATGACTGCTGCTTTATAACATAGATTAAAATCTGGTATGGCTAGGCCACCTTCCCTAGCATTTCTTTTCATTAATTGCCTGGATTTTCTTTGAATGTCTTGTCTTAGTTTGTTACTGAATAGAGAGAGTTTACTATATTTTGTAATCAGAACCTTGAAAGCTGTTCACAGCAGCAGTCCTCTGGAAAGCTGCTCTTGCTTGGCTTTACAGTTGGTCTCTGAGACTAGCATCCCTTTTTTACCTCCCTTACCTCAGAGACTACCAGGATGATAAAGCCAATGTCGTACTAAAGTACAATGTAGATGAAGTACAAAGTTTAAGTATAAAGTTTAAGAGTTAGGGGAACTTCTAGAGCATGCCAAAATCAATGAAACAGACACATTTGCTCCTGGAGATGATAATGAAATCTAGTTTGATGATATCAGAGATGATGATGAAGACATTGATGTTATCTAAATTGAATTCAACATTTATATACTGATTTTTCTGAGGGTTGTTCTACTTTGATATTTTTATTTGGATTTTTGGCCAATTCCTATCCAGTTAAGAAGAATGAAACTTCATTAGCATTAGTGAAGCTTATTGAATGGGACTGATTTATTTTCAATGTTTGTTTTAAAATATTTAAATTTCTTTAAAAACTGATAATGCTGAATAACTTAAGGAAAATTGTCTCTTTGATGAATTAGATCTTCAAAGTTTGGGTAAAAAATAACATCTATTTGGTTGTTGTTGTTGTTTTAAATGCATTACTGCTTTTCCTGTTTTGACCACCTGGCTTCCAGTAAATTGATATTTTGAATAAATTGTTTGCCCTGTGATTATCATGGATTAATTTTGGAAAAAAAGTGTTGAGAATATTGCAGTCTCTGTTCAGTTACTTACCCAATATGCCAGGACAAAATACAATAGGATAATCACCTCCTTTATCTGGCTACTATATTTCAAATATTTCAGCCTAAGATCATATTAATTTTTTCAGCTGTCACATTATATTTTCATTGACTTATATTGAACTTTTAGTTCATTACCCTTGACCCTGTTATTATTTTATATTAATTTTTTTATTGAAGCCATACCTTTCCCATTCTGCTTGTACAGATAATTTTATACTTAAATTTTTTTAACCCAAGTACAAGACAACATTTATCTTTATTATATATAATCTAATTAGATTCATTATTTTAGTTTCTCAGAATAATTTTTGGATCCCAGTTCTTTTATCAAACATGCTTAGTTATCCTTCCCACCTTTGTGTTTGCTGCAAATTTGATAGGCACATCATTTATGCTTTTATACAACTGAAAAAGTGTTCAACAAAACAGAGTAAAGGATAGATCTCTGGGACATTCCATTAGAGACTGGTTGCAATTGATTTATTAGTCACTTACTCTTTGAGTCTAATCCTTCAGTTAGGTCTGAACCCACTTAACTATACTATTATCCAGCCCACATTTGATATTGCCAAATGCCTCAATGAAATCCAAATAGACTGTAAGGATATATTCTCTATGACCTATTGTCTAGTAACCATGTCAAAAGGGGGAGGCTTGTTCTTAATGAGCTCTTAAGTGATTGCTAATTTGATTCCCCAGTATTCAAAAGTTGCTGTATTGTATAATATTTTCAGGAATTATGGTGAAGCTCACTGGGCTATCTTTTGAAGAATCCACCTTCTTAGACTTTTGAGAATCAGGGCATTTGCCTGTGTATATAGTACTGGGAACTTTCTTCCCCTCCTGTTAAAATGACACTAAAGGAACAGGAAAAATCTCTTCATTTGCATTTTCTATATTAGGTTAAGTTAGTAATAGTAGAAAATTATTTGAATAATTTCACTCCCTTGGTTCAGAAAGATTGTTTGAAATTTAAGGAAGAGATTTAGGGAAGAAATGGGAAGTTTTATAAGCTCCCAAGTAAGCAGGTAGTAATACCTTCCTTCTCACGAGTCAGAAGAAGAAAGACATTGACATTTTTAGTCACTTTATCTCAACCTGGAGTTGCTGACTGGTATTCCTTTTTTTTTTTTTTGGAGGGGGGAAGGCCGGGCAATTGGGGTTAAATGACTTGCTCAAGGTCACACAGTTAATAAGTGTCAAGTGTCTAAGGGCAGATTTGAACTCAGGTCCTCCTGATTCTAGGGCTAGTGTTCTATTCACGGCACCACCTAGCTTCCCCTGCTGATTGGTATTCTTGAGGAGATGGAAAATAGAAGGGCCTTGCTCCCTTAGGAGAACATGATTCCAGAGTTCACCAAGGTTAATGGAAAAAGGGAGATAGCATCAGATGGGCAAGGCCCTAGTTTGCCATTATATCCCTCAAAGTAAGAGAGGGGCACATCTCCTACAGGAGACTAAAAACTGGGGAAGCCTACCCTTCTGTGTTTGATGAAGACTGCACTCAACTATAGAGAAAGATTTGTTCCAAGCAGAGCATTTGTCTTTGGGAGCAAAATAAGTTATTTTTCCTTTTAGTGTCTTAAGTCATAGGTTCCTACCTATTTTTTATTTGAACACTTCAAAGTGTTTTTCCAAAGTCATGGGCATGTATCTGACTATGCTGATTATTGGCATATGAGATAGTTACATCTAGGTATCAGTCAATACATTCATTCTTCTATCTTCTGAATTATGAAATTATTAGCAAGTCAAATCAATGATCATTCAACTGCTCTTTTGTTAGAATCTCTCAGCAGATATCCTACAGCACATTTGCTTTCTTATCATTTAAATAGAGTATACACATTCAACATGGTTCTTACAAATTATCTATTTCAGTTTTTCTAGAAAGTCCATTTTAATGGAATAAACTTAGTCCTATCTATCCTATAAACATGAGATTTCACTGCAGTGATTCTGGAAATAAGCAAGATAATGGAAGCTTCTTTTCTAGTAGGAGAAATTTCCAAATCCAATGAACCTTTTGCTGGGCTCAGTGCCCTGAATCTCCCTAACTTCATATTTGGGCCTAATGAAACTCAGTCTATAGGTTTGACTCTGTGGTAGATTCTTGGTTCAATCCTGGGAGGAGAAGAGGGAAGGATATGAGTAGTGATGGATTACCCAATAGGCGTATTAGCCGAAAGCCATAGGATTCTTACCACTAGGTGAAACAAAGCTTTTAATAAATGGGAATCAGGTTGAGCAATACAGGTTTCAGATCTGCTCTACACTACCCCTTTGCCATAGCCCTGTATACCTTATGCCCAGGTCATGACCTAGCCCAGAGCTCATGGTTGAAGGACAACCTAGGTTCCAGCCCAGGAATGATAACAATCAGCACACAGCAATGTATGACCTTGTTAAAGGGCCCTGAATTTAGACACAGAGCACCTGGGCTCAAATCCAGGCTCTGCTACTAACTACCTGCGTGACCTTAGACACTTCTCTTGACCTCAGTTTTCACATCTGTGAAATTCATAAGAGGACTGAAGTTTAGGATTCTTCAAGCTCCAGTTCAATTTTCATGTTTTTATGTATTGTTCTAAATCTAGTCTCTTTCTTCCAAAAACCCTGTTCCCTTACCCTCTTACCTCTGTTTCTGACTTTCCAGACTTTGACATCATGGCCTACATAGGTCCCTATACTGTATTTCCCAATTAGAATGTAAATGCCTTGAGGGCAGGAACTATCATCTTTTTGCTTGTATTTGTGACCCCAGCACTTAGCACAGTGCCCTACCCTTCCAGGACAAAGGCCTAGAACCTGGGCTCTTTGTTTTATCATTCTGTGTCATAAGATTCCATCCATATCTCTTGCCCAGATGACAGCACCCATGTTCCTGACCAAATCTTACCAATAAGGAAGGAATTTTTTAAGGGATTTTTTTTAGTGATTCCAAAAGCTTTATAATTCATTAACTTAATATAATTTGCTTTGTCTTCGCCTACGTTATCTGTAAACCTGTTGACTTATGAATTAAGAATTGTACAGGATAAAGCAATGGTGTATGACTAATAAATCCCTCTTATATCAGGTATGGCCAGCAGAGCTACCTTTTGACTTTGGCTTGTTTGATTCACATAGTCTGAGGACCATGGGAAAACCTTCATTTGTAAGAGATGATCACATTTCATCAGCTATCACCTGGCTGCTAGTCAGGATACAGTTTCCAAGACACACAGCATATTATAGCAGGTGACTAATAAACAGTCCACTCCTATCATGTTATGTCATGTCACACATTGACAGTTAAAAAAGGCATTGGGGAAATAATCCTTTAATTGGGTGGTATCAAATTCAAATAGAAACAGGAGACACTAACTATACATAAAAATGCCTGCCAAATGCATATTGACTTAGAATGCTATACATATTAACATTATCTATGTTTTATTATAGTTTAATTTATTTTGTTAAACGTTTCCCAATTGCCTTTTAATCTGGTTCATAGCACTTGGTTCATGAGCAGCTGACAAGTTTGACAGCACTGGTACATATGGGTACCTAGAGATAGCTAGATGGTGTAGTAGATAGACCAGACTCAGGCAGGTGAGTTCAAATCTAGCCTTAGACACCTATTGGCTATATGACCCTGTGCAAGTCATTTAATCCCTGTCTGCCTCGGTTTCATCATCTGTAAAATGGGGATAATAATAGCACCTACTTCCCAGAATTGTTGTGAGGATCAAATGATATAATATTTGTCAAGGGATGAGCATAGTGCCTGGGATGTAGTGGGTGCTTAATGAATGCTCCTCTGCTAAAAAATTAAAAAACATTTTGTAGGTATTATCCAATTAATTTGTGAGGAAGAGATGATGGCAGTTCAAATGACTCTCATTTCACAGATGAGGGAATAGAGACCCATGGATGTTAAATGACATGCCCATATGGGAGGCTAGGTGGTGCAATGAATAGAACACCAGCCCTGGAGTCAGGAGGACCTGAGTTCAAATTTGAACTTGGACACTTAACACTTATTAGCTGTGTGACCTTGGGCAAGTCACTTAACTCCAATTGCCCTACTTTCCCCCCTCCAAAAAGCAAAAATAAATAAATGACACAGAACTGTACTTTGTAGAACTAGAAGGAATCTTAAGAAATCTACTCTTCCCCCCCTATTTAGAGAGGCAAATTATAACGATCTATTAGGGACATCCAGGGAATTATCAGCAGGAGAATGTGGCAGCAAACCATAGAGAGCAGAAGGTAATTAAGGCCACAGGACTCTCAGTTTAGGGGAGTGGTCTAGAAGTAGCAGGTGGTTGAGGACTACCTATCTCAGAAAACACAAGATTGTGTTAAGCCTGGTTTGTAGTCTGTTACCACTCTCCCTGAGCCGTATAAATATGAAATCCCATCTTGAATGTATTTACAAAAATTGGTGAGGAAATATAATTCCAGATGCCTGACACCTTGTGTGGAGTCAGTATAGTGCAATCATAGCAATAAGAATAATCAATAATAATTGGCATTGATATAGCTCTTTAAGGTCTATAAAATGTTTCATGGGCAATACCTCAAGAGGGGATAGCTCAGATTCAGGTGTGTGACACACAGTGGCTCTGTGACCCTAGACAGTCACTTAACTTCTCAGTGGCTAGCTCTCTAAGACTAAATTTCAGGATTGTTGCCAATTGGCCTTTCTTATTGGAATTCTTTATGGCAGTGAAATCATCGATCTGGACCTTTCCCTCAAATTTCATCTTATCCTCACAACAGCCGTGAGAGGGAGATATCACACATGCCATCTTTTCTATTTTATAGATGATAAAACTGAGGCCAACAGAGATTAAGTGATTTCCCCAAAGTCACACAGCTGGGAAGTATCAGAAGATTTAAGGCCATCATTCTAACTCCAGCGTTCTTTCTATAATGGAAGAAGAGTCACCTCATCTGGAGCTATACCTGTGCCTCCTCCATTTCTTTTTCAATTCTCCCATAATGTTGTTTTTTTTTTTTTGAAGGGCGATTGGGGTTAAGTAACTTGCCCAAGGTCACACGGCTAGGTTTTGTGTGTGTGTTAAGTGTCTGAGGCCGGATCCGAATTCAGGTCCTTCTGACTCCAGGGCCAGTGCTCTACTCACTGCGCCACCTAGCCGCCCCTCCCATAATGTTTAAAAGCTATGAGCATACAGTAGATGCTTACTCAGTAAATGATGATTTGATTCCTCTGATGGGGTAAAGCACAATCCTTCATGGCCCTCCTAATATGTCAGAGGAGTTTCTACTCTACCCCTAATGCCTTCAGATAGCCAACAGATCCCTGTGGTGATGGATCATGTCAAGTCATTGAGCTTTTACTAAACACTTTCTATATGCTAGACACTGTGCTAATCAATGGGAATATTCTTTGTTGTTTTCTTCTGAGTTTGTGTTTTGACCTTCCCTGCCACCATAGTAACTTTTTATGGTCAGGTTCTTTTGTTGCTGTTATTTGCTCATTTTTCCAGCTTATTTCTTGACTTTATGTTAAAGTTGGTCTCTGCTCCTGGGGTAGAGGGGACACTGTCACAAGCTTCACAGTTTTTGTGCTACTGTTTTCAGACCTAGTTCTGGGGAACTATAAGTTTTTAGTTCTTCCAAGGTGGTATGATCTTAGGAGAGGTGTGGTCACTAAACTCCTGGCCTGTGTTCTGGTCTGTGAGGGACCACATGGACTCTTTTCCTCCCTGGAATTTTGACCGGGGTCCCTGCTCCCCTATGGCTGCATACTCTAGTGTGCTGGTCTTCTTCCTTGCCCTGGGACTGCAAACCTGAACTGTGTATGGGCTACATAACATAATCTTGCACCAGATGGCAAAGGGTCCCCTATAATCTCCTTCTGATCGGTTGTCTGACCCCCTTACCCTTTGTTTGCTGAGAGTTCTGGAAGCTGCTGCTGCTGCTGCTAATTCAGGTCTGCATTGGACTGCATTCTGCTTTCCTGCCTAGCTTCTAGATTGTCTTGGGCTGGAAAATCGTTTCACCCTACCATTTTGTTGGTTCTGCTGCACTAGAATTCATTTTAACATGTTATTTTATAGTTGTTTGAAGGAGAATTTGGGAGAGCTGAAACAAGTATGCTTCTTTATTCTGCCATTTTGGTTCTCCCCACCACCCACCCTCCCTACCATTTATGGGAGTATAAAGGCAAAACCATCAGGATTAGAACTGAGCATTTTAATGATCACATACTTGTGTTCTCATTCACTACCAGAAGGTCTCCATTAAGTTCACATGGATTTGGTAACATAGCTAAAGGACCTATATCAGGTCCCAGAAAGTGAAATTGTTTCATTCTTCTATAGGAAGTTTTTCCCAGTTCCTCATAATGCCAGTGACTTCCCTCTATTGATTATCTCTAATTTATCCTGTATATAGCTTGTTTGTACATAGTTGTTTTATGTTGTCTTCCCCTTTAGACTTCGAACTCCTTGAGAGAAGAGGTTGTCTTTTTTCTTTCCTTGTATCCCTGACACTTAGCACAGTGCCTGACAGATAGTGATGGGACCCTAATGATGGACCCCTAAAAGGCCCTGGACTTTCCCACGTGCATTCACTTAATAAGGCACTCAGTCCTTCCCAGTTAATAATTCTTTCAACTACCCTTTCATTGTGGTCCTTATTGTCTGCACCTGGTCCCACCCCTGATCCCACTACTTAATCCCATCTAGACCCCTTCTCTGTTACCTCCCATTCACCCCAAACTATTGGCCACACTATAAAAAATGTTAGTGCTGTCTACCAAATTGCTCATATTCCTTAAGAGTCTGACCCCCTTGTCCATACAAGTGTCACAAATGGTACTGGTTCTTAAAAGTCCCTTCCACTTCTTTGACAGAATGATAAACCTTGTCTCTGACTAAAAGAAAGCTTGAGTTGAATTCTTTCAATCAGTAGCCACGTCTTTTGCCCTTGAATTTCTGTGTTTCCAGCATCCCTAGACCTCAATAATAGTAGGGACTTAATAAATGCTGGTTGATTTACTGATTGATTGATCCAATTGTTGCGGTTTAAACCCAAGGACAACAAAAAACTGTTGGGGGGCTCTGCCCACCCAAAAACTGTTGTGGTTTCATGATGTGTTGTGGTGGAACTGTCTCAAAGAATTCAGAGTCAGACCGCCTCTAATCCAAATATAGGCATTTATTGAGATTGACACCTCTTATGAAGCGGGCTAAGTTCCAAGAGGAACCAGCAACTTTAGAGAAACCAAGCTGGATTTTTATAGGGTAAAGATGCAAATACATAACAGAAATTTACATGGAATAGAAGAATATCATTAATATTAAAAAGGCAGGAGGAGTTTGTTAAGGGATTAGGTAATGGAGGAGGGGTCCCATCTGTGGTTCAGTGGTTAAATATTCTGGTCCTTCTGCCTTCCAACTGGCTAGCTATTGTGGTCCTGTCTGGTTAAGACAGATAGCTAGGTATTGTGGTCCTGTCTTAGGCTAGATGGATGATGTGATTGTGATTGAATACAAGAACACACCTGTTTCTGTGGGAATGGGTCTGGGGACAGTGACCAGGTAGAGGCAGTAGCTGGGTTCCCATCACATGAACATACCTGCTGTTTCTGTGGGAACTAAGAGTTCAGAGACACCCCTGTTATTGCAGTGAGCAGTGAGGCATATACAAAGAAGTTAGGACATTGTGGGGGGGGGAGGGAGGGTAGGTGGGTGCACTGGGCTTGCTGTTCAGTGGGGCCCGGCCTATAATGAAACTAGAATATTGGGGCTGGGGGAAGTTTTATTAGGATTCCATCACTATGTCTAAAATAGCTCTTGTCACACACTAGGTACTAAACAAATGATTGATTGCTGTCCTCCTATTTACAGCTTGTTTCTTTGCAGATCCATCCTCCTAGGTTTTAGCCTTGTTTTTAACTTTCCCCCCATGATATCTTCTATCAGAACTAGAGATAGAAGAGTAAATGAAAAAGTTCTATTTCAGGACCTATAAAATAATGTTTTTGTCTGATTCATTTGTTGTCAGATTGTAATCTCCCTGAGGGCAGGAACTGTATTTTGTTTGTTTGTTTGTTTTTGTATCCCCAGAGCTTAGCATAGTGCCTGTCGCATAGTTTAATAAATGTTTATTGAATTAAATTGATTCTGATTCAGGCTAAGTCCTAAAAGCCTTAGGCACCTTTTAAAGCACCTGTCTTCTCATAAAATCAAATTTATTTATTCACTCACTCAGCAAACATATATTAAATATCTACTATACACAGATCTCTCTGATAGTTGATGACAAAGATGGAGAACTCAAGTTAGACTCAATTCCTTCCCTTTTAGAGCTTATAATCTAGTCTAGGAGGGGGATAAGATACAAATGCAGGTTAAATTCAGCAAACATTAAGAAGTATAATACTATATTCTAAGTATGGTAAGGAGGTGCAGAACAAAAGTGCTACACATAAAAGATCTGAGGAGAGAGACCATTACTGACAAGAGGTATCAGAGAAGGTCGCATGTAGAAAGGTAGAGACAAAGACCTGGATTGGTAGTCAGAAGACCTGAGTTCTCTGCTATGTACTACCTATGTGACTCAATTGACTTAATTCTCTGGGCCTTAATTTCTTTATCTATATATAGGACCTGCGAACATTTTCCAGCACATGTAAGTCCTTCAGACAAAGGCATCTAGGTTCAGGGTTCCTTGTGGGTCTACTTCTACTATACCATAGTATACTATAGTATAGTTTAGTATATATTTAGTTTAGTTTAGTATATATATAGTTTAGTTTTAGTATATATAGTATACTATATTTAGTATATATATTTAGTATACTATACTACTAAAACTAATACATAAACCTTTGATGCTTTTGCCATTGGACCAGAGAAGCAACTTGAGCAACAGCCATGTGAGACCAGCAGAAAGCAACCCAGACTTGCAGAGACTACACATCCATGTGCCCCATTTGAGATCAGTGGGAACCAGGACCAATGGGAGCTGCAAAATAACAGACCCAGAAGGAAGCAGCTGTGAAAGTAAGGAGGCATGAGTAGCCTTCTCCATACATGCATTCTAGTGACCTGTGTTCTTTCCATGTGTCCACTCTTCTCATTAAAAGTATGTATATTTGTGGAAGAGTTTATCCCAGTTGTATTGAAGAAAGAGTTTATTGCTATGCTTCTTAGTAAATTATTTAATCATAATGAATAATAATAGAATAATCAATGATTTAATTATTTGTCTGTTACTCTCCTAACTGCATTCCTGTTCCTGTATATTTATGTAGCGAAGGTTCTGATCTCAGTCTCCCAAAAGAGATGTCCCCAGAGAACCATTCCTTCCCTCAGTGTTCTAAGAGACCCCAAGGGCCTAGGGAGAGGGGGAAAGGGAGCAGATAGCTTTCTAATGCTTTTATTGTGAGCTTTCATTGGGATTTCTCTTCATTGATTATTGTTGCTGTTGAATCATTTCAGTCATGTCTGACTCTTGGTGACCCCATTTGGGGTTTTCTTGGCAAAGATACCGGAGTGCTTTACCATTTCCTTCTAAATCATTTCCATTGATTATTATTATTATTTGAAATAATTAGTCAGCCAGGCTTAATTTGCATTTGTAAATGGGTATTTACTAAGATGAGATAATAAGACCAGATAAGCATCCCTACAAACCAGGGACACTCTGTTATAAGTATATACAGAGTCCAGGGGAAAGTGGGCTCAGGCTTAGAGAGCACAAATGGCAATGGCTTTTTGTTGGAATTCTCAAGGTGTTCCCCATAAGCATGGTGTGACTTTCTGCTGGTCTCCTTATAGCCTCCTGAAGCTGCCTTTGCTCAGTGTAATTGGCCAGAGCCAAGTCACTGCTGTTCCTCGGATGACGCTAGAATGGTGGTGATAATCTTTTGACTGGTGGTGGAGAAGGGAAACAGATGATCTACTCTCTACCTAAACACCTCCCTCCCCCCAAAAAAAGCAATTCCCTTTCAGGAGCTTAGCAGGACTGCTGGCAAGTTGCTAGGCACTTGGACACTTAGGTTCTGTAATGGCTTGATAGAAGACCAATGGAGTATGACTGAGTGTCTTCAACCAATACCAATAGATTACTAATAGATCTCCTGTGCTATTGCATCACTTCACTTGTCCAATGACAAGTGATTCCAAATGATTAAGGTTATTTGATTTAGTTCAATGCCTTTAATCGATTGATTGATTCAACAGAGATGTTCTAACCTGAAAAAAAATACTAGGCTTAGAAGAATTTTGTTAGTTCCTTTATATGAAGTAGGGTAATGGATTGATTTATTTAACTTATCTCTCCTCTTGCATTTGTATTTACAATTGAATCCTTTTTTCAGGCTTATAGGGCCCCTTGCTTACAAATTGAAAAATGAGCTGGATAGATGATCTTCGAAGTTCTACTGGCTCTAAATCTATTATCCTGTGGTCTTCAAATGAAAGGAAATGAATTTGAGTGTGGGCCTTAAAGGAGAGGTAGAAATTCAGCAGGTAAAGTGCTCAAGGGAACACACTCATGTCATATAAAACGATCTAAGCAAATGGAGGTCGGAAAAATACAGCAACAACTTCAGAGCTTGGGTCTTGTCCCCAGGCATTTTACAAACTTATTTCCATTGATCATCACAACCTTCTCAGGGCACAGGGTTATTCTTTTGTTTTGTTTTATATTTTTCATTTTAAAGGTCAGAAAGTATCTACATTGAAATAGAATAATAGACCTGAGCTCACTTAGTAAGTTGGATTTAGGACTCAGGTGCTTTAAAAAAAGATTTCTATATTCCATTATGTAGTCCGTGAAGGATGTCCTGTAGACATCTCAAACTCAACATATCTAAAACAGAACTTGTCATCTTTCCCTCAAAACTGGGTTTCTACTGTCTATTTCTTGTGTTTGTAATGCTCTGTCCTCTCAAAACTGACTCAGTTTCCCTGACAGCTCAAATCCCACCTTTTACTTAAGACCTTCCTCTGTCCTTCCCTTCCCACCCCCAGCTACTAATTAATACCTTCCCCTTGTAGATTATCATAATTTATTCTCTCTCTCTGTGCATATATATGTGTGAACACACACACACATGCACTTTAATGGGAGACAATATGTAAATAACTAAATATACAGAAGTTTTATATATGTGTATATTTTTAATACAGAGGTTACATATATTATATGTTTAAGTATAATAGAATACATGTAATATACAAAATCATATTATATATACACATACATATACATATATGTGTGTGTGTATTTCTGTAGTTATTTACATATTGTCCCTCCCAATGTGTGCTCCTTGAGGTAGTGGCTGGGTGTATGGATATTTTTGTGTGTGTATGTGTCTTTCTTTGTGTCTTAAAAATGTCTTTTGACTGACTGCCTGCCTAACTAGTCTGAAGTCCATAATTAAATGTGGCAAAGGGCTGTATTGCAGGCACGCATCCTCATAGTGGTTGTACCAGCTAATAGAGAAGATAAGCATCCTTGCAAATCTCAGGCTACAGGGAAATCAAGGACCAATGGCAATTTATAGGTGATGCTGAGGTAGATTGTGTTTATTTTTCTACATATAAAACCCAAATATGCCAGGTTACTATTGTTTAACTATTAAAATAGAGGGTAACTGCAGGTTATATAAATAAGGTTATAACATAGGTAATTATTTCATAACAGGAATATTATGAAAGAATTTTTTATTTGCAAAATGATTTTCTCATGTTTCCTTTAATGACCATCCCAGCTAGTACCTTTCAATATTTGCTGCCCAAGATTTAGCCTGGACCTGGCCTTGAACCTCGGCTCTGACATTGAATCTCAGAGCAAATCACTTTACCTCCATTATCTCAGCTGTAATATGGGGAGCAGTAATGGTACCTGTATGATTTTCCTCATGGATTTGTTATGGAGAAAATGCTTTGTAAACCTTAAAGTTCTATAGAAATGTGAGCTACTATTAATTGAGAAGCAGGAAGCCAAAGGGTTACAGAAATCTTCCATTTGAAGATTATTTCTAAAGATACATTTCTAAATGCAGCTCTTAAATGATAATGAAGTCAGTAGGGAGAGATTAATATCCATTTGTATAGAACTTTTAACCTTTCAAAGTAATTTTACATTCATTATCTTTTTCTATCTTTGTAAAATCCCTCTGAGGTTTGGAGATACTATTATCACTGTTTAACACGAGGAAACTGAGGCCTTGAGCAGCAAAAATGGCTTGTATATGGTGAAAGGAAGCCCAGTGGTAGGTGGCCAAAAGCTTTCAAAAAACCAAACTCCTGAGATGAATTCTCTGGCAAAGTGACTGTTTCAGCTTTACAGTTCACTGGATTCAAAAATCAAACAGGATGTGAAGGGGGGCTTTTGGCATTTTTAGTGCTTTGCTTTCTTGAAAGGCTGGGGGAATGCAAATTCATGTCTCCTCATCCTTAATGCTTCTGGCCTACATTCGTTGCTATGCTTTGCCCTCTGGATGTAACCCAACACAGACCCACATGTCACTTGCTAAACAGTTGCTTTGGGGACTTCTCTGTTGTGGACGTCCCTCTGGGCTTTTTCCCTTTCGAGTCTGCTACACTCCTGAGCCTAAATTTATAACCTCCTACATGGTACGTGACCAACTGCATGCACCCAAAAGATGCCACCTGATAGTAGACACAGTACCAATGAAACCACCAGCACAGTCTCTAACCTTGAGGGGGCCTCAGAGGTCATCTTATCCAACCCAAAGCTGAACACAGGCATCCTCTCCATCACATCCTGGACAAGTGGTCATTTAGCTTTTCCTTGGAGTCCAGGAATGGGGAATTCACTATGTTTCAAGGTGACCCTTTCTACTTTTGGAGAATTCTAACTGCAAAAGGTTTTTCTTTACCAAAGCCTAAATCTGCTTCTCTATAACTTTCATCCACTGTCCTTTGTTATACCCAATAGGAAAAGCAAAACGAATCTAATCCCTCTTCTATCAGAGTCCATTAATACTGAATGACAGCTATAATGGCACTCCCCATCTTTTACTTTACCTCTCCTTCCCTCCAAAAGGGAAATAATCAGTGTAATGATTGGCACATGCCCAGATCACTCCTGTGGGAGATGTCAGACAAAAGGACTGGTGCAAGCACAGATACTATTGGCTGCCATAGTAAATTGGGCTACCATGTAGTTGGGCTACCATATAAGTTCCTGGTATGAGGTGTTTAATAAATGTTTGTTCAGTGAATGAATGAAAGAAAGGAATATCAGGTTCTCTGCTTTTAGTAGAGAGTGCTCCAATATGTCTGAATGGTAGCTGTTTCCCATCATAATGATATCCTATCTCTGTACCAGCCTTATAATCTGTATCATGAACTTAATGCTATTTCTATTTCCTCTATTTAGCTAAGCAGTCTGGAGTATATTCCCTAAATAAATGCTTTATTTTTCACTGTTTTGAGCCTTACTCAAATGTTCTCTACCATACTTTCCCCTCAGTCTCATTATTTCCAAGGTTTGCTTATCTTCCTGACCAACAGTGCTCATCTGTCCTCTTGCCCCCTTAGAGGTCTGCTTCTTTTGAAGGAGTCATACTTCTCACCTCACAGAGATTTAGTGACACATTTGCAGTCCTACCATTATTAAGTTAAACTTAAATTCCATTTTATTACCCATCCTTTGTACATAGATACCTGATTTCCATAACTATCATTTCTCCTAAACTTAATCCTGACCTTTCTTTGAAGTGTCATACTAGTATTTCCAACTACCAAGAAGAATATAAGCTCCTTGAGGGCAGAGTTTATATCATTTTATCATCAAATCTCTAGTTTCTATCAAAGTTCCTTGCACAAATATCACATGATCTTTATTAGAAGGGATCTCAGATGCCATCCAATCCACTCTACAAGGTACCCAACAAGTAGTCAGTAAGTCTTTGCTTGGAGAGCTAATAAGACTGAACTCACTACCACCTAAGCCAGTTCCTATTACCTTGGGATGGATCTGACTGTTAGGAAGATTTCCTCTTACATAAAGAAGAAATTTGCCTGTTCATAATCTTCACCTATTCCTCCTATTTCCCCAAGCAGAACCTCCTTAAAGGGGTAGGTTGGGAATGTCCTTTCATGTCTTTTCTTTCAAATATCCTTGATCTTTATAATTTTGCAGCATTCACTTTTTTTTTTTTGGAGGGGGAAGGTAGGGCAATTGGGGTTAAGTGACTTGCCTAAGGTCACACGGCTAGTTTCTTGTGTGTGTGTGTGTGTGTGTGTGTGTGTGTGTGTGTGTGTGTGTGTGTTAAGTGTCTGAGGCTAGACTTGAACTCAGCTCCTCCTGACTCCAGGGCCGGTACTTCAACATTCACTTTTGATTTTTTTGTGCTTAGTTCTTTCCATTCACATTGTTGTAGTCATGTATATTGTTTCCTCAGCTCTGCCTACTTTGCTCTGAATCAGTTCATGCAAAACTTTCCATGAATCTCTGTCTTCATCATAGTAATAATTTCTCACAACAAAGTAATATTCTCTTACATTCATGTACCACAATTTGTTTAGCCATTCTCCAATTGATGGGCATTTACTTTATTTCCAATACCTTGCTATCACAAAAAGTGCTGCCCAAAATATTTTGGTGTTTATGGGGACTTTCATCTTCTTAATATCTTCCTTGGAGTATAAGCCCAGTAATAGAACCCCAGAGTCAAAAGGAATGGACATTTTAGTCAAATTATTTGTGTAATTCCAAATTGCTTTTTAAAATGGTAGTACCAATTCACAGTTCCACCAATAATGAATGCATCAGCGAGTCTATCATCTCATACCCTCTCCAACTTTGCCATTTTTTGTCATCTTTGCCAATTTTCATTGGCAAATGAAATCTTGGGGGTAGTTTTGATTTCTATTTCTCTTATTGTTAGTGATTTTGGAGCATTCTTTCATGTTGTTAATACTTTGCAATTCTTTTTTTGAAAACTGCTTATATAATTTATCTTTGGGGGAATGGTTATTAGTCCTATGAATTTGTTAATTGCTTCTATATCATTGATACTAAACCCTTCTCTGAGAAATTTGATAGAAATTTTTTTTTCCTATTTGACCACTATCCTTCTTATCCTAGATATATTAATTTTGTCTTTGAAGAAGCTTTTCAGTTTCATGTAATCAAAGTTATTTATTTTATCTTCTGTAATTATTTCTATCTCTTGTTTAATTGGGAATACATCTCTTGCACATAAGATCTTTATTATAAGGTCACATATACATTTAAAATGTATTGTGTAATATGGCATAAGGTATTGGTCTAAGACTAATTTCTATTAGACTACTTACTGATGCATTAGGTTGGGTTTTTTTTTTTGGCTGCCTTGTGAAACTTTATATATATATATATATATATATATATATATATATATATATGTATATATATATGTGTGTGTGTGTGTGTGTGTGTGTGTATAACTTATAATTTTCAAAACTTTTATTAGATAAACTTATGTCTAGCCATGCCTCTCAAATTGTGCTTTATAAATGTTGGTTGAACTGAGTTAATAGCAGAATATAACCTTTTGGACATCCAATTGGCACCTCCAAAATCAGCATGACCAAAACCAAGTTTATTACCTGTCCCCCCAAATATATTTTTCCTTGTGACATATTTCTGGCATTTTAGAAAATCCGACTTTGATTATTAAAAAAGAAAAAAATATTTTATTCTTCCCTCTTCCTTATTTCTAGTTGCTTAACAGTTGCTATAATATTGCATCCACCTCTGAGATATCTCCCTTATTTGACTCTTTCTCTGTATTCCACAATCACTCTCCTAGTATTATTATCTTCCTAGACTCTTGCAATAACCTCCTTAGAAATTTTCCTACCTCCATCCTCTCCCTCTTCTAAATAATTTTTCATATATTTCCATACTGATCATACTTATGTATAGATCTAGTCATGTTACTCTTCAGCTAAAAAATATTCAGTGGGTCCTTTTCTGATTACTGAATAAAGTTCCAATTCCTTTACCTACCATTCGATATCTTTCACAATCTGGTGCTACCCTAATTTTTAAAACCTTTTTTTCTTGTATCTCCTTGAACTCTATATTCTTGCCACATTGTCCTACTCACCATTCCCTGAATATGCCTTTCATCTTCCTAAGCCTCTGACTTTACTCATACATAGTGTGGAATAGAGAATAAAATGCAGGACTTAGAATTAACAAAGCTTGATTTCAGATCCCACCTCTGTCACTTAATAGTTGTATAATGTCATCCCTTTAATCTCTGTGTATCAAACAGCTTCCTAAGAGTTTTAGGGGGTTGCTATGTTGAAAAAAGTCCCCACACCAGGAACTGAAAAAATCACAGATCCTTTGGATAAATAATATTCCCTATACTTAGAATGCTCTCTATCCCTAAAAGGTATCAAGGAGCTAGAGAAAGCTTAATAGTCTTCTCTACCATTTAGCATAGCAGCAAATGCTCTCAGAATGGGTAATTTAGGGGTAACTCAGTAACCATAACAGAAAAAATGAAAACAACCTACATGTAAAACGTATGTATCTGAAGCTAAATTTATTGGTATGAAATTTTGTGGTGTAGTTATTAGGCTCTTGATCTCATATTCACATGGTACAAGAATGTGGTTACTGGAAAATAGACCCTTGAAACATTTCCAATTTGGGGTGTGATCTACAAAAGTCTCTGGCTTTGCAATGTGGAACTGTGCCCAGAAAATTACCAAATATTTTGGAACTATACCAAAGGGCTATAAAACATAGCCTGTGACTCAGTTATACTCAGTTGGGCTTTTACTCCAAATAAATCAATGAAAGAGAGGACTTAACTATACAAAAATATTTATATCAATTTCTTTTCATGGTAGCAAAAATTAGAATCTAAGGGAGTGTCCTCCTGTTGGGGAATGGCTAAGCAAATTGTGGCATGTAAGTATAAAAGAATGTTACTGTTCCATAACAAGTAATGAAACAGTTTCAGAGAATACTGGGAAGGTCTCTATGAATTGATGCAAGGAGAAATGAGCAGAACTAGAAGAACAATTTATACAATGATATTTATTATACAGAAAAGCAACTATTAAAGACTTCAGACACTCATTGATGAAATGAAAAACTGTGAGTCCAAAAAAATGAAGATGAAACATGGTACCTGCCTCTTGACAGACAGGTAATGAACTTAAAATGCAGAAAGAGACTACATGCCTAATGTGAGAATTTGTTTTGCCAAATTATGCAGCCATACATTGTGGGCTTTCTTTTTCTTTCATTCTTTTCCCTCCCTCTGTCCCTCCCTTCCTCCCTCCTCCCTCCCTCCCTCCCTTCCTTCCTTCCTTCCTTCCTTCCTTCCTTCCTTCCTTCCTTCCTTCCTTCCTTCCTTCCTTCCCTCCTTCCTGTTTCAAATTTGCTCAATGGTTGAGAGGGTGGGAGATAGTGGAAGAGAGCTTAATTTTTTAAATGCTTGTTAATTGAAAAAAAAAACACTTAAAAACATATCATATAAAATAAAAGGTAACAATAAAAATAACAATTGTTTTTAAAAGAAGGGGGAAAATATTAAGCTAAAAAAAGCTTCTAGTGAGATCCAACTGATTTCACCTTCTAAGTGCCACCAGTTAGGACAGAGGTCCATGAAGCAGAAGTCCAAAAGGATGGAGGCTTCTGACCCTTTATGTATAGGAGAAACTTTGGTTCCCTACACTATAACAATCCTTTTTTTTCTTTCAACTGAATTCAATTTAATTAGCTTTATATTATTTTTACATCATGAATTATAACTATGATTTTAACGTACCATCCATATATGCCCAGCAATACTTGATCCAGGAATATTTCTTGCTTCTTGCCCCAGGAGCTGAAATTGCTAGTTCAACTCTATGCAGTAGTTCTCTGATTTTTAAAAAAATTATTTTTTCAATATATATTTATTTATTTCACTAAATATTTTTGAATTACAAGTAAAATTTTTATAAACATTCATTTTTAAAAATTTTGAGTTCCAAATGTCTTCCTGAGAAGCCAAGCGATTTGATATCAGTTATACGTGTGAAATCATATATAACATACTTCCACATTAGCCACATTGAAAAAGAAAACACAAACAAAAAGAGAAAGTTACCAAAAAAAAGGGTATGCATCAATTTACACTCAGAATTCATTAGTACTCTCTCTGAAGGTGGATAGCTTTTTTATCATGAGTCCTTTGGAATTATCTTGAATCATATCTTGATCAGAGTAGCTGTCTTTCATAGTTGTTCATCTTTACAGCAGTACTCATGGTGTGTACAGTCCTCTCATGATTCTGCTCACTTCACTTTGCATGAAGTCAAATTAGTCTTCCTCGGTTTTTATAAAAGCATTCTGTTCATCATTTCTTATAGCACAATAACATTCCATTACATTTATACACCACAACTTGTTCAGCCATTCCCTAATTGGTGGATATCCCCTCAATTTCCAATTCTTTGGTGCCACAAAATTTGACCACAAAAATTGGTGCCACACAAAGAGTTGCTATATAAATTTTTTTTCACAAATAGGTTCTTTTCCCTTACCATCCCCCCCTTTTAAAAATCTCTTTGGGATACAGACCTAGTATGGTATTTCTAGTTTAAGGGTATGCACAGTTTTATAGCCCTTTTGTATAGTTCCAAATTGTTCTCCAGAATGGTTGGAATAGTTCAAAACTCTACCATTACTGTCCCAATTTTCCCATGTCCCCTCCAGCATTTGTCATTTTCTTTTTGTGTCATGTTGGCCAATCTGATAAGTGTGAGGTGGTTACTCGAGTTGTTTTAACTTGCATTTCTCTAACTTGCATTAGTGACTTAGAGCATTTTTTCATGTGACTATTAGGAACTTTGATTTCTTCTTCTGAAAACTACCTGTTCATATCTTTTAGCCATTTATCAATTAAGAAATGGCTCTCTCTCTTGCTCTCTTCCCCCCCCCTTTCTGTGTGTGTGTGTGTGTGTGTGTGTGTGTGTGTGTGTGTGTGTGTGTGTTTGGCTTAGTTCCCTATATATTTGAATAATGAGACTTTTACCAGAGAAATTTGCTGTAAATTCCCACCCCCATCCCCAGTTTCCCATTTTCCTTCTAATTTTGGCTGCATTAGTTTTGCTTGTGGAAAACTTTTTTAATTTCATGTAATCAAAATTATCCATTTTACCTTCCATGATCCTCTCTTTTATTTGGTTACAAATCATTTCTTTTCCATAGATTTGACAGGCATATTTTTCTATGTTCCACTAATTTCCTTATGATGCCATCCTTTATGTCTAAATCATTCATCCATCTGGACTTTGTTTTGGTATATGGTGTGAGATGTTGGTCTATGCCTAGTTTCTTCCAAATTGCTATCCACTTTCCCCAGAAATTTTTGTCAAATGAGGAGTTCTTACCCCAAAAGCTTGGATCTTTGCATTTATCAAACACTTGATTACTATGGTCATTTGCTATTGAATATTCTGTACCTAATTTGTTCCACTGACCCTCCCCTCTATTTTTTAGTGGGTACTAAATTGTTTTGATGATTACCACTTTGTAATATAATTTGAAATCTGGTACTGCTAGGTTATCTTCCTTCACATTTTTTTCACTGATTCCTTTGATAGTCTTGACCATCTGTTCTTCCAGATGCATTTTCTTATTGTTTGTTTTTTTTTTTTTGCTAGTTCTATAAAATAAGTCTTTGGTAGTTTGATTGATATAATGCTGAATAAATAAATTAATTTAGGTAGAATTATCATTTTTATCATATTGGCTCAGCCTACCCATGAGCAATTAATATTTCTCCAATTGTTTAGATGTATCTTTATTTGTGTGAAGTGTTTTGCAAATTGTGTTTATATAATTCCTGGGTTTGTCTTGGCAGGTAGATTCCTAAATATTTTATATTGTCTGAAGTTATTTTAAATGGAATTTCTCTTTCCATCTATTGTTTCTGGGTTTTATTTGTAGTATATAGAAAAGCTGGTGATTCATGTGGGTTTATTTTATATCCTACAACTTTGCTAAAGTTGTTAACTCTTTCAACTAGTTTTTTAGCTGCTTCTTTAGGATTTTCTAAGAGCAATATCATATCATCTGCAAAGAGAGACAGTTTTGTTTCTAGTAGTATTTATATTTCTTCACTTTATTTTTCTTGTCTTATTTCTATTGCAAGCATTTCTAGTACAATATTGAATAATAATGGTGATAGTGGGCTTCCTTGTTTCAACTCTGATCTTATTGGGAAGGCTTCAAAGTTTCCTCCATTATAAATAATGCTTACTCCTGGTTTTAGACAAATATAACTTATAATTTTAAGAAAGGCTCCATTTATTCCTATGCCTTCTAGTGTTTTTAATAGGAATGCGTATTGCATTTTGTAAAAAAATGACTTCTGCATCCACTGATAGAATCATATGACTTTGGTTGGTTTTGTTATTGATGTGATCCGTTACGCTGGTAGTTTTCCTAATATTGAACCAGCCCTGCACTTCTGGTGTAATCCCACCTGCCCCACTATGACAGTCTTAATAGTATTCCCTACCTCTTGACCTAGTTTTGAGTTTTTTAACTTAGCATCTCAACCAGTAAAGAGACAAGGTACTCGTCCCCACTCCTAAATCTGCATTTTAGGACGTTTATGAATAAAAATGAGTTGAAAGTTCAAATAATGGAAAAAAGAGAATGAGTGGTGAGGATGGTGGTGGCAATAGTGGCTAGCCTCATCTTATAGCTTTGGAACAGAGTCGTTCCTATCTTCTTATTAGCATAGAGCAGTAGACATTTTCCTGATGGTTGCCCTATCTGTGGGCACAAAACTTTTAGGGATAGGAATTGTCTTAGAAATGCAAGATTAGGGGGCAACCAGGTGGTGTAGTGAGTAGAGCGTCGGCCCTGGAGTCAGAAGGACCTGAGTTCTGATCCGGCCTCAGACTTAACGCACACACAAACAAAAACCTAGCCGTGTGACCTTGGGCAAGTTACTTAACCCCAATTGCCCTCCAAAAGGCAAAAAAAAAAAAAAGAAATGCAAGGTTAGGGGCAGCAAGGTGGCACTGGCCCTGGAGTCAGAGGGACCTGGGTTCAGATCTGGCCTCAGACACTTAACACGAAAACTGGCCATGTGACCTTGGGCAAATCACTTATCCCCAATTGCCTTCCAAAAAGAAAAAAAAAAGAAAGCAAGGTTAATAATGAATAAAAGACCACTGAAGCATTAGAAAAAGGCAGAAACAGAGTATTCATATACATTTACCCACAAATATACATTTTTTTTTCATTCTAACACAAATGGTTTACTAATGAAAATCAAATAGATGGTAACATGTGTATACAGAGGGTATAGCACTTTGTAAGGAGTTTTCTTTTCTATTTCAATAATTTCAAAGAGTATCACTGTCAATTGATAACAGCTCAGGATAATGAATTACAGTTTTTCTTGCTGGGACTATTTTTCGCCCTGCAGGTAATTGTCTCAATAGGGTATGGGGGAATACAGCTCGGAGTTTAATAAGCAAAGGAAAAGGGGGCTGGGATATTTGCCTTTTTATCCAAATGTTTCAATTGAGTACAAATAATGGAAACACATATCTTTTATAAAATATACTTTTCAATGCTACCCTTAGAAGTACATTTTAAAAATTAGGACTGAGCAAGAAATGTACTGGGAGAAAGAGAAAAGGAAAGGTGGAATGGGGTAAATTATCTCACATAAAAGAGGCCAGAAAAAACTTTTATAGTGGAGAGGAAGAGGGGGAAGGTGAGAGGGAATGAGTGAATCTTACTCTCATCAGAATTGACTTAAAGAGGAAATAATGTATACACACTCAATTGGGTATAGAAATCTATCTTACCCTATAGGAAAGTAGGAAGGGAAGGGGACAAGAGAAGGCAGAGCAGGGGGAAGGGAGGATTGATAGAAAGGAGGACAGATTTGGGGAGGGGATAGTCAGAAGTATAACACTTTTGTTGAGGGACAGGGTAAAAGGAGAGAGAGAATAGAATAAATGTGGGAGAAATAGGATGGAGGGAAATACAATTAGCAATAATAACTGTGAAAAAATTTTGAAGCAAGTTTTTCTGATAAAGGCCTCATTTCTCAAACATATAGAGAACTGAGTCATATTTACAAAACTAAGAGTCATTTCCCAATTGATAAATGATCAAAAGATATTATCAGTTTTCAGATGAAGTAATCAAAATTATCTATAGCCATATAAAAATACACTAACTCACTACTGATTGAAGAAATGAAAATTAAAACAATTCTGTGGTACTACCTCATATCTATTAGATTGGCTAATAGGACAGAATAGGTAAATGAGAAATTCTGGAGGGTGTGTGGGAAAATGAGATATTAATGCACTGTTGGTGGAGTTGTGAACTGATTCGACCATTCTGTGGAACAGTTTGGAACCTTATCCAAAGGGTTATAAAACCATGCATATACTTTGACCTAGCAATGCCACTGCTGGGTCTATATCCCAAAAAAGATTAAAAAAACAAAAGGAAAAGGGTCCTATAAGTGAAAAAAATATTTATAGCTGCTCTTTTCTGGGGGTAAGAATTGGAAAGTGAGGGGATGCCCATCAATTGGGGAATGGCTGAATAAGTTTTGATATGTGATTGTGATGGAATACTATTGGTACTATAGGAAATGATGAGCAGGATGCTCTCAGAAAAACTTGTAAAAAATTGCATGGGCTGATACAAAGTGAAATGAACTGTGTACAAAATACTGTCAATATTTTAAGATGATCAGCTATGAGTGACTTAGCTATTCTGAGCAATACAGCAATCCAAGACAACTCTGAAGGATTTATGATGAAAAATGCTATCCATCCCCAGAGAAAGAATTGATGGTATCTGAATACAGATTGAAGCATACTTTTTTTTTAGTTTCTTTTTCTTGAGTTTTTGTCTGTTTTTTTTTTTATATAACATGACTATTATGGATAAGTTTTGCATCACTACTCATGTATAACCTATATTTATTGCTTGCTTTCTCAATGGGGGGGTGGGTGTGGGGAGGAAGGAAGAGAGAGAATTTGGAACCCAAAATTTTAAAAACAAATGTTGAAAATTGTTTTTACATGCAACTGGGGAAAAATAAAATACTAAATAAAAGCTAAAAGAAAAAAGAAATGACAAGCAGGCAGATTTCAGGAAAATCTGGAAAGATTTACATGAACTGATGCCAAGTGAAGTGAACAGAACCAGGAGAATATTGTACATAGTAACAGCAACATTGTGCAATGATCAACTATAACTGACAGCTTTTCTCAGCAATACAATGATCCAAGACAATTCCAAGGGACTCACAATAGAAATTTCTATCCACATCCAGAGAAAGAACTAATGGAGTCTGAGTGTGGATCAAAGAATACTACTTTCCTTTTTTTTCATATTTTTTTTCTTTTGTCCTGTTTCTTTTTTCTTTTTGATGTATCTTGCCGTTTAATCTCTTTCTCATTCACAATCCCCTCTTCTCTCCCTCCCCCCTCCTTTCACCTTGCCTCCCTCCTTTTATCTCCTTTCCCCTCCCCCAACTCTGTTCCCTCATGTGCCTCAGCAGTAGCAGGCTTCTCATGGCAGGGGAGTGCTCCCCTGTTAGCAGTGCATACACAATACCCTGAAATCACAGGGCAGAATATACACTCAGGTGCCTCTAACCCTTAGCCTGAGTTGCTCTATCATTTGCCTGAGTTTTCTGTGGGTTCTCAGAGTTCGGGTAAGTCTTAAAGGACCCCAACAATGGTCCTCTTTGAGAACAAAGGACATCCCCCTCACCCTGCCTTACATATACCCAATCCTCCCAATCCCCCCCATCCCCCCCATTACCAGCATCCAGCCTCTACCTGATAACTTTTAATACCTTGGCTAACTACAGACTCTCTCAAAAATGCTAATGCCACCGTTCACACTTTTTTTGCTTCTCAAGGAAACCTTGATTGAGTATGTTCTGTTTCTTTCGCAACATGACTAATACAGAAATATATTTCATGTGATTGCACTTATATAATCCATATCAAATTACCTACCATCTTAGGCAGGGTGAGGGGAAGGAAAGAGGGAGAAAATTTGGAGCTCATTTTTTAATAAAAAATGAATGTTAAAAAAAACTGTCTTTACATATTAATTGGGAAAATAAAATACTATTAAAAATCTCTGAACATTTTAAAATTTTAAAAAAGGACAATTTTTTCCCCTTACCTATAGCTGTTTATGTGACTTCTAGACTACTTATTCAATTATAATTTTTTAGGTTCCTATGTAATATTCTCTCCCCCAAATCTGGAATATGAAAGAAGGTGAATATTTTGGAGAAAGTGGAAGGATTCATAGTTTACAGCTGGAAGAAAATTGACAAGCTGGGATAAGTGGAGGGTGAAATGTATTATTGACCTAGCATTTTTTCTTCCTGTATTGAAGGCCATAGACCAGGGAAACAAACCTTGACCTCCAAGAGCATCTTCTTAGACTGTTGATCATTTCTAACATTGTTCTCTTAAAAAAAAATAGTGCATACCTTCAATCAGCAGCAATGATGAAAAACACCATCTGTGTCTGCAAGTCCTTTAATTTCCTGTTCAGGACTTCTTAATCCCAAGAGGCTTTTCTCAGGTTTCTCCTACATATCACTGTCCCTGTCATAACTCCTGAGGAGCTGGAGGTTTAGGTCTCAAAGTACACAGAGGGTAAGCCAGGATCTTTTTCAATTTGTAAAGGTTTTTCATGAAATGTTGTCTGTTTGGTAAATCAAATATAAAGTTGTAAAGGGAAAACTAGACTCATGACTCAGTGGAGGTTTTAAGGTCATTGAAAGGAAGGTCCTAAGGATTGCTGCTGTGTTCGGGTCAACCCCTCACAAGGGATTACTGAATTTACACTGTGGGCTTGGTTGCTCACTAATGCTAGGTGGCACCATAGAGCACAGAGTCAGGAAAACCCCAAGTTCAAATTCAACCTCAGACACTCCCTAGCTATGTGACCCTGAGCAAGTTAATTGAACATCTTTCAGCCTCAGTTTTCTAATCTTTAATATTTGGATAGCATTAGCATCTACCTTAAAGGCTTTTTGTGAGGATCAAAAGGAATAACATTGAAATACTCTTTGCAAATCTTAAATCACTGTGTAAATGCTAACTACTAACTAGCATTGCTGTTATCATTGTTACTGAATAGTTATAACCGTTACCACTGGAGGCATTAGGGTCTATGCCAGCCTTTGACTATGTCTGCCCAGGCACTGCATGGAAGAATTTCTGTGCCTATTAAGCTAGCAGCCAGAGTCCCCACATGAATCAACTATGTCAATTCAATTGCATTCAAACAAAAATAATTAAGTGACTGATATCTACCTAATTGTACTATGAGGATAGAAAAAGACTATGAGTCTTTGCACTCACATTAGGAATTAATTAGCGCTCTCCCAAAGTGGAATGAAGATCACTCTAAACAATGGCTGGTTACTTGTAAGTTATTATAAAAAAGATTTCTTGTCAGGAATGATGTCTTCTAAATCTAGATTTCTGCAGTTCTGTAAGGTTCCTTCCTACCTCCTTAGGAAGATAAGACATATACAACTGAAATGAAGGGAAAATAAAGCAAGATTGTAGAGAATAAGTGTTAAATTGAATATAATCAAGTGTCAAAATGCTATGGGTGTCAGGGAAGTGAGAGATCTTTGTTGTCTGGAGACATTTGTAGCCTTTATTTGGGGTTAGGATTTCAGCTGGCTTGAGAATCATAATAAGAATCCTCCTCATATTTCTGTAGTACTTGGGCCAAGAATTGAGAAGGAGAAGAGGCAGGATTGACTTTGGGAACCTGAGAAGTTCCTTTAATGACTTTCAAACTTTTTGAAATGAAATTCCATTTTTAAAATTTCAATATTCTTCTTCTGGTGTTATTGTATAGATGCAAATGATAGAACCTCTGAAGAACTGAAATGGACAATCACCCAAAGGAGAATGGAAAAGTACATGGAAGATTTGAACAAGGAGAAATACAACAAGGAAGTACAAGAAACAGAGAAAAACATCTTGTCAAAGAAATGATGTGGAAAAAAGATGGACTAGTCAGCCCTTGAGCTCCACTGGTATCTTTACAGTGTCAAAAAAAAAAAAAAAAAGCCAAAGAAGATCTTCCCAGCAGGTTAGGTTGACTGCCTGTGATGAATTCATAGGAGATTATGAATAAGAATAATGCAAATGGGTTGCAATCTACATTGTTGATGGGAGAAGCCATGTAAGTGAGATCAGAGGTCTGTTTGAATATAAGAGTATTTAAGGTTTGTAAAAGTACTTTCCTCACAACAACCCTGTGAGGTAGGTAATAGATATTCTTTCCACTTTGCAGATTAGGAGAAATGAGGCTTTTAAGGAGGGGAAGTGTCTTGTCCATGGTTTTATACCTAGTAAGTATTGGAGTTGGGATTTTATATAGGCAGATAACAGGAGAGAGCATTGCCTCCTCACAGGTCAATCCTAGGCTCCCTTGCAAGGCAACTAGACAAGACTCTTGGATGGGGCTCAAACTGATAAGAAGATGACCAATCTCAAAAGGAACTCAGCCTATATATATATATATATTTCTGATCCCAGGGGAACATAAACTAGGATTCCTGTTTTTGGTAGATCTGTAATTTCCTTTCCAATTCTCTCCAGAGACATGGGTCATAAACTGTTCAAGCCTTCCCAACCTGTTGTTATCTATGTTTTCCTACAAATCTTCCATAGAGGATTTATCCAATTTGCTAGAGATTTTTAATATCGCAAGAATACTAATATAGCAATTGGTTTTTCTATTCATCTGTTGTCTTTTCTTGTTGGTATATGATCAGCAATGATTTGGGGTTTTTTTCTGTCACTATTTATTTGTATGTAACTGATAACAAGATGTATTTGTCTGTTTATGCCCAACATGCATTTTTCTATTATTTATTTTAATTTTTATGACATCACAAGAGCTCCATGATTCATCGGTGATTTTTCCATTTCAATGAAGATAGAACTTACTTGCATTGCTTCTATGTGGTAATTACAATAATTATAAATAGTAGGATTTAAGTATTATTATTATTATTACTAATATTTACATATCAAAAAGTCTAAGTAGTCAGTGCTTCCAGTGCACATAACTAAATAAAAGCAACCATTGAAAGTCCCCTGGGAATTTAAACCAGCCCTGTAACTTAAATTAAAGAAAGATAGAAATTTCTAAGTTTTACCTTTGCATATTCTGAGTCCACAGGTTTGCATTTGGATTAACAAGATCAAGGGTACACTGTATTATTGTTCATTTATTAATAAATGGAATTGGCTATTGCCTTTGTGATATAATTTTAATTATATATATATACATATATATATATATGATATAATTTTAATTCCAGGAAGGTCCTTTTCCCCACAAATTTCTCCCACCAATGTGCCCCCTAAATGAAATTTTACCATTAGAAATATATTCCTTTGTGTTTAGCATTGTTTTCTCCAGGCTTATTTTTAAGTTAAATAAACATTATTAAGTGCCTACTTTCTGCAGAGCACATAGGACTGAGAGAAAGAAAGGGCCTTAGAGATGATCTAGTCCAACACCCTTATTTAACAAAAGTCTCAAAGGGTGGGAGGAGCAGAGCCAGATTTTTTCAGCCATGTCCCTTTATTGAAAAGCAGTTGGTTTTTTTGGTTTGGGTTTTTTTTTTTTTTTTTTTTTTGCTTTTTGGAGGGCAATTGGGGTTAAGTGACTTGCCCAAGGTCACACAGCTAGTTTTTGTGTTAAGTGTCTGAGGCCAGATTTGAACTCAGGTCCTTCTGACTCCAGGGCCAGTGCTCTATTCACTACATCACCTAGCCTCCCCAAAAGCAATGTAAGATAAGACATGGTCCCTACTTTCAAGGAGCTTACAATCTATTTAAACAATAAGATGCAAAAGCAGATAACTATGCTATACAACATCACATGCTCAGTCTATTAGAAAATTGCAAAGAACAATGCTATGGGAAGGAAGATTCCTTGGAGAGGGTGGTGTTCAAATTGCTCTTTAAAAGATGGATAAGCGGGGGCAGCTAGGTGGCGAAGTGAGTAGAGTGCCAGCCCTGGAGTCAGAAGGACCTGAGTTCGGACCCGGCCTCAGACACTTAATCCACACAAACAAAAACCTAGCCGTGTGACCTTGGGCAAGTTACTTAACCCTAATTGTCCTCCAAAAAAAAAAAAAAAAGCAAAAAAAAAAATCAGTCATGGGGCGGCTAGGTGGCGCAGTGAGTAGAGCGCCGGCCCTGGAGTCAGAAGGACCTGAGTTCGGACCCGGCCTCAGACACTTAATCCACACAAACAAAAACCTAGCCGTGTGACCTTGGGCAAGTTACTTAACCCCAATTGCCCTAAAAGGGGCGGCTAGGCGGCGCAGTGAGTAAGAGCGCCGGCCTCGGAGTTGGGATGACCCGAGATCAGATCCGGCCTCAGAAAATGAGCACCCACACATAAATAATGACTAGCCGTGTAACCTTGAGCAAGTTACTTAACCCCAATTGCTTAAAAAAAAAAAAAAGATGGATAAGCATTCAGCTGGCATGAGAGGAAGGAAAGCATTTCAACCCTAGGGAAAGTGTGATTAAAGATGCATGGGTTTTAAAATATAAATGGTGCTGGAGGTGGCGAGTGAACATTTCTCTTCAAAAGGGATTAGCAACAGCAACCATCCCCAGTTCTCCTGGATTAAAACTTTTTACTTTTATCTCTGATTTGACCTCAGAAACTTAATAGTTATGTGACCCTGGACAAGTCACTTAACCTCTGTTTGCCTCAGTTTCTTCAACTGCAACATGAAGATAATCATAGCACCTATCTCCCAGAATTGTTGTGGGCACCAATTGAGAAAGTGTTTGTTTGTAAAATGCCTAGCATCATGCTTGGCACATAGTAGGTGCTATATAAATGCTAGTTATTATTATTATTTTAGGAATTATTGCTATTATCTGATATAAATCCCCTGGCTCTGTCCAAGGAAATAAGAAAGTTGCTAATCCTGGTTTCTAGGGGTGTTCAAACCACCTAACTATTTTGGCCTCAATTTGGACAAGTCCCTCATTCCATTCCCTTAGTTCATGAAAGACAAAGTTGAATTTCCCCCTCTGAGGAATAGTCAAATCAAGTCAGCATGCATTTGTGATGCATTTACTATATTCCAGGCAATGTGTTAAGTGTTGGGGATACAAATCAAGAAGAAAGAATGACAGCCCCTGCCCTTGAGGAGATGACATTCTAACTGGGAGACAATATGCTCATATGTAGGTATGTATAAAAACATACAAAACAGATCCATGGTAGTTATCGGCATTAGCATTTGGGGCCTCAAGCAAAAGATGGTGAGTGAGCAGAGTCTTGCAGAGATTATAATATATGAGGAGGAAGAGCATTCCAGGCATGGCAGACATCTAGATGTGGTGTAAGGAACAGCAAGAAAGTCAATTTGGCATTACTACAAACGGCAGTGGGAGACCAACAAGAAGATTGTTTCAATAGTCCAACTGTGAGATGGTGAAGGCATAAAACAAGAGGCAGTTGTGGAAACAGTGGGATGTATTCAGCATATGTTGTCCGATGGAAATGACAAAACTTGGCAGATTGGCTATGTGACGTGAGTGCAAGAGAGGGATCAAAGATGGCACCAAGGTTTCTAGCATGGGTAGACTGTAAGGATGATGGTACCTTCAATGGAAAAAGGGAAGGTTGGAGAAAGAGTTTTGGGGGAAATATAAAGACTTCTGTTTTAGATGTGATGAGTTTGAGAGCCCTGCAGAATATCCAGTTTGAGATGTCCTCAAGGCAGTTGGTGATGCAAGACTGAAGCATAAAAGAGAACTTAATGCTGGATATGGAGATCTGGAAAGCACCTGCCTTTATAGAGATGATGGAAGCCAGCATGATGACATGGTCAGGCCTGAGCTTAGGATAATCACTTTGGCAGCCAAGTGGAGGATGGATTGAATCTGCCCAAGCGTGGGGAATTTCCACACTAAAGATTTCCTAGTCAAAGAAATTGTTGTTTTAGGGGAAAAAGAGTTTATAGTAGAAAAATAATTTTTATACACAGTAATGATAGATGATAATTTCCCCCAATGGTGAGAGACCCTGCCTTACCTTCAAGGAATAATAACATGTTAAGTTCTGAGCACTTTTCTTTCTGCTGGATTAGGACTTGTAGGAGGATACTGGATATCTGGGAGATATACATGGAGGAAGAAGGGCCCCTGAAGTGGGAACAAAAGGGGAGGCCATGAACAAAAGGGAGGGAGGGAGCACAAAAAACAAATATTTTCCTACTTTATAGTGAAAGGAGACTCTGTACTCCACTACCTGAAAGGCCATGATAGCTTGAGCCTTGTGCTTTTATTAGTTAAATAGAGCTCTAAAGGAAACATCTTCCCCTCCCAAGAATGCAGAACCCAGAAAGTGATTCCTATAGCATAGAGAAAAGGCAGCAGAAGGGAAAAGAGCTTTGGTAAAACCAACTCTCTCAGCCCCCTCCTTTCAAGACCCCCCTCTCTGGGAGCCTGGAATAGTATATTCCAGAGGACATGCACAGCTGCACGTTTCACCAGTCTAACAAATTGAGGGCATTAAGGAGACTGATCTGGCCCTATTTTGGAACCTTAATGCCAGTGGACCCAAAGCCAGTTATGTAAGATATTACGAAACTTCAGAGATGCTTCTTAGAGCTGAAACAGTCTATATAGCCTGACCTGGCAAAAAGGCCATACATATAAAGTGCTGGATGCAACGCCAGTTTGATCAGCAAGCAATTTGTTTCTGGGAAAACATATTCAGACATCCCTCAGCCAGCAGGAGGCTGTGAATGCAGCCCCAGACGGGTTAGAGGAAAATGTCAGTGCTCGGTATACCAGGGTTTTTCAAAGTGTGTTCCATGGAAATTTTCTTAGGATTTGGGGACATTGTTTCACAATTAGATAAGTTTTCCCTTAAATTAGAGATTCTTCCTCCCTCCCTAGGTTTTAGGTTTATCTGAAAATAGATTTTCTGACTAATTCTTTTACCTTCTCCAAATTCCACTCTCATCCTTGCTGTAATGATGCATTTGCTTCCAGGTTCAATCAAAGACCCTCCATAAAGCAAAGTGTAAGTGTTGCCACCTAATAAGCAGAAAAGGGAAATTCAGAGAACTTTGAAGTTGCTTTGTAACTAAAACAACTTCTGCATTATGTGTATAAATGTGCATAAATATATACACATACATATATGTGAACTAAGCTTAACACTTGATCAATGGCTCATTAATTTGTATATCATGTATTCATGTATCATATATTCATATATTACATATATGCTAAGATACAACATGACATAGTACATAGGGTCCTGTGTTTAGAGTTGGACAATCTGAGTTCTGACTCTGCCCCTGACACAGTTATTAACCATGTAATTTTGGGAAAGTCATCATTACCTTTATGTGTCTGAGACAGCTCCCTAGGGCTTCTCTACTAAATCAAAAATCTATGTTGGTGGAAAGAATTTCTATACTGACAGAATCACAGATGCTTTTCATAATTTTGTCCCTGTCCCTTCCTCTCTGTTTCTGATATTTTGTCTGTTCCGTCTATCCCCTGTCCCCCCAAAAAAGTTGCTAGAGAGGTAGTGATTTGAGGAACCAGTCTATCTGTCTATCTATCTATCTATCTAGATATCCATCTGTATTTATATAGAAAGCGTGTGTACATGTATAAAATAATTTGTATTTACTGCTTCTACTTTATTATCATTCAGTCATGTCTAACTCTTTGTAACCCTATTTGGGATTTTCTTGGCAAAGCTACGATAGTGGTTTCTCCAGTTCATTTTACAGATGAAGAAACTGAGGCAAACAAGGTTAGGTGACTCACCCAGGGTCACATAGCTAATAAGAGTCTGAGACTGGATTTGAGCACAGGAAGATGAGTCTTCCAGACTCCAGCAGCTGCCTCCATTTATTATCTACCTATTCTTCAGACTTACAGTTTGGCTTTTCACTCCACTACTTGATTGAACCTGCTCTCTCAAAAGAGGCCAGTGACCTCTCAATTGCTAGATCTGATGGGCTTTTTTCTTATTCTCTTTCTTCAGACTTTTCTGTAACTCTCAGTGCTGCTCATCACCCTGTTTTCCTGTCTACTTTCTCCTTGCTTGGCTTCATGCTGCTGTACCCTCCCTGTTCCCTTACCTGTTTGACTTCTTTGTTGGTTCATCATTCATTTCCTGCCCTTTAAGCAAAGGTGTCACCCCAACTGTCCTAGGCCTTCTTTTCTCTCTGTTGCTCCTCCTTTGGTGATCTCACCTGCTACCATGGGTTAAATGACCTCAACACAGGTGACTCACAACTTTCAGTCTCTGCCCTAATCATTTTTTTTTAATCTTGATTCATGTTCCATGTATCTACTCGCTTGTTCATTATCTCACACCAGGATGTTATGCCAGCACCTCAATCACAGCATGTCCCAAAGGGAATTAATTATCTTTTCCCCTAAACCTGCCCTTTGTCTTATTTTTTCCATTCCATTAAGGCCACCACCATCTTCCCAGTTACCAAAGTTCATTAATTGAAATTCATCCTTCACACTTCCTTCTCCTTCTCTTCATCCCTCCCCCATAGCTTATCATAATCCAACAGATTCTACCTCCATCATATCTCTCAATCCATTTCATTCTTTCCATTCACATGGATACCATCCTCACTTAGACCTTTACCAGGACTCACCTAAACAGCTCTCTACTTAACTTCCTTGCCTCCATTTTCTCCCCTCTGTACTCCATCCTTCATGGAGATGAACAAACAAATCTATTTAAGATAAAAGTTTAACCATCACTTCCCTGCTCAGAAACCTTCAGTGGCTCCCTACTCTCCCTAGGATAAAAATGCAGACTCCTTAGTTTAGCATTAAAGACTACAAAGTCTAGTTCAAATCTACCTTTCCAGCCATATTTCACACTACTCTTTTCACATACTGTACATTCTAACCAAAATGGACTATTAGCTATGCCCCAAACTTAGTGTGCTAAATCTCACCTCCCTAAGTTTGTACAGACCATCTCTGCAAGTACTCCCTCATCACCTCTAACCTTCAGAATCCTTATTATCTTTCAATCCTTTCATGAGCTGTATAGTTTAGTTGAAAAGAGTGATAGATGGGGGCGGCTAGGTGGCGCAGTGAACAGAGCGCCGGCCCTGGAATCAGAAGGACCTGAGTTCGGAGCCGGCCTCCAACACTTAATCCGCACAAACAAAAAAACCTAGCCGTGTAACCTTGGGCAAGTTACTTAACCCCAATTGCCCTAAAGGGCGACTAGGTGGAGCAGTGAGTAAGAGCGCCGGCCTCGGAGTTTGGATGACCCGAGATCAGATCCGGCCTCAGAAAATGAGCACCCACACATAAATAATGACTAGCCGTGTAACCTTGAGCAAGTTACTTAACCCCAATTGCTTTTAAAAAATTTAAAAAAAAAAGAGTGATAATTAGGACAGGGATGGGAACCTGCAGCCTCGGGGCCACATGTAGCCCTCTAGGTCCTCTGGTATGACCTTTTGACTGAGTCAAGTTTTACAGAACAAATCCTTTTATTAAGGGGATTTGTTCTGTGAGATTTGGTTCAGTCAAAGCCACACCTGGGCGGCTAGGTGGTACAGTGAGTGAGCGTCGGCCCTGGAGTCAGAAGGACCTGAGTTCAGATCCAGCCTCAGACACTTAAAGCACACACAAACAAAAACCTCGCCGTGTGACCTTGGGCAAGTTACTTAACCCCAATAGCCCTCCAAAAAAAAAAAAAAGGCCACACCTGAGGACCTAGAGGGCCACATGTAGCCTCGAGACTGCAGGTTCCCTGTCCCTGGACTAGGAATAATAAAACCTGTGTCTGAAACTTGTCATAACACTTGCTAGCTCTGTGACCTTAACAAGCCACTCAACCTTTATGAGCTTTGGTTTCCCCATCTATAAAATGCGTATTAATAAGAGTCCCTACTGGCAGGGTTGTAAGGGTCAAATGAGACAATTCATGGCTATGCTGCAAAGCTGCTCACCGTAGAATCATTTGAGGTAGGCTACAGCTCTGAGGATTATGACCTCTGGTAGCAAGAGAACCAACTCAGACCATTGTAAGTTGAGCTTTGGAGAAGAGCCAGCTGAATGACTTGACCAAGACAGTGTGCCTGGGAAAGGACACTGAGGCCTTGCAGGCCTGGAATATGTTTTGCCTTGACTGCCCATGTTCTATAAGTGTGTGTCCTCTATTAACTTAGTATATGTGGGCTCACTCTTCCCACGGATGCTCTGTATGGTTGTGGGAAATATACCAGGTTAATGTTTAATTACTCTTCTTTTTTATGCTGCTGTCTGAATAAATGCCTTGCTTTGACTTAATCATGTCCTTTGGCTGACTATTAAAGGTAAATGTGCAGGAACTTGTGAGCTATAGTTTTAAAAGTGCAGAGCCCTGGAGAACTATGAACCCAATGTAGCTGCCCTCCAGGGGACCCAGCCTGTCAATAGGAGTTGCAGGATAGCTAAAAGGAGCATTAGTCACATATCTGTTTGGGATTTGGCTGTATGATTTCACAGGTAAAGAATCTAAGGTCATAGATTTCGAGCTGGCAGGAACCTCAGAGGTCATCTAGGCCAACCCCTTAATTTTACCCCCCCCCCCAAAAAAGAAAGAAAGAGCCTGAGGCACATAGAGGTTAAGTGACTTGATGATGTAGTTATTCTCTCCATTGAAAGAGACTGGTTTCTCAACATCTGTGATTTTTGCCCAGGTTTTCTCAGTCATTTTCCATTTTGGTCGTACATATGAGATTCTCTGATCCTGAATCATCAATACTGTTTTCTATACCACTTCTTCTATAAAAGTTATAGTTGATAACATGGAGTAGCAATAAGAACAGCAATAATAACTAGCATTTCTGTAACACTTTAAGATTTGCAGAGTTTTACAAATATATCATTTTATCCTCACAGCATCAATAGGAGGTAGGTACTATTATTATCCCCATTTTGCAGGAAGACAGAGGTTAAGTGACTTGCCCAGGGTCACACAGTAAATGCCTAAGGGTGGATTTGGACTAAGTCTTCTTGATTCCAGTTCCAGCACTCTATCCACTGTGCTATGTAGCTGCTACAGTCTACCTATACCCATCATGCATCTTTCTATTGCATTGTAGGTTATTTTTTATTTTAATTCTTCTGAGATCATGATCATTCATGATTCCCAGTCATGCAGCATCACCAGAATATTGGTGGTAAAGAGATAGATTTCTAATGCAATGAGATTTTTGGTAACTTCTAAAGCAAGGTCCAATTTCCCAAATATGACTTGATCTGATCTTGTAGGCAATTCTGTACCCAGTTTATTACTCATAAAGCAACATGTGTCCAAAATATCCATATTGATGGATTATTCCAGTGGATTTCCCAGTTTCATGATATAAGGTCATAAAGGCATGTTTTTAAACCACTTTTATTTTCCAGTGTGGATAACTAGACCAATTTTCTTCACATTGCTAATGAAGAGATTCCTGGGGCTTTATTAAGTCATAGAGGCCAAGGGATTAAATTGAGTGGAAAGTTGGCATGAGCAAGGAAGGGTTTGGGCAATGAGAATAACAGAATTAGGTCCAAAGATACAAGTCTTGTCATGTATTTGATGGCTCAACGTAAGATATTGAAACTATGCTACTCTTGTTTGAATGGGCATATAGCAACATTCTGGAGATTGATGACTCATTATTTGGGATGAAGGCAGTTTTATCTAGTGAAAAGATGGCTGCACAGAAGTGGTTCAGGAGAAAGGAGTCTTTCATAAGAATTAAACCAAAGAGGGATCATCACTACTGCTAAGAGATAGAGGGAAGTTGGGTTCCAGAGAAAGATTGGGGAAGGTAACTCAAGCATACTCCTACTTGGCATATGGTTTGTACTTAGCCTATGAGTGATAGTTCTGGATATGCGTTCAAGGGCCAGGATAAGGTGCAGTAGAGAATTGTATCAAAGGAGCTATAGCAGAGACCATGGAGAGAGCAACAAGGAGGCTAAAATGGGGGGGGGGGAATAATAGGTTTGGGTATTGGTATTGGTATTGGTATTGGTATAGGTATTGTTAAGGGGAGAATTATTGGTATAATGCTCTGGTATTCCATGGAAAGCTTTGGCCAAAGGAGATACTTTGCTAATGGGGAAAGCTCCACATGAATAAACAACTTTTAGCCATAGCATGGCTAGTCAAGTTATTTGTAAAGAGGTCTAAAATTGTAAGAATGGGAGATGGTGATAAAAGGTAGGTTTAGAAGTGCAAAGGTTCAAAGTTGAAAAGTTTGAAAAGGCCCATTAGGTTGAATGAAATTGTCAAATCAAAACGTTTCCTTAAATCTAATCTCACGGTGGGGGATCCTCAAAGACCAGCTAGTCCAAGTTCCCTCAGCATTATTTCTGACACCTGGCTAGTCAGCCATTCCTGGAACATCACCAGGGATGGAACCTTTGATACCCCCTGCAGCATCACATCACATTCCACTTTTGTATTGTTGGGAAGTTTCCTCTTATACCAAACTCACATTTTCTTCTCTGCAACATCTACCCATTCCTACTTCTGCCTTCTGGGGCAGTCCTATGTACATAGTACTTGGCACATAGTAAGTGCTTAATAAATGCTTTAAAAATTAATGTCTAGGTCATTGATTCATTCACTGACAACCCTTCAGATAAATACTTAAGAGAGTGATCATGTCTCACCTTCTCTTCTTCAGTCATTCTTAGTTCCTTTAACCCATCCTCTGTGGTATAAACTTTTTCTACTGAACTCTTATGCCTAGGGGATAAGCCCTGTGTAGCCCTCTTCTGTAGATCTGAGTTTAGTAATATAAGAACCACTGACCAGGGGTGTGCTCATTGGAAAGTCTCATTTGCCTTCATATTGATGAGTTCCTTGGCTTCTCAAAGTGAAAAAATGCAAGAGGTGGGTAGGGAGGGTGACAAGAGAAATTATCAAATGCTTCAAAATTCTCTTCAATCTTTCCCTTATCCCCTCCTTACAATGGAGAGATGATTTAGGTGCTTATCTTATGGTATAGCCTCTATAGACCAAGAAGAGGAATATAATCTATGTAACCCACCAAAGTTATGCAAGTAAATAGTGTTGGAGGAAGGAATAGAACCCTGGTCTCTTGATATTTAATCTAGAGATCTAGTTAGTTTGGCCATGAAATTTACTTTGCTTTTGAGAGGGTCTGTTTGAAGATTATATTTAATGCCCACTACTAGACTCTAGAGGACAGAAGGCATATACCTTGGCATACAGAAGATGCACAAATAAAAAGAGGCATGACTGTGATGGGAAACATGATGATGCAGTCCCAAGCCTTATCATTGCTAGGATCACAGTGTGATCCTCATTCTGATGATGTCATGGCCACATGGAAGTAAAAGGATCCCTTGGGAAAAAGTGATCATGCTAAACAGGAGGCTGTGGTAACCACGGTGGGAGATGTACAATATTAACCCTGGACTTTGGAAGAGTGGAGTTCAAAACATGAGGGTTAATTATGATTAGATGGAAGACTCAAATAAATTTGATTTAAATTATTGAGGACAATTTACTTTTTTTTTTTTTTTAGAGCAATTGGGGTTAAGTAACTTGCTCAAGGTTATACGGCTAGTCATTATTTATGTGTGGGTGCTCATTTTCTGAGGCCGGATTCGATCTTGGGTCATCCCAACTCCGAGGCCGGCGCTCTTACTCACTGCACCACCTAGCCACCCTGGACAATTTACTTTTATACCACTTTCTTGAATGACATATATATTTTTCTGTATAAAATCATCAATCCTGTTGTTTCATTGACAATGAAGGTCATTACTTTTTCTGCAGCTTATAATCTTAGAGGTTAAATAACTTGCCCAGAGTTACATGGGCAGTTTGTGTCAGAGTCGGAATCCAAGTCTTCCTGACCCCAAGGCCAATTCTGAATGCACTCTATTCCTGTGCCATGATGCCTTTTGTATAACCTAACACATATTATTCACATCTTGGGAATAGTAGCTCTGAACAAAAGTTCCCCTCCAGTGCCTTATTTTGGAATAAAAAGAAACTAGAAACTGTGCCAGAAACCCTGGCAATTTGTACCAAGCTCAACAAACTTTGATTACAAGCTGTGTTTGCTGCCAGGAACAGTTCAGCCAAGCACAAAAAGACTCACCCCAGGAAGTTGGCCACCAAGTGGTTAATTATTTTGACCATGGTGACCAGTGAAGCAGATAAAAATACAAAATGATTTGCAATGCATTGCTGCTCTTTCCCCTGGAAAGGGAGCCTAGGAATCATACAGTTATTAAACTGTTTACATTCATTTAGCTGTTGGTACTCTTAAGATGTGATCTTTGTCCAATGATAAGCAGATTGACATCCCACTAAAGGAAAATATCTGTAGCACAAATGAAACCAGATGACATAAAGAAGTTGCAGATGAATTAAAGATGGTCCATAGATTCTCAGCAAGGCAAATAGGACAGCTGATAAAGTTGGTTTCATTATGTCCTCCAAGGCAATCAGAAGCAAGCTTTCAGGACAATTTGTTATTTCTTTGTAGTAATAACTACGAATATGAGCAAACGTATTACCGTGAAGACAATTGTAGCAGACGCTCCAAAATCCATTGCCAGGGAAAAAGACAAATTTATGAATTTTTGACGAGATCTATTAGTTGAAGTCAACAAATACCTTGATTCTAAGTAATTGCTGGGCAAACCTAGATCCAAGTAGTGTGGGGAAGGAGCATTGGATTTGGCATTAGAGGATTTGATTTGAATACTGACTCTGCACTTACCACCTACATGACTGATAAAGTTACTTCAGCACTTTCACCCTCAGTCTTCTTGACTATAAAATGAGGGGTTAGATTAAATGATCTCTGAGGTCCCTTTCAGCTCTGAGGCTAAGATTCTATGAGCCTATTAATGATTCCATGATGTAGGATTCTAAAAAGGGAGACAGCTCTAAAAAGAATAGGCGGATCCCCCAAATAAAATTCTAACAAAACAGCCACAAATAATCCCAATTCAATTCAATATTCATTAGGCATCTACGTGTGTGGGGGGGGTGGGGGAGGTACAAGGGAGGGGGTTGGCCAATGAATGCCCAGTCCTAAGATCTTGCTTAGATTTGCCCTTCCTGAGGGGGTTATAGAGCAGATGTACAGATATTCCCTGCTTGTTTCCAATCCAACATATGGAACTTTGGGGAACAAGTTTCCAATCATGCCTAACTGAGGGGGTGGTATGATAGGACCACTATGTACCAGGGTTTTCCCTCTGCTTTCATCATGGGGTTAGGCTTTTCTTTCTCTTAAAAGCAAAAAAACTGTCCCTGAACTTGATTGACCCAGTGGTCTCTTGGCCAACTAAGAGCATAAAAAAGCTCACCCAACTGAAGTCAGTGTCTTGGCATATCTTCTTATCATAACTGCCCCTGCTTACTAGATAAGTTTCCATATGGAAGTGTGGGGAGGAAGGGTTCAAGGGTCCACAGAAACTAAGTGCTATCACATCCTTTTTGAATGTCTTGTAAGGGTGGGAGACAGAGCAAGCTTCCTTTCTCTCACTTGGCAGTTCAAAAGAGTTTTTGCCTCATTCAGAGCCAAGTAGAAAACGAATGAGATCAACCTATCATCCCTTTTGTATGTGAATACAGTTTTGGCTCAGAACCTTGAAAGTCATAAATCTTTTCAGTTCCCTAGCCAATTAAAAAGCTTTTTTTGTTATCACACATGTGGTGGGTGGGCTTGTTAAGCCTATAACATGTTGTTTTAAGTTTGACATTGACATGAAACAAAGAAAAAGAGGCCTCCCTGTGTCCTGGGGGAGATAGAAAGACACCCCCCCAAAAAAAAACCCCAAACCAAACCAAATCATGGTTCCTTTCCTCATAAAATTTATAATTTAGTGGGGGGGGTACATTTTTACAAATACTTATAATTACAAAATGGAATAGAAGTATAAATAAAGGGCCATGTGACAACTAAGGCAAGAGAAACAGTTTCCTACCAAAGGTGTCACAAAGAAGGTGGCATTTGACTGGATTTTAAAGAATAGGCAGGATTTTAACTGGTCTGGAGTAAGAGGATCTGAGCTCAAAACCCACCTCTGTCACATCCTACCTTTGTAACATTGGGCAAGTAAATTAACCTCTCTGGGCATCAGTTTCCACATCTGTAAAATGAGGGGGTTGGAACAGGTGACCCGTGAGTTCCCTTACAGCATTATAGAACTACAGCTGGGAATCAGAAAAGAGGGTGTTATGAGTACGGGAAATAGTGTGAACAAAAGCCCATAGGATTTGGAATTGGCAGGTGGTCCAGTTATCTTGAAGCAGAGAATATCTGGAAGGGGATAGCACAAGAGAAGGCTGGAAACAGCACCAGACTGTAGAAGGTCCAGTTTTCTGCCTTCTAGTCTAAACTATAAACAACAAAACTATGGATGTGATGGTAAAACCACTGTATGCATTCTTTAAGAAATCCCACACGGGAGTCAGAAGACCAAAGAAAGGCAAATGCCCCCAACTTTTTATTAGGAAGAATGAATGCATTCCAAATCCTTGACAAAATTCTAAAACAGATTATTAAATGTATGGTTTTTAAGTTTCTTAGAAAAGAAAGTAATGACCATTGGAAAACCAGATGCATTCATCATGAACAAAACCCTAGCAGTTTAGTCCCAGCCTCCCTTTCCAACCTCTTAGCATGATGGTCAGCGATGCATCACCCATAAGAATAGTAGAAGGAATCACGAAGGTAGAAAGGGTTCACAATCGATGATTTTTTCTTCCTTACAAAATCCTATAAAAACAAAGAGCAGGTATGGTCTGGGACTATTCTTACTGAGCTATTACCTTCACTCAGTCCATGAAAAAGGTTGGTGGGCTCATGAATGGGAGCCCTGGCAAGATCATTAGACATTGTTCATTGTTCACCTCAATCTGGTCTGTTCAGTTTCTCAGACCTGGTTATTCACATATTCATTTCTTGCCGTGAATCATGCCATTCCTTCTGCCTGAAATGACCTTATCCCTTCTCTTTCTTACATGAATCTTTTTGAGTCCCTTTTTAAAATCTACATTTTTCTTTTTCCTTCTCTGAATACCCACAAGCCCATCTTCATCCCTCATTTGGCACGTTATAAATGCCCTTGTGCTGTTGCCCTTCTTTTTACATGTTTTATCATCTCTCAGTTCGATTGTACACTCCTAGAAAGCAGATTCTGTCTTGTATCCTCTACAAGCATCCAAGTACAATGCCTTGCACGTAGGAAGCACTCCATCAATGTCTGTGGCCTGACTGATTGGGAAGTGGTATGGTAAAGTAGAGAAATGGATTGGATTTGGAGTAAGAGGACCTGGATTTTGGCATGTCACTTAACCTCTCTGGGCCTCAGTTTCCCCTTTTATAACATGACAGCATGGCATTGCTAAGGTCCTTTTCCATGTTAAATCAGTGATCCTTGACTTGTAATTTTCCCTTCCCCTTGTCTCAGTTTCACTATCTTGAAAAAACCTAGAGAGATTAAGTCTATCTGATACTGCTACTAACTTGCTTTGTAATCTTGGGCATTTGCCTTCCTTCCCTCTCTTCTTTTTAACTTTTTACCTAGAAAAAAATGTGAAGAATGCACAGTGAAGAGGCCCTTCAGCTCTTTCAAGGAGAAAGATGGAAAATATGAAATTTCCTCCTATTTTTAGACCATTCTAGCAACAGAATTGGCCCCATACATGTGGTGTGATTAGTGGCCAAAGGGGCCCATGACACACAAAAGGTTGAGAGTCTCTGCTTTGTATGATTTTTCAAAACACCTCTTTTCTTTCCTCTAGTGACACTGGTGACTCAAGATTGGCCCAGGTCAGAGGAGCTGGATCAGCTGACTTAGTGGGAGGGTAGACGGGATAAGAGAGGGGTGTACTCATGTGCAAATTCATTTTTTCTGATTTGAAATAATTCTTCTAGCCCTGGGTTTGCCTCATAGTCACTTTCCTCAGTTGTACATGACATTAAACAGAGACAACTCTGGATGCCAGGGTACAAATCTTCCTTCATTACTAGCCTCATGATGCCAGGTGCCAGCCAGGAAAAGGTGAACATATCCAATATCAGAGACAAGCAAAGCCCTTTGAGTGATGGTGGCATAGGCAAATGTCACCTCTTTCCAAGGGAAGTACATTCACCTCTCCCATGACAAGCTTCTATAAGGAACAGCCAGCCAACTGAGGACCTGAGCTCCCTCCCTCAGTAGCCCATATATGACTAGGCCACGATGTGATCAGTCATTGCCTGCATGCTTCTTCTCCAGTCAAGGCAGCCAAATGTTTTGGGACGGTTTATAGAGTGCTGAACTTATTCCAGAGGTGTCACTGAATCTCCATTTGTCCCTGTCTATCACATGCCCCAAAGCCAAAGTTAGTTTTATGACTAACAGAAGAGTCAATTTGGTACAGAGATTTCTGTACCAGTCCCATTTGCTGCATTAATAGTTTCCAGGAAGTTTCCGACTTAAAAATTCACTGTGTTCCAAAAGAGTATTAGTAGATCTACCATTTGAACTGAGAATACATTTTCTGATAGAAATACTAAAAATCACAGACTTAGACCTTGCTGATTTTAAAAGTCACATAGTCCAATTTTCTCATTTTACAAATAAGGAAACATTGTTATAGAGACTAGTTAGGTTTCAGGCTAGCCCACCAAAAATGTCTATTTAAAATACATGATGTTGCTGATCTGTAGTTCTGATTCCTGGGAACAGGGAGTCAAGCAGACCAGAAGAGAAGAAGAAAAATTTCCTCCCACATTTGTGGGTACAGGGCAGACCCTAGCAATCTAAGATAGTCAAAGTTTTCTTTGTTATCTTCCAACTTTCCTCTTTGCAACTTCTCTTTGCATGCCCAGTGGCCTAATGCTTCTTTTGGTTCCCACTCAAGATCCCTTACCCCGTCCTGCCTTACCTAATCTTAAAGTATGCCATGCTCCAGAATTATCCACCTCAACTAAGCCAAACTCCCATTTTCGTGGTGTTGAGATCAGATAAATATAAGGAACAAAGCAATCTTGAACTAATTCCTACTAATATCTGAATCATTTCCCAGAGATATTTGCTTTTTTTTTTGTTTTTTGTTTTTGGAGGGCAATTGGGGTTAAGTAACTTGCCCAAGGCTACACAGCTAGGTTTTTTTTTTTTTTATTTGTGTGTGTGTTAAGTGTCTGAGGTCAGACCCGAACTCAGGTCCTTCTGACTCCAGGGCTGACGCTCTACTCACTGCGCCACCTAGCTGCCCCGATATTTGCATTTTTTAAAAAAAGTTTATTTAATCCAAAATGGGTAGACCTTAAAACTCTGTAACCAACTGAAATGAAACAAATCCAGAATGTGGTTGGAAAAAGTATTTATTTTTGAGATGGCCATCCCATAATACCTATTTGCCTTCCATCTTTAGCTCCCCTAAGTTGTTTTCCCCTAATAGAACATAAGCTCTTTTTTTTTTTTTTTTGGTTCCTAAAGGTCTGGTTGCTTAACAAATGCTTATTGAAGGAGATTCTTATTGAGGCAGGAGGAGGACTAGTAGGCTCTGAGGACCCTTTAAGCTCTAAATCTGTAATCCTATGAATGGCTCCTGCTTTTCATGTAGCTCTTTCCTGACTTCACTTCTGAACCCACAGATTCTCTAACAGTCCAATTTTTTTTTTTATAATGACTCCCATGGAAGAGGCGTTCAGGGCCAAGCACACATATATTATGTTTGTATATTGTATAATAGAGAGATGAGACAGCCTGCAGGTCAGAGTTGGCAGCAGCTATTTGCATACATGTCTCTTTTGTGAATCCAGGATTATCCATCCTTCATTTTTCTTGGGTTTGCGGTACTGCTGTCTTGTATCCTATGTGCTAAAGCTCTAGGTACCCACTGTTTTTTGTGAGAAGGTAGCATTATGTGTCCTCTTTCCCTGTCAACTCGGATTAATGGGAAGTCTAGCATGAATGTGCAGGAGTGTCTAGTGAGGCAACAAGGCTAATCAAAAGGAAATTGAGAGGATTCAAATCAATTGACAAACATGTCAGTGGAAAGCAATATGGCACATGCTACCTGCCCTAGAAAGTCAATGAGGTGCAAATTGCACCCTGAACTTCCAAGCTATATGCACCCCAGCGACGTCTACCCTCTCCAGCCCTCTGCTGCAGAACTGCGTCTCTTACTGTTTCTGTGTGACCTTTTTTTCTGCTTTCATATGTGACCTGAAATATTTCCTGTAAGTTCTCTGGGCCCCAGTTTTCTCCTCTGTAAAAGGAAGAAGTTTAAATGACCACGTTACCTCTCCTACTCAAAAACCTCTAATAACTAACTCCCCATTCATTTTAAGATAAAATATAAACTCCGCTTCTGAAGGACTTTGCTGCTAGGGTAGTTGCTTCATTCTTTCAGAAAGGATCGAGACCCTTAGCCTCCAGTTTTGCCCCCTTCACTGGATTCTGAGGGGTTTTCACATCCATGGCAGCGGGTGACAGAACAGAGAAATATAATCTTTCTTATACCAGACTCTGAAGTCTTAAATTGTTTTCTGATTCCTCAATGAAAGGACTCACTCTAACTCAGGGGTTTAACTGTTTTTTTGTGGACTCCTTTGGCAAGCTGGTGAAAACTATCTACTTCTTCTTGGGATGTTTCAAAATGCATGAGATAAAATACATAGAATTACAAAGGGAATAAATTATATTAAAATACAGTTTTATATATGTGTGAATGAGTGTGTGTGTGTGTGTGTGTATTATATGAACATATGCACATATAATACTCCCTCTCTGTCTCTGTCTCCCCCCGCCCCCAACCCCATCAGGTTAACATCCTCTGTTCTACGTTATAGTTTGTTTTTACTAAATCTTCAACTCTGAAAGTTAAACCATAGCTAGCCACTATCACAAAACAGTACAGGATTTCCGCAGTTAGTGAGTGACTCCAAAGTTTTCCTGTTGCTCAGGAAAAGCACCTGGGAAACAAAGTACTGAGGTGCTTAGCCTTGGGTTAGTGTGCTACCTTTGGGGGTTACTTTCTTAGTCTTTCTTCACATGCAAGTTATATTTGTCTTTGTTCCTTTCAATCAATAAAACTGTGAAAGTATGAAAAGGTCACTTCATTCCATCACCATTCATTAAAAGGAGAACTACGTTAAAAAAAAAAGATGAAAGGATTTATACTGATATTTTTTTTTTGCTGAGTTGAATTCAGAAAGAATTCAGTTTTGTTATTTTGTTTGTCATCTTTGCATTGTATATGGTAAATACGTATACAAAGAAAGATGATTCTTGCTGAAAAGCTGTTACTTTCACTATATTATATTGTATGTCTTACAATAAAGAGATATCTTTTAAAAAAAGAAATTAAACTGCCTAGCTACCTACACTGATCAAAATTAACTAAATTATTAATTACTAACAACTGTTATTTATGGAACTACCTTATCTTCTAGAACATATACAGAATTTAAAAACAAATTTAATTACATTTTTCTCACTAAAATATGCTCTTAATAATGATAATTTTAGTGAAAATCAGATTGACAAATAATATTTTGAAATACTATTTACTTCTTTATAATATTTTTATTTCTATTTTGTGTACATTTTATAATGTATACATCAGTAAAGTAGTAGATAGACGATTTATAAATAACAAATATACACATATAACATCTATAATATGTATGTGCATATGTATTATATATACAGACACATGCACATCTATAAGTAAATAACAAATATACCCCCCAAACCCTCAGATTTGACAACTGGTTCAATCACTTCTGGACATATAGAGGGAGAAGAAATAGAAGCAGTGTCAGATTTTATATTCTTGCGCCCAAAGATTACTGGAGATAGTGAATGTAGCCATGAAATTAAAAGATGCTTGCTCCTTGGAAGGAAAGCTATGGCAAATTTGGACAGCATATGAAAAAGCAGAGAGAGCACTTTGATGACAAAGGCCCATGTGGTCAAAGCTATGGTTTTTCCAGTAGCAATGTATGGCTGTGAGAGTTGCAGAATCAATACTTTCAAAATGTTGGTGCTAGAGAAGACTTATGAGAATCCTTGGACAGTAAGGAGACCAAATCAGTCCATACTTAAAGAAATAAATTCAGACTATTCACTGGAAGGTTAAATATTAAAGTTGCAGTTTAAATACTTTGGCCCCATAATGAGAAGACAGGACTCATTGGAAAAGACCTTCATGTTGGGAAAAATTGAAGGCAAAAAGAGAATGTTATAGCAGAGGATGAAGTGGATAGATAGTATGATGGAAGCAACAAATATGAGTTTAGGCAGACTTTGGGAGATAATAGAGGATAGAGGGTCTTGGCGTGCTGTGGTCCATGGGTTCATGAAGAGTCGGACATGATTGAACAGCTGGCCAACAACGTACTTATATTGGGAGTACATGCTCAAAACCTTTTCACCGATGAAATAGCTGATCAAAAAAGTTTGGAGAACACTGTTTCAAAGAACAGGGATTGTTTTTCCTTCTTTATATCCTCCACAACATTTAATATGTCTTTTGTGTAATAGAGGAAACAGCCCTGGACAGAAAATGAGAAACACCTGAATCTGAGTTTAGGCTCTTGGTCTTAGTCCTAGGATTTAGAGCTTGGAGGAATCTTATGGATTATTTGGTCCCGTCCTTTGGTTACACAGGAAAGGAAACTGAAGACCAGACACAAAATGACTTGGCCAATGCTATGCAAATAGCATTTTAACCAGTATCTGAACTCTGATCCTCTGACTCCAAACCCAGAACTTTTTTATTGTGTCACTTACTAGCTGTGTGATCTTGAACAAATCACTTGACCTTTCTGAGCCCCAGATTCCCCTTCTATTAATAACAATAATAATGATTGCACTACCTATTTCACAGTTTAAAAAAAGTCAAAGGAAATATATGTGAAAGTTTCTTATGATTATAATAGAAATGAATCTCAGTTTTAATAGTAGAGGTCAATGGATGAATTTATGTCTACTCTCAACTTTGGAACTATTTTTACACTATGGCATTAGAGGCTGTGTTGGTCCAGATCGAGCAGGATAGATAGCTACGAAGAGAAAATTATCAAAGGGTAGGGAAAAAATGAACAGAAAATTAGATAGAAAATAAATAAGGGCAAACAGATAGAGGAACCTTGGGGGTTAGAGGGGGAAAAGTGTAGTGTTGGAAAAGGGTTGACAAATTCTGGTATAGGCAAGAATTGTGGTGGGGGGCCAAGACTCTGTTCTTATTAGTAGTGGTAAATGTTGTTTATTGATTATTTTATGTGTAAATATTCTGTTTATAAGCATTTTTCTTTTGCCAACCTGTAATAAAAATGGTATTGGGAGAAAAAGAAGAGAATCATAGGATCCTCTCTCTAGAACTAGAAGGAACCATAAAGACCCTCTAAACCCAATCTTCTCTTTTTACAGATGAGGAAACTGTAACCAAGGAGGTTAGATTTGCCAAAGTTCACAAAGGTAGTAAGTGTCAGAAGCAGGATTGAAACCTAGGTTCTCTGACTATACTGTACCACCGTGCTTTCTAGGACAACAATAATTAATAATAATAATAACAGCATTTAAAAAACACTTTAAGATTTGCACAGTACTTTAGATATGTTAATTCATTTGAATAACCTGACACTCCAAGTCCTATTATATATGCATATATATGGTATATATATATATATGTATGTTTATATACACACACACACACTCACATATATAGTTATCTTATTTAAAGCTCACAACCCTGAGAAGTAGGTGCTATTATTCTCCCCATTTTCCAAAACTGAGGCATAATGATGTCAAGTGACTTACCCAGTATCACACAGCTAATATATGTCTGAGGCTAGATTTGAACTCAGATAGCCTTACCTCCAGCCCAGAGCTCTATTCATCTAAGAGCAAGACCCAAGAGTGTGTAGAAGTACAGTCATTCAAAAAATTGAAGGAAATTAATATAAGGTCGCTGCTGGTTCTAGCTAATATAAGAGGGCTGAAAACCAAGAAGAAACCAACTTTGGAGACCACATAAGGTAAAGTCTTTTTTGTCCCTGGCATCACAGGGATAAGATATGTCTTCAAAATGCTCCAAAGTCTTTGAAACCTTCCAGGAGGTTAAGGGTTGTGATTTATTTTCAGGATAGCCTGAAATCCATGGGAGTAATATTTGGTAAGGCATGTCTTCTACAAACCAGGAATTCTATACTTAGAGATAAAATTAGGGAATAGGCTCTAAAAGAACCTTGAAGCCAAACAACCTTTGAATTCAAATCTAAATCTTCCTCTGTCTAGGAGCTTAGTAGTTAATTCAAGTAGCATTGAGTCTGGCTGGTTCCAAACAAGAAAGGGGCTAAGATGTAGAAAGAGGGACAGGTAGGTAGTACTACAAGAGGTAGGTCTATTTCTCCCTACACTATCATGGGAGATAGGAACTTTAAAATGCTATATAAATATGAGTTTTTATGGTTAACTTTTAACTGAATTTATAACTTTCCCTTTTCTCTGTTATATTAACCCTGATATGTTTCTCTGAGAGGGTTAGCAGTGTAAATCCTTATTAGATCTAAAGAGGTACATGAGTGTGTGTGTGCTTATGTGTGCATGTGTGAATATGTGTGTGCATGTATGTGTGTGTGTGCATGTATGTGTGTGTATCTGTTTGTCTTTTCTTATTTCAGACACATCAAGTCAGGGAAGTAGTAGAAACCTGTGTCCCTTTCTGTAGAAGAGAACCCAGCAGGAGGGGAAAAAAACCCAAAATGATCAAGAAAGGGTAGTGGCAATGAATAACCAAGATGGGGAGTGGGGAGGCAAGTCAAACCCTGGTCCTTGCTTGTCATTTATGCATCCATTTATTCAACAAACAGTTTTTAGCTCAATTTTGTGCAATGCATCATACTAGGTACTGGAAACCCAAAGCTAAGACAGAATTTTTTAAAAAGTTACATATTGAATTTATTATACTTTATTATTTATTTTATTTTAAAAGAAAACCAAGCTGCATATCATAAACACTACTAATTTAGTATATAATCCTTTTTTCTATATAGAAATGTTCATTTTGGGATGTTTCAGTAAAGAATAAAATAAGAAACTAAGAAAAATAAGTAAATCAAATGCCAAAAGGGATCCTGAAAAATAATAAAACCAGTAAACACTGAACTTTGAGTCAGGGTTGGGAGTATCTCTCCAACAGGAGCTCAGAAATAGCTAGTTAGTCTGAGGCAAAATTATGATGCAGGGAGAAGAGATTTTGTCTTCTTTTCTCCTCAACTTGGTTGTCACTCTTATTCCCTTTACCAGTTCAAGCCCAAGCCCCCCACTCCCAGTGGAGTTATCTAGTCCAGGAGCGTGCTGGAACCAGCTCCATCTAACTTGGGAGAGCCCATCACTTTATTGTTCTACAAACATTGCTTGAGCTCATCAGGAAGGCAAAAGAAGGCTCCCAGAATGAAGTCATCACCGGGCTGGTTCTCTGGTGACTAGGCAAATAAAAACAACAACAACAATAATAACTGGCATTTATGTAGAACTTTAAGGTTTGGAAAGTGTTTTCACATAGTATCTCATTTGAGCTTCACAATATCCCTGTCAGTGTCTTCCCTTTTGATAAAAATTTGCTTTCAAAAATTTGCTTCGTTCACACTGAGGTCTAAATAACTAGCAACAGCTCAGGATGTGATGGACTTGCATTTTAACAAAGGATGATTAATACGTGCTTTATGGAATGAATTAATCCCTTAAAGGAATGAAGCTATAATGGTGGGATTTCAGGCATCCACCAGTGATCAGAAAAGACTGTTTTCTTCTTTTTCTTCTTTGTTTCTTTAATGCCTTTTTGGTTCTAAAATAACATGTATAGTGGGCACTGATTCTATCTGTTATTTTTAGTTTTTATGTTAGGCAATGTAGACTAAAGTGACTAAAAATGGTCTCCTAGGTGGAATAGAGCTTATTTCCTCACTAAATCCTAATTCCCCTGGGTCCCATGAGAAACTCAATTTATGATTTTCTAGCAAATTAGTTCTCCTTGATGATTTATCTTCAAAATTAGATAAGGCATGTGATACTCATAATTGATTAGCTATACACACTGGGCATATGGCTCTATCTCAGAGATTATGACCTACTTTATACGAAGGTGATGAAACTATCATTCATTAAACAATTTGGAATTGTACTAAAAAAGTCATTGAAATCAACATACCCTTTGTACTATGACTTAGTGGTACCATTGTACAGTGGTGTAGACCAAGAAGGCCAGAGGCAGAGGCTCTTCTTCCAAGGAGATGAACATATGAGAACTAGAAAGAGAATTAGAGGCCATGGATTGTGGTATAGCTGAATATACTGCAACATACAACTATAACAGAAACAACACCAATAACAAAACAGAAACCAAAGTAACATTTAAATATGAAAAACCAACAAGTACATAGGACAGCATAAGGAATGGCAAGTAGAATCTTAGCTTTTGGGGCGGCTAGGTGGCACAGTGAGTAAGAGCACCGGCCTTGGAGTTGGGATGACCCAAGATCAAATCTGGCCTCAGAAAATGAGCACCCACACATAAATAATGACTAGCCGCGTAACCTTGAGCAAGTTACTTAACCCCAATTGCTTAAAAAAAAAAAAGAATCTTAGCTTTAGGGTTGGGAGGGCCGTTAGTGTTTATCTAGTCCAACCCCCTCCTTTTATAGATAGTGAGAATGAGGCCAAAGGGGTTAATCCTGGGCAATCCTAGAACCTTTCTGGCAGCTGGAGCATAGGAATTATGTTTCTAGTTCTAAAAGTGACTCAGGAATTATGGTGATGGGTGTACTTTGGGGGATATATAGAACAGACTTGTATATAGGGGTCATTTTTGTCTCTGCAATTTACACTGGGGGAAGATGGAAGTAAATCTTGTTTGGACTTCTGGCCTTCTGAGGATTACAGGATTGCCAGGGCATGAAGGCCCATTTTGAAACACTTTGAGGGCAAGACCCTGTCTGCTTAGTCTACTTCAGTTTCACGCCTATTTCTTTATTCTTGGAACAGAAACTGTTTTTTCTCCTCGGGACATTTCATTTTGGCCTTGTTGATGATTCCAGAGAAGGAACATTGGGAGGATTACAAGTTCATGTTACAGCATCTTTTAATCACTGGCCCTTCCTGGAAGCCCCAGGATTAATGTTCCATCTAGGGACTCTGTGAAATGCTTTCCAACTTGGGCTGCTGGAGGTTTGAGGTGGTGGGGGAGGAGGAGAGGGACAGAGGAGGAGAAGGATCCTGTCCATAGTGGCCAGCTTCTTTGTACTCACAGACCTTTCCCTCCTTCAAATTCCTGCAGCTTACTTCTTAATCATCCATTTGGCATTTACCACAATACCATCCTGAATCATTACTTAACTGTTCATACTTATTTCTTTTCTTCTTAACTTTCTGAAAGGCACACACTGTATTCCTAACATAGTGTAATATGGGTGCTCAATTAAAAAAATTCTTGCATAAATGACTTCACCCATAATGTTATTAAAGTTCAGATTTAGACTAGATGTTCTTTGAGGTCTATGACAATAACTTATTTTTATATCTTGCTTTAAGATTTACAAAATATTTTGCATATGCTAACTCAATTCATTCCCACAACAACCCTGGGGGTAGGTGCTATTATTTGACAGATCTACGTTGGATAGATGTGATTTTTCCAGGATCACAGGGATCAGCCAGGGACTCGAGAGTAAAGGATAGGATAGTAGGTCAAGACTGGAGAAGCAGAGAAGTGAAGTAAGAGCAGGGATAATGGCCTGAAAGAGTACTGGGGAGCAGATGGACTGGAGATCTCATTGAGAGTGAAGAATCCACTGAATAATGGTAAAGCATAGGGAAAGAGGAAAGAGTCACATGGAAATAGACAGAATTCTTGGGTTGGTACGTCCAAGGAAACTAATGACCTGGTGGCTGCTTTAAAATAATGAGCCTCTGAGATTCGGGATCGAAGCTGATTATGATACTAAATACCTGTATGACCAGAGGCAAGTCACTTAACTTCTGTGTCTGTTTCTTCATTTGTACAATGGGGTGATAATTCCTGTACTGCACTATCATAAAGACAGCATGGCAGAGTGGTTCAAAACCTAGCCCAACAGCCAGGAAGATCTGGTTTCAAATTCTATATCTGACACATTCTAGCTGTGGGACTCTGGGCAAGTCACCCCATAAACTTAACTCTTAGTGCTCTAGGACTTCTTTAAAATGGGAAGTTGCCAATTTGCATTGCTAGAAGGAGTTTCCTCATCTAGGAATTCTCTATATACCAATGAAATCATGGGTCTAATACCTATCCTATCCTTGCCTCACAGGGTTGTTGTGAAAGAATGTAGGGGATGTATTTTGTAAACTTTAAAGAGCTCGATGGCATAAATATCAGCTGTTACTATTAGCAGCCAGACTGTTCTTTAGACAAAAGAAACCTGGTCTGTCACTAGGCCTACACCAAATTAGATTCAGTAAACATTTATTAGTACCTACCACGTGTAAGGTGTTGAGGGAGGTGTTGGGGATACATAGATAGAGTTGACATAGAATCTCTTCTTTAAAAGGGGTCAGGGTGGGGAAGCCAAGTACATAAATAAACATGATGTCAGGGTGTATGATATTTGCAAAAGGTAGATCCAGGAAAACTTAAGAGAAGTTGAAGGAAGACTTCATTATTTTCTTTTTTTCTTTTTTTTTTTTTTGGAGGGCAGTTGGGGTTAAGTAACTTGCCCAAGGTCACATGGCTAGGTTTTTGTTTATGTGTGCATTAAGTGTCTGAGGCCGGATCCGAACTCAGGTCCTTCTGACTCCAGGGCCGACGCTCTACTCTCTGCACCACCTAGCCGCCCCGAGACTTCATTATTTTCAATTGGGCGAAGGAGAGAGAGAGAGAAAGTGCATAGGACCCATGAAAAATAACACTGGATTTGGAGCCATGAGACCCAGATTTTAATCTTGACTATTAGGGGCATGACCTTTGGCAAGTCTCTTAAACTTTCTGAATATCAATTTCTTCTTCTGTAAAAGGACATGCTAGTTGGTCCCATCCTGTCCTAAATTCTCTGAGAATTAGGGATGAAGAATAGTTCAAGTTTTCTGCAACATAGTGTTTATGTAGGTAGATAGCATAAGGTAAACTTGGAACGGTAGGATGGAATCAAATTATAGTGGTCCTCAATTGTTCAGGATCAAAAGTTTATGTTATTCGGTAGGCAATGGAGGATTACTTCTTGTTGGTTGTCCTTTGTTCTCAAAGAGGACCAATGGCATCACAAGGGTGATATCTTGACTTTTGTGTGAATTGGATTTGAGTGAGGTAGAGCTAGTCATCAGACTTCTTCTCTCCTCCAAAGTCATCGAAGTCCAGTGACAAGACATAAGTTAAGATGACTGGTGATGGCCCAGGATGTAGTGGGTAGGTAACTTTGGTCTTTATAAATTTTGGTCTTGCCCAGGTCTCAATTTGTCTAAGGTAACAATTAATGACGAAGGACTAGGCAAGAATTGAGACAAACGTTGGTCCAATTTATCATCACAGAATTATCAATATGGGAGGAGAAGAACCTTAAACTTTCTGGCCGGAACAGAAAACAATTGCTATTTATACTCATTCTAAGCTATCAGCCTCCTCTTAAACAATGAGCCGCAAAGGCTTGGGTTAGGGGTTATTATTGATCATTCAGTGAGAACCAGAGTGATTTGGGTATAAAGGCTTACTCAAGTAGTTTCATTTTAAACACAATGGATTTTTTTTCAGAGCAATATTTCAAGAAATCATAAATGAAAATTGCAGAAGACAAAAAGCAAATTGTCCCAGTTTTTTGAAAAAGAAAAAATGAATGCATAAACATAAATTTTTTTTTAAACCTAGGCCCCTGACCCCCAAAATATTTTAGAAAATATAAACAACCAAAATTATTCACACAAATGTCACACAAATTTCATGGAAACATCATGCCAATTACATGCTAACATTATGGAAACATCACACCATGCCAAGATCACAGACATATTATGCCAACATCATGCCAGTTACATACCAATGCCACTCCAATGTCACACCAATTGTCATGCTAAAACATAACACCAATATCACACAAACATCTTGCCAACACTACCCCAATGCCATGCAAACATCATGCCAATGCCACATCAATACTGCAAATCACCATAGCAACACTGTACTAATATAACACAAACATCATGCCAATATCATGCCAATGCCATGTCAAAACATTACAAATAACACAAATGTCATGCCAATATTGTATCACATTACTGTCAAGTCAACATGTAGAGAACACATGTCAAGGTCACACCAACGTCAAGTCAACACCACTTGATCGTCATGTCAGCATCATGGAAATAATCATAAAGCAACACACCAATATCATGCCAATGTCACACCAATATTAAAAGTCATACCAATATCACACCAAAATACCATGCCGATGTTATGTGAATATCACACCAATTTTTTGGTAGAGTAAGCAGGAAGAGAGTAAGGTGTTAAGGTTATAAAAGGCTTTAAAGACAGTCAAACAGTGGATTTTACATTTGATCATAGAAGTAATAGAAAGCCAGTGGACTTTATTTGAATGGAGGAGTTGGCATGCTTGACCTGCACCTTGGGAAAATCACTTAGAGAGCTGAATTGAGGAAGGATTAGAATGGGGAGAGAGACTCAAGGCAGGGAGATCAACCAGCAAGCTATCGAGGAGAGGGCTTGCACCAGGTTGGTGAGAATATACTAGCAATGTTATGGAGGCAGAATCAATAGATCTTGGTAACAAATTATATTATGTGGGGTGAGAGAAAGGGAGGAGTCAAGGATGACACCACATTTGGGAACCTAGGTGACTGGGAGGATGGTCCCTTGACAGTAACAGGGAAATCTGAATTTAAGATATCTCCAGGACATCCAGATATCTGACAGATATGCAGGACAGGAGGTTAGGAGAAAGGTGAGGGCTGGACAATAAAATCTGAGTGTCATCTGCATAGAAACCATCATTGAAACCATGGAAATTGATAGCTTGCCGAGTTACCTCCTTCATCTCCAGAGGCAGAAGAGAGCCCTTGACAGAGCCTTGAGGGATGTCTAAGGTTAGCAGGCATGACATGGATGAAGATCCAACACAGGAAACAGAGAAGGAGCATTCAGACGAGTAGGAGAATCAGGAGAGAACAGAATCAGGAAAAGCAATAGAGAAGAGAGTATCAAGGAGAAGAAGGTGACAGTGTTAAAGGCTGCAGAGAGATTGAGAAAGATTAAGAAGGTACTGGATTCGCTACTTACTACCTAACTGATTTTAGACTAGTCACTTAATTTCTTTGGAGTCCAAATCCTATGGCTCTGTGTATATAATAGAGGTTATGCTGGGGCAGCTAGATGTTGCAATGGATAAAGTACTGGGCCTAGGGTCAGGAACACCTGAGTTCATATCCACTCTTAGATACTTACTGTCTGGGTAGGTTTCTATTTGCCTCAGTTTCCCCATCTGTAAAATGAGGCTAATAATAGCACCTACTTCTCAGGGTTGTTGTGATAATAATTATATTTGTTATTGAGATAATAATTATAAAGCACTTAGCATAGTTCCTGGCACAAAGTAAGCACTATATAAATGTGAGCTATTAATATTATTACTGATGCCTGCCTACATTGACTATTCCATAAGACAGGACTGTTCACATTTCACGTCTTATTAGTTTGCTTTGCATAACTAAATATTACATTACTTTTCTAGGTCAATTCTTGAAATTGGCTTAATTTTGAATAAATAAGCAGCCTTTCCTCCAGATATCATTTTGCTTAAAATTTAGACTACACATCTGTAGTTACATATTTTGTCCACAAGATGGTGGTCATCTACATAAAGTAGAATTTAGTTTCTTAAGTTTTTTGTTTGTTTTTAATTTTTGGTAGAGGGAGGAAAGAGGCCTGAGCATCTAGGGAAGTCAGGAAGATGGAAGGAGAAACTGATCAAAGAACAGATTGACAGGGAGAAGTGAAAGACAGGCACATCTCCACTTAACACCAAGTGGTTTACAAAAACAAGTTCAACTAAAACTAGGGGAGGAGGGAAGAGGAAGGCAATTAATGTCATAGAAATATAGATTTTTTTTTTTAGAAATATAGATTTAGAGTTGGAAGGTACCTTAGATGTCATATAGTCCAGCCATCTAGTTTTAAAGATCAAGTTTCTTTCATGTTCATATAACATCTAGTGCCCTTCCCAATCAGCTACTAAGGAAAAAAAAATGAATAATAAGAGTAATTTGCAGAATGACTTTGTAAACGAATTGGTTATGTGTATAAATGATATTATTGAGAAATGAAGTTAAGTCAAATTAATTTTATGCTGGAGAGGCAATGTAGTATAGTGAAAATAACCTTGGATTTGTAGTAGAGGGACAGGGATTTAAATTCATTTGCCACTGAATGAGTAAAATTATAATCATAGATTTATAGCCAGAAGAAGCCTGAGAAATCATCTTATTCTGCCCTCTCTTTTTACAGAAGAAACTGAAATCCCAGACTAACAAGGGTAGTAAAAGGCAGAGAGGCAGAATTCGAACCTAGGTCCCATGATTCCAAATGACAGTAGGTAAAAAGTGAGAAGGGTAGCTGGGTGGTACAGTGAATAGAGTTCTGGGCCTGAAGTCAAGAAGACCTGAGTTCAAATCTGGCCTCCAACACTATCAGTGTGACTCTAGGCAAGTCACTTAACCTTGTTTACCTCAGTTTCCTCATCTATAAAATGAACTGGAGAAGGAAATGGCAAACCATTCCAGTATCTTTGCTAAGAAAACCCCAAATGGGGCCATAAAAAGTGGGACACCATTTAAAAACAACTGAACAACAAAAAGTTAGACCCTCATGTAGATAATTCTCAGGTGCTAAAGAAACATTTCATTTTTAATTTAAAGATAGATTTTACTAAGCTCACTAAATTTATTCTCCATTCCAAAAGGGAAATAGTTTGCTACTGTCTTGACTGTGTCCCACTTGGACAATCAAACCCCTAGAAAATGGAGTGTAGGGGCGGCTAGGTGGCGCAGTAAGAGTGCTGGCCTCGGAGTTGGGATGACCCGAGATCGAATCCGACCTCGGAAAATGAGCACCCACACACAAATAATGACTGGCCGTGTAACCTTGAGCAAGTTACTTAACCCCAATTGCTTTAAAAAGAAAAAAAAAGAAAATGGAGTGTAGAATCTTTGGGTCTTGAATTTAAAGTCCTCCCTTCTCAGGGAGAATCTAGGACATCAAATAGAACTTCTTATGAATTCTTCAACAATCCATTTACTCAAGAAAAATTTTTGTGGATATCCAGGAAGTTCATCCCTTCCCTTTCTCTTTGTATGATTTTACACTTTCAACATTATGAGTCACAGCTTGGAACACAGCAGGATTTTAATCCCTGGCCTGACATTAGCTTGGAACACTGTGGCCTTGTCAAGTCAGTTAATCTATCTGGGTCCTAGTTTCTTTATCTACAAAGTAGAGATATTAATAACTGTCCTACATGCTCCATGGAGTTGTTTTGATTGTAAAGTTTTTAGGATAAAATTTCCAGAGAGCACATGGCTCCCTGGACATGCTGTGAAGCTACTATGTAGGGGCCAAATCTGATGGCAAGCACTAACTTTGACTTAATCTATCACCCCCAAGGCCATCCCTAATGTTGTATCACTGCCTTACACCAAGGTATTCACAGGTCAAGATTCCCATGCCACTAAGGAGACATTATTAATGCCAGAACTAAGTTTCAAATGTTGTTGATGTAGATGTTCATGCTTTCTGTGGAGAGATTATTCTCAATACCAGGAAAAAAGTTTCATCCTTTATACTTGTTAATTATGACCAGGTTCCACCTTGGTCCTACTCCTTTCACCAGAGATTACCAACTGGGAATTTGCATACCCTCACTGGACTATGTTCTGATAAACATGAAGCAACTTTATAATACTAGAAAAAAAGTTATGTAACAAATACAGTATTTTAATGAAAACTAATTGCTTTATTTATTATGTGTATATGCATGGTAAATACTATGAATTACTTCTTATTGAATAGACAGTATGGGAAAGGTTTGCTGAAATATGGATATAAGAATAAAAAAAGTTTGAGAACCTCTTTTCTACATCAATAATAAAGGTGAAAGCACTCTGAAAAAATAGTAATTGCCACAAGACGTGAGGTATATGTGATAATTTCAAGATTTATAATTTCTTTAATGGGGGTATCCTTAACACTGTAGTAACCAGCATTATTTTGCAATAGCACCTCTGAAGGTATTGTGATGCTGGTTCGATTGTTCATTTATAGCATTGTTTTTCATAAGACTAACTTTATGCTTATGATAATAGCTAGCATTTATGTAGTATTTTAAGGTTTGTGAAGTGACTTTCTTAGCGAAATCTTAGTAGAGATTTTCATGAGGTGCTGTGGCTAAAAAACCAAAAACAATAGAACTCACCTCGTGGCTAACCCTTTGGAGATGAGACCTTTCTTCACTTTGCTAGGCTAGAACTTGGACAAAGGGCACTGAGTCTATCAGCAGGGGCCTACTGAAAGCCTCACAAGCCTAGAAGAATTGGCTAATAGCTATGGACATTTGAAAATCCAGAATCATTTTCATGCCATGTTGAGATGGGGCATCAGAATATGACTTTGATGAAGAATTATTAATGAGATACTGAAGTAGCATTATTTTTTCTTTCTCCAGGTGGAAGATGATTGGGTGATTATGAGCAGATTCCGAGAACACTTAATGAATAAAGGGAGACAATTCATACATTCAGCTCCCTAATCTCATGATGTCCTATGATTTGTGCTCCCATCAGCTCCCTACATCAGAGAATATTGAGATAATTATAGAGGGGAAACATATAATTCTTTTTTAAATAAATAATTTAGTTTTTGCTTTCAACATTCACTTTTATAAGATTTTGAGTTCCAAATGATTCCCTCTCCTACTCCTCCCTCCCCAAGACTGCATGCAATCTCATAAGGCTATACATGTACAATCATAATAAATATATTTCCACATTATGTTGTGAAAGAAGAATCAGAAGCATGTAAATTCTTAAAGCTAAAAGGGACTATTTTATAGATGGAAAAAAATGTTGCCTCAAGAGGTTAAGTAGCTTTTAAAAGGTTACACAACTAGTTAGTGGCAGAGTTAGGCTAGGACTCAGGTATTCTGACTCCCAAACTAGTCCTCTATATTATTAAGTACTAGTCTAGTTATCAGATATCTTGTCTACATAGAGTCCACTCCAGGAGAAGGGCAAAAGTAGTCAAGGAGTTGCCAGATACCAAAGATTTTGGATTATCTTATTTTGATTTGTGTATCTATTTTTCCCTTTATGTATCTTCTATAGTAAATTTTGAAACTGAAGATGGCTTCTCCTTCTTACCTAACATATTTCAACAGCTCCTCCTTCTGTTGTCAGCGAGCATTTGCTCAGGGAAAGAAAACTGATTTAAGACTGCAGAATCATAAAATCTCAGAGATCCTAGAACTCAGCTAGCATACCCCTTACCTGGATGGGAAGCTCCTCTATAAAATCCCCAATCTAGTCTGCACTTAAAACTCTCCATTAGTGGAAAGTCATCTAAGGGAGAATACTCCACCATTGAACATTCTAAATGTGGTGAAGTTATTCCTCAAATTGAGCCCAAATCAACAGCTTTCTAACTTCCATCCACTATTTCTAGTTTGCCTGCTAGAGTCAAGAAGGACATGTCTAACCTCTTAATAAATATTTTGTTGAAATGAATTAAATTTTATATGAAAGAACTTCAGATGTTAGGAGACATGCTATCATCCCCCGATCACCCTATACTTTTTCTCGAGGTTAAACTCACCTAGTTCCTTTGACCAACCTTTCTATGACATGATCTCTGGGCTTCTTATACTTCTGATTGCCCTTCTCTGGATATGTGCCGATTTGCTGATGCCATGTTCCTTATAATTCCACACAGACTCCTTGTAATATGATATAGCTATAATAGAAATGTTTCCAAAGCCAAAGATAAAGGCAGATATTGGAAAGAGACCTGGCTTCTAACTGCAGATCTGCTATTAACTAAAAATTACCTTCAGCAAGTCATTTAACCTTTCTGGTCCTCAATAAAATGATGAGGTTGGGTGAGATTACCTCTAAGATTCCTCTAAGCATTAAAAATCCATAAGCAAGAAATTATTTTTTGGATTACATTATCTGACCTACTGCTTCCTTCTATTTGTATGGATAATTGAGAGTTTACTATAATCGCATAATGTCAGTCTCCAAGGAGATCATCCTTGGTTAATCAATATTTGGCTGATCAACACCATCAAATACCTATTAATGTCCATGGATATAGGGTACTATCTAGGATCCTATACAAAGGCTTTTTTTTTTTAAAAGACTATAACTGGTAGCTCACAAGAAATTTAAATACAAGCAACATATCTGTTTCTTATCCAATTGCTCTCAATTGCCAAATTCCATTTCTGACTTCTTGATTCATTTGACAATAGGGTATTCAGATTCTCCTCACTTCATCCTAAGAAAGGACAAATGTCCAGAAGGAGCAGAATGTTGATTATATTCCTTTTCCGGGATGGGGGTTGACAAGAAGTGGAGAAGACCAGGGGAGAAGTGGCAGGGGGTAAAGAGGTTTCAGGCTGATAAAATGGGAATGCTTATTTGCAAGGCTAACAATTGATTACCTAACTTTTCCTCCGGTTTACCAAGCTGAGTTGTGGTGTGTGTGGGCAGCAAAGAAAGCTTCCAATTCTTTGTATTTCCACAACAACCAGCACGGTGAGGAGCATGCAGGTGGTGATAGATTAATAAATGCCTTTTGATTTGAGTTGAATGTGTAGTCCACAGTTTTGGGGATCATGATGACCACAAATTTGTTTAGAGCTGTTCTTAAAGTAGTATGACACAATGCATAGATATAAGTGGGAAGTCTTCCTACTCTACTCAGCTCTTTGTTAGGATAATAGTATATTTCCATGGAATTTTAAGGTTTAGACAGCACTTATATTCTCATGTTGTGATTCTCATTTTACAAATAAGGAGACTGAGGCTCACAGAGGGATTTACCCAGAGCACACGACTTAGGGTTGGGATACAAATCTAGATCTCTCTTAATTCCATACCCAGCACCCTTTCTACTTTAGCATGTTCTTCTTCAGAAAAGGTGGCATATTGACTTCTTACATAGAATCATAGAATATCAAGAGATTGAAAGAATCTCATATTCTACTTCAATCTATATATCTGTTAAGGAATCCTTTTTACAGTATTGCCATCTGCTGGTCATTCAGGTAGGAAAACTCCACCCAGAACCAGATGGAAGAGGGAATCCCCAATCTCTTAAGGTAGTCACATTTACTCTTGGACAACTCTAATTATTTGGAAGTCAGGAAGACCTGAGTTCAAATCTGGCCTCAGACACTTACTAGCAGTGTGACCCTGGGCAAGTCACTTAATCCTCAGTTTCTTCATCTGTAAAATTAGCTGGAGAAGGCAACAGCAAACCACCCCAGGAACTTTGCCAGGAAAACTCCAAGTGGGGTCATGGAGAGTCAGTCATTACTGAAAAATGACTCAACAACAACAGTGCCTTATATTAAGCCTAAATCTGCTTCCACTACCCACCATGGCTCCTAGTTCTTTTAGGACCTAATTTAATAAATCTATAACAATAAATAATAATAGATTATATTATTGTGTTGTAATAAATAAACAATAAATCAAATCCCTCTTCTGCATGACATTCCTTCAAACACTTGAAAACAATTGTCACATCTCTCCAGTCTTTTCTTCTGTAGACTAAACATCTTTGTATCGCACAGTCTCTGGGCCCCTTTCAAGACTGGCTGAACTCTCAACAGCTTGGCAATATCCTGCTTAAAATGTGGTGCCCAGAACTGAACATAATACTCCAGATGTGGTCAGGTGAGGCAAAGGACAGCAGGATTATCAGCTCCTTTTGTCTAAATTCCATTCCTCTATTAATGCAACCTAGGAAAGCATTCTAGCTTCTGTACTCACTACCCTGCTGAAATAATTTTCCCCAAGGTCATTTGTGACTTTCTAATTCCCAAATTCCATGGCTTTTTCTTACTTTCTGTAGTATTAAATACTGTGGATCATCCTCCACTACTGGATTTGCTCTCTTTCCTTGGCTTCCATGAACTTATCTCCTGGTTGGCTTACTACCTGCCTAACTATTCCTCCTTGGTTTCCAAAGATTCATCAATCTACATCTACTCTTTAAGTGACAAGTCACTCTAGACTCATGAAATCACAAAATTTGAGAGCTGAAAGAGACCTGAGCAGCCATCTAGTGAAAACCTTACACAGAAAGAACCCCTACTATAACATACCCCAAAAGTGATTGTTCAACTACTACTTAAACACCTCCAAAGTCTAAGAACCAATGACTTTCCAGGCAGCCCCTTCCAATGTTGGAGAGCTCTAAATGTTAGCAAGTTTTCTCTGACGTCTGCTTCAGTGCATCTGCTACTCATTGCTCCTGATCCAGACCTCAAAAACTTGACTAAAATGTAGGTAAATTGCTTCTAGACCATTCCCCTCATCTAATAGCTTAATAAATCTGTCAAAAAAAAAGAAAAAGAAAATAAGTAAGTTTGGCATAACCGATTCTTTTTTTTTTGTCTTTATTAATTTGTTTACTTTTAGTTTACAAGATTCAGTTCCACAATTCCTTGAGTTTCAAATTTTCTTTCCCTCCCCTCTCTCCCCCACCCCATGGCAGCATACAATCAAGTATAAGATCTGCAAATACTTTCACATTAGATATTAATCAGGTTATAAAGAAGGATTATATTAGATGGAATGAACAATGGGAAAGAGGAAACAAAACCAAACAAGAAAAAGAAAGCGAGCAGGTAGTTTGCTTCAGTCTGCATTTAAACTCTATTTTTTCTAGTTCTTTCTCTGAATGTAGACATTGCCTTCCATCATGAGTCTTTTGGAGTTGTTTTATAACCTTGCATTGCTGAGAAGAGTCCTGGCATAACCTATTTTTTTTCCAAATGCTTTATTAACTTCTGGTTTACATCATTCATTTCCACCAGATTTTGAGTTACAATTTTTTCCCCATTTTTCCCCTACCCACTACCCCAGAATAGCAATCCCACAGGAAATTCTCTCATCCAATCTGCTCTCTCCTGTATCTTCTCCCATACCCCTTTCGACTTTTCCAGGAGGGCAAGGTGAATCTCTGTGCCCCAATGCCTGTATATCTTATTTCCCAATTATATGTAAGATAGTATTAATAAAAGTATTTATATATTTTTAAGCATTTGATTTTAAAACTTCAAATTCCAGATTCATCCCCTTCCTCCCTTGTCACCCACTCTTACTGGGAAGACAAGCAATTCATGTTGTACATGTATAGCTATGTAAAACATTACCATAGTAGATATATTGTAAAAGACTGACTATATTTCCCTCCCTCCTATCCCACCTCCCACTTGGTCTATTCCCTACTTTGATCCTGTCCCTTTTCAAAAGTGGGTGCTCAGCAAAAAAAAAAACAAAAAACAAAAAACTGGGGCAGCTAGGTGGCGCAGTGAGTAGAGTGTTGGCCCTGGAGTCAGAAGGACCTGAGTTCAGATCCGGCCTCAGACACTTAATGCACACACAAACAAAAACCTAGCCATGTGACCTTGGGCAAGTTACTTAACCCCAATTGCCCTCCAAAAAGCAAAAAAACAAAAAAAAAAACAAAAAAAAAAAACAAAAAAAAAAACAAAAGTGGGTGCTCCCAACTTCCCTTCCCCCTTCCCTCCCACCTTCCCTTCCATCATGTCCCCTCTCATCCCCTTCCCCCCTACTCTCCTGTAGGGTGAGATATCCTATTTAGTATGTATATCATTCTCTCCCTGATCCACATTCAATGAGAATAAGGTTTTGCCTTTTTGCCTTCCTGTTCTTCCCCTCCCTTGTAACCATTTTCCCTTGCCCCTTCTATATGAGATAATTTACCTCATTCTGTCTCTCCCCATCTCCTCTCGTTATATTCCTCTCTCACCTCTAATTTCACCTTTTAAGTAACATCCCTTCCTATTAAAATGGTCCTGTGCTCTCTATCAATGTGTACCTGTACACATATATACACACATTCACATATGTATTCATATGGCATAACCTATTCTTGATGATGCCATTCTGGCTTTTTGTAACCACTGCTTCCTTTTCTAGATGTTTGCCAACCATCTCTTTAATGATGTGTTCCAGAATTTCCCAGGAATTGAAGTCAAGCTCACTACAAGCTATTCACTTGCCTGCAGAATTTGATCTCTTCCTTTTTTTTTAATGGAGACATTTACCCTTTCTCAATCTTGTGATACTTTTTCTGTTTCCATAATCCTTCATATGTACTGTCAGTGACTTATCAATCACATCTGCTAGTTATTTAAGACCTAATGATGTAGCTTATGTGGGCCAGGTAAATTAAATTCATTGAGAATAACGAGGTACTCTCTTACTATCTTCTTGTATATCTTGGGTATCAACTCCCTGTGAGTCACTTTTGTTTTGTCATTTTAAATATCAGTTTCATTCACCTTTGTAGAGAAAAGCAAAGTAAGCTCTGCTTTCTCTCCTTTGTCAGTTATTACCCTTCCACCTCCCACAAGCAAAAATTCCCCTTTCTTCAAATATGGCTAAAAAATAACTGACACTAAGTATAATCTGATTCAGAAGTTAAACCAATGCAAATTAATCATTATGACAGGGGCACCAAAAGACCAGAAAACGTCTTGGTAAAATTTAACTCATTTTGCCAAAAGGAGGAAGGTGGCTTCCAAAAGCAAGTTTAAATATAAACTAATCTATAAAATCTTAGGTATATAATTATGAGAGTACCACTTTATAAAGCAGAAAGAAGTAAAGGGCTTATGGTCTATTTCTCAAACTCCTCATCTATTTCCTATTTTTTTTTTCTTTTTGAAGAGGGGAAGGCAGGACAATTGGGGTTAAGTGACTTGCCCAAGGTCACACAGCTAGTTGTGTTAAGAGTCTGAGGCCAGATTTGAACTCAGGTCCTTCTGATTCCAGGGCAGGCACTCTATTCACTGCACCACCTAGCCGCCCCTGTTTCCTCTTTCTTGTCCAAATTTTCTATAGTATATTCTGTTAACAAAACATTCTCCATTATGCTTTCTCCTCTCATTCCTGGATTTCCTCACATAAGTATACCTTCTTCACATTCAATGCTACTCTACTGCCCCCTTTATCTATTCTGAGGTGTGAGGGGGTTTTGAGCCAGAGTCCCAAAAGCGAGGGGACATGATGGACTCATGTCCAGATTTCCTCTTGTTCTTCATCAGATAAATGAGGGTGGAGTGTTCACATCTCAAGGTAGGTTTCACCCTTCCAAGTTTCAATGATATGTATGAGGTCAAATTTGTTCCCTTGAGGTAGAATCACTAGTTTCTCGCTTGTTTTCTAAATTTGGATATTTGTGTGTAGACACTTGTATCCATGGGTTTTACCACCTGTTCCTTTCTTGGATTTTGTCTTTGAAGAGTTTCTGGGTGTTTCATTTGCTATTCTTCCTCCTCTGTGGCTACTTTCCAACACATTTGTCTTACATGACATACATTAGCAGTTTTCTTCTTGTTATATTTTTTAGTTTAAATTTATATTATACTTAAAAGACATCTTACAAATATACTCTTACCATAATTTACTCAACCACTCCATAATTAGTGGGTATCCACTTAAAAGGTTTACATTTCTTTAGCACTACAAAAAGAGCAACTATAACTATTTTTTGTACATATAGGACCTTTCTTTTTTTCCTTTGATCTATTTGGAGGTAGTAGTGATATTGCTGGGTCAAAAGGTACGCACAATTTAGTAACTTTGGGGGCATAGTTTCAAATGGCTTTCAAGGGTAGCTACAGTAATTCTCAGCTCCACCAACAGTGAATTAATGTACCTGTTTTCCAATTGCTCCTCCAATAGTTGTCCTTTCCCTTATAAATCTGAGTCAGGTCCTTATACATCTTAGAAAGGAGGCTTTTGCTAGAAATCTATTGGGGCATCTACATGGCACAGAGAATAGAGAACCAGCCCTGGAATCAGGACCTGAGTTCAAATTTGGCCTCGGACACTTGACACTTACCAGCTGTGTGACGTTGGGCAAGTCATTTAATCCTAACTGCCTTGCCTTTCCCCCTTCAAAAAAAAAAAAAAGAAAGAAAGAAAAAGAAAACTGTAGCAATTCCCCGTTCCCCTTGCCCCCAGTTAACAACAGTTTCCCCACTAATCTTAGCATTTATGTGGCATACTAACATTTGAAAAGTGCTATAAATACGTTGCCTTATTGGACCCTCACAACAACCCTGTGACATAGAGGCTTTCATTGTTGCCCTATTACAGAAGGAGAAACTGAGGCTAGGAAACATTAACTAAATTGTCCATGGTCACAGAGCTTGCAAATATTAGAGGCAGGATTTGAACTCTGAGCTTTCCAACTCTAAGTCAAGCATTCTATCTACTGTACAACCCACCTGCCTCTTAGCTGAAAAAAAATGTTTTCAAATCGTCTATTTTATCTTCTGTGATCCTCTCTAGCCCTTTCTGGTCATGAATTCTTCCCCTAGCTATAGATCTAAAAAGTAATCCCATTTTCTCCTTACCTTGTAAGTCTCTTATTTCCTGCTTATTGACTCTAAAGAAAGCCCATCCCAGCTTGGAGAAGAATTGGGCTAAATCCTTAGTTGACCCTGGCACCCTGTTTTCAATACAAGTTCCTGTTTTCAAGCTTCTGAGGCCTTTGAATGATTGGCTACTTTATAGGAAGCCCTAGAGAGACTCAGCAGAACTGAGGATTGTTGCTAGATTTGATAATTTTGTAAAGTATTTTAATATTGCATCTACTTGTATTTTCCACTATGATGCAATCTCGTCTATTTGGAACACAAACAAGAATGAGGAAATAAACATAAAAGACACTTGAAGTCTTGCACAACGTTTTTGGAATCGCATATTTAAAATCCACACATTAAACTCACTTTATAAATCTCCTGGACCAAACATCACCTGCTTACTCTCACTTTATATACCATTCTAATAAATCTGTTTATCACGTGTGTGAGGCTCAGTAGAATAGAAACCCAAATAAAAAGTGGAAGAAAAGCAGGCACAATGACAGTGAAATGCTAACAGTAATAAACATGTGTTAAGGATCTACTGTATGCAGAGAACATTAGGCTATTTCTGGGAGAGATACCAAGTTCAGACACAGACTCTGACATCAAGGACTTTACAGTTAATATTTGAGTGATAGGATTTCAATACACAAAGGTAAGATATGTAATAATAACTGTATGAGAAGTGCAAATGAACTACCATGAAAGTCAAGTCATTATTGTTTGGGGAGTTGGGGGATCAGAGAAAGTATCATGGAAAAGGTGCCATTTGACTTGGTCTATAAAGGCCAGATACGTATTCACCAAGGAAAGATGGATCAGGAAAGCATTTGAGGCATAGAAAACAGCATGGGCAAGGGTACAGAAGCATAGGAGTTTGTAGCATATTCAAAGCACAAAAGGTTGTCCAGTCTGGCTGGATTGTAGAGTGCATGAAGGTGGGACATAATATAAGACTGGAAAAGGAGGGTAGTTTTTGCTCATGGAAAGCCTGGAATACCTTGTTTTTACTTGGTAAGGAAATAGAGTCACATAGTCACAGTAGAATGACATGATTATATATATATATATATGTAGAAGAAATATTTATTTTGGTAGTTTTAGATCCTGATGAGAATATAGAAAAGGGAGAAAATAGAAATAAAAAACTACAAAAAGCAGATACAAGAAGTAAAAAAAACCACAGTGGTTTGGGACCAGTTAGTGAGTGAGGGAATAAATACCTAAGAAGTAATACCTACCATGCCTCAGTAGGCTCTAGGAGTAGCTAATTCTCTAATAGCACTAGAAAATAACTGAGGGTCATTATGGTGACCCAGAGTCATCAAGAAAATATGCTTTTGTTCATGAAGTCAAAGAACTATGTAATATGTTTAAGTATTTACTTTGAAATTATTACTTCAGTATTTCTCTGTTTTTCATGTATGCCTTTCCATAATTTCTTTCATGTTTTGACTCTTACATTTAGAAGTTTCCCTTTCCACTTTAAAAATCATTTTCCTAATGCTGTTCACATCCAGAGAAAGAACTATGGAGTCTGAATGCAAATCAAAGCACACATATTTTCACTTTTTTTTTTCTTTCTTGTGGTTTTTCCCTTCTGATTCTTCTTTCACAATATGACTAATGTGGAAATACATTTAACATGATTGTACATGTATAACCTATATCAGATTGCTTGCTGTCTTGGGGAGGGAGGAGTGGAAAGAGGGTGAAAAATTTGGAACTCAAAATTTTATAAAAATGCATGTTGAAAATTATCTTTATATGTAATTGGAAAAAAATACTATTAAGTGGGGGGAAATTTTTTTCCTTCCAACAAGTCAAATTCCTTCTCTTCTAATGAAGTTTTCCACATTAAGTAAGATCAATCAATCAATAAACATTTGTAAAGAGACTATTTGGGGGGATGGAGCCAAGATGCCAATGTAGAAGCAGGAAAACTCCCTGCACTCCCTCCATAACCACCTCAAATACCTATAAAAAATGACAAAACAAACTTTAGGGCTACAGAACCCACAGAGTGACAGAGATAAACAAATCTGCTGAAGATGTTCCAGTAGGCTGACAGGGTTAATTGCAGCCTGCTGGGAACAGAGCCTAGACCCACCTAAGACCAAGGTTTTAGCCTGAGGGCAGCTAGAGGAATGTCAAGAGAGTAGATCAGTAGCAGCTGTGGTGGTTTCCAGAATTATCAACCCATAAATGCCAAAGACAAAGTGAGAGGTCAATGTAGACTTTGGGAACAGGGAGTCCAAGAGTGTGGTATGGCCTCTGCCCCCAAAAGGAGAAGCAGCTGAGGCATGGTGGCCGCCACAGCCTGACTGCTTCAGAGCTCCTGGCCTGCAGATTGTAGGGGGACCAAGCAACCATTCTGAGGGGTAATCACTCTTGCTTTAACCTGCTTGGATCTGGATTGCTGTCTAGGGTGGAGGTCCTGGGGTATGTGACCAGGTTCCAGAGCCAGTGGAGGCTTCAGAAAGGGCAGCCAATTAATAGCTCTGGCAGCTATGAAAACCCCAGCAATTTAGGACAAAGCTCTCCTCTCTGGGAGAAGAGTTCTACTGTGGCTAAAAGCTTAAAAGTCAAGTAATTGAGTGGCAACATGAGCAAGCAAAGGAAGCAAAGCAAGCACAGCAATCAGACTATTTTGGGGGAAAAAGGATCAAAGCATGGAACAGAAGGAAGACAATGAAATCAGAATTCCTGTACCAAAAGCTTCCAAGAAAAATATGAATTGGTTACAGGCTATAGAGGAGCTTAAAAAGGATTTTGAAAACCAAATAAAAGAAGTAGAGGAAAAATTGGGAAGAGAAATGAGAATGATGCAAGAAAATCATGAAAAGTGAGTCAATAACCTGACTGAAGAAAATGACACCTTAAAAAATAGACTAACTCAAATGGCAAAAGAGACTCAAAAAGCCAATGAGGAGAAGAATGCCTTAAAAAGCTGAATTTGCCTGATGGAAAAAGAATCTCAAAAACTCACTGAAGAGAATCATTCCTTCAGAATTAGATTGGAGCAAATGGAAGCTAGTGACTTTATGAGAAATCAAGATACTATTAAACAGATCCAAACAAATGAAAGAACAGAAGGCAATGTGAAATATCTTATGGGAAAAACCACTGACCTGGAAAATAGATCCAGGAGAGATAATTTAAAAATTATTGGACTACCTGAAAGCCATGATCAAAAAAAGAACCTAGAAATCATCCTTCAAGAAATTCTCAAGAAAAATTGCCCTGATGTTTTAGAACCAGAGGGCAAACTAGAGGTTGAAAGAATATGCTGATCACCTCCTGAAAAAGATCCCAAAAGAAAACTCCTAGGAATATTGTAGCCAGGTTCCAGAGTTCCCAGATCAAGGAGAAAATATTACCAGCAGCCAAGAAGAAACAATCTGAATATTGTGGAAACACAATCAGGATAACACAGGATCTGGCAGCTTCCACATTGAGGGATCAAAGGGCTTGTAATATGATATTCCAGAGGTCAAAGGAGCTGGATTAAAACCAAAAATCACCCACCCAGCAAAGCTGAATATCATGTTTCGGGTAAAAATATGGTCATTCAATGAAAGAGGACTTTCAAGTATTCTTGATAAAAAAAAACAGTTGAATAGAAAATTTAACATTCAGATATAAGAAGCAAGAGAAGCATGAGAAGGTAAACAGGGAAAAGAAATCATAAGGAACTTATCAAAGTTGAACTACTTATATTCCTACATGGAAAAACGATAATTGTAACTTATGAAACTTTTCTCAGTATGAGAATAGCTGAAAGGAATAGAAATGTATATATGTGTGTATGTATAAATATGTGTATATATATGTGTGTATATGTATACATACATATATGTCTATATAGGAGGGTATATGGGAGTAGGAATAAGTGTGTGTGTATGTGTGTGTGTGTGTGTGTGTGTGTGTGTGTATGTGTACAGGTATACATAGACAGAGGGCACAGGACCAATTGAATAGGAAGGGATGATAGTTAAAAGGTGAAATTGAGAGGTGAGAGAGGAATATAATGAGAGGAGATGGGGAGAGACAGAATGGGGTAAAGTATCTCATATAGAAGAGGCAAAGAATAACTGTTACAATGGAGGGGAAGAACAGGAAAGCAAAAAGGAATGGGTCAGCCTTACTCTCATTGAAGTTGGCTTAGGGAGGGAATGACATACACACTAAATAGGGTTATCTCACCCTATAGGAGAGTAGGGGGGAAGAGGATGAGAGCTGGGAAGGATTTTCAAGATCATCTAGTCCCCCTTTTATTTCACTAAAAAAGAAAAAACAAGGTCAGTAAATGAGGACCGTGCCATTAATTATGCAGCATTGGGTACATTACTTTAAATGCCTGCATTAACCTCAGCTTTCTTCATCTATGACAGGATGGTCCTAAAAATCAAATAAGAAAACAAGTCAGATAATGTCTAGAGTAAGGTAACCAAAGGTGAGAGGACCATACCTTATGAGGATTGTTTAAAGACCCCAGGAATGTTTAATCAAGAAAGGATAAGACTTAGGAGGAACATGACATATCTTTTAGTTTCAGAAATAAAAATAATAATATTTTAGAAAATAATGCTAATAATAACAATAACACCAACTATGTACCAGGCACTATGCTAAACATTTTACAAATATGATTTCATTTGATCCTCACAACAACTTTGGGAGGTAGTGCTATTATTATTCTTCCCCTCTTCCCCCATCCCACTTCCCAGATAAAGAAACTCAGACAGACAGGGATTCATTGACTTGCTCAGCAGCTAATAAGTGTCTGGGACTGGACTTGAACTCAGGTCTTCCTGACTCCAGGCCTAACACTCTACCCACCCAATGGTGAGAACTTAGTTAAGTCTATTAGGAGTGGAGGTGGGGATGACTTAGAATCAGGTAGTGTATATATAACTTGGGGAGAGGTGGGAAAGAAAAGAGGAAAAAAGTACTCTAATCAATTTTACCTACTCCTAAATTTGTAGATTGAAAACCTATCTCAGAAACTAGCAAGAATGCTTATTTTTAAGGGGGAATGTCGCCACCTGCTGTAAATATTGCATTACCGCAGCTAGCAGAAATGTAAGGCTTAGAATCTCAAATTTCATTTCTGGATTATAGACCAAATTTCTTTGGACAAGAAAAAGACCCTGTGAACCACCTGCTTTCTTTGCCACTATAACCCCCCTTCCAATATTCAAATCCATTAAAAAAAACAAAAATGGCTCAGGAGAAACCAAGTTCTATTGATTTGAGTGCTTGGGACAATTCGATATAAGGGTCTCTTGCTCACCAATTGGGGACACTCAGTCCCCTGGCTAATATTTCAAAGTTGAGTGGTGTAGCTTCTTCAGGTTACTTAGGACATTACTTTTTTAATCACTGGGGGATTTTGAAAATCAAATAAGAGAGGGATTAAAAGAATGTTGTGAAATAGGAGGTCTAGCTTTATTGTTTTCCAGTTAGCAACCATCTTTTTGGTTAAATTGTGAAATGTTCATTTTGCACTTTATAATAATTTCCTCCCAGTGCAGATTTAATGCTGGACTTCTTTAAAAAACAAAACCCAATGTAGTTATTAAATGGCCTACATTTTGGACTCAGCTGAACACTATCTGGGGAACCCAAAAGCAATGTCAGTCTGTAATATAGTTGCAATCAAGTTAGGGCACCAAGCCTTTAAGAAATTACTATGTGCACAGTACCATGCTTAGTGCTACCAATACAAAGAAAGGAAAAAACATCCCCTGTCTCCAATGAGCTTAGATTTTAATGGGGCAGATAACATGTAAATAGTGATGTACATACAAGATATTATTACAGGGCAAATTGGGGGGGGGGTGCAGCTAGATGGTGCAGTGGACAGAGCAGTGGGTCTGGAGTTAGAAAGACTCATCTTCTTGAGTTCAAATCTGGCCTGACTAGCTGTGTGACCTTAGGCAAGTCACCTAAATCTGTTTCCCTCGGTTTCCAAATCGGTATAATGAACTGGAGAAGGAAATGGCAAACTACTCTATATCTTTGAGAGGAAAACCCCAATTGGGATCACAAATTGTTGAACAACAGCAAGACAATTGAAGGGTACTCTCAGAAGGAAAGCACTGCCTCAAAGGTAGCATTTCAGATGAGATTTGAAGGAAGCCAGGGAATCTAGGAGGGGGAGTATTATAGGACTAGAGAATAGTGATCGAGATTTTGAAACAACAATACATCATTCCTATCCAAGACCCCTCATATAAAATATTTCTCTAACACTTATAAATAATCAGTGAAAGCCAATGAATAAGTCAGGAAACTAACATTTACTCGACAAATACAAAAAATATTTTAGAATACCAATGAACTAAAACATGGACTTAAATTCCCTTTTGTTCTATTCTACAATATTTGTTCTATTCTACAATAAATTACTATTTGGGTTTTTGCTAGGCACACTGGGAAAGTAAAGAGGTGATGAGATCTTAAATAAAGGTGGTAGTTTTGTGAGCAGAGGTTGTTGTGTTTGTCCTTCATTTTTTTTTTTTTTTTTGCTTTTTTGGTAGGCAGTTGGGGTTAAGTGACTTGCCCAAGGTCACATGGCTAGTTTTTGTGTTAAGCGTCTGAGGTCGGATCTGAACCCAGGTCCTCCTGACTTCAGGGCCAGAGCTCTATTCACTGCATCACCTAGCCACCCCTTTTAAATGATTTTTTTTTTTTTTTTGCTTTTTGGAGGGCAATTTTTTTGCTTTTTGGAGGTTAAGTGACTTGCCCAAGGTCACATGGCTAGTTTTTATGTTAAGTGTCTGAGACCTGATTTGAACTCAGGTCCTCCTGATTCCAGGGCCAGTGCTCTATTCACTTCGCCACCTAGCTGCCCCTCTCCTTCATTTTCAAAGACAACCATGGCATCAGGGAAATGATGAAATGACTTGCAGTTGACTTTGATTTGAGTGAGGGAGGCCTGTGCAAGGTCACCAGCCTCACTTCCTCCATCTGGATCCAGGGACCAGATATTGATCAGGATGACTGGAGATGACTCAGGATGCAGGGGGAGATCCTGGCCCTTTTAGGCTAAGGCCTTTTCAGTTACTCACTTAGACTGAGTGAGCCATTCAGTGAATAGGCCTCTTATAGAAGTGAGTCAAGGGATGGCCCCTTTAATTAGAAAAAGAAAAAAAAATCAAACTGGAAGGGGAAGACCCTCAAGGTTGCTCTTCTTCTCTTTCTCCCTCTCCCTCTATCTCTTATTCTCCTCCTCCTCTCCAAAGGAAGGTAAATCTTGATGACCAGAAGCTTCCTGCTTAACTTGGGGTTTACTGACTAGATTCCTTTCTTCCTTCCTTCCTTCCTTCCTTCCTTCCTTCCTTCCTTCCTTCCTACCTTCCTTCTTTCCTTCCTTCCTTCCTTCTTTTGTTCTTTCCTTCCTTTCTTCCTTCTTTCCTTTCTTTTCTCCTTTCACAAAACCTTAAATCCAGTTCACTCTGAAGTTCATAGATTGCACCACAATTGGTCCCTGCCCAAGCTCCATTTAAGGGCTGTATTTTGGGTCCTCCTGGCTTAGAGTGAATGTCAATGCTAACTGTTTTCCTTTAGAACAGCAACCCTAAGGGTCTTCCCTTCCCAGCTTGATTTTTTTCTCTTTTTCTAATGAAAGGGTCCATCCCTTGACTTACTTCTTAAAGAGGCCTATTCACTGAATGGCCCACTCAATCTAAGTGAGTACCTGAAAAGGCATTAGCCTAAAAGGGCAAGGGTCTCCCACTGCATCCTGGGTCATCTCCAGTCATCCTGATCAATATCTGGTGATGACTTTGCACAACCCTCCCTCACGCAAATCAAAGTCAACTGCAAATTGTTATTTCCTTGATGCCATGGTCCTCTTTAAGAACAAAGGACAAACACAACCTGTGAGTACACCAAGCTACCTGAATGAGGACTCAGGTAGTTGGGTAACTCAGCTCATCTTCTCCCTCTCCCTCTCCCTTTCTCTCTCCTTCTCCTTCTCTTCTCTAAAGGAAGGTAAATTTTGATGGCCAGAGGCTGCCCACTTAACTTGGGGTTTACTGACTAGATTTCTTCCTTTCTTCCTTCCTTCCTTCCTTCCTTCCTTCCTTCCTTCCTTCCTTCCTTCCTTCCTTCCTTCCTTCCTTCCTTCCTTTCTTTCTTTCTTTCTTTCTTTCTTTCTTTCTTTCTTTCTTTCTTTCTTTCTTTCTTTCTTTCTTTCTTTCTTTCTTTCTTTCTTCTTTCACAAAACCCAGTTCACTCTGAAGCTCATAGATGGGACCACAATAGGTCCCTGCCCAAGCTCCACTTATTGGCTGTATTTTGGACTCTCCTGGCTTTGAGTAAATGTCAATGAGTAGAGACAAGGTATGGAAAGGAAAGAAGTGTTGTGCAGGTAGAAATGACAATATCTGGCAACAGATAGACTGTGTGGGGTGAGGGAGACTGTGACAGCAAGACTGAGAAAATGAGTGACTGGAAACAACAAAGTTTCAAGCTGCTTCCATTTTAGAGAAGTCCACAAATTGGTATAATACTAGGTAAGCTGAGGATGTCAGAGACATCAGGGATGCATCATTGGAAGTAGCCCTTCATTACTTCTCAAAATCTTTGACTTTGTTAGGCTCAGAACTCTCTCTTCCATACATTAATACATGGGTTCATGAATTGCTGTGACCAAAATACTCGATGGGGGACATCTTCTGGGTACCATCTCTCCTGGGATGCACTTTCTGGTCCTAAGACTGACTTTATCTCAGTCTGGTCTTTTGATTACAATCCATCACCAGGACTATGCTACAGCCATTCTTCCTTGCTAAGCCCTGCCATGGGTTATACTCTTTTGGTAAAGACTTTGAGAGCCCATTCCTCATGCCTTGCTAGGAATGCAGGGGGACTTCAAATGATTTTAATTTGTAGCAAAGTGCAAATGACTAATGTTCTTTCCATGGGGGAAAGTTTTTATTGGGAGAAAGGCAGGGGGTGGGAAGGAAGCACACAACTAGTAAATGTCTGAGGATAGGTATTTGTTGGGACCCTTTAAGACTCTACCCGAACTCTGAGAACCCACGGAAAACTCAGGCAAATGACAGAGCAACTCAGGCTAGGGTTAGAGGCACCTGAGCATATGTCCTGCCCCGTGATTTCGGGGTATTGAGCATGTGCTGCTAACAGGGGAGCACTCCCCTGCCATGAGAAGCCAGCTACTGCTGAGGCACATGGGGGAACAGAGTCAGGGGAGGGGAAAGGAGATAAAAGGAGGGAAGCAAGGTGAAAGGGGAGGGAGAGAGAGAAGAGGGGATTGTGAACGAGAAAGAGATTAAACGGCAAGATACATCACCTCTTGGTGTCAGGACTCCCTTGTCTGTTTGGGAGGAGCAGGCTCCCCCAGGGGTTCGTGGGGGCAAACCAGAGGTCGCAGTGGGGAGACCAGGAAAGGAACTCTCCAAGGGGTCGTGGTGGGGCAACCATAAGGGTCATAGTAGGGCAACCAGAGTCTCGGAAGGTGATTGGAGTGCCGCAGAGGCGGCTGGAGAGGTGAGTTTGGCGTCAGCCCAGTAAGGCGGGCCCTTACAGGTATTTATGACTCCAAGCCCAGCACTTGATCCACTTTGCCAAATTACCTCAGGAAGAAATCTCACAGGAGATCTTAGTTCAGCCAAAATGTGAGAAGGATGTGGTCACCCAGCTTTCATTTGAAGACCTCTTGGGATCTTAGTAACTAACTACCTCCTGAGACAGTTCAGTCTATTTCAGAGCATCTCTAATTATTAGGAAAAATCTTTATAGAGTAGAAATCTGCCTCTGAGAAACTTCCACCCAAAAAGTACATACTGAAGGTTGGATCTATCTGGAAGACAAGATTATACTATATAGGTAGGACTATAAAAATGCAGGGCAGGAAATAGGGATAGTGAGGCTGAATGGGGAGAAGGAGAATAGATCTGAGCTAAAGCAGAAGGTTGCTGGCCTTTTTTGGGAGAAGGGGAGTAGAGGACAGAAGGCTCTTAGATCAGCCTTTTTATGAGAGGTAGGGTGGTATAGTGGATAAAGAATTGGACTTAAATCCAGGAAGATGTGGGTTTGATTCCTACTTCACACATATGCTATATTATAAGTCTGTGTAAGTCATTGGACCTTTTCTCTCAGTTCTCTAAGCAACTCTCTTAGACTCTAAGTTGCAGAAAAGTTTCCCATTTTTATTAATAGAAGAAGTTTGTTCATCTAGGGAGTTCTTTATGCAAATGAAATCCACAGGTCTAGTCTATATCCACTATCCTCTGACATCCATATAGAGTATTTATCCACTTCACAACAAAAGCTTGTTCTGATGGAAAATCTTTCTTACAATTGATGTGAAAATTCTGTGAAATCCCTTTCACAAATTATGAAAAGACTGCACAATTATTTAACTTTTTTGTCTCCCCTTTTAGGGTGTTCCCTTCTGATACAATAATCTTTCTACATCAGGAAAACTGTGATTTGTATATTGAAACTGGCCTAATTGACCTAATTAACCTAAGTCATAATCGAGCTCCCTTCCTATTTACAATGGGCAAAAAAACCCAAAGGAGTTTCTTCCCAGATATTTTCACACTACTAGAGACATACATTATACATTCAAATACCTTGGAGTATAACTACAGAGAGCCAGAAAAACTCACAGAAGATGTAAAGAAGGAAGAGGAGCAGAAGATAACCATGAATGTAGAAGCCACCTTGAATCTTTGATTTCATTCCAGTCTATGATCTTTTGAAGTCACACCAGTGATGTAAATTTGTTCTGGAATCTCCCAAAATAAGGTGGTTCATAGCCGCCAAAGATATACTCCCAATAGGTCATAGCATGACATCAAGGTAGCTATGACTTGGCCCCAAAGGGTAACCAATTAGAGAGTAAGAAGATGGGCTGCATCCCTCTTTTCCCCCTGGAAAATACAACCTTTCCACTCTCTTTCCTCTGAATAAGCTCCCAACCCAGGCCTGTACAACGTGTGGCCCAACAAAGGATTTAGGGTAGCCCATGAAAAATGTAAAGAATGTAAAAGAAAGTAAAGATGTAATAAGTACTTTGTCCATGCCCTGCTTAGCCTGCCTTCCATTAGTCCCTATCTTGCCCATCAATAAACTTGGTACATGGGTTGCCACTGAGCAGTCTCTCGTCATGTGACCTGAGCCAACCAACCATGGTTGTCTGTCTCTACTCTGAGAGGAGCAAGAGTCATATCTTTTTGCTGTGATTTTGGTCTACTGGCATAGAACAGGGACAAAGTAAGTGTAGCCATGACCCAACTTAACTGATGCCCACTATGTAATGATCTACAACATGAGGGCTTCTTCCCCTCCCTCATGTACATCATAAAACTAATAAAAATGGAAATTGAAAAAATGAAGTAATATTTGATCCAAGAGTCAGCAGGGAGCTGTTAGAATTTATTGAGAAGGGGAGCTACTACTTAATATGTTATGTAGCATGCCAGTCCTGTGCGGCTCTGCAGCTACCCTCCAAGTTACATGAGTGTCTGGAGCTCTCTCAGGTCAGTATTTCTTTGTATGTGAACAGTTGCTATGGATATTATTTGGTTCTAACATTAAAATTTTGGGGTGATTTTATAAAAGGAGTGTTAAAAAGAAACGGAAGATCAATTCAGAACATAGAATTTTAATCCAGAGTTGACAAATAGATACTTGTTTACTTGCACAAGAGACAAAATATTGTGTCCTTGTGTGCTGAGAAGTAATAGCCATTCTGAATGAATACAATCTTCCTCACCATTTCAATCAAAACATCCTGACTTAAGCAAATTGGACACTAATGAAAAACAAATTAAAGCATCCATATTGTTGAAAAATTTCAGTGGGGAGCAACAATTTTCAAGAAAATAAACTCAGAAAATGAGGCGGTTACTAAGGTTAGTTTTCAGATTTCTAAAGAAATTGATTTCAAACATGATTCTGAAGTATGTTAACTGACTGCTGATAAGAAATGTAATACATTCTATAAACTAAATGTAAACAGTAAGAAAACCTGAAAAATGTATTAAAACACAATTGTACCACTTAGCAAAGTAATTTTTAAAACATTAATGTGATTTCATGATAAACAAAAATCTTAAGTAATAAGTATAATTAATTGATATTAATTGAAATTTCCCTTTTTAAAAAATATGGTTTATTTGCAAAACGGTTTAATCATTAATTATACCTTTACTTGGAAAGTGAGCTGCTGAAAACCTATCTGTAGCCTAAAGAAGTTTAGCCTATTTTAATTTTGACTCTTACCTACCACCAAGTTGTACAGCAGGTCTGTCCTAACCTCTCTTCTTCTGATCTGGGCTTAGCTTTCTCACCAGTATACCCACACCCTACAACCCATCACCTCAGATGAGACAGACACTTTTTGGTGGCTTCTGTGCTACCAGGATTGGTCTGCTACCAGATAATGATAAGTATTAACCCCTCTTCTCAATAAATTCTAATGGCTCCCTGCTGGCTTTTTGATTAAATATTATTTCATGTTTTCAATTTCCATTTTTATTAGTTTTATAATACACACGGTTATTATCTGTGTATTTACCTATATTTATTTATTTATAAATATAGTAGGGTATAAGTAAAAAAAAAAAAGTACTAATGGGGTGATCAAAAACATCTGGACACCACTGAGCTAGAAGGTTTCCAGCATCAACGAATCTTTGGCATTACCATTAAGCGTAATTTTCAATCATTTCCCAGTTCATAATTGAAGGCCATTAACTGTGGACTACAAGCTTGTATTTCCCTCAGATGTGCATGCTCACTTTCTTCATTGATAGCTCCTTATACTAACATGAGGGTGTAGCTATCCCTGTCTCCAAGAAACTCTGTTTACTCAAGCCACCAATGTCAATTTTCATTCTTCCAAAATGTGTTTGATCATTTATATGTAGTAATTTAAACTAAAAGTAGGATGGATTAGAAGGGTGCTTTTCTTAGTGAACTGGAATATTGTTTGTGGTTGTTATATTTGCTAAGCTCTCTAAAACCCTCAAATGAAATTCACTATGTGAGTATGATTGAAATCTCTTTCTGTTAGCTTGGGTAGTAGTTGTAAATATATATAAATATGTATACACACACACATATATATATATATATAACAAATATATGATATTGTAAAATATGAGATTCATTTCTCTCCATATATTCCATAATATAATAATAACATTATTATAAGTATATCTTCTCTTGCATCTTTGAAAGATTCTTTTAACATAGGTTTGAAAAGTTAGGTCCTAAAGACGGCAGCTAGGTGGCACAGTGGATAGAGTATCTGGGCTTGGAATCAGGAAGACTCATCTTGATGAATTCAAATTTGACCTTGGATACTAACTGTGTGACCTGGGCAAGTCACCTAACCATGTTTGCCTCAATTCCTTATCTGAAAAATAAAACGGAAAGGTAAATAACAAACCACTGCAGAATCTTTGCCAAGAAAACCCCCAAATGGAGTCATGAAGAGTCTGACATGACTGAAGCAACTGAATAGCAACAAAACATGGCATCTCATAAAAGGCATCTCTCTTTCCTCAGAATTGCTAATTAAATATTTGATGGTAGTTTGTTTCCACTAAAACAATGAAGGAAAATTTAATATTTGAGGGAGAGTGAGGAAGGAATCTCTCTCCAAATAGTTAATTACTGTTTATTAACGTTATATGCTATACAATTTCAGGCTCTCAAATGCTTCTGAAAATAATCTCAGTGACTATTCAAGCTTTTGTTTTGATATTCTAAAAATAAAGTTGCCAATTGTCTCAGTTCTGTATTTCCTTTACATTAACTAGATGTACTGTGTATTTTAAAGTCTTCACCTCAAAGAAAGAATAATCTAATAAGATAAATTTAATAGAAAATTACTTCTCGGAAATTGAGAACATGGTTTCCAGTCCTCTTACTTTGCTAGTGACCCTTTCTCTAGATGTACTCTAGCTTCTCAATTCCCTCATAAGTGAAACCTGGAATAAAATACTCTAGCTGTCATCTGACCAAGATGGTGTCTCCTGGGTCTGTCACCATTCTTATTCTGATCACTACACAATGCTTTTCTTTTTATTTAAGTATAAATCATGTTAGCTTTTTTTGACTCTCATATCACTCTGTTAACTAATAATAGATGCTTACAATCTTCTGATAACTCAGATCCTTGACTCCAAATCCAGTCAATTTTCTACCATACCAGCTATTGCAATGTATACGCTCTATCTTAGCAGTACATGATAGAGGCAGTTTAATGCATTAGAAGGAATGCTGCCTTTGGTACCTTGGAGACCTGAGTTTAAATTATGTTTCTCTTTACTTGCTTACATGTATGATCTGAATTTTTGTCTTCTTCAGATAACAGTGTAATGCCCAGAACAGGTCTTCAATTAATCCCTATTAAATAAATAAATGCCATCTCTGTGTCTATTTTTTCTAGTATTTGTATCTTTCATTGTCTGTGCTTTCCTGTCTCTCCTTTCCTCCCTTTTCTTCTCTCTTTAAGCAAAGTTTCTATGTATGTAAATCATCTGGCCCTTACCTCTCTGCTTTCCTTTTCCCTTCCTTCTGTCACTCTTTCAACTCAACTGCCTATACTGTGAAAATGCTTGGCAATCAGCAAGCATTTATTAGATACCTACTGTTATAGGATGTAGCATGTAGTCCAGAGCTAATGACCTTCAAAAACACCTGACCTTTTGAAATAGCCCTTGTCCCCAAGAAACTTATATTCCAACAGGGAAAACAGACATGTACATATATAAGTATATGCAAAATAGATAAATGTAGATGAGAGGTCATTTTCTGGAGGGGGAGGTAATAATAATAGTGGCTAGTAATTATAGAGAACTTTTAAGGTTTGCAAAGCACTTTGAAAATATTATCTCATTTTAATCTCACAACACCCAGGAAGGTATTATGCCCATTTTACAGATAAGGAAACTGAAGCAGATACCAGTTAAATGCATTAGCCCTTGGGGAGATCAGGAAAGATTTCTTATAGAATGCTGTGCCTGAGCTGAGATATAAAGGAAACTAGGGATTCTGGAAGATCAGAATGAAGAAGTTTATACTTTGATGCACTTAGTTTTATACTGCTTGTTACAAACATTTTTAAAGGGCTCATCTGTATATTTACATTTCCCCTACAACCTCACCCCCCCCCCCCAAAAAAAAATCAGAAATCAAAGCTGCTTTTTGCTTGGCATATTAAATTGTTCTCTCCTCCTTTTATGGGCTTATGGTCCTTGGTAGAAAAAGGGGTCCACATCCTTTTTGTTAAATTTTATTTGTTTTCATTCTGGAGACAGTGTGAGAGATAATTTTACCTATGTACATACATAATATATATACACACATACATACATATAGGATATATATCAAACATCAAAAGAAGATTTTTAAAAATGAAACAGTCTCCATTTCATACTGCATGATTCAATAAAATATATATAATAAATTCTATGTTACTTTCAAAACTATCATGATTGTTTGTGATTCCTTCTGAACTTCCTTCTGTTTTTTTTTTTCTGTGTCTTTTCTACAAACACCACAAGCCACATTGACACCACAAACCACATTGAAGAGCTTTGCATTTTTTGTTTTTTGTATCTAAATGAAGCAGCTGTAATTTCACATTTGGGAAGCATTCATAGACAGAGCTGGAAGAGGCATTAAAGATCATCTATAAATCATCTAAATTTATAGATGAAGAAACTGAAGCCTAGAGAGAAGAAAACTTCCCAGGGTCAGCTGGGTAGTAAATAGAAAACCTAGAATTCAAAGTACATCACCTCACTGAAAATTCAGTGGTCTTTCTACTACTCTGTTAGGTCACATGTTCTCCAAAATGGGTGATTTCTTCCATCCTGTCAGGACATGGGACTCCTACCCTCTTTCATCTTTCATGCATTCATTTATTTAATAAGCATTGATTGAAGGCCTGTTCTGGGCATTATACTGTGCTCCGAGAAAGACAAAAATTCAGGAGATCATATATATAGCAAGTAAAGATGATTTAAACTCGGGTCTTCTAGACACAAAGGCAACATTCTTTCCAGTGCACTAAATTACATCTGTGATGTACTGACAAGACAGAGGGTATGCATTGCAATAGTTGGTATGGCAGAAAGTTGACTAGACTTGGAGTCAAGGATCATAAGATTCAAATTGTACATCATGGATTTGGTGATGTAGATTGGAGTTTAAATTACGTTGTTCTAGCTTTGTGACATCTGAGCAAACACCTTTCTCCTCTCTGTGCTTCAGTTTGTCCACCAGTAAAAGGAGGCACCTACTGACCGTGAAAAAAAAAATGTACTTGTTTCTACCCTTAGCCTTCACAGCTTATGCTCCTAGCCTCCTCTGGGGGTGGGCAGATGGCTGACCAGCTGTGACTGGCCTATACAATCTCAAAGGGCCTTCAAGGTCGGAGGCTTTTCTACTTGGCTCCTTCCTTCCAGTCTCCAGAGTTCCAAGAAGCAGGGCATGCCGGATTCCTGCTCCCTAGGGCGTCTGGGGGCTGAGGAGTGTGTGTGTTGGGGGGGGGGGGTTAGGAGCTCCCTGCCCCCACTGCTCTGAGGCATCCCCCGTGAGCCTGTCCAGGTGAGCACGCACGTGCCCACCTGAGCCCTCTCAGGTGAGGACATTCAACTCCCTCCCCCCTTCGGGTCAAATGAGCTTGGAGCAGACAGGTCGGGGCCTAGACCCGCAGTCTCTCTGGGCCATGGACGAGCAGCAGCTGCTCTCCCCGCCTTGCCTTTCACCTTTCCAGGCCACTCCCCGTGCTGAGGTGCTGGAGGAGGTACTGAGGGAGCAGTTTGGGAGCCGGCCCCAGTTAGCAGCCATCAGCCGGATGAAGAGGCAGCCATCGGGCACTTACACCTCCACGGAGGACTTGAAGGAGGTGCTGGAGAGGCGGCAGGTGGCCAACGCCAAGGAACGGGAGCGGGTGAGGGCTCTCCCATTGGGCACCACGAGTCACCTCCTTCTCAGCCCTTCCCCGTCACCTCCTCGCCCCCCAAGAATCAAGTCGTCAGTTTCTCACTTCCTTTACCCGCCCTTCCTCTCCCCCTCCATGCCTTGGGATGTTGTGAGGGTGATGGTCCCAATGAGTCTAGGAAATGGAAGGGGGGTTTGACTTCCTGGCGCCCCGCCCTTTCCACTTGCACTTTAGGTGGCTTAGAAGGTCCAGAGCTATCTGAAACTAAACTTCTTATTTCTATGAGCAGCCTAGCCCTTCCATACCCGGAGCACCAGCTTCAGATGCCTCAGAGTCATGGACGCTGTCCCACCTTCCCTCACAAAGTCCTGGATTTTGCCTGTCATCCTGTCAGGTGCCCACATGTAGCTAGCTGTCTGGCTAGTCTGGGACACTGTCACTTTGGCAATCTGAGAGCACTCAGAAGTAGCTCCCAAAGCTCTCTGATATTTCTCAGAAGTGTTGATAGATACTCTGCTTCTCTGGCTACCCACCCTGTCATCCCCAGTTCTGAAGAACCACTGTTACCATTGCTGGAGTATTTTGTTAGCTAGTTTAGGAAGAGTGGGAGGGAGAAGGGTGTGGGTATGCAAACGTTTCCCAGAATTTCCTTGGAAATAGTTTACTGTGTGGGCTTTTTTTTTTTTTTTAAGAGTCTCTCAGCCCACAGATACTTTCACTTAATGCTTACTCTGGCTGCTAGTGTTCTGATAGCCTACTGGGTGTGTTTCTGCCATAACTCCCCTTTCCTCTCTAATTCACCCCCACAGCAAACACTCAATGAAATTGAATAGAGTAGACTATTATATTTCCTTTTATGGAGATAAGTAATCCTGTGGCAGCAATCCTACCAAATCTTATGGAGTCAAACGAGAATGGATATATATATTTTTTAAACCAAGTTGTTCTTTAACCTGTCTGGAGTACCTGGTCTGAAAACAAGAAGGGCCCCCTAAGTAAGGTTTGGCAATGGGATACTATTATCCCAAGGTCGAAATCCTTAGGGAACTAGCATGGTCTTACAGTCATAGTCACTTAGAAATTTTATATTATACCCCAGGGGCCATGTCATTTTCTTGTATCTGTTTGAACAACTTATCTGGAAATGGTCATATTAACTTTCAAACAGCACTTACAGATAAGTTATCTGGGTTAGACATTAAGAGTTATGAGGGCTTGAGTGGCCTCTGCTACAAATGGGTTTGACACTCAGATGATTACTCAATCTGCTTCCCTGGGTTTTTTGTTTTGTTTTTTGTTTTTTTTTTAAACAATCATTTTAATTAGTACCTAGAGAAACTCCATTCCCACCCCACTTTGGAAAGGAGAAAGAATGGGATAAGAGGAAGAAAAAAAAGATTCCCTTCTTTCCTGGGGATAGGTCCACTAAGGAGAGCAAAATAATTACTGGATATCAAAAATAAACATTTATTAAGTGCCTACTATGTGTCAAATATTGTGCTAAGTTCTGGGAATACAAAAAGAGGCAAAAGCTAGTCCCTGCCCTCAAGGAGCTTACAATTGTCTCTGAAGCTATGGGGTGGGGGGGGGGGGAGAAGAAAAACTTAATTTTCAACAAACTAGGTTTTTTCTTAGGGTTGCAGTGGTTCCATCAGTATGGATAACTCCAAGTGTGGAAATTCCTTCTAACCAAAGCAGATAGGAAAATGTAGCCTAGAAATTACCTATGGTACTTAGAGGTCCAATAACTTGCCTGTGGTTAAACAGCCAGTGAGAGGACATAAGCCCAAATTTTCCCGACTCTAAGACTGGCTCCCTAAGATCTGGGCCAAACTGCTGCTCCCAACTAGAACTTAAGTTATAAATGTTTTTAGGGGAAAATGTAAAAGCAAAGAAGCTGAAGGATCAGCTTGGAATATTAGAAAAGGTGAATTGTTAAAAGATCCATCTATGGATTTTTCTAGTGCTAGAATAGGATTCCCTGATTCAAAATATGGGTCCCTGCTTTTGTAGTCTGAAATAGGAGTCTTACCACACTGTCATAGGTTATTTAAGAAAACCTTTAAAATATCTCCTATCTGGGGATGGCTAGGTGACGCAGTGAGTAGAGCGCCAGCCCTGGAGTCAGAAGGACCTGAGTTTGGACCGGCCTCCCACACTTAACACACACACACACACACACACACACACACACACACACACACACACACACACACACACACACACACACACACCTAGCCGTGTGACCTTGGGCAAGTTACTTAACCCCAACTGCCCCCCAAAAAGCAAAAAAAATATCTATCTGTTGTGGTTTGGGGGGCTGGGAACCCAGAAATGAAAGGGTACGGAGGTATCTACCTTGAAAGAATTCAACCACTCAAGCCTTCCAGTCAAAGTAGTGAATTTGTCATGCCAATAGGATTGGGGAGATTCTAAGAAACTACAAAATTGAATGGGGGTAAGATTGGTGTACTATAAAAGACTGAGATCTGGATGAGATTAAGGAGTGGTAAATAGCCTGAGGTAGGCAAGGTGCAGACAGTGAAAGGAGTTGAGTGGTCAGAGCTACAGTGAAAGGGCAGTCAAAAGGATTATTGAGTATCTAGGTAGAAGTGTGTGGGGAAAGTTCAGGTGCCTCGTTGCATTCAAAGACATGTTCTTTTCCTTTTAGGGGTCTATTGAGAATCCCATAACCCTATCGCTTTCCTCTGACTTGGTATTTACCAAGTATACCTTTGGTCTATGATTTGATATCCTGAGTGGACCTACTGACCAAGAGTAAATATCAATATTCTGAGTAGCTTTCAACCCTTAGTTCCAATTCCTGTGATTCCCCTCCCCAATCCCCCCAATAGTATATACTTTATTTGAGGCCTCTATCTTTGTGCTTCCAATCAGGATTAATTGTTAAATGAGCTGCTAATACTTGCTTTAAACTTTTTATTTTGGTTTATTTACCATTTTAATAGGCTCTGATGGCAAAGTATTGAAAATACTCAGGTTCCAAGTGTTGGTATTTTTTTTCTTTTCCCCCAGATACCTCACGTAATGCTTTATTTTGTACCTCTGAAATATTCTAAAAGTAAATCCAGGCTCAAATCTCAGAAGGTTTTGCTGTCACATATACATGTGAAAGGCAGGAATGTGAATAAGCCAGTATGAGAGATAAGGACTTTGTACTCAATCCTCTCTACTCCCATCCCTGGATTTAGCTTTGCCTCTATGCTTACTAATCTAAATAAGAGGAAGAGAGGGAAGAGAGAGAGTTTTGGAACTGAGAAAATTCAGGACCCTGAACCTTACAACCTATGACAATTGTTAGACAAATAGCCCCTTGCTGTGTTATGATTTAACATACTCTAGCCTTCAGAAAGTAAAAATGAGGTATATGGAAGCTTTGCTGTAAGTTAGAATGATGCTGCTCACTAGGAAGTTCAATTTAAAGAGAAACAGGCACTGGGCACTGGATATTTAGCTAGGAATGTATCTGTCACTACTTATAAAAGAGTAAGTATCTCCTGTTAGTGATGAGAAGTTGCCTAGTCGAGAGTATAAAAATTGAGTAAAACCAGACATTCCACTAAGGAAAAAGTCAGGAAGTTGTCTCTTCTCCTCCCAGGCCCCACACCCACCCACCAAAGACAGACTCTTGCTGAACCATGGTTGAGTGAAGGACTACTGATTTTCTAAAATGTGTGTGTGTGTGTGTGTGTGTGTGTGTGTGTGTGTGTGTGTGTGTGTGTATGAAGCCTTGGGGCTTTAACCTAAAAGAGTATAACAGAGCTCATTCTTTTCTTTTTTTTCCTTCTAATTAATTAATTTACTTTTAGTTTACAACATTCAGTTCCACAGTCCCTCGAGTTCTAAATTTTTGCTCCCTCCCTCTCCTCCCCCCTTCACCCACCATGGCAGCATGCAATCTGATATAGGTTCTACAAATAACTTCGCACTAAACATTAGTCAAGTTGTAAAGAAGAATCATAACCCAACTCATTCTTTTCTTGAAGAGAACTTAAAAGACTTCAAGCTCAGAGAAGAGAAACTCTATAGTTACATACCCAGCAGGTACCCAGCATGCCTTCCAGTTTCTGGCAGATATGAAGTGACAAATGAAGATTTATATGTCAAGAAGGGCACCTGCCAGTGTGGACTATACTCCTAGTGGGAAAGGATGATATCATTAGAAAATGTTAATGACTTTGCCTCATGGAAGGCATGAATTGCCCTTCCGTACATGTATTCCATACTCATTCCTCCATGAAAACACATGTTGCCTACATGTGTCCATTTTTCCCACTGGTGTGTAACTCCAGGGTTATGGGAGAGATGTTTTATTATTCCTTTTATTTCTGTATGTCAATTTTCTATTTGTCATTAAATGACATACCTTAGGTTAATCATGTGCCCTAATTGACTCTTTAAAGTAAATATATCCATGAGGAATACCGTGAACCATGAGTATCCTTGTCTGAGGGACCTACTATTCAAGCTGAGGGGTACCCCTAGGTATACATATAGTATTGCCACCTGTTCTCATTTTAGTTTGTAAGTTCCATGAGCTCAGGCAACCTGTCGTCTCTCAACTTTGTGCTTCAGCCAGAAAAAGATTCTGTACAAAGTAAATGCTTAATGTCTGAATTTTGTTTTCTAGATAAAAAATCTAAATCGTGGATTTTCCAAATTGAAGGCCATTGTGCCACTCCTTCCCAAAGACAGGAAACCCAATAAAGTTGACATTCTTAAAACTGCAACTGAATATATACGCCTTCTCCGTGAGATTTTAGAAGATACCAGAGACTTTGAGGTAAAGGTATGACAATCTCAAAATGAGAAAGACTTCATTGTCTTTTTTTCTCCCTCATATTTTACTTCTAAGCTATGTTTCTTTAAAAAAATTACTTGATATAATCTATTTGCGGATCACCTCCTTTCATCTCCTGCTTGCCTTCCTGTCACTCCCTCCACACCCAGGGCTAGATGGGAACAGGGGTTCATCTCAGGATAAAGATAAACACAATCTATGATGGGTTGGCTTTTAGGGGAAATAGGAAATCTTTCTATCCCTTAATTTTCCATTAGGAGAAACAGACCCAGAAACAGTAGGTGATTTTTTGCTTGAGGCTATGGACCTACTTAATGGCAGAGATAGGACTAGAAGGGAAGCTAGTGTTGTAGTGGATAGAGTGCTAGGCTTTAATCAGGAGTTCAAATCTGGCCTCAGATACTTACCAGCTGTGTGGCTCTGGCCAAGTCACTTAACTGCCTCAGTTTCCACATCTGCAAAACAAGCTGGAGAAGGAAATGGCAAACCTCTCCAGTATCTTTGGCAGCAAACCCTGAAATGGGGTCATGAAAAGTCAGACATGACTGAACAACCATTTTTTTTTTTTGCATTTTTGGTACTTTCCATAAATAAAGCCAGATTTAAATATGTGAATTTTTCTTTAAGTGAGTGGTAAAATATACAAATTTTTTCTTAAGGGTTTTCTTTCAAAATTAGACTCATCTGAGAATGAATAGCTTCTCTAGTTCCTGGCCCACCTCCTTCATGGTATAGAGTAGGAAGGAATAATGGCTTCAGAGTCAAAGCCTGAATTTGCATTTTTTGTAACTTATACTCATTGTTCCTGATTCTGCCTTATCGGGCCAGACATGCTTGAACACAGTTACCAGATCCCACTTGGGTCTTCTCTCCTTGTAGTTTTTTTCACCCACTCCTTATATCCTACATGTCCCTTCATCATCGTGGTAATCCTCTTCTGAATGCTCTTTGCTTTATTATTGTGCTTCTTAAACTAGGCGGCCCAGAACTGAAAACAATAATCCAAATGTTTGATTAGGTAGAGCACAGCAGCGATAATGCCACACTGCCCTTGGAAACTGATGCTCTTAGTGCAGCCCAAGACCACATTAGCTTTTACGGCTGCCATATCCCATCACTGGTTCCTAACGAGGTTCCAATCCACTCAGACATCTAGATGATTCCCCCCTAGACACACAGTAACTAACCATGCCTCTACCGCCCTGTATTATAAAAGTATATTAGCAGAAGACTTTGTATTTTATTCCAAATGATTTTAATTTTATCAGATTCAGCCTTAAATTCTAGCCTATCCAGCTCTTTCTGGACCCTGTTATCTAATGAATCAGCTTTCCAGCTAGACATTGTCATCTAACTCTGAGAACAGTATCACAGAGGCAGTTAGGTGGAGCAGTGGGTGAAATGCTGGGTCTCAGGAAGACCTGAGTTCAAATTCGGCCTCAGACACCAGCTGTGTGACTGGGTAAATCACTGTTGCTTCAGTTTCCTCATCTGTAAAGTGGGGATAATCGTGAGGATAAAATGAGATGTTTTTAAAATGCTTTGCAAACCTTAAGGTACTACACAAATGCTAGCTATTATTGTTGTTGTTATTTATTGGTCATTAATTTAAAATTAAATGTGAGCTAGAGGAAGTATTGCTAGCTCTACTCTTGAACTGGTGAAAATTCAGAATTGAGGAAGAGCCATTAGCTGGCTCCAGAACTGGACCTCACTAGTGTCATATAATAGCTTAGTGAGGCCTTCCTCAGCCTTTAGACAGTGGCACAGTCTTTTCCTAATCTCCAATTCACAGCAGCAGAGAAACCCAAGAGAACTAGGTAACTGCTCAGTCCTAGGCACAGTTCTCTTGGCTCTTCCACACCAAAAAGAACCAAAATCACCATATCAATAAATCAGCCCAGCACTCAATGGCCTTTTTAAAAAATAATTCTTCAATATTTCCACACTAGCATAGTAAATTGATGGGTTTTCAATGTTTCAGTGGATATTTATTGACCATTTACATTGTGCGAGTCCTTTTGTAAGGTGGTTGGGGTTTAAAAATGACTGTATCAGTTTACATGCTATATTGCCCCCTCCCCAACAATGGAATATCAATTCCTTGAGGGAAGGGACTGGTTTTCATTGTCTGTAACCCCAGTGCCTTGCTCATAGTAGACATTTTTACTAGTAAGCTATTGGATTGGAAGGAGTTGTCCTTGCCCTAGGTATTTATAGTCCACTAGAAGATAGTATAGAGAAGTAGTGGATGATATAGTTGGCTAAATTTAATGCAACTGGATTATGGCAGACCTTGAATGCCAGCTGGATGTGTTAGCATTTGATTATAGAGGAAATGAGGAAATATTACAAGTTTCCTAAGAAGGACCACAGCATTTCAACAAAGATAATTTCTGTTGCATAATTTGAATTGCATATTTCCATAGGGTTGGAATCAATTACCATATTTTAGATAATTATAATTTTAAATAGTAAGAATTTTAGATAAATGAACATTTCCGAGGGTTCATTATTTGTACTAATTGGGACCTACCTGTATGGTAGATGAGATAAAATGGATATGAAAATAACTTTAATATGACACAAAAAGATTTTACAATAAAATAAGATTTTTATGGGAATTGAGCAGAGGAAGAGGGTTTTTATGTCTGTTAGGGAAAGCTTCATTGAAGAGGTAGGTCTTAAAGGCTATTATTACTCATAAACTGCAGCTCTGATCAGGCATTCTTTCCTGAAAACAGACAAAAAACTTCCAGTGGGTCTTATTATCCATAAAATAAAGTCCAAACTCTTTGATATCCATTACTTTTTGTGCATCCTATTTTTTTTTTACCTGATACATGATTTCATCAGTATATGGAGCTCCTGAAGAGAAATTTCCTTGTGCTAATGCAGATCAATTGATAAAACATTTATTGCACACTTCCTATGTGGAAGACACTGTCCTAAGCACTGAGGATACAAATATGAAAAAAGATAGTCCTTACTCTCAAGGAGCTTATAATCTAATGGGGAAATACAACAAACAAACAAAAGGAAGCTGAAAAGTGGGGTGGAGTGGTGGACTTGGAAGCATGGTGGGAAAAAGTTTTCTCTTTTCATTCTGCATTATCTTACTTCATATCAATTTCCATGGATTCAATTATCTCTATGAAGGCAATTCCCCAATTTATATATCCAGCTCTGGCCTCTCTCCTGAGCTCTAGTCCCACGTCACTAACTGCCTTTTGGCCATCTCAAACCAGATATTCCAAAAGTATCTAGAACTCATCATGTCTAAAATAACACATTAGATTTGCTTTCCCTAGCCTCTCTAGTACTCTTTTTAAAATTTATTTTTTCTTTATTAATTTGTTTGTTTACTTTGAGTTTACAAGATTCAGTTCCCTGGTTTTTTGAGTTTCAAATTTTCTCATCCTCCCTCCCCTTACCTCCTTCTGCCTCCTCCTCCCCTCCCATAACAGCATACAATCAGGTATAGGATCTGCAGATACTTTCACATTAGACGTAGGTCAGGTTGAAAAGACAGACTGTAACGGATGGAATGAACAGTAGGAAAGAAGAAACCAAACCAAACATGAAAGAGAGAGCAGGTAATTTGCTTCAATCTGCATTCAAAGTCTGTTCTTTTGGTTCTTTCTCTGAATGTAGACATCTCTCTCCATCATGAGTCTTTTGGAGTTTACTTGTAGCCATGCATTTCTGAGAAGAGTCCAGTCTATCAAAGTTGGTCATCACACATACATTTTATCTGTAATGATGTACAATTTTTTCCTGGTTCTGCTCTTCTCACTCAGCATCAGTTCGTATAAGTCTCTTCAGGTAGATATGAAGTCCATCTGTTCTTTGTTTCTTATGGTGCAATAGTATTCCATTACATTCATAGACCATAAGTTGTTTAGCCATTCCCCAATTGATGGGCACCCCCTTAATTTCCAATTCTTTGCCACCACAAAAAGAGCTGCTATAAATATTTTTGTACATATGGATCTTCCTCCTGCTTTTGTGATCTCTTTGGGATACAACCCTAGAAGTGGTATTGCTGGGTCAAAGGATATGAAATTACTTATAGCCCTTTGGGCATAGTTCCGGATTGCCCTCCAGAATGGTTGGATCAGTTCACAACTCCACCAGCAATGTATTTAGTGTTCAAATTTTTCCACATCCTCTCCAGCGTTTATCATTTTCCTGTTTTGTCATCTTAGCCAATCTGATTGGTGAGATGGGGTACCTCAGAGTTGTTTTGATTTGCAATTCTCTAATCAATAGTGATTTAGAGCATTTTTATATGCTTATAGATATCTTTAATTTCTTCCTCTGAGAACTGTCTGTTCATATCCTTTGACCATTTATCAATTGGGGAATGACTTGTATTATTATAGATCTGACTCACTTTTCTGTATATTTTAGAAATGAGGCCCTTATCAGAGACATTGGTTGTAAAAAATCTTTCCCAATTTCCCACTTCCCTCTTAATCTTGGTCACATTGGCTTTGTTTGTACAGAAGCTTTTCAGTTTCATATAATCAAAGTTATCCATTTTGCATTTTATAATGCTTTCTAATTCTTGTTTGGTCATGAAATCGTCCTCTCTCCGTAAATCTGACAGGTAAACTATTCCTTGCTTTCCCAGATTGCTTACAGTATCATCCTTTATACCTAGATCATGCGCCCATTTAGACTTAATTTTGGTATACGGTGTTAGATGATGGTCTATGCCCAGTTTCTGCCATACTATATTCCAGTTTTCCCAGCAGTTTTGGTCAAATAGTGAGTTATTATCCCAAAAACTGGGGTCTTTGGGTTTATCAAAGAGTAGATTATTATAGTCATTGACTGCTGAGTCTCATGTACCCAGTCTATTCCATTGATCCACTGCTCTGTTCCTCAGCCAGTACCAAGTAGTTTTGATGACTGCTGCTTTATAATACAGATTAAAATCTGGTATAGCTAGGCCACCTTCCCTAGCATTTCTTTTCATTAATACCCTTGATATTCTAGACCTTTTGTTCTTCCAAATGAATTTTGTTACTATTTTTTCTAGGTCTATAAAGTAATTTTTTTGGTAAATTGATTGGTATGGCACTAAATATGTAATTTAATTTAGGTAAAATTGTAATTTTTATTATATTAGCCCGACCCAGCCATGAGCAATTGATGTTTTTCCATTTAGTTAGATCTGACTTTATTTTTGTGGAAAGTGTTTTATAATTGTATTCATATAGGTCCTGGCTTTGTTTTGGCAGGTAGATTCCCAAATATTTTATAATGTCTACTGTAACTTTAAATGGGATTTCTCTTTCTATCTCTTGCTGTTGGATTTCATTAGAGATATACAGGAATGCTGAGGATTTATGTGGGTTTATTTTATATCCTGCTACTTTGCCAAATTTATTTATTGTCTCAAGTAGTTTTTTACTTGATTGTTTAGGATTCTCTAAGTATATCATCATATCATCCACAAAGAGTGATAACTTGGTCTCTTCTTTGCCTAATCTGATTCCTTTGATTTCTTTTTCTTCTCTAATTGCTAACATTTCTAGTACCAGAATTGAATAAGAGGGGTGATAGTGGACACCCTTGTTTCACCCTTGATCTTATTGGAAATGCTTCTAGCTTATCCCCATTACATATAATACTTGTTGATGGCTTTAAATAGATGCTATTTATTATTTTAAGGAAAGCTCCATTAATTCCTATACTTTCTAGTGTTTTCAATAGGAATGGATGTTGTACTTTGTCAAAAGCCTTTTCTGCATCTATTGAGATAATCATGTGGTTTTTGCTAGTTTTATTGTTTACATGATCAATTATACAGGTGGTTTTCCTAATATTAAGCCATCCTTGCATTCCTGGAATAAATCCTACCTGATCGAAGTATATTATTCTTGTGATAAGTTGCTGTAGTCTTTTTGCATCTATATTCATGAGGGAAATTGGTCTATAATTTTCTTTTTCTGTTTTATCTCTTCCTGATTTAGGTATCAGTACCATGTTTGTGTCATAAAAAGAATTTTGTAGGACTCCTTCTTCACTAATTTTCCCAAATAGTTTGTAGAGTATTGAAATTAATTGTTCTTTAAATGTTTGATAGAATTCACTAGTAAAACTGTCTGGCCTTGGAGATTTTTTCCTAGGGAGTTCACTGATGGCTTGTTCAATTTCTTTCTCTGAGATGGGGTTATTTAAGTAATTTACTTCCTCTTAAGTTAATCTGGGCAACTTCTACTTTTGTAAATATTCATCCATTTAACTAAGATTGTCAAATTTATGTGCATATAATTTGGCAAAATAATTCCTGATTATTGTTTTAATTTCCCCTTCATTGGAAGTAGATTCTCCCTTTTCATTTTTGATACTCATAATTTGGTTTTCTTTCTTTTTTTCATCATATTGGCTAAAGGGTCTTTGAATTTTATTGTTTGTTTGTTTTTCATAAAACCAGCTCTTGAATTAATAAATAAAACTAATAGTTTTCTTAATTTCAATTTTATTAATCTCTCCTTTGGTTTTCATTATTCATTTTCATTATTTCTAATTTAGTATTTAATTGGGGATTTTCAATTTGTTCTTTTTCTAGTTTTTTCAATTGCATGCCCAATTCATTGACCTCCCTTTTATCTACTTTATTTATGTATGCTCTCAGGGATATAAAACTTCCCCTAAGAACCACCTTTGCTGCATCCCACAAATTTTAGTATGTTGTCTCATTCTCTTGAATGAAGTTACTGATTGTTTGTATATCTTTCCATGGCCCTTTATTGCATATGATTTTTATTGCATCATGATCTGAGAAGGATGCATTTAATATTTCTGCCTTTGTGCACTGAATTGTGAGGTTTTTATGTCCTAGTACATAGCAGATTTTTGTGTATGTGCCATGTACTGCTGAGAAGAAGTTATATTCCTTTTTATCACCATTCAGTTTTCTCCAGAGATTTATCATAACTACCCTCTATAAAATTCTGTTGACCTCCTTAACTTCTTTCTTGTTTATTTTGAAGTTGGATTTATCAAGTTCAGAGAAGGGGAGATTAAGGTCCCCCACTAGTATAGTTTTGTTATCCATTTCTTCCTCTAATTCTCTTAACTTCTCCTCTAGGAATTTGGATGCTATACCACTTGGTGCATATATGTTAAGTAATGATATTGCTTCATTCTCAATGGTGCCTTTTAGCAGGATTTATTTTCCTTCCTTATCTCTTTTAATTATATCAATTTTGCTTTTGCTTTATCTGAGATAAGGATTGCTACCCCTGCTTTTTTTTTTTACTTTAGCTGAGGCATGATATATTTTACTCCAGCCTTTTACCTTTACCCTATGTGTATCCCTTTGTTTCAGATGTGTTTCTTGTAAACAGCATATTGTAGGATTATGGTTTTTAATCCATTCTACTATCTGCCTCCATTTTATGGGACAGTTTATGCTATTCACATTCACAGTTATGATTATTATCTGTTTCTTTCCCTCCATCCTATTCCCTCCCCTGTTTATGCTTATATTTTTCCCCTTCTCCCTTTCCCTCCTTAAGCGTTTTCCTTTTGACCACCTCCTCCCTCAGTATTCCCTTCTCATCAGCCCCCTTCCCTTTTCTCCCCTTTCCCCTTACTTCTTCCCTCCCTTCTAACCACCCCTCCCTTTCGTAGCCCTTTCCCCCTCCTACTGCCTGTATGTTTTTATACTTAATGTATAAAGGATTATATATAAGGATTATATTATATTATATATAAAGGATTATAATATAAAAGGATAATATTTAAAGGATATTTTTATACTTAATGTAGTATGTTATTTCTTCTTTACACCAAGAGTGACAGGAACAAATCTCATGCAATGCAAAGCTCCTCTCCCTCCCCTCTTTCCCTCTATTATGATACGTTTTGTGTCTCTTCTCCATAGAGTCCTATGCTTAACTGGTTATGTTTTTCCCTCCTTGCACCAGAACCAATGAGGGGAAAGCTCATATAATACTCATCTCCCTCCCTTCTTTCCCTCTGCTATATATTTTATATATTTTTATGCCTCTTTGTGTGGCATAATTTACCCTTTTCCACTTCATTCTTTCCTATTCTTCCATTGCAGTTCCTTTGTAGCCCTTAATAAAGGGTTTTTTTATTGTCATTTTGTGTAATTTATATTCATACCCTCTATTTGTCTATAAATAGTTTGCTCTTATTAAATAACAGGGTGTCTGTGTGTTTTCCTTGCTATGTCTCTCCTGCATCTCATAATTGGAGGTTGAATTTTCCATTGAGCTCTGGCTTTTTCATAAGGAAGATCTGGAAATCTGTTATATCATTGAATGACCATCTCTTTGCCTGGAAGAATATGTTCAGTTTTGCTGGTAAGTGGTTGTAATCTGAGCTCTTTTGCTCTGTGGAAAATTGTATTCCACTTCCTCCCATCTTTCAGTGTATAGGCTGCCAGATCCTGTGCGATCCTCACTGTGGTTCCTCCATATTTGAATTGTTTCTTTCTGGATGCTTAAAGTATTTTCTCCTTTACCTGGTAGTTCTGGAGTTTGGCCACAACATTTCAAGGACTTTTCAATTTGGGATCTCTTTCAGGAGGTGACTGGTGGATTCTCTTGATTTCTATTTTGCCCTCAGGTGCTAGTATCTCAGGGCAGTTTCCCTTGATGAGCTCTTGGAGGATGTTGTCCAGGCTCATTTTTTCATCATGATTTTCCAGTAGGCCTATGATTCTCAGGTTATCTCTCCTGGATCTGTTTTCCATGTCAGTTATTTATCCCTTGAGATATTTTACCTCTTTTTCTAATTTTTCATTCTTGATGTTTTGTTTGACTAATTCTTGGTTCCTCATAGAGTTATTCACTTCAATTTGGTTGATCCTGGTTTTTAGCGAATTATTCTCCTCGGTTAGTTTTTGGAGCTCCTTTTCCATATCACGCATTTTTCTTTTTAAGGAGCTGTTTTCTTCATTGTAATGTTTTTCTAATTTTGCAATTTTGATTTTAAAAGAATTATTCATTTTATCTTCTATCTCTTTCATTTGCTTTTCAAAGTTCCTTTTGAGCTCATCTAGGAATGCTTTCTATGCTTGAGACCAGTTCCCTATTGAGGCTTCAGCTGTGAGTGTGGAGTCAACACAGTCTCCCTCTGAATTTGGTTCCTCCCTGTCATGATAAGTAGGACTCCAGAGTCTTTGTCTTTGCAGTCTGCTTTCTACCCATTTTGAGGCAGGGTCCTAGCCATGCCCTTCATCTAGGGTTCCCAAGCCTTTTCTGTTTAAGGTTTTGCCCTGGGGCAATAGTTACTATGTTTTCAGGGTCGGGGGGGGGGATTGGAGCAGCTGGGGTTCACTCTGCCATCCTGGTCCCTGGAGGTCCAGATAGGGGCTTTTTAAAGTTCTGGGCTATGGATTGGTACTCCCAGGCATATTTTAATTCTCACCATGCTCCATCCCGTCCCAGCCCTGCATTGATAGGCCTGGCAATGGCCCTTCTGGTTGGTGGGACAACTTGCTGTCATGTTGCTCAGGCCTCTGAGTGCGTCGACGTCCCAGCCTGCCTCTCCCATCTCTATTACTCTTAAGGGAAGCATCATCTTCCTTCCTAGTTGCCTAGGATCAAAATCTTGCTATTATCCTTGACTCCTCACATTCACTCCACATATCCAGTCCATTGCCAAATCTTTTCATTTGTACCCTTGTGATGTCTATTGTATGTGCCCTCTTCTCTCCATTCACACAGCCACTATTCTAGTTCATGCCTCATCACCTCTCCCTAGACTATTGGAATAGCTTCCTGACTGGTCCCTTTGCCTCAAGGCTCTTCCTTACTCCAAGCTATTATCTACTCAGGTGGATGATTGATGGTTCTAAAGCCCAAGTCTGACCTTGTCACCATCTCCCCTTCACCCCCAGTGAGTTCCAACATTTCCCCCTTACTCTAGGATCAAATATAAACTCCTCTTTGGGGGCATTTATGGTACTTCATAATCTGGCCTCCCCATGCTTTTCTTCTGCTTTATTTTTCATGCTCTCTGTGGTCTAGCTCCACTGGTCTTCTCTCTGTTCCTCAAACATTTTCCATCTCTGTGCCTTTGCACTGAGTGTTCTCCATTCCTGGAGTGCTCTGCCCCCTTAATGCTCAGTTCTGGCCTTCTTAAAGACAGTAGGCCCTTTCCACTACTTTGCCCCCACACCTCAATTCCCAGCTACTAGAGGCCTTCCCTTTGGGATTACCTTCTATCCACTCTGGATATCTCTCATGTGTACTTATTTATGTGTCTTCCTCCCCATTAGACTGTGAACTTCTTGAGGGCAAGGACTCTTCTTGCCTTTCTTTGTATCTTTAGCACTTACCACAATGCCCAGTACATAGTACTGATAATTGCTTGTTGACTAACTATACATCCTGGAGTACTAAAAAGTTGCCTGAGGTTAAGTGTCTTGTCTATGGTCACCAAGCAAGTAGACATGTCATAAACAGGACTTGAAACCCAAGTCTTCGTGAACCTCCAGACAATGCTGTCCATTATACCATGCTACTATTTCTGAAATAGTCATGCCTTGGCTTATTCCTTTTTCTAGGAATTCTCATTCATCTTTGTCTAAACCTCAGACATCCTTTATAGACCAGAAGCCTTCCCTTAGCTAAAGCCTCTGAGCCTTCCTAGGTAGGAATAGCCCCTAATGCCCCATGATAGTTTCCATTCTATTTTATTTAATCTTTCTATATAGATAAACATTTAACAATGTTTAAAGATAACTAGGTGGCACAGTGGAAGACCTGAGTTCAGATCTGGCCTCAAACACTTACTAGTTGTGTGTCCCTGGGCAAGTCACTTAACTCTGTTTGTCTCAGTTTCCTCATCTGTAAAATCAGCTGGAGAAGGAAATGGCAAACCACTCCAGTATCTTTGTGGATAAAACCCCAAATGGGATCACAGAGAGTCAGACACAATTGAAATGAATCAACAACAAAACAATTATGTTCAAGGCATTGTGCTAGTGAAATAAAAAAATTCCTGACCTCAAGGAGTATACATTCTTTTAAGGGGATATATTATATACACAGTAAAGTATACTACAAGGTAATTTTGAAAAGGGGGAGAATACTCGTGCAACTGGGAGGATCGTGGGGGACAATTTGTGTGAGGAAGAAGGGATGGGATGATCAATTCAAGAAATAGATTGAGGACTAGTTTAACTGGAATGTGAAGGTTGTGCAAAGGAATGTGGAATAGGCAGGAAAAGCAGGTTGTATAAAAATTGTCAAAGGTCTTACCAGTCTAAGGCATTTGTAATTCATCCTCCAGGGAGGGACGGATTTTGAGTGAGGCTTCGGAGAGACGTGGCTATATTTGTTTCTTAAGGAAATCGACTTTCATAGAACTGGCAAAAGAAGTTCAAGAGGGAGACCAATTAGGATGCAGTTCTATAGGTCCAGCTGAGAGATGATGGTGGCCATGTGAATGAAGCAAAGATAGGCATGTACAACTGATTTGATAGAGGGGATGAAGTAGAGAGGAGAGGTCAACATGATGATTGGGTATATGAGAGGATGATGGTACACTAAGAAAAGATAGGAAATGTTTTTATTTAGGAAAAAAGTCTTAGTGATTGTGTGATTGTATTATGGTGGTTTTTGTACCTATCATCTCCCTCACATTATAAGTCTAGTAGTGGTATGGAAGATGATCTGGAAAAAGAGATTGAAATAAGGAGCTATAAGGTTAATGGACTTAAGTGAGAATTTTTTTCATTTTTTTATTCTAGGCAAGAGGTAAAGAGGAAGTAAGCTAGGATTTTTGCAGTGGGAGTAGAAAGGAAAGATGGGTTGGGGAAAGATTACAAAAGTAGACTTGATAGAATACATGTGTCATACACATGTAATAATACATGTGTAAAGAGAAGGAAGAATAAAAAGACAACTGGAAGTTGGTGACCTGAAGAAGATAGGAGGAAGAGTTGGGGGTGTGAATATAAGAGGAGTTTGGTTCGAAACATGTTAAGCTTGAAATGCTGCTAAATGTTCTTCTGGAGCTGACTGGTAAGCAGTGTGTGTGGAGCTTGCAAGAAAAGATAGAATTAGTTTTTTTATGCTATTGTAGTCATTTCTTTGTGAGAGGGCAAAAGCCTAAACAAGGATAAGTATGGAAATGTGATAGGAGAAATTAAAGAGAAATTTCAAAGAAATAAAAGAAAATTACGTGAGAATTGCTGGGATGGGGGGGGGGGGAGAGGGAAGGGAGGACAAATCAAAGATAACAACTTTTCCAGTGTAGAAAAAATGGCATCATAACTGACAGATGGGGGAAGTTGGGAGAGACAGCCAGTTTTGAGAGTGGGTGGAGGTGATAGTTTCAATTTCAAACATATTTAGTTTGAAGTTATAGGAAATTATTCTAGAGGATACTTGGAGATTTGGAAATTGTCTATATTGAGATGATTTCTGATAGCATAAGAATGAACCATCTCTCTGAAAGAGAAACAGTGAAAAACACAAAAGAATTAGTCTTTGGGAATGTCCTATGGGGCAAGAAAATTCAATTCAATGAAAAAGCATTTATGTTAATTATATGCAGTGTTCCATATAAAGATAAGTAAGACAAGTTTTTTTGTTTGTTTTGGTTTGGTTTTGTTTTTTTTTTTCCCTAAAGAAGCTGGGAAAGAGAAATGCATGGAGTTTGTAGTCAGAGAACCTGCATTGAAATAAGTACTGGCTCTGCTTGCCATCTACATGGCTTTGAATGAGTTCATTTTAAGTATTCTAGCCAGAGAATGGAGAATTTCCTAGGCAGAAGTCCTGAAACCTAACCCTCCCTACCCCCCAATAGAAAAAGGAGAATTTCTTAGGCAGTACCAACCCAGGGGTTTGGTATGAATTTCCAAAATTGAGGGTTCAAGGATCCAGCCTTCTATCAAAAGGAAAACTTCCCAAGTTAAATTCCTTTTGCCGAGAGAGAGAAAAGTATTCTTATACACATGATTCCTAAACTACAGGAGTAGAGGTAAGGAAGTTGGGTCACAATATAGAGGAGCAGTAGAAGTAGACTTTTCATTATTCTGTTAATTTTTATATTAATTATTATATCATATTAATATATTATACAGTTATAGTGAATTGTTTGGACAATGCAGATTTCATGGGAAGTGGGGCTACCTAATTAGCAGCCCGAAGTGTGTGATCCTTGCAGGGGTGTTAAAACCCTCTGAGATTCTTTGACTGAAAGCAGAGAACACTTGAATGTTGCCGTGTTGCCTACCAGTCACTCCAAGTCGGCCTTACTGAGGGGAGTCTAAAATGTGGGGCAGTGATATGAGTTTCGAGGATTTTACGACCTAGTAGAAAGTAGAATCATGTGAGTGAGAAGACTGTATGGATCTTTTTACATGGACTATTGTGAGTCCTCTTATATTCTTTGCATTTTCTTTGGGATATGGAATAAAGGTTGTCCTGTATCTAATGTGTGCATTTTTAGACCATGTGCTTATATAGAATCTGAAGAACCTCTTTACACACATTTGAAAATATTATGCTCTATATTCTGAGATTTCCCAGAGATAAATGAGTAGTAGGGGCATGAGCCAAAAAGTTGTATGTGATATTGGATCCAGTCAGTGTAAGTATGGAGTTTCAGGCGTGGACTCCAAAAAGGAGGGACACAGATGGAGAAGTTCCACGAGTCCAAAAAGGTAGAAATAGATCACTTCTGGCCAAAGGGCTCATGGAAGACTTTGTGAAACAGATAACTTTAAAGGATAAATAGGATTTGGTCAAATGAAGATAGAAACAAAAGTACTCGAGGATGGGGGAAATTATTTTAATAAAAAGGATGGTGTGAATAAAGGCATTTTATAAAAAGGAAACTAAGTTAAGGGAATTCTGAGTAGTCCATTTTTGGCTAGAATATGGAGTATTTAATAGGAGACTAATATGAGATATAAGGCTGGGAAGGTAGCTAGTAGCCAAATTATGAAGGGACTTGAGTGTTAATATAAAGAGTTGGATATTTTTCTTGAGTATTAGAGAGTTAAATGGAAAGTTTTTGATCAGCAAAGGTGATCAAATAGCCAAAATGCTATGTGCATTAGGAAGATTAAGCTGTTAGCGCTGAAGAAGATATATTAGCAGGGCAGAAAACAGTGGCAAAAGGGAGACAGGCTGGTGTTGCAATGGTGCAGATTAGAGGTAAAGAGAAATTGAATTAGGAGGGTGGCAGCCAGACTGGAAAAGAAGGCATGAATTGGAAAATTAAGGGGTCAATGGACTTGATGCATTCCTATGTTTCAAGAGTAATTAATTGGAAATGATCATACTATTTAAAATATGGATGGTAAGATAATGGAAAGGTATAGGTAGAAAAGATAATGAAGAATTTGGTTTGGGACATGTTGAAATGTTTTGTTTTGTTTTTTTAAAGCAATTGGGGTTAAGTACCTTGCTTAAGGTTACACAGCCAGTTATTTATTTATGTGTGGATACTCATTTTCTGAGGCCGGAACTGATCCCAGGTCCTCCCAGCTCCGAGGCTGGCACTCTTACTGCACCACCTAGCTGCCCCTGTGTTGAAATGTTTTAGAGCATGAGGTACTAGAGGGGACATCAAGTAAAGATATCTATAAGCAAAAGGAAAAGCAAGTCTGCAACTTGAAAGAACATTTGGGGATAGTGATACAGACTTATAAACTGTCTTCATATCGGTAATAATGTGAGGTATTAGAATGGATAAGATCACCTAGAGGTTAAGAGTATAAATGAAAATGAGAATGCAATCAAGGACTAGGCTTACTTAGGGAGTGGGAGAAAGAAAAGGAAGCAAGGAAGATAAAAAAGAATTGAGAGAGAGAGAGAGAGAGAGAGAGAGAGAGAGAGCGCGAGAGCATGATCCAAGGGAGTGTTGTGTTAAAAGAAGCCAAGTGGAGAAAAAATATCAAGAAGGAGAGGGTGTGGCCAACGATGTCAAATGTTGCAAAGATATCAAAGAGGATGACCACTATGAAAAGACAATTGGATTTCACAACAAGGTGATAATTGGTGACCCCAGAAAGGTTTCCATAGAATTGAAACAGAAGCCAGAATAGGCAATAAATGTAAACTAATTTTTTTTCTACAAATTTGATAGTGAAAGTATAGATTGGTAGGTGTGGGGAGGGTGGTTATAGAATGAAAAGGGGCAGCCTTTTTTTGGATGAGGAAGCCAGTGGAGAAGAGGTTAAACTTCTAAGAGAAAATTTCAATGATTGCTGAGCAAGTTTCCAAAGGAGTAAAAGGCAGTGTAATCAAGGGTATAGGCAACTTGGTGGAGAGGAGAACTGTTTCTCTTGCCTCCTCTCTACTGCTTAAAGTTAAAGGAATATGTAGTCTTAAGTTTTACTAAGAGATAAGGCAAGTCACATTAGATGGCCTTTATCATCCTGAAAAAGTCAATTCTATCTGATGAGGGGAAAAAGAAGTAGAGTTGATTTGAACTGAATAGATGTATGTAGGTAATGTGACAAGGGGAAAGATATGGAGATTTTGATGGAAGTTTATAAGAATAATCATTTACCTTGCCCTTGTATAAGTCAAGAATAAATAGTAAGCCTAATCAGTACAGTTTTACAAGTTTTGCCAAAAGCCAGAATTGGCAGTCTAGGAAAGTGAGTATTTCCTTGGCTGAGTATTTTTTTTATTGTCAGAAGATGAAAGGAATGAAGTGTTCTAGGATACATGTGAGTATATAGTTGTGCTAAGGTGTCAAGAAGGACAAAGTGTTGAAATTTAGAAGGTAATAATAGCACTCACTTAACTTAACACCTACTTAACAACAACAACAAAAATTTAAAATGGGAAATTTCCAGCTAGTGGTTTCTTCTTATCACCCTTCCTGACAGTAACCTTCTTAATGGTGGCTTCCAAGTCTCTTGAGTTTCCCTCCCTCTCCTCAAAACTAAAGGCACCAAAATTGGCTGTTTAACTTCAGAGTCTTGGGATAGTGCAAAGGCTGACCATGCTAGTCAGGCTTGGTTGGATAGACAAGTGAAGCAAGAACAGGTTAATAGACTGAGAAAATAAGATGGGGATTGATGAGCCACTGTTCATAATAGAGATAAAAAAAATAGGTTGGTCATGAGATTTAGAGCTAGAAAGGACCTCTGATATTTTTGGTACAGGAAGTCAGTTTTCTTTGCTTCTTCTTTCTCCATCATCCCTGCATCCAGCTAGTTATTCTGCCTCAACAGCATCTCTTCTCTGCTTTTTATTCATATGGCTGCCACCCTGATTGACACTTTCATCATATTTCCTCAGGCTGTTGAAATGTCTTCCTAAGTGGTCTCCTTGTCTCCAGCTTCTCTCCTCTCTTTTCTTTTCCTATAATTGCCAAAATGATTCTTCTAACATATAGAACTGACCATGTCATTTCCCTGCTTAGTCCCTCACTCTTCTCAGATGAACTCCCTAGTCTGTCATTTAAGAATGCCTATAATCTAACTCCAATTTACCTTTTATAGCTTTATTTCCCATTAATCACTTTGAGACCTGCTAAGTTGCATCCGAATGGACCACTAGTTGTTCTAGTCACAATCTTTGATCTCTTTCCTACATAAACTTGTACAAGCTACCCTCCCCAAGTCTAGAATGGACTGCTTCCTCATCCCTACCTTTAAAAATCCTTCTCTTCCTTTAAGGCAAAGCTTATTTGCCACCTCTTCCATGAAGCCTTCTTGTACCTTCATAGAGATTTGCTCCCTCTCTTCCCCTCTCCTTCTCTGCCTGTAAGTTTGATATTTTTTTTTTACTTGTCTGAGTATATATGTTATCCTCCCAATAGAATATAAGTTCCTTAAAGGCAGAGATTATTTTATCTTTGCGTCCTCGGTGCCTTAGGAGTCCATTAATGAATGCTTATTAAATTGAGCTGGGTTATACCAGATGACCTCCGAGATCCCTTTGAGGATATGAAACTTCAAAATCTGTCATTTTGCTTCCAGATTTCAAGAAAGAGAGAAATAGGATGATGGCATGAAATGTAATTAATTTTTTTTTGAAAGGATGACAGATTGGAGTATATTTGAAGGCAAAAAGCTGGTAAAGAGGGAGAATTTGGACCTGCTGGAAAAGGAGAAAAGTCAAGTTTGAACTTAACAGCGGGAGATTTTATGATTAAAAGTACTCAGACCATTTATCAGAATCTTTTGAATTTAAGTTTCTGTCACTTTTTTGCTCTAATCATAATCATAGTAACATTGATTCTACAGTGAAGCTGGATAATTATACTGACTAAATTATATGGTTTGGCTCTGACACAGTATAACTTGCTGCATGTGGGTAGGCAGCTATATTTTAATTTTCTTTGATTCAGGCTAAATCTTAAGTGGAAGGGCTCTCATAGTCTGTGGCAAACCTTTAAAAATAATGTTATCTGTCCCATACAGTGTAGAACTTAATGCAGTAGCAGATGTCTAGAAAAATGTTCCTAGTTTGTAGAGCAGCTAGTGTAAATGTCCTTATACTTTTGTTTATATCCCCTAGTATCACCAAGTCTTCAAATATTCTCCTTAAAATCTTTATTCCAAAGGCAACATAATGAAACCCATCAGTTAAAAACTAATCAAACAAAAAGCATTTATTAGGTGCTTGTTATGTTTGACACTGTGCTAGATCTTATAGACACAAAATAAAATAAAAAAATTAAGACTGCCCTTGAGGCACTTACACTCTAATAGGAGACACAATATATGTACATAAATAAGTATATGATGGAAAGAAAATGGAAGATGTGCATGTATATACACTGTATATATATTTATTGTAAATATTTCTTTGTATGTATATATATGCATATGTGTATATATGTGTATATGTGTGTGTGTGTGTGTGTATATATATATATATATATATATATATATATATATATATATATATATAATATACACATATATAAGGCTGCCCATTTCAAATGAGAGCAATTTGCTGAAAACTGATAATCTCCTTGTGGAATAAAATCTTCCAAAATGTTTAGGAGAAATGTAGACTGTTCTGAAGACTAGTTAGAGAACTGTCCTTCAGATGAATGTACTGACAGACTCTATTTGAAGGTCAAGCAATGAGCGAGGTAATGATGGCTTCAGCATATTGTCCATTAGATCATTTTCATGTGACCATTTTTAGACTTTTAAATGTCACAACTGACAAGTATAGCTCAAATAACTGTTTGGGGACTTGGGGGACTGCTGGGTTCATACTTGACAGGTAGATTTTCTTTTTAATTTTACCTCATAAAGATGAGTCACTGTCTAAAATGAGTCACTCATTTTGAGGCATTGGAAGATCTAAGAGCCACAGGAGAAGCTATAAGGAGAGAGAAGTAGTAGGGAGTATAAGCTGAGCACTGGAGGAGTCACAAGAAGCCAAGGACAGAAGACAGATGGTTTTCAGCTGAGCTTTCCAATTCTTCAGTTGCTTTGCTGGGAGTATGCTGATTAGAAAATTTGTTGACTGACTAGATAAAGGTTGAAGCAGCTGCCCAAAGCAAATAGCAATAGAATTGAATCCTGCTGCTTTGTGAAGAACTTTTGGTGCCTAATTGCTCTTGTGAGAGAAGGTGCCTATGTGGCCTGGGCTCTTTGATTTTGGCAGCAGTGGTGGGGCGTGGGGGGGTGGAGGGTGGGAGGGGGAGGGAGAATAACAAACTTAGTGTCTATTTTGCTCAGCTTGGAGCTTATTGGACAAATATATGCTGACACTTGCAAATCTGAGGAGCATGGCTATTCTTTGACTTAAATAACTGACTTGTAACTCAAAGAACACAACATTTTTCTCAGCGTCCTATTAAAGGGATCTGGGGATGAAAAGAGCTTGTCACTGCTTCATTTACTTAAAAGCTGAAGAGGAATGGCTTTGCTCAGCGGTAGAGTGGTGAGGAACTGAGTATTGGTGTGATGTAGATAAAGATATATGTATCAGAAGTAGGTTCACATGGGTGCAGATTATTCCTAGGGTAACAAGAGTATAAGACCTAACATCCAGTTATAAGTTGACTCAGGTTAATGGGTTTTCTATACTTTTGTGACTTTGCTAAGTTTTTATACGTGCCCACTCTTTCATGGACTGTGTGCAATGATAGGATGACATGACCCAGGTTTATGAGCAGATAGTGCTTTGATCTTGCTTTTGCCTCTTTTTGAATAAATGTTATTCTTTTCTCGTGTCATTTAGTATGTAAATGTTTTCTGTTTGAGTTAAAGTTCTCTTGGTGACTGATTTCATATAAGTGGGAGGCACATCAATGGGGGCTCAGAAGTTATAACAACTAGTAGGAGTGTGTTCTCTATTCTTCTCCCCCAATACATACATACATACATACATCAGGGTTGCTCCAGGAATCTGAGAGGTAATTGCAAGTTGTATCAGTATAGTATACCTCTTCCCATCCCCTCCTCCCCTCAGAACTCCGAACTATCAGTATAAGTACAGGCTAAAACAAGTCAGCTTAGAGAATAAGAAAGGAGGTGTCAATTTGATATATACACAAACATACATGCACATGTATATTATATACTTTTCATATACATACATATATATGAAAATATTAGTGTGTTTGTATATTTGTATATCTATGTATATATTTCTTCAAGTAGGTTTTATATTCTTTGAGGACAGTGGTTGTCTTCTATTCCCCCTCTCCCAGTCCCCAGCTCAATCTATACAAAAGAAATGCTTAAAATATGCCCAGTTAAGAAAATAAACAGATTATTTGGCCATTAGCATTAATTCTATGGCGATCAGAATATAAACTAAGGAGCTAAGGTTTTTGTCTAGGTATTATTCCAGCCTATATCAGTAATCTCTCTCATCAGAAAGAGAACCTTGCAATTATTCCAGGTGTCAGTTTTCCCATCTTTAAAAGGAGGATGCTTGACATTCATAAGTCTACATGATGGTCCTTGAGGTGGTAGTTTTTGTTTGTTTAAAACATACATATTCTACCTTCCTCCCCTACATTTTAGAATTCTTTAAATATGTTATTCTGTAAGAAACAATGCTGGGTTTTAAGACTATTCCTACATATAAGACAGTATGAAGTAACAAGATAGCTAGTCTTTCTTTAAAAGGCAGACTTAATGCCCTTGCCATCTGGTACAGTTTCAGACAAATGGGACAAACTCTACTCTTGCAAATCCACTGTAACAAGGTTAATTTTTAAATGCTGGTACCCAGTCTGCCTGTACATCTTGTCCCAACCACAGCAACAAAAAAGAAAAATGGCTTTTTTTGCAAATAGCTGTCTGACCTTGGAAAGGTCATGAAACTGCTCTGGGTCTGTCTTTCCTCATCTAGCTCTAACATTCAAAGCTCCAATGTTCAGGAAATTCATGGCATTAATTAATAATTAGCTACCAGCCCTCTTCTGACTCAGTCTAGTACTCTCCCTAGACACAGTACCCCACAGAGGGAAAAGTGAGGGGCACCAAAGAAAATCTTATCTCCCTCATAATTTTGTTGTTTCTTTTTTTCTCTTTCAAATTATAAATTGTGCCCCAACTCTTTCTTTCCTAGGGTATTCAGGCAAACTGCTAACTGTTGCTGTATCTTAAAGACATCTCTGTGCTAAGTAAACAAGTAAGTGAACATTTAACACGGGAATATTTACTTAGGTTTGCAGCTGATTTCAAGTAGCCAGCACTATGTAGTTGCTGAATGGTAAATCTCAGCCTTCTCTTCCTTACCATCTTCAGCATGCGTGTTAACTGATGGAAGTATTAGAGCGTAGAATCAATAGTATGGGAGTCAGTCTTTATGAAGGGAATTGTAGGGCTGCTTGGTTGACTTCACTGTTTCCTTATGCCGCTATTGATTTTAGAATTCTTGGGCTATGGACCTCAGTTTCCTCATCCTCAAAACAGTGGTGTTGAATTAGATGAGCCCCAAGTTTCTGCAGTTCTATCTTTTTGTTTCTAATGTTTTGATTTCCCTAGTTGGGTGCATTAGTGAATGGTAGTGTAACATTGCTAACACGCCTGGCCAAAACTTATCATTGGTTTTCTCACTCTCTCTTTCAGACTGCTCAGAACTTGAATGTGTGCAGTGCTCTTCAGCTAAGAGATCAATAAAGTCTTTTTGTTTATTTTGATACTCTGATCTATCATTTCAGTGTTTGGGGTGCAAAATTGAATGCTTTGGCACTTTCCCAACTTCTGAGATCTGTCATTTATGAGTTTCCATAAGTCTTCAATAAAGATGCATCCAAATACATGGGAAGTCTTCCTATGGATCCTTTAACATTGTAAGGGTATTAGTGTAGCATTTGGGCTGTTTATCTGTTGTCCCTTATTCTTGCTACCTTCTGACCATCTTCCTACCATGACTTTTCAACTTGAACTGGGCTTTTCAGCTCTCATCCCTGGGCTCCTGACTGGTGAGAATTCAGTTTGTTGTTCTGCAGCTACATTTACCATCCCTGCCACATCCTAGTCAAAAACAGCCCTACCTAGCTATCACTGTTATGTTCCTTCATTAAACTGTAAACTGAAGAGGAGCAGAGATTTGATTAGTCTTTACATTTTTATCCCCAGTGTTTAGCATAGTCCTTGGAGGATAAGTGCTTAATCAATTTTTTTTCATAGATGTATTCATTTCCTTTTCCAGTCATACATGTCTTTTGTGTAACTTCTTGCAGCAAAGTCATCTTATATAATATGCTGTATCCTTTGGATGATTTATACTTTTAGTCTTCTGATGCCATATGACTGTGAATCATAGCATCCCAGGATTCACAGCCATATGGTATCACAACACATTATGGAAAGTATAATGTTGACTTTTCTCTAGTAGAACAGTGGGTAGAGGGAAGAAGGAGAAAAGGTAAGGTAAGAACCATTCCTTGAGTTTGGTGGAGTGATAATGGAGGAAAGGTAGGACTGCTCAAATCTACATTTTGTTTTCTGTGTCAAAGAGAATTGTTTTGCTTAGTTTGGGGACTGGAAAGATGTATTAACAATGCAATATTCACTATGCCTATGGCAATTATAAATAGGCTTATGTGGTTATTAATCACAAAATATATCAGGCTCTCTATATGGGGGATAAAGCCAGAACATTTATTAAAATACCAAGTAACTGCGTCCCAAAACCAGAAAGTCAAAGCTATCAGAGTAGTTATGAAATTGGCACAAGTAGTTAATGTAGTAACCAACCACATTCTTAAGCCTTCAAAACAGAACAGGCCACCTCAGGCAAAGGTCCTTCTCTCCCCACTCACAGCAACTGCCCAGAGTCCAGGAAGCATGCTCACAACAGCTCCAGCCCCCCGCAGTTCCAGTCCCTGGCAGTCCCCAACAAGAGTCCTTAGCAGAAATTCTGGCTGGCTCAAAAAGGGGTTTGCGCCTCCACCTCTACCTCGGCTGTTACTGCTGCTGCTGCTGTTGCCTCGGCCACCAACAGTCCCCACCGGAACTCTAGTTTTTCTTCCTCTTCCTCTTGCCCCGCCCCTTCCTGCTATGTCAGCAAGTCCAATGGGGCATGGAAGATCTTTAAATCCCATAACCCTTACAAAAGAACAGAACAAAGATGGCTGACAGGGACTTGAAACCCAAGATAAATCACAATATAAGGCCTCAGTAACCTATGTCAGTTCAAGTCACTAAGTCCAGATGAATTATATCTTAGGTAACTGAAAGAACCAGAGCAGAAGTCCTCACTGTTGGGATTCAGCTCTAGATGAGCCCATTTCTTATTTTCTTCCACCCTTAAGTTACACATAGATCTTTCTGGAACTTTGAGCTATGGTGATCATTTACATAATTCTTCCTTAAAGAAGACTCAGTTGACTAAATCACTAATACGGTAGTGTCAAAGTGGTGGGAATAAATGAGTTAAGATCTATCCTTTCTCAGGAAACTATATAGACTATGGTAAAAATTGAAATTTAAAAGGTAACTCAACTGGAGCCAGTTTGAAACCTTAGAATCTGAAGAGGAGGAAAATTTTAAAGCTGTATAGCTATGATAGTTCCAAGTCCCAGATGTTCTGCTGAGCTATAAAAGAACAACTTACAGAAGCAAAGGTACCTTATAGAAGGGAGGAGGGAAAGGTCTGTTCATGTACGACACCCCCCCGCCCCCACCACATGTCTCCATAATGTTTGTGGCTGAGACAGCCTCATTTGTTGAGGAAATTCTGTTAGAACTTTACTTCCCACAAGTTTTTTAGAGAGTTCCTCATTGTGGAAATATCACACAGCATAGACTTTTTATCATGTAATATGCATTTTTTTTCTTTTTTCTTTGTTTTGTTTTGTTTGTTTTTGTTTTGTTTTTGTTTTTTTTAGCATGCACCATTTAAAAATGGCTTGTGATTTTTCTTTTATAAGTAAGGGTCCAAACGGGGACCTGTATATTTAGAAATGATTGGCGAAAAGACAAGAGGTTTCAATAAAATAAGCTGATGGTGTGATTGCTTAGCATTGGTGGCCGTGATCTTTGAGAAAAGGTACTTTGGAAGAAGGATTTTTGTTCTAGCAAAAATTCTAAAATGTATCATTAAAGTGAGGGGTTAGTGAATAGATAAAAAAAGGAAGTAGTGATCACAAGGAATCAATACAATCTTCACCAAGAAAAGGCCCATCAATACAGTCTTCACCAAGAAAAGGCCCTACTATCTGACTCGGGCTACATTCTCTTTTGAGGTGGGGCTAAGATCAGTGGAATGCTGTGGATGTAAAGTTAATCTTTTAGCAAAGCATTTGACAATCTTTCCTCTATTTGGGTGACTTGCCCCTAAAAGTAATCATTAATGGCTTCATATCACTTTAGAAGAGGAAGATCCCTTTGTCTTTTGCTATTCAACACTTTTATCAGTTACATGAATGAAGGCACAAGTTAACATTTATGAATATATAAAAACTAGGTTAAAAACTAGGTGGCACTAGATAGAGACGGTGCTAAGCCTGGAGTCTGGAAGATAGGAGTTCAGATACTTGCTAGCTGTGTGACTCTAGGCAAGTCACTTAACCTCTCTTTGCCTAAGTTTTCTCAACTGTAAAATGGAGACAAATACCACTGACCTCTAAGGGTGGTCATGAGAATCAAATGAGATAACATGTATAAAGCTCTTAGCACAGTCCCTAACACAAAGCAAGTATTATATAAATGTTTTCTCTTATCATGAAATTCTAAAATGATACAAAACGTTCTACTTCCTACTGTGAGAGAGACACCATAATGTACAATAATAGCACATGCCAAGAGACTAGCCCCAGAGAGGCAAATTAGAACTGTCATCACTCCTCTCCCTTCCCTGATACTCTGCCTGGACTTATTAACTGGTGGTTAGCACACTCCCATCCCTTCATGATTTCTCCATACAAGTGATTCTGAATGGAACTTTGGCTCCATGAGTAACAGTTTTAATTCTAAATCTATTCATTTCTCAGTCTTTACATCTTCTGGGAGTTATTAAATCTAGGTTTCCTTCAGATGCCACTGTATCTCCAGCACCCTTTCAAACACTGGCTACACATTTCATTGTTTCATCTTTCTCCCCATTTTAAGACCTCTAACCCTGTTCTTTGTCCTCATTGTCACTTCTATTATGACTTTAACCCTGCAATACTTTCCCAGAGAATCACTCCTATGCTGGCAACACTTTCCTCTCTTTCCAATCTAAACCCCTTGGTGAACCCAGTTCAAATCTACACTGTCCTTTTCTCTTGAATCCCTTGTCCTGTAAATGATCATACATTGCTTAACTCCAGCCTTGGATCACGTCCTCCATCCAACTCATTCACTCCTATACACATACTGCTGAATGGAGTTGGAAAAAGTCATCGAACTGTTGATTGGACTCACTACATTTTTTGAATCTATTTTTTTCAACTAGGACTTCACTGCAGCCAGGCAATTATACTTCTTCCTAATTGTTTCTATATCCTTTTCACCTCAGTGGCTGTTCCAAATCCTCTTTACTCAAGCCATTGACAGTACCCCCTCTGAAACCTCTCAGATGAGGAGCTCTTTCTTCTCCCCTTCTCTTGTCACATCCTTCTGATATTATCTGCCATATATCATATTCTATTACAGTCTCTGATGAAGAGGTGACCCTTTTTCTGGCCGAAGTCAATCCTTCCATATTCATCCTTGATCCTACCCCTCTGTTGTTTCTACGCTCTAATCTTCATTCACTCCCTCTTTTCCCATGTATTTTAAAGATGGGAGCATCCTTTAAAAGACTCAAGTTTTCCTATCATCCCTGCTAGCTATTGTACTATATCTCTCCTTACCTTCTCAGCTAAACTCCTTGAAAAAAATTATCCACACTTGGTGTCTTCACTTACCTTCCTTTTCATATATTATAAACCTTCTGACCTCAAAATTTAACTGAAATTTCCTTCTTCAAAGTTACCAATGAATACCATATCTAATGGCCTTCTATCAATTCTTACTCTTCCCAACCTTTCTATAGCATTTGACACTGGTGGATACCTTCTTCTCCTAGATACTGACACCTTTGTTTTCCTCTGAAGTGTTTTCATGACACTATTTTACATGCCGTGACCACTAACTATGGACATGTCTACCAAGTCTCTTTCATGAATCTACTTTTCTTTCTTTCTTTCTTTCTTTTTTTTTTAAAAGCAATTGGGGTTAAGTAACTTGCCCAAGGTTACACGGCTAGGTTTTTTTGTTTGTATGGATTAAGTGTCAGAGGCCGGCTCCGAACTCAGGTTCTTCTGATTCCAGGGCCGGCGCTCTATTCACTGCGCCACCTAGCCGCCCCCTTTTCTTTCATTATACTCTCATTTGGTGATCTCATCAGCTGCCATAGGCTCAGTTTTTATAAGCTGATGATTCCCAGATCTATATATCTAACCTTAATTTCTCTCCTGAGTTACAGTTCTGTGTCACCAAATATATATTAGACTGCTCAAACTGGATGTCTGCTAAGTCTGTCAATATGTTTAAAAGAACTCACTGATTCCTCTCTCCCCAGTCTTCCCCTTTTCAGAATGTCCCTCTTACTGGGAGTATCATCATCCTTCTAGCCAGGGAAGAGAAAGGAAATAAGTGTGGATGAAATGTCTACTCTATGTGAGGGACTGTCTTTAATGCTGTATAAACATCTGTTGATTTTCATAACAACCATGGGAAGTTTATTATTATTCCCATTTTACAGTTAAGAAAACTGAGGCAGACACAGGCTAAGTGACTTGCCCAGGGTTACACAACTAGTAGTACCTATCTGAGGCTAGATTTGAACTCGATTCTTCCTAACTCCAGGCCCAGTGCTTTATCTACTACACCACCTTGCTGCCTAGTCACAACCTTAGGATCAACCTTGACTCTTATCTCTCATCCCACTTATCCGTCCAGTTGCCAGATCTCATTTATTTCTCTAGAACATTTCTCTCGTGTGTCCCCATCACTCCACTAATGGAGCCCTCACCCTAGTTCATGCCCTGATCACCTCTCATTGGACCACTGCCATAGTCTCTGCCACACTGCACACAGTTCATGTCTGACCATGTCATCCCCCTACTCAATAAATTCCAGCAGCTCTATATTTCCTTCAACTCAAACATAAAGTCCTTTGTTAGGCACTTAAAGCCTTCAAGACCTGGACTCTTCCTATCTTTCCAGTCTTCTTATACTCTATACCCTTCCATACACTCTTCTGGACATGGAAGCTGATAGTTGTGCTGTTCATTGCATACAACTAGAATATTTTGTACTATTTGGAGGCCACTACATTTTAGCAAGAATGCTGATAAGTTAGAGTTTCCAGAAGAAGGGATGCAAAATGGACATGGGACTTGGGACATGTCGTAGGAGGACATGTCATTTGAAGAAACTGGGTATATTTAGCTAGAAGGAAAGATTTAAGATCTTTGTAATGATCTATGTAGTTGAAGGCTGTCATGAGGAGATGGGTTATGCTTGGTACTTGAGAATAGAACAAGAAATAATAGACTGAAGTTGCAGACAAATAGGTTTAAAGTCAATGGAAGGAAGAAACCACCTTACAATTACACCTATTGAAAAATAAAATAAATAGCATTGGGAGTTAGTGGCAAGCAGGAGTTAAGTGACTGGCTCAAGGCCACACAACTAGTGAGTATCTGAAGCTGGATTTGGACTAGGGTTTTCTTGATTCCAAGCCCAGTGTCTTATTCACTGCACCACCTAGCTGCCTATAAAGGGAAAGACTCAATCTATGTCTCAAGAGTCTACAACTAAGGTTTCCCAGGACAGTGTTGTTTCTGCTAAATAATACTGGCCCACTCCAAGAGGGACATACAAGTAATTATAATGGGAAAAATGAGGTTAGTAGTGTTTATATTAGTACCCTCAACCTTTTCTGCCAGGCCACTTTTTATCTCCTTATTGGAGATCTTCCAACAAAGGAAGAGGATCACTTATTAGGAATGATACAGATCAGTGGTATTGAAATCAAATAGAGATGGGAAACTAAATCATACATGAGGATCCCTGGTCTAGATATCATTTTAGATATTATGTTCCATTGTAATTTTATTTTGTTAAATATTTCCCAATTATATTTTATTCTGGCCCAACTGCATTAGAGAATGTTGGCCCTGGGGCTAGGTACTTGACACCTTTGATGTAGATAACATTCCCATTCTGATACAGGTTAGACTAGACGACTTTTGAGGTCCCTTCCAGATCTAATATTGTATAATTCTATAATACATTACCTCTACTTAAGGATAGCAACTAAATGATTGTAAAAATAATCATTCAAGCTTGTTCAGAGGGGATGATATAAAATACAGTGAAAAATGGAAGAAATGAAAAGATCCCCAGGAAAACATTTCCCTCCCCGTTTGTTTTTAGAGGAGATAAGATTTTAGGTTTTATGTATTTATTTATGCTATTTGACACTTTCCTAATGTTAGACCAGATGGCTTTCAACTAGGGTCTTGGCAAAGGGTATAAAACCCCAAGATTATTGATGAAAAGAGGAGAAATCCAGGGCAGCATAATTGTACTGAACATCTTGAAGGGATAAAATGTTGCCTGGAAAAGGTGGTTGGGGGTACTAATAAAGCACAACTAATGTCGTTTTTTAAATTATAATTAATTGTATGCCCTTTCTGGAGTGGGTCAGTATTATTTAATAGAAATGGCACTGGGCTGGGAGAACTTAGTTCTAGTCCCCTGAGATATAGATGAAGTTCTTTCCTTTTATGGACAACTAGGTAGCACAGTGGATAAGAATACTGGGTTTGGAGTCTGGAAGACCTGAGTTCAAATCCAGCTTCAGATAGCTGTGTGACCTTGGGCACTGCTTCCCTCAGTTTCCTTGTTTGTAAAATAGGGAGGACTATAGCACCTACCTCCTAGGGTTGTTGTTGGATCAAATGATGTATTTGTTAACTGTTTGGCATATAGTAGGTTCTATATTAATTATTAGTCTTAATTTTCTTATCTCTAAAATGAAAGGATTAAATTGAACATTTTCTAAGTTTGCTTTCAACACAACATTCTGTGAACCTATTATTCTAAAATATAAGTTCTGTAGAGGCAAAGACTGTTGTTATTTTAATCTCTCCTGGTGCCTAGAATAGGGCTTTGTGCAGAGCAAACCTTCATTGTCACCAGACCCAAGTGACCTATTTATTCAGGGAATGAAAGAAATGGCAGATGTGACATCTTGAGTCACTGTCAGTGAGGAAAAGTTATGGGGAATAGGATAAGTGTCACAGTACTAGAAAGTGCAAATGCCCTGGTTTATTTAATTTTTTTTTTAGGGATATGGAGAAAAAGACTAAAAATTTAAGAGTCAGCATTCAATCCATTTTAATTTATGAAGCATTTATTAAGTAAAAAAAGATAAAGGACAGTTTCTGCTCTCAAGGAACTTATAATCTAATGAGGAAGACAACATACAAGTAACTATGTACATACAAACTATTTTACAATAAATTGGAAATAAGCAACAAAAAGAATACAATTACAATAACAAGAGATTGGGAAAAGGCTTACTATAGAATTAGGATTTTAGCTGAGACTTAATGGAAACCAGGGAAACCAGAAATCAGTGATGACTAGGGAGAACATTTCATGTGAGAGACATTATGAAGGCAAAAGCGGCAGGCCTTGGTAACAGTTTGGATACAGGGGGTGAAACAGTGAGGAGTCTAGGGGGATACCTAGGTTGTAAGTCTGGTGGACTGAGGATGGTAATGGCTTTGGCAGTAATGTGGAGGTTTAGAAATGGTGAGTAAATGGGAAGAAAATATTGAGTTCAATTTTGGACATGTTGAGTTTAAAATGTCTACTAGATATCTGATTTAAAATGTCCAATAGGCAGCTGGGGGTATGAGACCAGAGGTCATCAGAGAGGCTAGGGCTGAATAAGTAGATTTGATAATCATCAGTATAGATATAATAATGGAATCCATAAGAGCTGATGAAGTCATCAAATGAAATATTAAAAAGAGAGAAGAATACCCAGGAGAAAAGGGACACTGATGATTAGTGGGCATGACCTGGATGAAAATACAGCAAAGGAGACTTAGAGGAAGTACGCAGTTAGGAAGGGAGCCAGGAAATAGGAGTATCAAGGAGAAGAGGATGATAGACGGTCAAAGGCTACAGATGTCAAAAAAAGATGACCATTGAGCAAAGGCATGGGATTTGTTAATTAAGAGATGATGAGTACCTTTGGAGAAATTTTGTTTTGTTTGAATGGTTAGGTAGGAAGGCAGACTGTAGAGAGTTAAGAAGAAAATGAAAGAGAAGAAATTGAAGGCATCTGTTATAAATGGTCTTCTCCAAGACTGTGGCCACAAAATGTAGAAGACATAGGAAGATAGTGGAGATATGATAGGTGAAATGTGGGGGGAGGTTTGAGGATGGGGGAGACATTGTCATGTTTATAGGCAGCAGGGAATCAGACAGTAAACAGGGAAAGACAGAAGTTAAGTGAGAAAGTATGATGGTGGATATAGTGGCACTATCTCACTACCGTTTAATAATGTAATGGAGTTTGGTGACTTTTCCATCACTGTTGGAGAAGACAGGGTGGAAAAGAATCACTTGTGTATGAGGTTAGCCTTCCTTATCAAGGTGAAGGGCTACCTCTTCATGTGAGACAGGGGTTGAAGGAAGAGATAGTGGCAGGAAACTGAGTGAGATGGTGGGAATGAGGTGAACTGAAAGGGTCAAAGATGATGGCTAGGCTGTGAAACTAGATGCAGCACATGGTTCCATTCAGAACATGTTATACCAGAATAACTTCATTTTAGGGGACTTTTGTCGATAGCTTATCTAGATTTCAGCAAAGCATTAGACAGTTTCTTCTCCTATTCTTGTGAATAAGATGGAGATAAATGGGGTAGAATGATAGTTATATGGTTTTGGAACTGTTTAAGCACACTAAAAAGGTCATTAATGTTTCAATGTCCTTCCTAAAACATAGTGCCCAGTATTGAGTACATTGCTGTAGAGGTGGTTGAATTATCTTGGAAGGAAGTCTCTAGTGGCGTGACTCAGGAATCTGTACTTAGTTCTCTGCTATTTAACATTGTAAACAGTTTTTTCCAAGGCATGAATGGCATGTTTATCAAATTTCCTGATGACAAAAACTTTTGGTGGATGAATGGCTAATATGTCCAGTGGAAAAGGCAGAACACAAAATGATCTTTATATGTAAAATGTTTGGTTAAATCTAGTAAGATTAAATTTAATAGACATAAATACAAAATCTTATACTTGGATTCATAAAATCAACTTCACAGATGCAAGATGGGGGAAGATATGGCTAAATAATAGGTTGTCTGAATAAAAGCTGGAGGTCTTAGTGGACCACAAGATCAATATGCATCAATGTTGTGATTATAACAGCCAAGAAATGGAATGTGACTGCATTAATACTTATGTAATAATATGCATTAATAATAATGATAACAATAGATAGTGAGCATTTATATAGTATTTTAAAGTTTACCAAAAATTTTACATTGTCATTCCAAAAGAATGACATTTTATCCTCACAACAACTCTATGAAGTACATGCTATTATTATCCCCATTTCACAGATGAGCAAACTAAGAACAAATGAGGTTAAGTGACTTTCCCAGGGTTACATAATTAGTGTTCCTGGGGCAGGGTAAGAATTCAGGTCTTCTTGACTTCAAGTCCAGAATCTGATCCACTGTACCACATGGCTTCTTAGATATACCACTTGGGGGAACAGTACCCAGACTGAAGGAAGTGTGATAGTCCATATGTATCAGTGCCCTGATCAGACCACATATGGAATATTATGAGGTGCTTCTGGGTGCCAAATTTTAGGAAGGATGTTGATAAGTTGATGAAGAAGACAAATAGGATGGTAAAGGGCCTCAAGACCCTGTCATCTCAGGAACAGTTGAAGGAATGATGACATTTAGCCTGAAGAAACAAAGACATGGAGAAGATGTGATGACTGTCTTTAGTTATTTCAGAAGCTATTATGGGGAAGAGGGATTAAACCTTTTCTGGCTGACCCTGGTAGAGAAGGAAATGGCAAACTACTCCAGGATCTTTGCCAAACAACAAACAAGCAAAAACCCAAATGAGGTTACTAAGAGTCTGACGTGACTGAAATGGCTGAACAACAACAACAACAACAATTAACCCTGGGAAAAGAAATCATAAGGAACTTATCAAAGTTGAACTATTTACATGCCTACATAGAAAAACAATAATTGTAACTGATGAAACTTTTCTCAGTATGAAAACAGTTGAAGGGAATAGAAATATATATATATATATATATATATTTATATAGTTTTTATCGGAGGGTATATAGGCGTAAGAATACATGTGGATGTGTGTGTGTGTGTGTGTGTGTGTATGTATGTTTACAGGTATACATAGAGGGCACAGGACCAGTTTAATAGGAAGGGATGATACTTAAAAGGTGAAATCAAGAGGTGAGAGAGGAATATAATGAGAGGAGATGGGGAGAGACAGAATGGGGCAAACTATCTCATATAGAAGAGGCAATGGAAAATGGGTACAATGGAGGGAAAGAACAGGAAGGAATAAGGGAATGGGTCAACCTGATAACCATTGAATTTGGCTCAGGGAGGGAATGACATACACACGAAATAGGGTATCTCACCCTACAGGAGAGTAGGGGGAAAGGGGATGAGAGGGGGGATGATGGAAGGGAGGGCAGGCTGGGTGGGGGGAAGTAGGAAGCACACACTTTTGAAAAGGGGCAGGACCAAAGTAGAGAATAGAACAAGAGGGAGGTGGGGTGGGAGGGAAATATAATCAGTCTTCTACAGTATATCTACTGTGGTAATGTTTTGCATTAGCTACACATGCACAACCTAGATTGAATTGCTTATCTTCCTAGTAAGGGTGGGTGACAAGGGAGAAAGGGAATGAATTTGGAATTCAAAGTTTTAAAACCAAATGTTTAACATATACATATATGTTATATATATATACATATACACTATTATTAATACTATTTTACATGTAATTGGGAAGTAAGAGGAGGGGATATCCTGGGGGACTGCTATTTTGGGGAGGTGGGTAGGGGAAAAACAGGGAGAAAATTTTAACACAAAAACTGGCGGAAATGAATGAAGTAAAACAGAAGTTAATAAAGCATTTGGAAAAAACAAACAAACAATTAACCCTGGACAGAACTTGGAGCAACAGGCAGGAGTTAGTTATGGTAAGGCAGATTTAGACTTGATATAAGGAAAATGTCTTAACAGAGAATCATTGGAAGGGCTGGTTTGCCTTGGAGATAGTGGGTTCCCTTTCACAAGAATTCTTCAATGAAGAGTCAAATGACCACTTATTGCTATTATTGTAGAGAGAATTCTCAGTCAGGCAAAGACAAGATGAGATATTATTTGAGGTTCCTTCCATGTCTGAATTCTCTTTCCATGAAGTACTTTATGTTATTTACTCATTTCAGTTGTGTCTGACTCTCAGTGACCCCATTTGAGGTTTTCTTGGCAAAGATACTGGAGTGGTTTTCCATTTCCTTTTCCAGCTCATTTGACAGATGAGGAAACAGGCAAACTGTGTTAAGTGACTTGCCCAGGGTCACACAGCTAGGCAGTGTCTGAAGCTGGATTTGAACTCAAGAAAATGAGTCTTCTTGACTCCAGGCCTGGCACTCTATCCACTGTGCCACCTAGTTGCCCTGAAGTACTATATACCTATAAGCTGTTACCAGGAACTTATTTCCTAACTTTTGTTTTGCCTTGCCCTTTCACCTTCCCATTCCCCTCGCCCCTTGCAACTCACTTTCTCTACCAGTTGTTTGGATGTCAGAGGAATGTGTGCTAAATGGTATGGATATTAGCAGTTTTGTCATAGAAATAAGCCAAAAAGTGATGCATTTTAATCTTCATCAGACTCAGTAACTGTCACTGATATTCTTGAGTTGGGGGTAGTGATCAGTAACTTATTTTATGGGATTTTTCATGTAGTTCACCAGATTCTACCATCCATCTCTGGAATGATGTAAGCAGTCTTGGGCACCATATTTTAGGAAGGACATTGACAAACTGAATTGTGACCAGAATATAGCTGAAAGCCATGTCATATGTGAATCAATTGAAGGAATTGGGGATTTTTTTTTTAGACAAGAGGAAACTTTGTGAAGTTGTGATAGCTGCCTTCAACAATTTGAAGGGCTATCTGGTTAAAGAGGGAATGTATTTATTTTGTTTTTCCTGGAGAGAATAACTGGAAGCAGTGGTTGTCAGATTTAGAGATGGGGAAGGGAATACGCATTTATTAAGCATCTGTTATGTGCCGAGCACTGTGCTCATAGATTGGAGGCTTAAGCTTGATGTATAGAAAAGGAAAAGCATTTGGCAAACCTTAAAGTACTCCAAGAAGATGAGCTGCTACTATCGTAATGTGAGCCTACTTTTATCTTAGAATTTACCAAGCTTCATTATGTTATTAAATGGTAGTGACTCTTCCATCACTGTGAGTCTTTGGGCAGAGGCTGAATGATCATTTTTAGGGATATTTTAGAGGGAATTTCTGCTGAGGTTGAAGTTTGATAAATTCCCTTCAGTCCCCTCCAACTTTGGAATTCCATGACTTGGACAATGAAATTGCCAGGTGCTTTCCTGGCCATTTGCAAATTTTTTTGATAATTTTTTTAAACTTTAAACTTAAATACAAAATGATAAAAAGGAAAAAAAAGCATTGCCATGTACAGAGTAGACCATAAGATAGGATTCAATATAAAACAATAAATTTCCATTTCAAGAAGACCTATATAATAAGTACTATGCATTGTTTTCAAAGTTGCCCAGCTTTTCTTTGCTTCCTTGATTTTCTTTGTTCTCTGCCATGCAGTTTTTACTCTATTTTCCCCCTCCCTTTCCCTACTCCAAAGAAGGCTACAATTAAGCATGAGTGCATATATATGTGTGTATATATATATATATATATATATATATATATATATATATATATATACATACACACGCATATATATAAACACACATTTATACTCATATACATACATGTAAGATTATGGCATGCTTATTACCTCCTATCATCTGTATCTGTAAAGGTGGATAGCATCTTTCTTCGGAGGTCCAGGTCTGTCCATGTTTTCTAGATCAATCAGCTCATCATTTCCTACACCACAGCTATATTCCAATCCAATCATATCCTGTCTGAGAGATTGTCTATGAGAGTTTTCCCCCATTTTCTGCATTCCTTCTATTCTTAGATACATAGGTTTTATTTAGACAAGAATTTTAATTTAAAATAATCAAAATTATCCTTTTTATGCTTCAACAATGCCCTTGCCTTTTATTATAGTTTAAGGTCTGATACTACTGAATCTGCTTCCTTTATATCTTTTTCCCCTGGTTTCTTTGAAGGTCGTGACCTTTTGTTCTTCCACATGAATTTTGTTATTGTTTTTTTCTAACTCAGTAAAATATTATTTTAGTAATTGAATTGGTATGACATTGAATAAATAGATTAGTTAGGCAATGGCGACTTGGAAATTTTTTAAAATAATAAAACAGAGAATCAATTTGTAACATGGATGGCAGTGTGGTATACTAGAACAATGAATTTGGAGAAGATTGGGCTTAGAATTCTGGCTCTGCCATTTATTACTTGTGTGACCTTTGAGCATTAGTTATCCTTATCTCTAAAATGATAGGATTAGAATAGATGATCTCCATGGTTAAGTCCAACTCTAGATCTACGTATAGCGAAGCCTGTCCCCCATATGTACCATAGGGGTGCTGTTTGGTTCAAAAGGAGGAAGAATAGACCTCTCTAGTCTCTTTTCCCATCCTTCTCCAAGGAAGACTTTAATTCCTGCCAGCTAGGGAAGAAGGAAGTTGGGTCTAGAAACTTGGTCATTCTGCTCTCCTGAGAAAGAGGGGAGCATATTCTACAGGGCTAGAAATATATCTAACTACTTCCTTAAATATTATTATTCTAGAGCAAGGGTAGGGAACCTGTGACCTTAAGGCCACATGTGGCCCTATAGGCCCTCAAAAGTGCAGTCCTTTGACTGAATCCAAACTTCACAGAACAAATCCCCTTAATAAAAGGATTTGTTCTGTAAAACTTGTACTCAGTCAAAAGGTCGCACCAGAGGACATAGAAGGCCACATGTGGCCTCAAAGCCACAGGTTCCCCACCCCTGTCCTATGGCATATAGTTTTTGGGTTCAAGCTTAACTTCTGATCATTGTTCATTAATGGGGAAAGGGAGCCCCAAGCTTTGTATCCAAGGTCTGACTTCATTCCCACCAAATACTAGTTCCACAGTGAACATGCATAACGCATAGCAAAGAAACTCATTTATCCAAATCAATAGCAAAACAGCAATCAAAGAAAGTATACATAGGAGAATATATACAGACAACACAGAGTGAAGGAGCTCTCCCATTGAGAGTGAGGTAGCTTAACTCAACCGAGAGAGAGACAGAGAGTCCTAGATCTCATCCAGGAGGGAAATTCCCTTAAATCTCTAGTATAGCAAGATGGGGACAGGAACATAATGGAGACTGCCAGCTCCTTTCACATCAGCTCCATCCCAGAATCTTATTTTCTCTTTAACAACCTGGAGTGGGGCTGTCATCTTCCATCTTTTCTTTGGAAACTGGAGCCAAAAGCACCCCTAAAACAGTCTGAAGGGACTAAAGAGACTGGAGAAACTTGATAGACACTAGAGACTGTGTTCTCTCCCACCCTTTCCAATTCTACCCTGGTCCTCACTCAGCTGTGACTCACCAATCTCTACCAATGAATCCTAATGGTCTTTGGGGACTCAAGTTACATATGACAAGCTAATATTTTATGTCATGGTGGTAAGAGGATGATTGAGTTGATTGCAGATTGGACTAAATGATCTGAAGGCCCCTGTCATTGTTAAGAATCCATGACTATCAGAGAACTTGTTTAAACTGTTTAATAGAGGAAAAGTAATAAGCTCTCTGGAGTTTCCATGTAAGCATGAGCATTGGTAGTGTGGCGTAGAGCATTAGGCTGAAGACAGATCTGGGTTCTAGTCTCAGCCATTAAACTAGCTGTGTGACTCTGGGAAAATTATTTCTCTCTTTGTCACAGTCTTGTTGTCTATAAAAGGAGGGAGATGACATAGATCATTTTTAAATTCCCAGCTTTGACAGTTTATAATTACAATGTAAGACTTATTATTATATATATAGATTATAGGTCATGTCTTGTTTCCCCAAACATAATTCAATTCAACAAATGGTTAGCCAGTCCTCAGTCAGGTGTTATAGGCATTATAAAAGAAATGTAGTTCCTGACTTCTAATAATCTCTACAAGTTAAGCAGAAATCACAGGTTTTGTTCCCTAAAACATAAATGAATTTCTACTTTATCTGGCTTCTCAGAGCTTTTATTTTTATATTATTTTTTATTTTAGATGTCAGGATCCTTAATTTTGTTGTTTAGTTGTTTCAGTTGTGTCTGATTCATCATGACCCCATTTGGGGTTTTCTTGGCAAAGATACTGGAGTGGTTTGCCATTTCTTCCTCTGCTTATTTTATGGATGAGGAACTGAGGGAAACGGGGCTAAGTGATATGCCTAGGACTGCATAGTTAATAGGTGTCTGAGGTTGGGTTTGAATTCATGAAGATGAATCTGATTCCAAGTCTCGTTCTCTATACGCTATGCCACCTAGCTGCCCCAGACTGGATCTTTAAACAGTTTAATTAAAAGAAGTAGAGGTAGGATTAGGGTAAAGACTTTTTTTTAACTTATAAATTGTGGAATTGTATTGCAATTGGGAAAAGAAATGGTGGTTCAATGGAAAGAATGTTGGACTTAAAATTCAAGGACCTACATTTGTGTAAGTCTCTGCCACTCACTACCTGTAGAACCTTGAGAGAATAACCTCTCTGAGCTTGATTCTTCATCTATAACATGAGATTGGACTAGATGGCCTTGAATAAGCCCCATTACAATTCTCTATCTTTGATCCTATGATCTTTTTAGAGAACAAGGTAAACTCATCAAGCTTTAATGTCCTCATTCCAGGAAGCATGCCCTAAATAATTTTACTGAAGGGTGTGTCCAGTCTGGCTAAGGATATAGTGATGCATGACCTTGTGCCTCAGAGTCATAGTTGCCCTTTGGTATTTTCTGTATCTACAGCTTCAGGCAGCTCAAAACCTCCTCAGTATGCAGGCTTTCTCATCAGACACAGGAAAAACCATTCCAGAAACACAAGACCCCTAATCCCCAGCTGTACTGCTCTTCCACAAAGAGGTCTCTACTGTTTCTCTTATTCTTCTGTCAACATCTCATCTTTGCAGTCACAGTATAAGGCCAATTTAGAGGCATCCACCTACAGATTCTGGGCCTCCCAGCTTTTATCTCCTGCCAGCAGGCATTCTTAAAGTGGGAGAGAAGCTGATTGGCAGCAGTTGCCTTCCTGTTCCCACAGCTCCACGGAGTATCCTCCCCACCCCCACTCCTCTACTGGTTTGCAATGGGAACAAGCAAGTGCTGAACTTGAAGTAGAAAGATTTGAGCTTGAATAAAGCCTCAGATGTTTAGTAGCTATGTAACACTGGGCAAATAACCACTCATCTTCAGTTTCCTCATCTTTCAAATGGTCATAATTATAGCGCCTACCTCGTAGAATTGTTGTAGTAAAGCTCAAATAGGAATGTATGTACATGTATATATGCATATACCTATATGTACGTATATATCTTTGCCAACCTTAAAAAACTATATAAATGTTAATTATTGTTATTATTATTTGCAAGGTACTCAGCTGGGCATTGAAAACACAAAGGCAAAAATGAGGAGGCAGATGAACTAAGCCTCAAAAGAAGAAGAAAATTCTAATAGGTTGAGATAATAAAGTAATGGGTTCCAGGCAAAGGAGATATAGACAGCCTGTGCAAATGAATCATCTTTGGTGGAATGTCAACTTAGAGGAATATCTAATGGTCCATTTGGCTATAATAAGATGCAATCTATGAAGGAAACTAATGCGAATAAAGCTGGAAAGATAAATTAGAAGAATGTTTTTGAAGATTTAAAATGTTAGGCTGGCAAATTTATATTTTATTCCAGATACAACTGGGAACCAGTCAAGGTTTAGGCAGGGATGTGAGAGGGCCAACCTAGAGATTTAGGAATATTACTTTATCTGTTGTTTAGGGGAGGATTGGGGAGAGGACAGGATGGAAACTAGGGCAGCTACTCCAGTAGTTTTGGTGAGTGGTGATAAGAGCCTATGAACTACAGTGGCAGCCAGTAAAGAGAAAAGGAAGGATATGAGAGAGATTGTGGAGGTAGAATAGACAGGACTTAGCAACTGAATAGATATAGGTTGTAGAAAAATTTAGGATGACTGATCGATCTTTTGAATCCAGATTCCTGGAAGGCTGTGGTAACTGAAACAGAAATTGGGAAGTTTCAAGGCAAAGTAGGTTTAGTTAGATATAGGGGAGAGGATAAAGAGCTCTGCTTGGATCATGTTGATTTGAAGGGCTGGTAGAAAGGTAAAGCAGAGAGTTGGAAATCAAGAGAGACACTGGAGATAGAGATGTAGAATTGATTATCATTTTGATAGAAGTGATTATTGAACTCATAGGGTATAATGGAATAATTCACGGAGAGAGTACAGAAAGAAAAGATTATGCTTCAGAGGAGGTGATAGATATGGAGCCAGCAAAGGAGAATGAGGGGAGTTCATGTAGGTAAGACCACTAGGAGAGAATAATGTCATGGAGAAGTGGGGTGTCAAATGCTGTTAAAAGCTACAGAAAAATTAAAGAGGGTTTGGAAGGGGAATAACGAGAGAATATAGAATAAAGGATCTTATAGAATAAATTCTTATTAGACTTATTAATTCTATAATTAATAGAATAACTAATTAGAATTAATTAAATTCTTTTAGAAATAAAAATAAAGGAAGAACCAAAGGCAGTCATTGGAAATGGAAGGGACAAATTTGGATTTGATATCAGGAAAACTCTAACCATTAGTGCTACCTAAAAGTATCATGAGCCCCCTCACCCTCAAGAGGATTAGTGGATTTTCCCTTCAATGAAGGTTTTCAAGGAGAGTTTTGATAACCACTTGTCAGGTTCAGTGCAGGGGTTCTTTTTCAGCTGTAGGTTAGACCAGGTAGTTTTTGAGGTGCCTTCCAATTCTAAAATTCTGTGATTTTATGAAAATAAGGATTGATAAGAATTCATTAGACCCATCAATTAAAAGATAATTGTCAATCTTGGAGAGAACTGTTTTAGATGACTGGTGTCACAAATCACATTCCAAGGAGATGGTGAATGAGCAGTTAGGAAACAGAAACTACCGAGACAACTTTCTAATAAAAAAGACGGCAAATGCAAGTTGTTGGATGGCAAGATATGGTATGATAGACTAAGGAGAAGCCAAGATTAAAAGATGCAGTGAAACTTTTCATAAGGATATAGTGGAACATTTTCATGCACAAAATACTGGATAGAAGAGAAAGGAAGAGAGGGTATGGTAAAGGAAAAATGAGAATAATTCTTAAGGAGAATACTCCCTAAGGAGATGGAAGGAGGGAGGATCAAGTACATAGGATGAAGATTTTGTATAGTATATTATATTATATAGTACATTGTATAGTACATTATATTATATAGTACGTTAAGCAATTTCCTCACATCAGTCTCTATTTTGTGGATGAGAAAATTGAGATTCAGGGAGGAAAGTGACTTGTTTAATATAAAAGCTCACAAGTAGAATTCCCTTACATATCACCATATCATATTGCCTCTGCTAACAAAGCTCAAATTTAAGATTCTTAGCCCAGTTTCTCCCAGGATAAAAAACAAAATTGGTTACTGGTTGTGATTGTTAGTTTTGTTTTGTTTTTTTAAACGGTGATACCTGAATTTGAATGAAATCTGAGAAGTTCTTCAATATTATTTTGCCACTAACTTGTTTCAAAATTTCCAGTCACTTCCCTTGGGCCTCAGTTCCCCTTCTTGCAAAATGAGGGGCTTGTATTAGAGCATCTCTCGGGCCTCTTCCAGCTCTAGCAGTCTATATGACATCAAATCTGGTCTGTTGCATCATCTTCCAGACTGCAGCAGAGGAGAGTAGGTGGGGATTGCAGCAAGGTTTCTCTTGAAGCTGCACTGGGTCCTGTAACCCACTAGAGGGGGCTCTGTGTGCACCCGGGGTCCTTCCCTTTGTCAGTATAGGCAACAGTAAAGCCCTCTCATTCCTCTGAAGCCTCATGCGGGAGATGGATTTAATTTTGAGCACAGGGCTATAAGGGAGGGGACTGCAAGGAAAACCTTTGTCATCCAGCAGCAGCCTCTGTTGTCTTTAATTACCGGTAGAGTGAAGGGGCTGTGTGCTGGAGAGGGCAGTGCCAGCCAGGTGTGGGCAGGGAAGGCGGCATCCCCAGTGCTCTGACAAGTGTGCGGCTGAGGATGGATGGGAGCGGACCCTCTGCAGATTAGCTGGGTGGACTTGGCATCCACAGACGGGCCACAGCGGAGGATCGCTCATGGATAAGATGCTCTAAGGAGGTAAGGCAGGCGTGGGCGTGGAAACGGCCAGGCTACGCATCGCATCTAGCTGTTTGGAATGTTATCCTAAAAATCTGTCCCATATTAGGTGATGGTAAGCTTCCATAGGTGGACATCTGACATTTTCAAACATTCGTCTGTGATGCATTTCCTCACCGTCATGGTGTTTTGTGCCTGTTCACAGAAATACCCAAAGATTGATGATAGTCTCATTGCGTGGCCCCATGAAATGAGCATCTCTGGGGTATAATCCCCCAGACTAGTCTGCATAAAACAGCAATAAATAATTTTCCTATCACAGAAGGGTGGATGAATGTTCGTTTTCATCTAGCTTTATCCCAATTACAGGTGAGTTTTTTGTTTGTTTTTAAAAAAAGAATATGTTTTTTTTTTCCCATCTGCCCTCCCCCATCTTTTAGAGGGTAAAAATTTGTGTTCAGTCTGGCTTGTGGCTTCAGGGTTTCTGCATAATTTACTCTTGGGGGATACCTCCTGTGTGCTTGGTAGCAACATACACAGAAACACACTTTACAGTTATTTCACAGACTAAGGGCCAGGGTCAGAAGGTGGTTGCTCTAAAACCTGGAAATATTTTGCCAAGAGAGACTGGCATATAATTGTGTTCTAAGTGCGTTTTCATTTTTCAGGACTCTCAATCACTCAGGGGGCCAGTGCCCATGAAAGTCATGACATTTTTGCTTATTCTTGAGGGCTTACTCCTCATTCTCCCCTTTTTATCTTCTCCCTCTTCCCTCCCCCCATTTGTTCCCCTTGGTACGTCTTCAAGGCAAGGGCAAGTATAAGCTTGTTTTGAAGCCAGTGAGCCTTGTACCTGGTGTCGGCCTTCTTCAGAATGCAGTCTATCCTATTGTCTTGTTTTCTTTCTTCCTCCCTTGTCCAAGTCCTTACCCGCCCAGTCAACACCCCGCCCCTCCAAGGAGAAAAAAACCATCACACAAAATAAAAAAGAACTATCCTTCATTTTTGACACACGATCATCAGCCATCTGTCTCATCTCTTTTCTCTGACTCCACTTGTGGTCTGCATTGTAAAGGTTTCACTGTCTCAGAATTGCTTTGTAGATAATATAAATTGAATTTCAATGCACTAAATTGGCATTTTAATGTTTTCCAAGTAACCCCAATGGAGGGATGTTGATACCACTTGGACAAGAGGCTTTTGGAAAAAGGCCACTTTAGAGATGTCAAGTTCAGCTATCTTCATGTTTTGTGTCAATACTTAAAAGTCTTCTGCAGATAAAACCGTAGTTCAAGCCTGTGTTTTAGAGGCCTAGTAGGTATTTAAATTGTACAATTATGGGTTTTGCTTTTGTTTCACTATTATAATTGAGAATTGATATTGTTTGGGGGCATGAATCAGTTGTTCAAAAGACCTGAATGAAAGTATTTCAGATGAAAATAAAAGGTCACTATGAAATTCCAGACTTGGAAGTCTTCCCTCTGCAATCTAAAAAATTTCTATTGATTATTTAAATATATTTTTCTGATTGTGCTTAAATAGGTTGTTTTTTTTAATAATTCCACCTGTTTTCATTTTTAATCAGGAGAGGGTCAGAGTTTCACAATACTCACCACTAAATATCTATCTTTTCCTTATACAGACCAAAAAAAAAATTTGTTTTAGATTATTTATAAATTAGAGCAAAGCAAATGTGTGTGTGTAAGCTTTTATGCAAAGCCACCAGAAAGCATGTGATCTTTCGTGATTATAAGACTATAATTTTTTTAATAGAAAAGACCTCTACACATAAATCTCCCCCCCAAATTCCCTCTCCAGCGCCCCCCCCAAAAAAAAACCCCAAACAATTATTTTGCCTAGCTAGGTTAGAAACAACCAAAGTCTATGATAGTCTATCTCTATGCCTATATTATAAAAAATGCAAAAAGCAAGCAAAATAAAAGTTAGTATATATGCCTTCTACTCTTATAAAGTTAGAATTTACGTTAGATGTTGGTTCAAGTACTATATTAGTTGGGAGAAATCATCTATACTTAGGTTCTTCCACATCAAATTCCTAGCTCAGTAATCACTTTTTAGAAGACTAATAAAATTTTAAATACAAAAGATGGCTTATACCCTGATAGGCTTATGTTGAATTGTCTAATCAGAATATTACTTCAGAGATCAGATGATCTATTCCCACTGAATGGTTATTTCTTTAAAAATTAGGTACTCATATTTTTTCCCCAAATAAATTTATATATGGCAGATCCATCCATTTCAGAGATGGTAAAATTAAATATTGTTAGAACTGAAGAGGGGCCTTGAGGTCATGGTCATTTAGTCCAACTAACTCATTTTACAGAACAGCTAATTGAGGCCTTGGAATAGCAAGCAAATGACTCATCCAAAGCCACACAGATGGATAGGACTAGAGTAGATCTTCTGATGACCAGTTCATTGCTCTTTCAATCTCTCCATGTTGACTCTCTAATGACTAAAATTAAGACCTTCTGCAATTAGGCAGCATATAACAAGTCTTTTGTAGATATAGTTTAGAAGAAACCTTTTTAAACTAGTCTAATGCTCTCATTTTAATTAAGTTTAATTTTGATTTTTGTTTTTTACTAATGCAGAACATAGAATATAAATGACTTGCCCAGGGTCATACCCAGTAGGGACAGGTGAATGAGCCTCGAGAAAGTGAGGACTGGTAAAGGAAACTATTAAAAATAAGTATTCACAAAATAATTCCAAATTTTAACATCTTGGATAAACTGCATATTATTTGTGAATTCATAAGTCAGACATTTGAATTACTTACTTCTCATCTCAGGGCTCAGTTTCACCTTTCTTTAAAGTAAAGTGATTGGACTAGATCTCTAAGGCTCCTTCCAGCTCCAAATCTTCTGTTCCTACACAGAACTGGGCAGATTAGCTTCTGACTAAGAATTCATCTGCATAATGAATCTATGCAAAATAAGATTGGAAGTTTCCATCTGTCAGGGTCCCATCAAAAGCTCAACTTCTAACACTCAGGCAAAGGGATAATCTCAGGAAGATTCCTATGAATAGAAGAGTCAAATCCAAGATGGGGAAATAGGGGAAGAGGAGAAGAGCTAGACATTTTAAGACCCTAAAGGAGTGTGTGTGTGTGTGTGTGTGTGTGTGTGTGTGTGTGTGTGTGTGTGTGTGTGTGTGTGTGTGTGAAACCCAAGAAAATACAGAGATTTGGAACTAGAGTTGTAGTAATAAGGGCTTTACCAACTCCAGATCTCTACACAGTCCCTGGCACAAAATAGGCATTTAATAAGTTTATTGATTAATTGGACATTCACAATTAAGATATCACTGTCACATATAGAAAAGCCACCACACTGCCAAAAGGCATTTCTACTTATCTAAATTGCAGTAATATTAATGATAGCATTTATAAAACACTTTAAAGTTTGTAAAACACGTTACAAATACTAAATCGTTTTATTCTCACAACAATCCTAGGAGTTAGGTAATATTAACAACCCCATTTTCCTAATGAGTCAGAGAGTTTAAGTGACTTACCCAAGGTCTCAAAGTTGGTAAGTGTGTGATGCAAGATAGAAACTCAGTTCTTCCTGACAGCATTGTCTGCTCTACTCTTGACTGTCAATCATTTTTATTGTTGTTATTCAGTCACGTCTGACCCTTTGTGATCCTATTTGGGAGTTTTCTTGGGAAAAATGCTGGAATAGTTTGCCATTTCCCCCCCCAGATCATTTTGCAGATGAGAAAACTGAGGCCAACAGGGTCAAGTGACTTGCCCAGGGTCACACAGCTAGTAAGTGTCTGAGGCCAGATTTGAACTCAGGAAGATGAGTCTTCCAGACTCCAAACTTGCCATTCACTGCACCATGAGCTGCTAGTCATAACTGTCTTAAAGGCCAAGTTCTAATGGTATATCCATTGGTATAAAAGGTAGATAAGTCTTTCCTTATCCACGAGGAGGAAATGATATCTGCTTCATTTTATAATATAATATATGTGTATATATAATCTATGTATATATCTATACATATACATATGTATGTATGTATATCTGTATATATGTATTTTTAGGTATTTGTCATATTTTATATTGAGACATTTGGATTCATGCCTTAGTTCCTCTATTAGACTGTATGTTCCTTGAAGGTAGTGACTGTTTTTCCTATATCTTGCATCCCTTAGCATAGTATCTTCCACATAACAGATGCATTATTAAGCACCACAAATAAAAATGGAATAAGTGCACTTTACCATTCAGAGGGTCATGAATAACAGAGTCAACCTTAGAGTCAGGGTTCAATAGGGTTCAATTCCTGCCTTTGACACATAGTAGCTGGGTGACCATAGGAAAGCTCCCTCAACTTCTAAGTGCCCTGAGCACCTCTTTAAGATCATGTTATAAACGAATTGCCAACTTGAACTGGTGGAGTGAGTCTCCATGCCAGAAGTTCCATACACTGATAAAACCATGAATCTAGAGCTGGAGCTCCCACTAATTTGATTTGAATTTTAGTTCCTTTTACTTCTACTAAAAGACTTTCACTCCTTTTCTTAGTTTCAAGTAAAAGAGTTCCCTAAGGAGAGTCATTAATGGACACATATAAATGAAAACATGTTTGCAGTTAGGAATGCAGAACCCACAAATCTTTTGTGGATGTCTGTTCAGTTACATATCACTTGCTAGTCCTTAAGAGGCAACAGGAAGGATGTCAGAATAATAACTGGCCTTGTAGTTGTGAAGATTAGAAGACTAATCCTACTTTATTCACTAGCTGTGTGACCCTGGGTGAGTCATTTGGTCTTTTTAAGCCTCACTTATGAGTATCCACTTGAATACTTTGAGCTATCTGGATGAGAGGACTATTCTACATATGATTGTAAATTCCTTAAAAAGCATCTTCTCTTGTTTGTGGTGCCATGTTTTGAGGTGCTCGATAAATACTCAGGGTCAATGATGAGATACCAACATCCCAGGATGTACTGTATCCACATATAATATAATTTTTCCTCCTGAGAAGTCTGGGGTTTGTTTACCTTCCTTGGTTTTTCTATTTGATTTCTCCTTGTCATCATACAGTGCCATTAGGCTAATCATGAATGTTGTGGAAACTTGCTTCCACTGAGAAGAAACTTGCTTCCACAAAGCAGTGACATTAAAAGTTTTCCTTGCATCTTTGAGGTGCTCTGGGGACTTTTTGTTTTTGTTTTGTGTTTTGCCTTTTGAGTACTACTAAATTGTAAGCTCCTTGAGGGCAGAGACCATGTCTTGTTCATCTCTGTATCTAACACAGTGTCATGCACATGGGCATTGTGGGGTGGAGTGAAAGCATGGTTGAGATTACCATCAATTTTCACCTACTGGACTGTTTATTCATTCTTTGGATGCTTCTTGCATTGCTAATCTCTTGGGGGTTCTTGGAAATGGAATTTATCTATCTGCGGTATCAGTGTGCTTCCTTCCCTTTAAATCACTTTAGGATTTAGAAATCTAGTACCTTTTTTGAATAACACAGTTACTTCTCAACCCACATTCTTATTTCACACTATACTTTTTCTTGTAATAACCACAACAACATACTTAAACAAAATCATTCTATATGGCTGCCTCTACTGACAGAATATAGAACATTCCATACTTGTAGTTCTTCACCTCCTTACTAAAAAGAAAGAAAAAGTTCCATTAGTCACCTGGAAACCGTAACGTTCATGCATTTGATCTATGTTGTCTTTTAATGTTGTCTTCTGGTTCTGCTTTCTTCACTATGCATCGATTCATGCAACTTTTATCATACCTTCTCTGAATTCCTCACATAAGTTGTTCCTTCAAATGCAAAAACATTCATACACTACAGTTTGCTTACTCATTCCTAAAGTGATGAGTCCTTAATTTTTTAAAAAAGCATTTTGCTACTACAAAGACTGCTGCTTCAAAAAGCATTTGCCAAGTTCTTACTATGTAAGAGACTTTATGCTGAACACTAGGGATGCAAGGAAAGGTTAAACAACAGTCCCTGCCCTTGAGAAGCTTATATTCTAACAAAGGAGAGAACACATAAATAATTAGGTAAATACAAAGTATTGGGGAAGAGGGGGAATTTCAGAGGTCTTAATGGGGTGTGAGGGAACTAGGAAAGGCCTATAGAAAGTGGCATTTGAGCTAAGACTTGAAACCAAGGTATAGAGATGAGAGGACAGAGCATTTTAGCCATGAGAGATGGCCAATGCAAAGGCATGGAGACTGCAGATGGAGTGTCATGTTTGAGGAACTGCAAGAAGGCATTATTGTGGATAATAATATAATCTTTGTGTGGAGTGCTTGGAGGATAACTCAAGTATAAGAATATCTAGAAGACAAACATTCTTAAGGAAAGTGAGGAAGGAGCCAGTTATGAAAAGTGTTACATGTCAAGTAGGACTTTTTTTTTTTTTTGCTTTTTCGAGGGCAATTGGGATTAAGTGACTTGCCCAAGGTCACACGGCTAGTTTTTGTGTTAAATATCTGAGGCCAAATTTGAACTCAGGTCCTCCTGACCCCAGAGCTGGTGCTCTATTCACTGCACCACTGAGCCACCCCTAAAAAGGGCTTTTTATAGGGTGTCCCAAAAGGTTAAGCTTTAGTAACTTAATGTTCCACTAAGCCTTTTGGGATGCTCTCTATTTGATCTTAGAGGAAGGGAGATCATGAATACTCAAAACAAAAAATAAATCAGAGACAGAAGCAAGAAGAAGCACCATGAAGAGAAAAATGTCATCTCATCAGTCTCAAAAAAAAAAAAAAGAATACCATAAGAGTCACAGGTAGGACCGTATCAAGACAGCAATAATAAATTAATTCAGCAACATAAATACTTTGCCCAGCCCAGAAAACCAAAAAGGTAGGTAAAAACCCAGGAAAAAACAGTTTTATAAAAATCTAGAGGAGAGAGAATATTCTACAAACAGGTCAAAAACAAAATAGATTGAGAAAAAGCTATGTTAGTTTGGCGACTAAGAGCTAGTTGGTCACCTAGGACAGAACAGTTTCACTTGAATGATGAACTTAGAAATGAGATTGCAGAGGGTTTAGAATTGAGAGGAGAGGATGTGAAAATGTAAAAAACGTTCCCAGGGCAGTTAGCCAAGAAGAGAAGGAGATAGTGGGGAATGGTAGGATGGTATGAGTAGGAAACAGGTAAAGGATAAGGAAGGGTGGTATGTGTGTAGGCAGCATAGGAGTCAGTAACTAGGGTGAGACTGAAGAGTAGAAAGAAAATAGTGTTAATATTGAGGGCAATCTGATCAAAAAAGTAGGAGAAGGTGGGATCAAGGGAACATGTGGAAGAATTGCCTTTGAGAAGGAAAAGGGCCATTTCTCTACAAGAAAATTTAGTGAGAGGATGAGGGAATGTCTGAGTGGTGTGAAAGGAAGAAGAGGGGAGAACACGGAGTTTTCTAGGAATGGTCCCCTTTTTTTGGCAAAGTATGAGGTGAGGTCCTCAGCAGAAAGGGTGCCATGGGAGGCTTGCAGAGAAAGAATATGTGGAAAGCAGTTGTGGAGAGAGAGATTTTCAATCAATTTGATAAGGTTAGAATGATTACCTATGCTGCAATGAGGATTTCATTTAAATTAGATATGAAAAGGATGGAGTTGACACAACTCTAACTAGGTGAGAACATATCCCAATTAATAAGTAACTCATAGATCTTGAACTAAGTACAAAAAGCATTTGAAACCGTGAGAAGGAACTGTCCGAGAAAGAGGAGGGTCTGGTAATCAAAGGAGAATCTTTCAGCTTTGAAGGTTCTGGATGATGTTGGACTTCCCATTTTCCAATTGACGTCCTAGCATCATATCCCAGGGTATACCTAAATAGAGTTATGTATCAGCTGTTCACATCAGTATCTTAAATAGCATCCCCAGATTCGCTGGTGCATCATTGTGAGATAAGAATGAAGTGAACATATACTTTTATAATGATTCCAGAAAAGAAACAATATCATGTCTAAGGGTAACATCTTAAGCACCCCCAAGAGTGGGAGGAAAGAACTTTGGTCAATCAGGAGCTTACCCCCTTTGCCTCATGTACTCTCTAATCTTGATTTTACCTTCCCCTAGATTCTATATATACTTTTGGGAGAGTGGGTCACAGGTTGGGGGAAGGGGACAGAGTTTGGCACCAACTGCTTTTACTGTATCACTTAAGTACATGCCACTGTGTAAGAGCTAAGTAAGGCTAGCTGACAAAATGATTCTTGTTGATAATCTTGGGTGAAAACATGTTAATGGAAGCTAGAGTCAAAGTCACTAGAGAATGCCTCAGGTGTACCCCCATACTTTCCAAGCTGGCAAAGACAAAGGATAAAATCGGTCAACGTTGGAAAGATGGTGAGAAGTTAAACACATGAATATAATGTTTGTAGAATTGTGAATTGGTCTAGATGTTCTAGAAATTAATTTGGGATTATGCTCCTGCAAAATTGCTAATTAGTTTATAGACTTTGACTGAATGACTCCCACTATTTAACATATATCTCAAAGAGGGTTAGAAGGAAAAGAATGGCCTTGGCTTTAAGAGAGAGATGTAGCTAGCCAAGTTTTGGGGACCCAGCTCATTCAGTGGGAGCAAAAGTTGGGATAAGGATGTCCCCAGAGCTTATTTGGGCTATGATACAAATGTGATTTTTTTAGTAGACCTAATCAGGACAATTTTGTGGTTTCCCCAAGCTCCTTTTGGCAACAGGTGAATAAGAAAAAAGGAGTTGATTGATAGGAATAATTCAGAGTTGGGATTTGGTAAGGTGGGTTCAGTGATATAAGACATAGAGGCCAGGAGTTTTAGAGAAAAGTATAGGGGTTTGGCATGTCACTAAGGGGTCAAGATAGGGAGGGTGCAGTCAGTCCAGAAGTGATAGCCTAGAAAAGAACTGAGGATTGGAGTGTACAGAAGTCATGGTGAAGACAAAAAATACAGTTAGGGGTCATAAGACATAGAGAAAGAGGAATCATTCATTTCCTTATAACCCCCTTCTCTGAGATATATGTTAAGTAGGAGGAGTCATTCAGTCAAAGGGTATGAATATGAATTATTTTGCTTTTTTTTGCATAGGTCCAAATTGATTTCCACATCCAAACCAATTCACAATTCTACAAACTGAACACCCACAAGAATGAATTGTGCCTGACTTTCGTGTGTCTGATTTCTCATAGCCTTTCCAACATTGGTTAATTTTATCCTTTGTTTTTACCAACTTGGAATGTATGATGTAATATCTTTGAGTTGTTTTAATTAGTATTTTAATTATCATTAGTGATTTTTAGTATTTTTCACATAGTTAATATATTTTTTCTTTTTGAAACTTTTTACATCTCTCACTACTTATCTACTGGAGAATATGTTTTAGTTTTATAAATTTATGTCAGTTCCTTACATATCCTGGATGTCAGACTTTTATAAGATATTCAGTGTGATTTGTCTTATTTTGCCAATTGCTAACTTCCTTCTTTGTCTTAGCTGTATTAATTTTATTCATGAAAAAAGGAGTCATTTTCACTTTACCCCAGAATTTATTGGGAAAATGTCTCATGCTTCTCCAAAGCAAATACTACTAGTTCTTGATTTTAAAGAGGTACTTTTAAGAAGTACCCCTCTATGACTGTATTTTAAGAGGATTTTTAAAAAATCATATATGATTGCTATGGTTTATCAAAGTTTTTTTTTTCTGTTTTTGTTCAACCAATCATTACTTATTAAGGACCTACTATATGTTTAGTACTGTACTCAGTGCTAAGCAAATAGTAGGTATTTACATAAAAGCAAAATAGTCCCTTTTCTCAAAGATCCCATATTCCACAAGGAAGAGGGGGAGGGAGGGACATGTATTGATGTAATCATACGAATTTGTTGTTTATAGGATTAATTATGCTATTTTCTCCATGTTGAACCATCTGTGCATATCTGTTATAATTCCAACATGAGATTAATAAACACTTTTCAATATATCATTATAATCTCTTTGCTGGAAATGTATTAAAATATTTTGTGTCAATATCCATTAGTGATAAAAGGTATCACAACATAATGTATAGAAAGTCTGCCACAAAGTTCTGAAGATTTGAGCTCAAGTTCCACCTCTGAAACATACAATAAGACATTGAACAAAGCACTTAATCTCTTAGTACTGCTTAGGTAACTTTCTAAAATGTTAAGCTTCAGAAAAATTGATCATCTGCATTGGTGGAGGGAGTTTTCTTACTGGGAGTTCCTTACACAGATGAAATTTCAGGTCAAGAAAAAATTAGTAGTAATATTGTGTGATTTTTTTTCTCTGCTTTATCACTCCCTGGTTTGGAAATTTACACCTTGTTTTTCTTATAGAACACCTTCTTTTTAATTATTGAGAATAACTTGTAATATAGTTGCTCTTTAAATGTCTGATAGAATTAATTTCTAAATTCTTCTGGATGAGATAAGTCCTCTTTCTTTAAGGCAGTGAAAAAATTAATTAAAAGGTGTTCTCTCACGGTGTTGTTTGCTTTAACAAAAGTCTCACTTGTAAGGGATTTAAGTAAAAGAGAAAAGATTATCTTGATCCAAGAACACAGATGTTTCCTAAGTACTGCTTATGCTTTCCTTTTTTCTCCCCCTTTTCCTATTGAACTGATAAAAGTTTTGAAGGAGGAAAGATAAGGATATGGAAATCTATTTTTAAATACAATAATTTATTCTTCAACAACTATTTGTTAAGCTCCCACTGTTTGCCATATGATGATCAGTTGAAGCAATCTGGATATGTTTATTCTGCAGAAGAGAAGATTTAGGGAGGGACTGGATAGCTGCCTTCAAGTGTCTGAAGAGATGTCATATGGAGGTGGGATTAGACTTCCTCTGCTTGGATCCAGAAAATTAGGAGCAGCCAGTGAAAGCTGCAAAAAAAGCAGATTTAGCCTCCATCTAAAAGAGGTGTACCACTGACTGTGTGTACCAAATACTCTAAAAGAAAAATCTTCCTAATAACTAGAGCTTTCTAAAAGTGGCATTAGACGCCTTGGAAAGTTTCCACTCACTGTAGATCTTCAGACAAAAGATGAATGACCAGTTGTTGGGGACATAGGGTGTACTGTTGTTTAAGCATGGGATGGATAAGTTACTGTCTGAGATTCTGTGATTCTACAAAACCTCTCTGCTAGTTTTTAGGAGAGTTATAAATGTTGTTGTTATCATAGGGCTAGAGATCTGTAGTTGTATCTATACTGGGAACTCCCAGATGAGGAAAGTCTCTCTTTTGGAGCAAATCTCCTCTGCCACTTACTGTCTTAGAAAGTAACATAGAGCACTAGGAGGTTAAATGACTTGCCCAGGGACATACAGACAGTATGTAAGAGAGGCAGAACTTGACCAGAGCTCTTCCTGGCTTGGAGGTCAGTGCTAACTCTAATGTGGATGGTCAAGGATGAGCATCAAGGGGTCTATAGCACACCTGACAAACTGGTTCATAGTTTCATAGTATTTGGAATGGAGCAGATCTCAGAGATTACTTAGTCCATTTACATTCCTCATTTTGGGGGAGCTACCAGGGTCCCACAAAAAATTATGAAGTTTCTTCTTTGGTACCCATTGAATATCCCTTTCTAGTCCCTCTTTTATCTCCAGTTTCTTCCATAGTTCAGCGGCCTTATATTGTTCTCTGCTGCCCAAAGTTCCCTATTTTAGCATTTTATCCAAAGCTTTAACTGTCCCTTGAAATGCCTGGTTCTCTCAATTATCCTTCATATCCTCAGCTACCCCACCTACATTTAAAGTGTGTTAAGGCTTGCAAAACATTGCTCTCACAACAGGCAGGTGGTGTCTGCATTACTACACCCATTTTACAAATGAAGGAAGTGAAACTAGGAAAAATTAAATAACGGCCCTATGGTCATACAGCGAGTAACTGTTAGGGACACCGACCATGTGTACCAAGTACTCTAAGTACCCAGTATTTCTTCCATGCCACAACCCCTAGCTTAACAGAACAAAACAAAACTGAGAAATAACCATCAAATAAACCTCTTAGTTCTTCAGGGCCAGGTTGTTAGTTGGGTGGGAGGGAAACAATCTTATTAAACCAACCCACACTATCTGTACCAAGGTCCCAGATTGTCAGTCATACTGGAAGCAAGACCAGATTTACCAGCAGCCTTTTGACTGAGGCCAAGTTTTACAGAACAAATCCTTTTATTAAGGGATTTGTTTTGTGAAGTTTGGATTCAGTCAAAGGGCCTCACGTACTTGAGGCCCTAGAGGGTGACCTGTAGCCTTGAGGCCCTGGGTTCCCTATCCCTGTCCTGGTAGAAATGGCTCTGGATTTGGAGTCATATTGCCTGAGTTCCAACCCTCATTCTATTTTTGCTCTATGACATTGGACAAGTCACTGCTACTCTCTAAGGCCTTGGTTTAATACTACGTAAAACATTGGAGGGAATTGGAAAGGAGAGGGAGAAGGGTGGAACCAGACAATCTCTAAGGTCCCTTACAGCTCTAAATCTAAATAAATTTATAATTCTCTTATAATAAGTCAGTGAATACTTGCACACACATGTGCATCTTTTCATTAAGGCAAAACATGTGGGGTTGAACTTCTTTGCTCCCACAACCCCTCAGGTAACTCTTGTAACATTTCTTTTTTCCTTCAAGGTTGTCTTTGATATGTTGCACAAATTAGGACTCCATGTGGATGTTGGCTAAAAAGCAGAATTTATTGACAAAAGGAAATGAGAGAGAGAGAGATTGGTTGTAATGGTTTCTATTCATTTGTATCGAGCCCCATACCCACAGGCTTCAATCTATCAATGAAAACTGAGAGAAGGACCAATGCCCCAGATTCTTAAAAAGAGGTGGCCTTGGTGCTTGGGGTAAGGGTAGTCAATTTGGAGACTGAGGACCTGGATCTCAATCCCAATTTTGCTACTCATTGCTTTTGTGACGCTGGTCACGTCTCATTTTACAAATAAAGGACCTGAGACCCTCCGGGCTCTTAATTTTTTCATTTATGAAATGGAGTGATACGTGATCTCTAATATTTCGTCAATTTCTAAATTCTAAGAACAGAGAACTGATGATTCAGTTCTGCCAAATAAATAGCTAATTTCCCCTCATATTTGAAACCATCATTGTTTTCTGTCCACTGCATACTGGTATCCATATCAGCAACCAATAAATGGTGCTGAAATACATGCCAAAAGTCATGCATTTGCCACCAGTGCACTGTTTGATTTGACCAAGGGGCTAAAACGTAGCAAAAGAACTCATCTCACCAAGCTCAGATATTCATTCATTTTCCCTTAACCTTGTGGGGGAAAAAATTCTTATGCAGCTTTCCTGTTCATCATCTCAGCAGTTCCTTTAAACCAGTTTAATTTGTATGATTAGAATCAGGCTTAAATCAGGTAGAGATACTTAATAGCTGTGTGACCCTGGACAAGTCACATAAGGAATCAGTGTGGTACAGTAAAAAGAGTGCTAGATTGAAAGTCATAGAAATAGGTTTCAAATCCCAGATCTGTTGCTTATCACCTGTGTGACTTTGGATAAGTCACTTCTTCTCCCTGGGCCTCAGTTTCCTCATTTGTGAAAGGAATGGGTGGGACTTGACCTCTAAGGTCCTTTCTAACTCTGTCTTTGATCCTAGGATCCTCGAGCCTTATTCTTTCATCTGGAAAATGCACTAACATCCCTCAGAGGTCACCTTTGTTATGTTTCACAAATTAGCAATTAATGTGGAGATGTTTATGAACCAGTCTTGTTTGAAGTTTAGCTCATTTTGGGGGGTTTTACTCATTGTTTGTCTAATGAACCATTATTATTCATAAATTAATACAATTTCTCCATCTCCCTAGACTGTTAAAGTTATTTAAATTTTTCAAAATGGGATGCTAATAATTTTATTTCATCTTTCATTAGATACTGGCATTTTTTTTAACAGAAGAAGAAAAAAGGGTTCTGGTTATACTGCATTTTCTATGATGTCATGTCTTCTAAGCAAGTGTCTGGGGCTATTTTTCCATGCATATTAGTGTCATAGCTTCTCAGTCCACACATTCTTATCTTTATACTTATAACAGAGGTCTCTGTTCCACTCCTATAGCTACATTCACCTGTCATCCTTCCTTTGGGACTGTTTGGCTTATCTTGTGATGTGAATACATTCGGGAGTCAGAGCTCTGTTTGTTAGAACTCAGGTCTCAATGTATCTGTCTGTGCTTTGGTCCTCAAGGTTTCCCCACAATTGTCTTTAGTCCATTTATGTCGTGTTCACCAATTTATACAAACAAGCCATTCCAACCCAACCAGTAGTCATTAAGTGTAAACTTACATTCGAGGCACAGTGTTTGGTGCTGGGGATACAAAAATAAAACAAAAAAATAGACTGCTATCAAGGAGCTTACCTTCTATTAGAAGAACGAAACACATAAAAAATGATAAGTTTATTTATGATTATTAGGGGAAAGAGAGAGAAGTAACAACTAAGCAGATAAAGAATGGCTTCTTGGGGCAGCTAGGTGGTGCAGTGAATAGAGCACAGGCCTTGGAGTCAGGAGGACCTGAGTTCAAATCCGGCCTCAGACACTTAACACAAAAACTAGCCTGTGACCTTGGGCAAGTCACTTAACACCACTTGCCCTGCCCTCCCCCCTCAAAAAAAAAAAAAGAAAGAATGGCTTCTTATAGAAGATGGAACATGAGCTGAGCCTTAAAAGAAACCAGTGATTCTAAGAAGGGGAGAGGGAGAGTACCATCAAGGCACAGGAGACCACCTCTACAAATATACAGAAATGAGGATATTTGAGAAATATTGAGTTTGAGGAACAGCAAGTACACCTATTTGACTAAAATGTAAAGTGTGTGATAAATATGAAAAATATGAAATAAACCTGAAAAGGTAGGTTGGATCCAAGTCCAAAGGACTTTAATTAAATGTCTGTCTGAGGAATTAGGAGGCATGTTATGTTGCAGCTATACCTGGAGTCAAGGAGACCTGATTTCAAGTCCAGCTTCAGACACTTATTATCTGTGTAACCCTGGAAAAGTCATTTAAACTCAGTTTTCCTCAATTTTTCATCTGTAAAATAGGGGTCCTTAAAGTTCCCACCTCCCAGGGTTGTTGTGAGGATAAAATGAGATAATATTTGTAAAGGGCTTTGCAAAACTTGACATATTATATAAATGCTAGCTACTACTACTACTATTGCTATTATCTTAGAGTCAATAGAGGACCACTGAATACTCTCAATCGGGGAAGTAACATTGCTGGACTTGTGCTTTAGGAAGATTATTTTGGCAGCTTTGTGGATGATGGGTTGGGAGAAGAGGAGAGACTGGAAGCCAAGTGTTCTACTAGGAGGCTGTTGTAAAATAACCTACACTAGAGGTGAGGAAGGAAATTTAAACTAGGATTTTAACCATTTGAATGGAATGAAAGGGAAAGATGTCATGTCTCCTAAGACATGACATATGTTTCTTAATTCTTCATTAGTTCACTGTGTGTGCGATCTCATCTGTTTGGCTTCTGTGTCTACCAGTAGAGACCATAACCCTTCTGTGCTTTGGTAGGCTATTCTCGAAGGGCTGGGGTCAAGAGAAATAATTGCTAGGCTGGCAACTGTTCTAGTTACAAACCTTTCTATGCTTATTAAGGATGTTTCTTGGACAATAGATGAGCAATCCATTGCTGGGCCCTTTGTAGGAAATTTGAGAGCTCAGATTCCACTGGCCCAAACCTTGAGAACCTCTATGCACCCCAATGAATGTATATAGTTAGAGTCAGAAACCAAGATTTTAAAAAATCCAATAAAAGACTTATGATTTATTGATATTAAATTTCATCTTCTTAGATTTGGCCCAATATTATAGCTTGTTGAGATATTTTTGGATCCTAACTCCTCCAATAAGTTAGCTATCTGTCCCATTTTTGTGTCATCTACAAATTTCCTGAATACACCATCTATGCCTTTAATAAAGTCCTCCCTGGTAAATTGTTGAACAATGTAGGCTAATGCTGTGATGGAAAAATTAGTGACTTGAAGACTGAGAATGTGGGTTCCCATTCTAGCTCTGTGGTTTACTGCCTTCATTGCCTGGGGCATTTAATATTATTGTGTAATTTATTATTATAATTCTCTGTTCTAGAGGTCTAGCAGACATCCCTAGGGTTCCCAGTTTGTATCCTTTTTTTTTGAGGGAATACAATGCTGAAGCTTTCAAAGGCAGATGTAAAAATCATCTTAAAGATACTTTCAAAATCACAACAATAATAGTCCACAAGGAATATATTATGTAGGATGATATGATATCTACACATACAATCAAAATCTACAAATGGATCATAACTACATGAGAAGTACAAACAAAGTAAAACATAAAGGCTGTGGGGGGAAAAGAAGATCATCCTTGGTAGGCTTCCTGATGTTGTGGCACTTGAGCTAGGATTGAAGGGAAGGACACATGGTGAGAGTAAGGGAGAAGGGTGATTGACAGCATTCTAGACATAGGGAACGATGGTTACAAAGACATGGCAGTGGGAAAGCCTAGAGCATATACAGGGAGTGGGGAGCAGTACAGTTTGGTGGAATGAAGGAAATTTTATGAAGTGAAGTAGGAAAGAGACATCCTATTTATAGGGCTTTGCATACTACTGAGAAAGTTAGATTATTTTTCATAGACAATGGGGAGCCATTAGAGGTTTTTGGGCAGAGTGGCTCTGTGACCAGACCTATTTATAAGAAAAATGAAGTTGGTGGAGACATGAAGAATGAACTAGAGAGAGCAGAGGAAGGAAGATCTGTTAGGAAATTATTGCAGTAGTCCAGGTGGTCATAAGGACCTAAATGGTACTTCTAAGTGGCAACAGAGATGAGTTGATTTGAGATTTGAAAGGAAAATAGAAAATAGGTGAAATAGCTTTTGTAAATTCTTGCAATCATTGTTACTTAAAAACAGAATCATATAATTTTGGAATTGGAATGGACTTCAGAGGCCATATAATTCAATTCAGAGCTAAATGACAACCCCAGCTCTAATATCCCCCGCAAGTGTTCCAAAAATAAGACTCTTTTCATGAAGAGCTACAGTGGGAAGGGAGTATAATGCCTGCTATGTACCAGTTGCTGTGCTAAGCATTTTTACAGATGTTATTTTATTTGATCCTTACAATATCCCTGTAAAATAGGTGCTATTGTTATCACTTCTATTTTATGGTTGAGAAAACTGAGGCAAACAAAGGTTATATAACTTCCTCAGGGAAATTTGGCTAGCCAGTGTCAGAGGCTGGATTTGAACTCAGGTCTTCCTGACTCCAGACCTAGCACTTTATCCATTGTACCACCAGCTGACAGCTACATGTATGGTCTGACTATAGAAATTATAGAAGGGACACCCACCTTCTTAGTCCTAGACACTGTACTTTTCAGTTCAGTTTAAGAATGCATTAGCTTTCTTGGATACTGTATCCCACTTCTACTCATATTGATCTATAGTCCACCAAAAAAAAAACCTCATCCTTTTCATATGTACTATAGTCTTGTCACCCTCCAGTTTGGACATGTTAAGTTCATTTTTGGACCAAATATATGATTTTATATTTATATCCTTCTTCAGGGCTAAAGCCATCCGGGGAGCAAACAGCTGCCCTTCCTTCCCCCCTTTTAGTTATCTTTCTAGATGTCATTACACTCATAACTTTACTGTTTGTTATTCCACAGTTGGTTGAAAGTCTATATTGAATATATTTTTTATTTTAAAACAAATGAAGAATCAAATGTTTTTAACTGTTCCTTGGATGTTCCATCTTTTGGTGTTTGTAGTTCTTTTAAAAATAGCTTAACTGTATTCACACTTGCCTGCAGAATATCAGAGCATTCCCAGGGAAGTGTGAGGGTTTGAATATTCAGTTCAGCAACTGACTAAAAGAATGTGCATTCCTATTTGGTTTTTATATCTTCCTTCATCTATTCTTGAAACACTTGTTCTAGAAGTATTATAAGTGCAAAAGGGTACATAATCCTCATTAAGATCCTTTTGAAATTAAAAAAAAAGGTTAACTTTTTATAACAGACTGTAAGATAGAAACAAAACCAAATCCTTTCTCCACAGATAAAATGCACTGTAATTCCCTCCATCCTCCATGTGACACAAAGGATCTTTTCACATACAGAAGTCATATTTCAGTTGCAACCAAATCTGAAATAAGAATGCACTGAAATGAGAATAACCTGATCTATTTGCCCTGAATTTTATTTAATACATTTATTTGCTGCCTTCTATATATGCAGCTCTATACAAGTCACTTCCCATTCTCTGGGTCTTGGTTTCTCCAAATGAAGAAAAAAATGAGAGGTTGGACTACAAGATCTCTAAGAGTATGTTACAGCTAGATTTCTGACTTTATCAAGATCCCTATGTAAAGTACTGTAAAGGTACTTTTCAACTCATGCTATGTCTGCTTTGGCTCTTCAATGATAAAATTTCTCTATCAGTTTTCTATTTTTGGCATGGGACCTAAGTGATTTTTAAAAACATGTAACTATTTTCTAATCTTCAGGGTATACACCATGATAACAGCTCAGAAAGATAATAGGACTGAATTTTAATCAAAGCATAATGTTAGAAGGGCATGATAGTTCCACTACACCCTGCCCTGACCATATCTAAAGTGTTATTTCAGTTTGGGGTGCTTATCCAGTGTAGAGGAAGTGAATCAAATCCATCTAATATGAGAACCAGTTAAAAGAACTGGTGATAGTTTAGCTTGGAGAAATAGAGCCTTTAGTGGGAGCTAGAGATGGGGATTTCTGTCTTCAAATATTTGAAGGGCTAGCATGTGGGAAAGGATTTAGAAACAGGACTTTTAAAGTTTTTGTGTGACTTAATATGGACCTCTTTTCAGAATGCTTTTAAATGCACAAAATAAAATCCATAGATTAAAAATGAAAGTCATAATATGGACATCATCTCATAATATTTTAAGTACATAAAAGAAAATACATAGGTTACAAACAAAACCAATTATATTGAAATAGTTTCCAAAATATTTTTTAAAAAGTTAATGGACACCAAGGATATGAACTCTTGTTTTTAAGAGTTATTCTGTTTGGCTTCAGAAGGCAGAATGAGAGCTGATAGGTGGAAGTTACAGAAAGGCAGACTAGTTCAAACTAAGAATAAACTTCCTAAAAAATTGGAGTTGTCCAAGAATTAAATGGGACTTCTCTGAGTTAATGACTGGTAATAAGTTTACTGTCAGTGAAGATGTTTGCAGATGACCCTTTGTCAAGGATATTTTGATAAAGGGTAAAGGGGGATTCTTACTTAGCTGTAGGTTGGACTAGGTAACCCCTGAGATACCTTTCAGCTTTCTGATTCTCTAAGATTCCCTGCCCTTCCCTTCTCCCCGCCTCCCTCTCTCCCTCCTTCTCTCCCTCTCACTCTCTCTCCCTCCCTCCCTCTTCCTCTCCCCCTCTCTCTCCCTCCCTCCCTCCCTTCCTTCCTCCCTCCCTCTCTTTCCTCTCTCCCTCTCTCTCCCCCCTCTCCCTCCCTCTCTCCCTCTCCCTGTCCTCTCCCTTCCTCTCTCCCTCCTTTTCTCACTCTCCCTCCCTCCTTCCCTCTCTTTCTCTCCCTCTCCCTCCCTCTCCCTTTCACTCTCACTCTCTCCCTCCCCCTCCCTTCCTCCCTTACTCTCTCCCCCCTCCTCCCTCTCATTCTCTCCCTTCCCCTTCCTCCTTCTCTCTCTCCCTCCCTCCTTCTCCCCTTCCTTCCCCTCTCTGGGGCTGAGTCTCCTTATCTTGAAAGTGAGAGTATTGAACCATCTTAGGTCTTTTCCAGCTCTAAATCCTCTGATCCTACAATGCTATGATTATCTGAAGCAAGAATGGTGAGGGTGGGAGAAGTTTCTCTTATCCTTTTTTGGTATCAGATGGCTGAGTATTCATACTAATTATCTCGGCATCCCTTTATTTAGAAGTTCTCCTCCTTCACTCCTAACACCACACTTCGGAGATTTTCAGCATGCTCATTTGCCTCCTAAATTAGCTACATCTGTTACCATAGTTATGCAGCATACAGTTTAACTCCTTGCACGCTTGTTACATCCTTGTTCTGATTGTGCCCACATTCATTTTTAATTTTTGCCATAATCATCCATGGTAGCCAAGACTTCTGGAATCCTGTCATTGTAGGGAAAGTTCTCTATATGGTAAGCTGAAATATACCTCTAAGTGATTTCTGTCCATTGGCCCCACTTCCATGTGCCCCCTCACCCCACCCCAGGGTCAAGAAGAACAAATCTAGTTCCCATTCCGTATTTCAGTGCCTCACATATCTAGCCCCAACCCCCAAAACCCCCAGTCTCGACTTTGGTTCCTTTATATAATCATCATGTTTGACTCCCTCTCCTGTTGCCTTTTCTCTAAGTGGAACAGAAGGGTTCTTAACTTGGGGCCCATGAATTTGTTTAAAAATGTGTGTGTGTATGTGTATGTGTATTTTGAGAACTATTCCATCATAGTTGGTTTCTTTTATAATGTTTTGTATTTTATGCATTTAAAAATATTATACTGAGAAGGGGCCCATAGGCTTCATTAGTCTTCTAAAAGGGTCTTGGACAAAAAAAGTGGAAAACTACTGCTCTGGATGTATTTTCTTTTTTTTTGCTTTTTTGGAAAGCGATTGGAGTTAAGTGACTTGCCCAAAGTCACATGGCTAGTAAGTGTGTCGAGTGTCTGAGGTTGGATTTGAACTCAGGTCCTCCTGACTCCAGGTCCGGTGCTCTATTCACCTGGATGTATCCTGAAAGGGGAAATGAAGAGTGAAACCATCAGTTCCATGGTTTCAGTCATTAGACTTTTATCAATATTATCTAAGATTTTGTTATATTTTTTGGCTACTACATCATACAGTCAACTTATTTTGTGTTTGCAGTCTTCCAGAACAGGGATGGGGAACCTGCAGCCTTTGTTCTGTGAAGTTTGGATTCAGTCAAAGGGTCACATCTGAGGACCTAAAGGGTCATACTTGGCCTTGAGGTCACAGGTTCCCCACCCCTATCCTAAAACAATTTAATCTGTCTTTTTACGTGAACTGCTTCCTAGTCATGTCTTTCTATCCCTTTTAGTGCAGTTTGTTTTTGAAACCAATCCTAGTTCTTCATTCATGCCATTCTACTTTTCCAGTCCATCAATGTTTTTAAAAATTTTAATTCTATTATCCAATTCTGTAGCTATCCCTCCTAGCACTTGCAGATTTTATAAGCTGGCCATCTCTACCTTCCCCAAGTCAGCCATTATGATTCTAATCCCAAACATCCAAGAATGAAGCTCACTAGAAACATTTTTCCATGTTGATAGCAGCTCTTTAATCACCACTTTTTGTTGTTCTGTCTCTTCAGTTGTTTCAGTTGTGTCCAACTATTCGTGACCTCATTTGGGGTTTTCTTGGTAAAGATATTGGAGTGGTTCACCATTTCTCCTTCTCTGAGTCATTTTACATATGGGAAAAAGGAGGTAAACAGGGTTAAGTGACTTGCCCAGAGTCATACAGCCAGTGTCTGAGGCCATATTTCAACTCAGGTCTTCCTAACTCCAGGCCTGGCACTCTATCCATTGCACTACCTAGCTGCCCTATCACCACTCAATCAACCAGTCCTCAACTAATTTTTTAAAAGTAATTTATTAGTTTAGTTTCAGTTAACAAGATTCAATTCCATAGTTCCTTGATTTTCAAATTTCTTTTACTTCCCTCCCCAGTCCTCAACTAATTTAACAGTACTGTCATCAAGCCCATATCTCTCCATCTTGTCCAAAAGGATATGGTGAAGGACATAGTTTATCTAACCTTCATCAAGACCTTTGATAATCACCACAGCATTCCTCTGAATTTATTAGCTCTAATAAGAGAAAAAGGAAAAAAATGAAGTAAATCTGGGATGCCTTATTTTTAATGAACTTATTAATTAATTAATGTTAATGTTTCTTATTAATTACTATATTCCTTTCTAAGAATGTGCAGCTTTTTTCACTTACTGCTAATGAGTCCTATAACTTTGCCAATAATTGAAGTCAAGCTCATTGTCCTATGAATTTCAAAGAACATAGTTTATTCACCATTTGAACATCAGGATAGCATTTCCCTGTGTCTAGGGCTATGGCACTGCTTTTATCCATCATAGCTTTTCCAAAGATAGAGATTGTCATTCACTAGTCACCATCAAAAGTTCTTTCAGCTGGATGTGGTGATACATACTTGTAATCCTAGCCACTGGGAATGATGAAGTTGGTGGTTCTGTTGAGTATCAGAATTGTGAACTATGAAAACTGGGTGTCCCCATTGAGTTTAGCATCAATATAATGAGCCTCTGGAAGCAGGGGGTAGATTCCCAAGATTCCTAAGGAGAGCCAAGCCATCCCAGATCAGAAGTAGAGCAGGTCAAGCTTCCATGACAATCAGTAATGGGATTGGACCTATTCACAACCCCTGCACTTCCAGACTGGACAAGAAGACCTAATATTTTCTTTTCTTTAAGGCTCTTTCAGTACCATAATAAACAGTTCATTTGAATTATCAATGTGAATGCATAAGGCCTCTAGATACTTCCTTACTACTTCTACACTTATCTTGATTTTTAATTCCTTGTTAACCATTTTTGCTTTATGCTTCCCATTCTGAAGGTTTTTCTCCTTGGTAGAGAAAACAAAAAGAAACTAAGGATTGAGTATATTGGCTTTCTTTCTATCATTCATTATCAGCCCATTCCCTTCCCCTCTCCCTCCCTTCCTCCCCCCCCTCAGTATCTCTTATATGTATGGTTATTTGCATGCTGTGTCCCCTATTCTAAGATCAGTTTTTTGAGGGCATAAACCGTGTTTTTGCTTTTTTTGGTAAACAGTAAGCACTTAATAAATGCTTGTTTAGCTGACTCTCTTTTTTTCAAATATCCTCTACAGTTAACAGGCACTGGGAGAGTGGATAAAAAGTCCCTATGAAAATTTAGGTGTTGTGGCAGTCCTTATAGGAAGAAAGGAAGTAGGGCCAACTGGCTTTGCATCACAAAAGCTGAACCTACTGAACTACTTGTAGTACCAGAAGAACCCATAATATCACCAACTTTGGACCACTCCCAGTTCTACAGTTCATAAATTTCCACTTCCATTAAATTTCACCCAACCCAGCTAGAATAAATTAATGTAAGAGTATACAGTAAAGCAAAGGTCATTTACTTAAAAGAACATGAGATAAATAGCAAGGAATAAATCAGAATCTGAGAACAAACTCATTTCTTCTTTTTCCAAGGTGCCCTTTCTTTCCCTACCTCTTATGATATCTAGTTCCATAGCTCTGGCTTCAACCCTCTTCCTCTATTAAAACAGATTTAAAGCCTTTTTAAAATTTAACTGAACTTCATTTATTCAGGCATGTTAATTTTAATTCCGAAAGATTTTTGATTTAGTTGGTGTGTGTACTCTGGCACATATTAATAGAAACTCATTCAAGCCCTAATACTCTTTTTGAATGGCTGGGGCCAACATAATCATCTGATGACCAGTCCTCAGGTGGATTTGCAGTGAGAATACCTTGGTATGAATCTCAGCCTATTTATTATTTAGGTGACTTTGGGGAAGTCATTTCATCTCTCTGGGGCTCAATTTCCTTATTAAAGGACAGGGAACAACAACCTTGATGTATAGAAAAGTGAGGAAGGTCAGGTGGTGGCTGAGATCCAGGACCTTTGTTTTTTACCCAGCATGATGATGACAATGGGGATTAAATAATAAATGGGATAAGGGGAAAGTGTTGAGACTGAAGCTGATTACAGAGAGTAGAGAACTAAAAATAAGAAAACAAGCCTCAAAATTTGAGTTGGCTATATAAAAGTATTACTAATTATAGCTATTTACATGAAATCTTCAACATTTATGGCCAATTACCATGTATCACAATAACAATTATGTCTATCATGTGAACAGCTGAAAAATTCTTGATTTATCTTGTTTGTCATTTCATCCCCCCAGCTAATAAAGAATTTCAGGAACCTTAAGAGAAAGTGGCTACATTGTCTTAAGAGTTCAAGCTAGATAAGGAGTCAAAGTTTGACCTAGAACCAAGGATTTTGGGGAACTGATTTCAGAATTCATAGAAAATAAAAGAAAGGATCCCATAACTTAAAATTCTGAGGGATGTTCAATCAAGAGGAATAAAAGGATCTCAAGAACAATACTGGCTACTTAAATATAAATTATGCCAATGAGAAAGAAAATAGGAAGTATAGAAAGAGATCTCTCACCAACATAGTGAACTCATTGATCAACTTGGATTTTTTTAAAGATAGGTACAGAAGTTGAAAGCAAAGGCTATGCTAGGGGACATGAGAAACTCAAGGAAGGGAAAGTGCTCTGAACAGGAATAGGAAAGTTGGAAAGAAGGGAAAATTTGGGGGAGAGATAAGTTTTGGGGGAAATGTTGAGTTTGAGTTGTCCACAAGGAATCCAGTTTGCAATGATCAAAAGATAGTTGATTATTTGGAACTAGAGTTCAAGAGAGACACTAGGGCTTGATGTATATAGAGATATGATGATTGGCATATGTTATATCATTGGATCCTCATAACAACCCTGTGAATGGCCTTAAATTTTTGATGCCTTAATATTTTGGATGGAATAGTGAATCTACTAGGATTGCCTTGTTTCAAGTAAGGGCTAGTTGAGATCACGTAACAAATTTGTAGTAAACCCAGTTAGCATGGCTTTGTAATTTTCTCCAGCCATATTCAGCAGCAGGTGGAGGATCCTGGGAATAATCCAAGTTTAGAACTTGGCAAGGTATGATTGGCAGTTGGACAATGGATCAAGGAATTCTAGTGTGGAAGATGGTGGTACTGATTCATTGCAGGTTAAAGGTAGAGAAAAGAGAAGGGTACATCCAGTACAGGAAATTATCACCTGGGAAAGAACTGAAATGTGGAAGGATTGGAGGACCTGATAAAAGGAAAAAATTGATTAGGGGTCATGAGGCAAGGAGAAATATGGAATGATAAACGATCATGAGCAAATAAAGGCATTTTTTTTTTTTTGTATTTCATGGAGGAGAGAGGATGGAAGAAGAAAGAGAAAAGGGGAGGAGGAAGTGAGGATAGCCATTCCAAATGGTGTGATTAAAGACAATAGTAGGAAAATCATTGCCAGAATGAAGACAGATTTCTCAACTCCAGGGATTCCAATCAGGTGTGCTCTCTCAAAAATCATAATGCTTCTACTTGCAGGTTCATATAATTTCTCTGGAAGTCATTTTAAAACTGATTCTCTGTTCTTTATCACTTAATTATATTCTACTCTCGGGAGAAGAGAAGCTGGGCTTTTTGAATCATGTCTCTGACACTTAGTTCTGTGACTTTGAGCAATACATATACATGTCTAGTTCTCAGTATCTTCATCTATGAAATGGATGCAATATTTACAATCACTACTTCACTAAGTATTTGCAATCACTACTTCACTATGTTGTGAGGTTGTAAGGTTAGCCTTATATAGCTGTAGAGTTGTCAAAGGGTTACACAAACACTACTTTTAAAATTCATGTAGATTTGAGGTCCAAACTAAGCAAGATGTTTTATCTTTTTAATCTAGCTTCTTCCTTGTGATGCCTATTTAGAACAGAGCATATGTAATTAGAGCTGGAAAGGACTTTACAGATATGAGAGATGAGTAAACTGAGCCTTAGAGATTATACCATGAGTCTAAAGTCATAGAGCTAGTAACAAAGGGGCAGTTTAAACTAGACCCATTGGAGCAACAAATGTTTTAAAGGCAGAGGACTGAAGAAAAGTGACTGGATTAGTTTGGATTAAGGTCCTTCCAGGTATGAAAATTCTATAAGTGTATTCATTGTAGATTTTCCTGAACTCAATCCAGCTCCAAAGGATTTAATGGATAATTTTAAAGGATTTATCGTTGGAAGGGACAAAGATAATCTGTCTAATCCCCTCTTTTTGTAGGTGAAGAAACAAAATCAGACAATGAAGTAACTAAAGGTTTAGCAGTTAGCAAGAAGTAGCATTGGGATTTGAACACAGATCTAGTATTTTTCCCCTTCATACTATGGTATTTCTCTGATACTCTGAAGAATTAGAATTATTGTTTATTTATGGATCATTGAAGCTGCTTGACTCTGAAGGAAATAGGCTAATTACCTGATTACAAGGGCCAAGTTCCAGGTGAAGGAATTCCAGGTGTACACTTTCCTTCTGTGAATTCATTGGGAGGATAAAATGAGTCTTCACTTTTCATCTGGAAGGAAGCAGACTTTCATGACTATTTCTTTTTTCTTCTATTTTGTGAGGATGCCTCAGGAGGCCAAGAGTTTCTCAACCCATAAAAGTATTTTAAAATAAGAAAAATTATAAAGATATATTGCACAATAATATAGCCAGGTCAGTGGCCATTTCATTTATAAAGTCATCATGAAGGGCAGCTAGGTGGCGCAGTGAGTAGGAGCACCGGCCTCAGAGTTGGGATGACCTGAGATAGAATCCGGCCTCAGAAAATGAGCACCCACACATAAATAATAACTAGCCGTGTAACCTTGAGCAAGTTACTTAACCCCAATTGCTTTAAAAAAATAAAGTCATCATGACATTTCAACTGACATATCTATCATACTGTTGTGTTGGCCTAGATGTTGATAATCTTAGCTGCTTGTATTCCAGAGATCCCCCCTACCCTCTGACTAGTAGAGTTTTGCAAGGCTGACTTGTCAGAAAATATTTACTGGAGTTGGGGACCCCTGAGGGAGATGTCTGCCACTTTTTTCCTCATTGCCCTTCTCCCCCTTTCCCATTCTTGAAGTGCCTATACTTGATATGAGGACACAGGAGGTTTACAGGTATGTCAAGAATTAAAACTGGTTTTGTAAAGATACACACACACACACAAACAAACAACACTGTACTTTTGTTCTCGTTTATTCTATACACTTGGCTTTGGAACCTGGTCTTTTCCCATATTTATGAACTTCCCTTGGAATCCAACTGAGGGGGCAGATGGGTTCCACTTTGGGTGGGGATGGGATGTGCTTTAACAACCCTAAAATGATACATCCTCAGGCAAAAACTGCAGTGATCAACAGGATGGGAGATTCAAAGACAAGTATAGCAAACTGATTTATTAGTAATCGACCCTGTTCCACAATACATTTCCTTAGAAAATAGAACTTAATTGCAACCACCATGATGATGCAATAAAACAGAGATTGTTCTTTCTAGTGCCTTGGAAAGGCACCTTCCCTTTGTGGCTGAATTGGGTTCATAGTAATTTTACACATGGATGAATACAGCCACAAAGAGAACAGCTCCAAGTCAGCAAGCAAACTGGGGAGAAAGGTCAGGACACACACCATGCTCGTTTTTGCCAAACAAGCCCTTATATTCTGCGGACTGGTCTATGGCTCTGGGTATTTTATTGCTTTCTGGACAAACTCTCCCTTCAAATTTACTTACTAAAATACTCCTTCTGAAGCTGGTCAGACTCTGGGGAATAATTATAAACGAAAAAAAATGATTATCTTTTCCTGGTGCTTTGTAATTCCTTTCCAGGTCATTTAGATTATATTTCAGGACTGCTGTTAATGGGCTTTTATGTAACTAAAATCAATGTTTGTAAAAGCTCATGTCTAAATTAGGTTGACATATTGTGTAGTTTGGTAAACCATGTTGTCATGAGACGTGGGTCCAGTTATCAAATGTTTCAACCAAATCTATCCAGTTTGTGATGGTTTGAATCTTGATTTTTATAGTTTACTAATGTGAAGATCTATGATATCTTTTATGTATGTCTTTCCTTCTCAGAATGATTACAAGCCCTCCAAGCTTTAGTAGATAGGTTTATATTTGCTGTATCCAGGAATGAGTCTCTCCAAATCTAGCTATGTTGGTACTTGGGCAACAGACACAGAGTTCATCTCTGAGCCCATATTCAGAGCCTTTCCAGCTTAGACCTGAGAGGGCTTGAATTCCACTGGTCAACCTCCATGCTACAAAGAGGCATCAAAGAAGGATATGTGACTCAGGTGGCAGAATTGTGCTTTACAGGGTCCATCTAGCTGTGTCACAGAATTGATTGTGTTCTAATTAATATTTGGTGGTGGTTAGTTGTGATTCATTTCCTGTCAGATAAAGCAAGTATCTAATGAGGCATGATTACCATTATGTTGTCTCACAAATCCGGTTAATTGTACTTGACTCTCTCTCATGTTGTTTACAAAATAATGATTTCTTTACCTTTCTCTTACTGACTCTTATGGAAATGTGGGAAACAGAAAAGGCCTTCTATCTTGATAAACTTTATGTTTTATGTCAGAAATTTCTGTAATAATTCACCTGGTCAGAGTCAGTGATAGCTAGATGGTACAGTGGATTGAGTGGTTCAGGATGTCCTGAGTTCAAATCCTGCTTCAACCACTTAGCTGTGTGACCCTGGTCAAGTCACTTAACCTCTATCTGCCTCAGTTTCCTCACCTGTAAAATGAGGATCATAATACTCCCAGGATTGTTGTGAGGACCAAATGAAATGACGTTTGTAAAGCATTTAGCACAGAGTAGGTACTTAAATGCTTAATCCCTCCCTCCCTAACCACTAATTCCCAGAGAGGGCTATAGTAGCACATCTACAACTACAATTGATAATAAGAGTGTGTTGCATATGAGCTAATTTCAGTTTCCTGTCTCCTTTTTACAGCTCCCCACCTTGAATCCCTACCCTTTATCATTATTTTCTATGCATATGAGCTAATTTCAGTTTCCTGTCTCCTTTTTACAGCTCCCCACCTTGAATCCCCACCCTTTATCATTATTTTCTATGAATGATCCTTGCCCCTTTCCTTTTTTGTTTATTTTTTCAACTATCATTTGTTTATTTCTCCCTCTCAACTCCCTCACCCCCCAACTGAAAAAGAAAAGAAAAACCAAACTCTTCCAACAATTAAGCATAGTCAAGCAAAACAGATTCCCATGTTGGCCATGTCCAGAAATGGGTAACTAGACACACCTGTGGTGATGTCAGTCTGAAGTGGGATGGAATGTCCCCGACAATATTTCTTATGTCACTTCTCTTTGACTCTTATGGGGTCTCAGAACCAGAATGCACCTCGGGAGCTCTCTGTTCCAAGCTATACTCAAGCAGGAATCCCTTCTGCAAGAGCTAGGTGGTGAGGGGAGGCTAGGTGGTGCAGTGAGTAGAGCGTCGGCCCTGGAGTCAGAAGGACCTGAGTTCAGATCTGGCCTCAGACACTCAGACCGTACACACAAACAGAAACCTAGCCGTGTGACCTTAGGCAAGTTACTTAACCCCAATTACCCTCCAAAAAGCAAAAAAAAAAAAAAAAAAAAAAAAAAGGTGGTGGGGATAAATTGCTGTGTTTGAAGCTGGGAAGACCTTCCTTAGATATGTGCTAGTTGCATGAACCTGGGCACGTCATTTAACCTCTCTTGGCCTCAGTCTCTTCATCTGTAAAATGGGGCTAATAAAAGTGGCAATACAGTTGTGAGAATCAAATGAAATAATACACGTAAAGTGCTATATAAACTTTAAAGTACTATGGAACTACTGGCCATTCCTGATGACAGATGACGAAGCCTCTATTTGAATGTCTCCCATGAAATCACTACCTCCAGAGGGAGTCCAATTCATTTCTGGGAAGCTATAATTTTGGGAACTTCTTTATGTTGACCTTCACTCTTGTGTCTTTGTAATTTCTCCAATTCTTCTGTTATCCCCCCTGGGGACACATAAAATAAATTTAATTCTTCTGCATGATAGCTCTTCCTCTTATTTTATTGGCAGGGCACAGATAACAGATAGGAACTAGACCTATGGTTTCCTTAGTATAAGGAACTCCCAGGTAAGGAAACTCCCTCTGCTAATGCAAGTTAGTATCATCTATGAAAATTATAGTTTTACACAGTTGGCTTGGGGCACTGAGAGGTCAAGTGATTTTTCCCGGAGTCATGGTCACTGTCACTTTGTGTTAAAACAGAGGTTCTCAAATGACCCCTTTACACTCTTAAAAATTATTGAGGAGCCCAAAGAGCTTGTTTATATGGGTTATATCTACTAATATTTACCATATTAGAAACTAAAACTGATAAATGTTAATACTTATTAATTTTAAAATAACAAGCATGTTACACACAAGTGTGAATAACATTTCCATGAAAAATAATATTTCTAAAACAAAAAAATTAGTGAAATTAGTATTTTACATTTTTTCCAAATTTCTTTAATGTCTTAAAGTTTAATACACTTTTACATTCAGTTTGTTGTGATATAGTGTTTTGGTTGATGTATATGAAGAAAGTGATACATTAGACAGAGAGCCAAGCCTGTATCTTCCTGAGTTCAAATCCAGCCTCAGATGCTAGTTGTGTGACTCTGGTCAAGTTACCTGATTCTGTTTGCCTCAGTTTCCTCATCTGTAAAATGAGCTAGAGAAAGAAATAGTAAACCACTCCAGTATCTTTGCCAAGGAAACCTCGAATGGGGTCACAAAACATCAGACACTACTAAAAATATCTGAGCAACAACAAAATCAACACATGAAGAAAATCCATCTTCATATAGATATGTAATTTTAAAAGGGAAGACTTAATTTAATATTTTTCAGAAAATTGTGGATATTCTTCTTTGATACCACACCCAAATTTGACAAATGATAGTTTTTAAAAGATTAGTTGCAATATAGAATCTGAAATCATATCAATGAACTTTTTGTACTTCGTTATATTAAAATCTATCTTTGAATGATTTTTTACTTTTGCATGACTTTATAATATTGTGCTTTGGTCATTTGGAAAATATTGGTTCACTGAGTTAGGCAAATGTTGACACCCTTCACTATAAGATATCAGAAAATCACTTTTATTCATATTGTTACCAATCTCATCTGTATTGTGAAGTTGTCACAGTGGTAGACACAAGTTTTCCAAAATTCTAATTTTTTTCCTGAAAGTTTGAATCTTATCTTTGGCAACAAATGCTGTCAGTTGTTTTCCTCAGGGTGACAGGCTCATTTTGTTCAACTTTGAGAAAATGTCTGCCAAATACCCCAAACCCAATAAACATAGTTTGTGTATCAATCATTTTTTCAAGTAAAAATGGCAATCCCAGAAAAAAAGCAACTAATTCAGCTCTTAGCTCAAATAATTGCACAGGTATGTGCCAGAAGCACTTTCTGTGGATATTCCATTTTATCACACAGAATAGTAAAAGGACTTTCAATAAATAAATGAATAATTTAATAAAATTTAATAATTTATATTGCTTCACATAGGACATTCTTAAAAGTGATAGTGGTGAAGAAGCCAGTGATGGCTAGTACACTGTGATGCCATTGCCCTGAGTCATGTCAAGGTACCAGCAGTTTGACCCATCATTGCTTCTGCACCATCAGTGCAAATGTCAGCACAGTTATTCAACATCACTTGTATGTGCTACCAAACATTTTCATAAAAGAAGAATTTCCTCAGTGAATAGTTGGTATTGATTCTGGATGAATACAAGCAAAATGACAAGGCCAACCACATCTGTAGACTCATCCATTTGTAAGGCAAAAGTACAATTCTGCAAATAAGATATTAACTTGGTCTTCATATTTCCAGCTAATAATAAAAATAGTATTAATTCATAGGTCATGCAGCCTTTGAAAGACCCCACTGCATATTCAAGAGAATGAGAGTGGAAAAGGCAAATAACATCTTAGTATTATTATGGAAATGGTTTTGCCCTTCCAGTTCCCCTTGGGTGCTTCCAAGGGTTGGTGGACCACACTTGAGAACAGTTAGTGTTAGATGCAGGGCTTGAACCCAGGATTTTCTGGCTTCCAGGCTGACTTTCTATCCATTCTGCCGGGTTGCCTCTCTACTTTATTCATAATGACCTTTAACATACGTAGCAAGCTTATATTAATTATGTATCAGAATTTATGAAAAAATGCTATGCCTCACTCCTGGTCTTGACTAACTCCATCCCAAAGAAAATGTGCCTTGAAGCTATGCTACTTCTGTCCTATTAAATGCAGCCTAGAGTTCAGTGTCCTGTAGCTCTCTGGTCCCTATTTCTCTGCCCTCCACTCACTTCTACTGCTTGGGGTTCTTTCCCAATGCTTATTTGCATTTGCATTACTAGACTCCTATCTACATATGTTTAAGTCCAAGTGAGCTTTGTAATCCTTTATACACAAAGGAAAAGAAAATCCATAAATATTATACTGGGCATAAGCAATATTAGATTACTGAAAGTAAATTCTACCCAAAGCATACCACTGATTGTAAAAGTGTTGTCTATAAGAATATGCCTAATGCTAGACTAGCTGTGCCGTTAATCCTTCACTGCAGAATAGATCTGATAGCTTGGCATCTGTCATTTTCCCTGACCCTGGCCTGGAGCTCCAGCAAGAAGTTGTTTATTTTCCCCCAAAGTGTCCAAGACCCAGGAATTCAACTCAATAAACAGTTATGAAGGTATATAAGCCAGGCACTGTAATAAGTTCTAGGGATACCAAAAAAGGCAAAAAACAGTTCCTACCCTCAAGGAGCTTACAGTCTAATAGGGAAGACAACATGCAAACAAATATATACTAAACAAGCTATATGCAGAATAAATAGGAAATGAACAAAGAGAAGGCACTAGAATTAAAAAGGTTGGGGACAGTAATGGCAATTATTCCAAATGCTTTCCAAATAGGATAACTCCAAACAATTCTGGTTTGTTGGGCTTTATTCTATTTTTAAAAACCCTATGTTATAGCTTTGGCCAATTAGTGACTACTACCACCTACTTAGTCACAGGACTGTGAAAACTGATTTAAGAAAATGTTTACTGTGTATGATTTTTAATGTTGTTTTTTGCTTCTTTTGTGTGAATTGCATTTTTATTGCCTAAAAAGGTAATAATTACCCTTAATGACCTTCATAATGAAGGGTTATATGAATTTAAAATCTCTTTTCCCAAATTGACATGTTTAGGCGGTCCAATGCCACAGTCTCTCCTTTCAAATCAATGAAATATACATGCCTGAAAGAGACTAAGCTTCCACTAATCAATAACATAATTGCATTTTGAGTTATCCATGGAACTCTGTAAGCATGATAAATCACAGCTCAGAAGAACTCTTAGAGAACATCTATTTTTGTGTCTTTCCGATATGATTCTTCCCCATGCCTGGAATGGTCTCTCTCCTCACCTCTGCCCCAGCTGCTTCTGCCTAAACATCACTTCTGATTTCCTACTCTCCCCCAACTACTAGCATCTAAGATTGACACTACATATCTTCTGCATACATGATTGTTTGCATGTTGTCCCTCCCATAAGATATGACCTCCTAAAGGGCAGAGGACAGTGTATTTTCCTTTCTTTGTTTTCTCATTGTCTAGCACAGTGCCTTGGCATATAGTAAACACTTAATAAGTGCTTGTTGACTGATTTTATGTAGAGTAGGACACCCAAGGGCCAGAATTCAATTTAGCAAGCATTTATTATGTGCCAGGTGCTGGGGTTATTAAGGACAGAAACAAAATAATGTCTGCTTTCAAGGACCTACCATTCTACTGGGGGAAACAATAGACGTTTTGTCCTCTGATAGAGTAAATGTACTCTCATAAGTAAATACAGAATTATATACTGAACAAGTTGGCCTAGCAGGGAGGGCTCAGGAAAGGGAGTGGCTCTCGAGTGGAGTCTTGGAGAGATTCCAAGAAGGTGAGGTAAGGAGGGAGAGCGTTCCAGGGGTAGGGGACAACCTGTACAAAGGCAGATGCAGGAGATGGAATGTTGTATAAAAGGTACAGCAAGTGGGCTCATTTAGCTGGATCATGGGTGTTTTTGAGAGGGTAATATGAAATCAACCTAGAAAGAAAGAGTATAACTAGATTGGAGAGGGCTTTAAATTTTAGACTAAGGAGTTTATGATTTGTCTTAGAAGCCATAGGGAGCCTCTGAAGCTCCTTGAGGAGGGCCAGGCCCCTGAATTCAGAATATCAGGTTGACAGCTTTGTGGAGGATTCATTTGAAAGGAAGAGATGTGAAGCAAGGAGACCAGTCAGACGGTATTACAATAGCCTGGGTAAGAGGGGATGAGGTCTTGAACCAAGATTGGTGCTGTGTGAGTGGAAAGAAGAGGGGAAAGGCTAGACATGTGGAGAGGAGATTAACAAATGCGGTATATCATGGCAGCCAAAAATGAAAGAACACCAGATTTCAAGTCAGAACACCAGGCTCTGGTGCTGGCTAGCTGTGTGATCATGGGCTGAACGTCTCTGGGCTTCAGTTTCATTCTCTGTAAATGAAGGATAATTTTACTTACCTTATGTCATGCCATTGCTGTGAAGCAGTTTTAAAAGGTAGATAAGCCTATAAATTGTTATTCTTAAAATGCCATCTTTTTTTCGAAATTATTATGTAGATCCCAGTTCTGTTTGGTTAGGACCACATTTGAAAATCATCTGAAAATACTTCCAGGAAAATCACTTTGGTATCTGTTTTCAAAAAGTGTATCATAGTGAAAGGAGACCTGGCTCAAATCCTGCTTCTGACAGATACTGGCTCTGTGACCCTGGGCAAATCTCTTGACTTCTCAGTGCTCTCAGGTAATCCTCTCTAAGACTACAAGTTATAGATGAGCATTACTGATCTATATCAGTAAAAGGAGTTCTTCAGCCTAATAAAAGGACAGGTACTTGCAAACAAACCAGAAAACATTATTCTCCTGCTTGTAGCTTGAAGGTGACATCTGCAAATGTCTCATTTCCCCGAAGTATCTAAACAGGGCTTTATTTCCTGGAATCAGACTTATTTATGTATCTGTTATGGGGAAACCAAGAGACAGCCATTAAAAAGTTCATTTCCTGTTCCTCATGGGGGTGGGGGGTAAATGCAGTGCCCTCATTGTAAGCATTTGGTGGAATTTGAAATTTCAGTTTCAATTTAGAATTAGTTGTAGAGGCAGTAACAACAGCACAGTAACAGTACCTGGTGTTTTGTTCTCATTCAAGTATATATAAACATTTTTTTCTTTTTTTCCTCTCTTTTTTATTTTTTAGTTTACATCATTCATTTCCACAAGATTTTGAGTTACAAATTTTCTCCCCAATTTTTCCTACCCACCACCCCAAAACAGCATTCCCATGAATATCCCCTCTCCCAATCTGTTTTCTCCCATATCTTCCCCCCATTCCCCCTTCGACTTTCTAGTAGGGCACAGTGGATCTCTATGCCCCAGTGCCTGTTACATGTAAAATATTAATTTTATATATATATATATATATTTAAACATTTGATTTTAAAACTTTGGATTCCAGATTCTTTCCCTTCCTCCCTTGTCACCCACCTTCACTAGAAAGAAAAGCAATTCAATATAGGTTATAAATGAGTAGCTACACAAAATATTTCCATAGTGGATATGTTGTGGAAGACTGATTATATTTCCCTCTATCCTATCCTACCCCCACTTGTTCTATTCTCTACTTTGATCCTTTCCCTTTTCTTTTCTTTCTTTCTTTCTTTTTTTTTTTTTGCCTCTTGGAGGGCAATTGGGGTTAAGTAACTTGCCCAAGGTCACACGGCTAGGTTTTTATTTGTGTGTGCATTAAGTATCTGAGGCCGGATCTGAACTCAGGTCCTTCTAACTCCAGGGCTGTCGCTCTACTCACTGTGCCACATAGCTGCCCCAATCCTTTTCTTTTTCAAAGGTGGGTGCTTCCAACTTCCCTCTCCCCTAGCCTGCCCTCCCTTCCATTATCCCTCCTCTCTTTCCCTTCCTCTCTACTCTCTTGTACGGTGAGATAACCTATTTAGTGTATATGTCATTCCCTCCGTAAGCCAAATTCAATGAGAATAAGGTTGACTCATTCCCTTTTGCCTTCCTGTTCTTCCCCTCCATTGTAACAATTTTCCCTTGCCTCTTCTCTATGAGATAATTTACCCCATTCTGTCTCTCCCTATCCCCATCCTTCTATTCCTCTCTCACCTCTTATTTTCACCTTTTAAGTATCATCTCTTCCTATTCAGTTGGTCCTGTGCCCTCTGTCTATGTATAACTGTAGACATATATATATATACACACTCACATATGCCCATATACCCTCCTATATAGACATATATATATATGTGTGTGTGTGTATACATATATACATATATTTATACATACACACATTTATACATTTCTATTCCTTTCAGCTATTCTCATGCTGAGAAAAGTTTCATAAGTTACAATTATCATTTTTCCATGTAGGAATATAAGTAGTTCAACTTTGATAAATTCCTTATGATTTCTTTTCTCTGTTTATCTTCTCAAGCTTCTCTTGCTTCTTGTATCTGAATGTCAAATTTTCTATTCAATTCTGGTTTTTTCATTAAGAATGCCTGAAAGTCCTCTATTCCACTGAGTGATTATATTTTCCCCTGGAACATAATACTCAGTTTTTCTGGGTAGGTGATTCTTGGTTTTAATCCCAGCTCCTTTGACCTCTGGAATATCATATTCCAAGCCCTTCAGTCCCTCAGTGTAGAGGCTGCCAGGTCCTGAGTTATCCTGATTGTATTTCCACAATATTGAAATTGTTTTTCCTGACTGCTTGGAATATTTTCTCCTTGATCTGGGAATTCCAGAATCTGGCTATAATATTCCTAGGAATTTTCTTTTTGGAATCTTTTTCAGGAAGTAATCAGTGGATACCTCTATTTTGCCCTCTGGCTCTAAAACATCAGGGCAATTTTCCTTGAGAATTTTTTGAAGGATAATTTCTAGGTTCTTTTTTTGATCATGGCTTTCAAGTAGTCCAATAATTATTAAATTATCTCTCCTGGATCTATTTTCCAGGTCAGTGGTTTTTCCCATGAGATATTTCACATTGCCTTCTATTTTTTTCATTTCTTTGGATCTGTTTAATGGTATCTTGATTTCTCATAAATTCACTAGCTTTCATTTGCTCCAATATAATTCTGATGGAATGATTCTCTTCAGTGAGCTTTTGAGATTCTTTTTCCATCTGGCAAATTTGGCTTTTTAAGGCATTCTTCTCTTGGTTGCCTTTTTGAGCCTCTTTTGCCATTTGAGTTAGTCTATTTTTTTTTTCTTTTTGGAGGGGTTAAGTAACTTGGCCAAGGTTACAAGGCTAGGTTTTTTGTTGTTGTTGTTGTTGTACATTAAGTGTCTGAGTGCAGATCCAAACCCAGGTCCTTCTGACTCCAGGGCTGACGCTCTACTCACTGCACCACCTAGCCTCCCCATAGTTAGTCTATTTTTTAAGGTGTTGTTTTCTTCAGTCAGGTTGTTGACTCTCATTTCATAATTTTCTTGCATGGTTCTCATTTCTCTTCCCAATTTTTCCTCTACTTCTCTTATTTGCTTTTCAAAATCCTGTTTAAGCTCCTTTATGGTCTGTAACCAGCTCATATTTTTCTGGAAAGCTTTTGGTGCAGAAGTTCTGACTTTGCTGTCTTCCTCCTGTTCCATGCTTTGATCCTTTTTGTCCCCAAAATAGAAGTGTAAAATTGGGTTGCTCTGTTTGCTTTGCTTCCTTTGCCTGCTCATGTTGCCACTCAATTGATTGACTTTTGGGCTTTTTGCCACAGTAGAACTCTGCTACCAGAAACAGGAGCTGTATCCCAAATTGCTGGGGTTTTTCCAGCTGCCAAAGGTATTAGTTGGGTGCCCTCTCTGAAGCCTTCACATGCTCTGGCAAGCTGGCCACACACCCCAGGACTTCCACCCTAGACAGCAATCCAGGTCCAAGCAGGTTAAAACAAAAGCGATTACCCCTCAGACTGGTCACTTGGTCCCCCTACAGTTTGCAGGCCAGGAGCTGAAGATGCCACATGGCAGCAGCTGCACAGCTGTGGCGCCTCAGTGGCTTCTTACCCCGGGGGTAGAGGTCAGATCGCACTTGGAATTCACAGGCCCCAAAGTCCACAATGCACTGACCTCTCACTTTGTCCTTGGCATCTATGGGTTGATAATTTTGGAAACAGAGACAGCTGCTGATGATCTGAAGTCCCTCCAGCCAGTGGCTGGTCAGGCCCCCCTGGGGCTAAGACCTCCAGCTCCCAGGCTGGGGTCAGCTCCCAGAGCCCTGTGCTGGGTGCTTGCTGCCGGCCTGCCGGGCTTTCCTCAGTGGGAGGTTAGCTTCTCTGTGTTATTTTGTGGGTTCTGTAGCTCCAAAGTTTGTCTAGAGTCATTTTTTATATGAATTGGGGGATGTGTAAGCTGGAGGTGCAAGGAAGTCCTGTTTCTACTCTGCCATCTTGACTCCGCCCCCACAATAATTTTTTCAGTCTTGTTTACAAGTATCTAAAGAGCTAATAACTTTTGCACACCCACACACAAACCATACACTCACATGCACACTCACACTTATACACAATTCCCTGAAGAAAACAACATTTAGAATATGTGACTAAAAAGAACTAAAAAGCCTCATTCTTAAAATTTCCAATTTCATCCTGCTATATAACACTTGGCCTATAATTGTGAATCCAACTGTACATAAAAAAATAGAAATCAAGGCTTATAAAAATACTGATAATGTCATTTGGCTAACCTATCAAAGGTAACCTAATGTTAAGAGGCAGCTTTATGCAGTTATGTTTGTGAAAACTGGATATGTGACTGCCAATTGGTGGGCAGGTTTGTGGTAGTGTGAAACATTTCTATTTCTTCATGTTTTTCCCATTTAGAAAGGGAACTGATCTGACATCCAAGGGTACTTTGCCATTGACTCAGAACTCAGGAAGGACAGAATGATTTTGCTTGTGTATGGGAGCATGCCACAGTCTGAAATGGGTCTTCTGGGCTTTCATGGCTCATCTACTTCCTACTGAAAAAAAAAAAAACTCACAAAAACAAAACCAACCACTCCTCCCTGTGTCAGGTGCTATTAAAATGACTGCCCATCCTTTATATTCGCTAGAGTGAGGCAAGCCCAGAGAAGGCACGTACCCAAGGCAAGAATGAAAAGGAAGCTTCTTCTCAGCCCCACTCCTGGCTGAGTGCTGCTGTGTCTCCAGATATCTTTCTGAGACTGTTGCAAATTTGAAGGGAAGTCAGAGATATAGAATTCTTTAAAACTGCTCAGAGAAAGATACTTATTTTCAGCATCCTAGTGGGGAGGAGAGGGCTGAATGCTGGAGATCAGTGGATGATTGATGAATGCAAGAAACATTAGGCTCTGTGGAAATTAGATGGAGGGTGTGGTCCTTGGAGTGAAAGAATGTTAGAACTGAGAGTGGCTTTAGAGATTATCTACTCTGACTTCTTTATTTAAAGATGAGGTCAAATGACTTCACAAAGGTCTATAATGACACAGCTGGGACTGGCTCTTGGTTCAGTGGAAAGAAGAAAAGAAAAGTCTCATGTCACCATGAATTTCCCTGAAAGTGGTAGTCATACGTGCTCTTCTCCATAGCAAATCAACCCGATCCAAAGACAAATTCCAGAGCTTTAGGCCACAAATTTGGAAGCTTGGGAGACTGAGCAGTCTTGACGCTGGGGCATTCAAGGCAAAAAGGATGTAATCCACACAGAAAGAGAAACCGGGACATGTTCAGTAGTGCTAAAGTAAGGCTACATCCAACCACCTATCAGTCCTTATTTAGCTGAAGGAAGTAGAGCTATAGGGCTTAGTAACTTTCAGGGACAACAACAAAGGTACTGTTTGTAGCAAAAACTGCATCTCTCTCTCTTTCCCTCTCCTTTTCTCCCTACCCCTCACCCCCTCTCTGGTACCCAGCACAGTAATTGACATATAGTAGGCACTTAATAAATGCTCACTGAAATGTATTTAATTGTCCCTGCTGTTTACAGAGCCCATAAAGAGTTGTCATTGGCTTGAACTGATAAAATTGTTTTTATTATGTGTGGTTTCAGAACTGACCCATCTACTTAGTCAAACCTCAGAAGACTGAGTTTAGAGCTCTTAACCCATTCTCTGAACCATACCACAGCCACATTTTTTTTCCTCAGGGATTGGGCAGTTTTTCACTCTCAGAAAGGAATATAGATCAAGATTTGCCAGAAGGAAGTAAATCTGATCCCGGATGGTTTCTTGCTGCATTATTCAAATCATGGTAACTACATTCTTAATGAAAAAGTTTGGTTTGTACCAAGTGAAGATACAAATTCCATTAAAGTCCATTATTCAAATGAAATCAGCTTGTGAGTACAAGTACATATGAAACTGTAAATAATTGAAGAAGCAAGAATTGTAAGATGGAGCCACATGAAGCTGGACATGCAAAATTGTATGAGTTGTGTGGGGCTAAAACTTGGGCAGTCGAAGATCAGAAGGTTGAAACTAAAACTTGGAATTCCACAAGAATGGGATTCCTTTACATTTTTGTGAAATGCAAAGCCAACATGGGTCTGATCTATTAGACAAGTGTTTGTGTCCCTTAGTGGTCCATAGGAAGAGAAATAATGTGGGAATGTAGGAATGTGGGATGTACACTGGTTTTAAAGAAGACCTGGGGGTAGGCCCTGCTCCACCACTTATTGTCTGTGTGACCTTAGGCTAGTCATTTAATTTCTCTTACCTTAGTTTCCCCCTCTGTAAAATGGAGATAATGCTTGTAATATATGTTTAGGCAACTAGGTAGTGAACTGAATAAAGGACTAGACTTGGAGTCAGGAAGATCTGAGTTCAAATTTTACTTCAGACACTAGCCATGTGACCCTGGGCAAGTCATTTAACCTCTCTCTGCCTTTGTTTCCTCATCAGTACCTATCTTCCAGGGTTGTTGTGAGGATTCACTGGGATAAGTGTTTTGCAAACCTTAAAGCTCTGTATGTATTATTACTATTTCACAAGGTCATTATCAAGATCAAACAATTAAATTAGATGATGTGGAAAAAGTATATTGTAAATCTTAAAGGGGCTGAATGTCACTATTGTTGTTGCTAATTGTACTAAGAACTTGTGTTTATAGCAGCAAGAAAAACACTTTGACATAGCTTAAATTTTTGCAAAGTGTAATCTCCTTTGCTCTTACCATTATCCCCTCCATCTCTGCAGATGAGAAAAGTGAGGCTCAGAAAGTCTAAAATAATGTGTCCATGGTTAATGGCTGATGCGTCTATAGCCCTTTAAGGTACAAAATGCCTTCCTCACAACATCCCTGTCAATAGAGGCAGTGCACGCATTAATATCCTCATTTTATAGATGAGAAAATGGGGACTCGAGGGGCTAAGTGATATTCACACGTGTTTCACAGCCAGAGTCATTCATAGCTAGGATGTGAACCCAGATTGTTTCACTCTAAATTGAATGTGCATTCCACTGTACTTTCCTGCAAAAAAAATCATATTGATCAATGACCTTTCTCCTAGCTCATAGATCCAGAGCCAAACAAGACCAACATCCTCATTTTACAGATGAGGAAAGTAAGGCCTGTGAAAACTAAGTGATTGCCTGAAGTCCCAAGGTAGTAAGCCTTAGAGGTAGGAGTTGAACACAGGTCCTCCAATTTTAGAGCTAATACTCTAAAAGTAAAGGCAGTAATAGAAATAATCAAGTGGACTTGAAGTATAAAAACATGGGTTCAGTCTCAGATCAACTATTCATGACCTCTGTGACTTCGATCAAGTCACTTAACATGTATGGATCTCAGTATTTTCACCTGTAATACCATCATCTCTGATTAAATGAATTATATGATCTCCAAATTTTGCTTCTAAAATAGAACACTTTTTTTCATGATACATTCATGGGTAATACCTAGGAGCCACAGACTACCTGGAATTATTATTGGGGATTCTAGGTTTACTTTTAGATCCCAGACCTCCTAACAAAAGTACAACTTTAATAGATAAAGATCCAAGTATTTCTTAGTGGGGAAGTATTCTCTTGTGAAGATCATTATGAATGTGGATTGTGAAGATCACAATTCTGCCATCTTATAATACAAAAGTTCCCAAAAGTGTGGTCTGGGGATTCTTGAGGAGCCCTAGGGACCTTTTCAGGTCCCCTTTGAGGTCAAAATTGTTTTTATCCTAATACTGAGACATCTTCATTTCTATTATGGCAAATAAAAATAGCTGTAACACACATCAACAAAAGTTCTTTGGCTTCCTCAATAATTTTTAAATGTATAAAAGGGTCCTGACACTAAAAATGTTTGAGAACTACTGCTATAGTAAATTGTTTTAAAAGTAGTTGTGATTAAAAGCCATCCCTTATCCTCCACATAGGGTTGGAATGGTCTTCAGAAAACAAACCCATCAGCCTAACTGGACTTTGAAGCCCTTTAGTAGAAGCATGAGAGCTTCTGCTGCCCTTGATTGAGAAACCAATATGATTTCTCTGCCTTAATAAGCCATTAGAAGAGGATTAGTTGGTGTTCTATGTTAAAAAATAAAGAACTTTCCAAACTAAGTTGGCCATGAAACTTGGGTGTTAAATAAACACTTACTGAGTATATAAAAACCTATCTGGGGGTATGTAATACACTGAGGAATAAATAGGATCAGGGAGATTGTGGCACAAAATAGAGGAAGTTAGACCTTGGTCCCAAGTTGGAGATGGCATAGCCTTGAAAGCAATGGGAGGTGAATTTGAAAAAAAAAAAAAAAAAAAAAAAAGAATCATAGGGAGTAGAAGAAACCAAAATAATGCAAGAAAAAACTATGGTACTACTTCCAAAAAAAAAAAAAAGGCAATCCAGAGGATATTAATAATTCCTAATCCATGTACCTACTTTGCTTTTTAGAGCAGAAAATAGCCTTAAATGTTTTCCTCCAGCAAGATGTCTCACATGCATATATTATTAACCACAGAGATGTTTACTTAATGACTTTCTGTATATTAATGTCAAATGAGGCATAAAATCACAGTGATAATTATGACTTCTTATAGTGCTTTAGAATAACAAAATGCCATATGTACACACTTTTTCTTTTGAGCTTCACAACAATCCTATGAGGTAGTAATACAGGTATTATTATGCCCATTTTACAGATGAGAAAATTGTGGCTAAGAGTGAAATTGACTTGCCTGTGGTCATATGGCTGGTAAATGTCAGGCAATATTTAAATGCAGGTCTTCCTGACTCCATACTCTATTCAGTAGGTCATACTGCATTCTCACCAAAGGTGTTCATAACTATTATGGGGGATGTTTTGGACAAAGACCAAATGCAAGATTGAGGTCCTACAGACTGTGAGCTCTTGTGTTGCTCCTGTTTTTGTACAACATTGTGCTGATTACATTAAGCCCTAGAGAACATTACAGTGCCTCCTCAATGAGATCTATAATTACTTAAAAGAGATCAATATAACAGTCCATGGAAGAATTCCAAATGTATGAAAAATGGCTGATCTAAATTATAACATGCCATTGGATGGTCGGTCCACTGAATTAATTGATCAGTACATATATTATGGAATAGGTATCATAGATTGACAAGGAGCTAGTCCCAGAATTTAATAGGAGGAAAAGAGATAATCACCTTTGAGAAACTGTTCAGTGCTTTCAATAGTACCACACAACTGTATTTTTTGAAATGTCTTAGTGATGTTATATAGTTTTATGAACCTTGGAATACCACAATCTCTAAAGAATGAAAAATAAGATTGACCAAAGGACTGTGAAGAGACACAGGCTTTCTAGATGAAAAAGAAATTTGTGGAGATTCCCCCCAAACTATGTAAAAGGGGACTCTGAACAACTTCTGGAGCCCCAGCACCCACAGAATGACACAGAGAAGCTAACCTCCCGCTGAGGACAGCCCAGCAGCCCTGCAGGAAGGACCAGTGCAGCGGTCTGGGACCTGGCAGCGTGCAGCACGCAGAGCGTAGGAGTGGAGCCAAGCCCAGGTCCGCATGAGCCGAGGTTTTAGCCCCAGGGCGGCAGTGCCAGCAGCCGGCTGGAGGAACCCCAGAACACCAGGAGCTGTGGCGACTCCAGAATTATCAACATAGACATGCCTAGGACAAAGTAAGAGGTTAGTGTCCTATGGACTTTGGGACCTGTATTTGGGGAATGCATCAGCTTCCTCCCCAGGGGGCTAGAAGCCACTGAGGAGACGCGCTATTTTGCAGTTTTCAGAGGCGGCTCCAGCTCCCGGCCTCCAAATCGTAGGGAGATCCAGCGATCAGTCTTGGGGGGTAATCGCTCTTGCTCTAACCTCCCTGGATCTGGATTGTGATCTAGGGTGGAAGTCGTGGGTGGGTTTACAGCTTGCCAGAAACAGAAGTTGCCCCCCACACGTTCGGGACGAAAATTTCTCTATCTGGCCTTAAAGCCATAGTGTGGCAACAAGCCCAAAAGTCAAGTAATTAAGTGGCAACATGCCGAGGAAAAGGAAACAGAAAAATGCAACCCTAGACTCCTATTTTGGGGGTATAGAGTGGGAAAAGGACTGTGAGGTCAGAAGTCCTGCTCCAAAAGCCCCAGGGGAAAACATGAGTGAGTTGCAGGCCATAGAGGACCTTAAGAAGGACTTTAAAAATCAAATAAGAGAAGTGGAGGAAAAATTAGAAAGAGAAATGAGAAGGATGCAGGAAAAGTATGAAATGAGGGTCAACAGCCTGACTGAGGAAAACAACACCTTAAAAAATAGACTAACTCAAATGGCAAAGGAGGCCCAAAAGGGCAATGAGGAGAAGAATGCCTTAAAAAGTCGAATTTGCCAGATGGAAAAAGAATCTCAAAAGTTCACTGAGGAGATTCATTCCTTCAGAGTTAGACTGGAGCAAATGGAAGCTAATGACTTTATGAGAAATCAAGATGCTGTTAAGCAGATCCAAACAAATGAAAGATTAGAAGGCAATGTGAAATATCTCATGGGAAAAACCACTGACCTGGAAAATAGATCCAGGAGAGACAATTTAAAAATTATTGGACTACCTGAAAGCCATGATCAAAGAAAGAACCTAGAAATCACCCTTCAAGAAATTCTCAAGGAAAATTGCCCTGATGTTTTAGATCCAGAGGGCAAAATAGAGGTTGAAAGAATCCACTGATCACCTCCTGAAAAAGATCCCAAAAAGAAAACTCCCAGGAATATTATAGCCAGGTTCCAGAATCCCCAGATCAAGGAGAAAATACTCCAAGCAGCCAGGAAGAAACAATTTCAATATTGTGGAAACACAATTAGAATAGTCCAGGACCTGGCAGCTTCTACACTGAGGGATCGAAGGGCATGGAATGATATTCCAGAGGGCAAAAGAACTGGGAATGAACCCAAGGGTCACCTACCCAGCAAAACTGAGTATTTTGTTTCAGGGGAAAATATGGTCATTCAGTGGAATAGAGGACTTTCAAGCATTCTTGAGGAAAAAACCAGAATTGAATAGAAAATTTGACACCCAGACACAAGAAGGAAGAGATGCCTGAGAAGGTAATCAGGGAAAAGAAATCAAAAGGAACTTATCAAAGTTGAACTATTTACATTCCTATATGGAAAAGCAATAACTGTGACTGATGATATCTTTCTCACTATGAAAATAATGGAAGAAGGGGGTGTGGTCATATGAATACATATGTGAATGCGTGTGTATATGCTTACAGTTATATATGGATAGAGGGCATAGGTCGAATTTGTTGGGAAGGGAGAATACTCAAGGGATGAAATTATGAGGTGAGAGAGGAAAGTAGCAAGAGGAGATGGGGAGAGATCGGATAGGGTAAACTGTCCCACTTAGAAGATGCAAGGGGAAGTGGTTGCAAAGGAGGGGGAGAATAAGGAAGGCTAAAAAGGCAAAACCACATTCACATTGAATTTGGTTCAGGGAGAAAATGACATACAAACTAAATGGGATATCTCAATCTGCAGCAGGATAGGGGGAAGGGGGATGGGAGGAGGGATGATGGATGGGAGGGCATCCTTGGGGTGAGGGGAGGTTGGAAGTACCCACTATAAAAGAGGGACAGGATCATGTAGGGAATGGACCAGGTGGGGGGTGGGATGAGTGGGAGGGAATTATAAACAGCCTTGTACAATATATCTACTATGATAATATTTTGCATAGCTAGACATGTACAACATATACTGAATTACTTATCTCCCCAGAGGGAATGGGTGACAAGGGAGGAAGGAAATGGATCTGAAATTCGAGGTTGTAACATTAAATGTTCCAAATATATATAAATATTATTATTAATACTCTTTTGCTTGTAATAGGGAGATAAGATGTGCAGGCATTGGGACACAAAGATTCACCTTCCTCTAATGGAAAAGTCGATGGGGGCATGGGAGAAGGTATGGGAGAGAGCAGATTGGAGGAAGTGATATCTTGTGGGACTACTATTCTGGGAGGTTGGGTAGGGGAATAATGGGGGGAAAATGATTGTAACTCAAAATCTGGCAGAAATGAATGATGTAAAACAGAAGTTAATAAAGCATTTGTTTAAAAAAAAAGAAAGAAAAAGAAATTTGTGTTAATGAGCCTGTCCAAGGCAGAGAATAATCCACTTGCCAGTGAGTTTATATTTCTTTTTAATGTAAATTTTCTCTGTTATTATAAACTTAAACATATACAAATTACAGAAAAGATTATATGTGAAACTGTCAAGCTGTTACCCACATCTTTTAATTTTATTAATTTTTTGTGAATTTAACAAACTTAAAAAAACATTTTCATGAAGAAAATAGAACAGAAAGGGGGATTATATATGAAACCATAAATTTCCATTTTGTACAGTTTGCTTTTTTAAAAATATGTATAAAATTCAAGGTTATTTGCAGAGCTTTCTTGGTGGTCTGTTTCCTTTTGAACTTACTTCTGTTTTCTTTTGTTCATACATTCAGGTATTTAAAAGCATACTTCACATTTTAAATGATAGTAACAAAACTGTCCTGCTTGCCTGATCTCTTCTTGTAAGCTTCTTTTTGCTCTCTTCAGTTTATTTTCTTAATGCTTTATTGACTCTCTTTTCTTTTTCTTCATCACTCGTCATTCAACAACTTCTTATCAAAACAGGTTACAGCGATTGCTCTGTTCCCCATTGCCTAAAGGTCAGCTGTGTTACATTTTACCCCTTCCCAAGGGTTCTCCCATACCTTTAAGGAGTTGTTGGGGGTGCTCATCTCTATAATTTCCTATGACCCCCAATTTTTATTCCCCCAGTTTTAGGAATGCAAGCACTTAAACTTCATTTAATTACTTAACAATCAGTCTCTTTGTCATAAAGGAATATTTACTTCAATCCTACAGCACAGCAAACATACATTTTCCTCAACACATGGTGGGGCATAATTCCCCCTATGCTATTGGTCTTTAGGGAGGAAATTAGGTTTATAACTTAGGCTCTGTTCCTCCATAGCATTAGCCCCATCAAGTTTCAAGTAAAAAAAATTTCCCTTGAGCTTGAATCCTAGGACCCTGCCTTCTCAGGAGCTCTTTTCTGGGCTGTTTACAACATGTAATCTAGAATTCTGGGCTCTAGAAGTATGTAACATAGAACTTTCCACTTTGGGGACTATAATCCCTGTACCTAGAACTGAAGAGGACAAGAAAAGTAATATTAAAATTCAAAGCTCACTTCTTGGAGCTACAGGATTTAAGGGCAAGGGAAGGGTGACTCTTGGATGCTGCTGGAGAGAGAGAGAGAGAGAGAGAGAGAGAGAGAGAGAGAGAGAGAGAAGAGAAGAGAAGAGAAGAGAAGAGAAGAGAAGAGAAGAGAAGAGAAGAGAAGAGAAGAGAAGAGAAGAGAGAGGAGAGAGAGAGAGAGAGAGAGAGAGAGAGAGAGAGAGAGAGAGAGAGAGAAAGAGAGAGAGAGCGCGCATCATGCAGATTTAAAGATAGAGACAGGTCTGGCTATGTAGTCAATGGAAAAAGGCTGGTCCCAATCATATGGTAGGCCAGCATAGAATGTCTTCTTTAACAAGAAAGTCTGGCATCTCCCATGGGTGTGTCTCCATCATAGGTGGTCTGGGCAAGTACCAAACACCTCTTAATCTCTATTATATAGAGCTTGCTTATTTTTCTGGGGAACCAAACATCCTTTAATTGATGTGTCTAGTCTGTACTTGGAATTGTTATAACCATGATATTTTTTTGAGCTTGGTGGAGTACTAAATTATTTCTGTGTTTAGTCTTTGGTTGCTAAGTCTAATTGTGCTGATTTTGAATGTCACATAGAGAATAAACATGGTAAACCCCAGAAGGTTGAGAACAAATTGTCATACTCTTAGTCCATGGCAGGCATTCTGTGACAGAGGGGTCACAGATAAAACTGTGTGCAGCTTCTGTTGAATCTGAAGGCAGACTAATTACGTGTGAATGGTGTTAGCTGTGACTGGGCTCTGGAGCATCCATGTCGCCATAGCCACAGGCAGACATGGTCACTTCCGAGGATTACATCCTCCTCGTTTCTTTTCCACAAGAGTTATTGTAATACAGCACACAAAATGCATGTAACCAGATAAAGACAGAATTCTAAGTCTTGCTTTTTCTTTCATTACACCAAAGTGCACTGTGTTCTTAGAAGCCTGGGAGCTGGTCTCATACACCTGCAAAATCACATCGCATTTTCTGTTTAAATATCACAGTTGAATGCATACTTTATTACAATAGAAATGTATTTTTTACCCCACCTAGCAAAATACTCCTGCTTCCTCCCTTTTTTCTCCCATGGCCTAATGCACATGTAAGGCAAGCACAATCTATTAACTATATTGATTGCTAGATGGACTTCAACCCTGACCTTTTTATCCCAGCAATTATTTAGCGTCTTGTACACTCTATCAGCGATCCAGGAGACTGTTCTCTCTGTCTGGAATTGTAGCTTTTCTGTTCTTTACAGAAATCAGTGGAGATTTAATTTGAGAAGCTAATTTTAAAGCAAAAATAGATTCCAGAAATGACAAGTGCTACATGATGTTTGACAAGATCCCATCTGCTGTCATTATGGACACTAAAACAGGATCAGTAAGTAAGGCTTTTATAATCCCAGGAAAGCCTTATGTAGTGCAGTGCAGTGAAAGAGCTTTGGATCTGAAGCCTAAAATCTATGCAATTGGGTTTGTGGTAGCAATGTGACTTGGTGGTACTTTATCATCTGTTAGGACCATGGACAGGGGTAGATGTCAGTCAGTCCTTGTCCCATCCTGTCAAGTCACCCTTTGTTATTTGCTGTCCAAGAGTATGATTCATTTTTTAACAGTTTATGACCCCATCTTTCAGTTAATGATTCATAACTAGATCCTCCCCTTATGTTTCTCCCCAGGGCTCTATGTCAATCAAAACCTATGCTCAAGGGCCATAACCTTAGCAAGTAGTTTAGTTGGATTTGATAAAATATACACAGGTATCACCAAAACTACAAAAATTTCAAGTCCACCAACCTCAGTATACAATGTCATTCTCACCATATCCCATTGGTGGAAGATGAAAGATAAAACATAATGTTTCTATTTTAATGCTCTGCTTCCCAACACAAAGGAAGAGGTAATGGCAGTTATTCCTGAGAGTCATCTGGGAGTTATGTGTCTCCCTCTGGCTTGAATAACTGTAGAACCTTAATCAAAGTACCTTCCGGCTTTCATTCTTTGCTCATAGGCTCTACTGGACAAAGCCTGGGAGATCAGGAAAGGCTTCTCATAAGAAGTGGCATAAGAGCTGAGCTTTGAGTGGAACTGGAAATTTTTGAAAGTACAAGTTAGGAGAGAATGCATTCTAGGCACGGAAGACAGCCTAGGTGAAGTTTCAGTGGTGGGAGATGCAGTGTCATGTGTGAGGAAGAGTAAGAATTCCAATTTGCTGCGTTGAAGAATGTGTCAAGGGGCATAAAGCTGGAAAGGTAGGTGGGAATCACATCTTAAAGGGCTTTAAATGCCAAAAAGAGATGCTTTCTTAGGGGTGATAAGGACTCACTCGTGTTTCCTGAGCAAGGAAACAAGATGGGCATGTTATATACTTTAGGAATAGGAGTGGGGAACCTGTGACCTCAAGGTCATATGTGGCCCTCTAGGTCCTCAAGTGTGGCCTTTTGACTGAGTTCACGTTTCACAGAACAAATCCTTTTAGCAAGAGAATTCTTTCTGTGAAGTTTAAATTCAGTCAAAGGACCATACTTCAGGATCTAGAGGGCCACATGTGGCCTTGAGGTGGCAGGTTCCCCAACCCTGCTTTAAAATTATTTCTTTGGTATCTGCAGGGAAGATGGATTGAAAAGGGAGGGGCTTGGGGCAGGGAAGCTCATTAGAAGTCTACCACAATGAGGTTGCTGTGGAGGAAGCATTTTGCAATTTTTAATATGCTTAGAGAAATGTGAATTGTCATCATTGTCATTTGCCCTAAGGTGTAGTTTTACAAATTGTGGAGAAGACAAGATGCCTGAAGCAATGGCCAAAATTACTAGTATTTTTAATGTAAAGCTCCCGCATAAATACACATACTTTTTTCGATGAAAATAAAGTTCAAATCAAAGTCAACAAAAGCAGGATAGCTCAGCAAACTCCAACTAACAGCAAATGCAACATGGTGATTATTGAATTCAGTATGTGGAAATGAGGTTGCATTTGAATCAGAGCACTCAGTCTCAAAGCAAGTAAAATCTGCCACCATCACTGTCAGTTGGCATAGGCTTTTGACACAGATGAGTTATAATAAATTCCGAATTCTATTTGAATAAATCATGAGTTAAGAGAATTATTTGTGGAGATTGTTTTATGAAAGGTGGATGTGACAATTTTTATGTAAAAAAAAATCTGGGAATGTGAGACAATGTTATTTACCTAAAATTTGGAAACCACAAGCCTAAGGCCCATTAGACCTTTCTGTCAACACTGCAGTCAATCTCTCCTATATGTGTTGTGTCTACTTATTAGAATGTGAGATCTTTGAGAGCAGAGACCATCTAGTATTCTCGGTCTTTAGCACAATGTTTGACACATACTAAGTGTTTAATAAATGATTTTTCATTCCATTCCTCTCCCCTGAGCTGTATACCAAGGGGTAGAAATATAAGCAGGAAATATTTATCTTTGGTATCCAACAGTCTCAGGTTTTGGGGTATCCATTAATAATGGCAATTTAAAATATAACCTCCCCTTTCTCCTTATACATTATTCAAGGAATTTGCTTTTTAACAGGAATAAAAGCTACAAGTTAAAGCATTGGAACTCTTGACAAATTTACTTCATCATCCATAGGGCGAGATTTCATCTTCACTGTGCCTCTGAATCTTACTGGGCAGTCAGGTCTCTCAAGACCCTTCCTACTGAAGCCCTAGTATGATAGAAAGTGTGTTGGATTTTGAATCGTGGAATCTGGGTTTGAATTATGCTATTTACTTTGGGCAAGTAATTTAATCTATCTGGGCCTCAATTTCTGATCCCTTAAAGACCTAAATCTAGGATCATATTAAAGCTTTTTAGAAAAGATTCCTGGGAAGTTTGAGGTTCTCCTTCTGAGTCAAGCCTTGATTTGTGAAAGTGTCAAGGGTGATTGAGAATTAAGTCAGCCCACAGGTACTCTCTAAGTATCCAACCAGTCATGCTGAGTGCATCCTGGGCCTTGGTGTTGACCCCTCCAGAGCAATTATAGCATTTGACAGATGTGAGGTAATTGAATAACATATTTTTGAGCTCTCAAGGGGTTTGAAGTTTAGTAGATTGACCCCCAAACTACATTCACATAACTATCACAAATACTTACTGACTCTTAACTAATACTTCCTCAGCTTCCACATAGTTGTGCTAACTAATTACTCCCTCATCAGCTCCTTTGTTAAACCAAAAACTAATTCTACCTTCTTACCACACTCAAACACTGATTTTACCACAATATATCACAAGCACCCGTGGTCTGACTTCTGAACATGCTGACTCCATCAATTGCCAGCCTCAAGACAATGTCTTGAATCTCTTTTATGCAATTAATGATTGCAGTAACACTGTGTCTTCCATGCATAACTCTCTGCCTTCTCCTAGGGTTCTCAGCCTTAACACTGAGCTAGGCTGAGACAAGTGACTAGGTCAGATCACCAGCATCGTGGAGTCCTCTGCTACTGGTTCTTATTAGTAAAGTGTAATTACCTCCAAATTTAGAGAAGAGCTGAGAAGAATGTCTCAGGTGTACAGCCCAAGTAGTTCTTTTTCTATGGCATACCTTTGTTCTTTACTCTCTTAGCCTTTCTCTATTTGACAGCCCTCTCTGCTGTTACCTGGTGAGAATTGGTAGTGCTATGGATTCATTTTCTTTCTGTCAGGCATGTGTATCTCCCTATCATGTGCTGTCATACTATCAATGCGATTATTGGATTTTTAAAAAATAACAAGCTTTCTTGAGTTATGTTCAGTTGATAGGAAAAATAAGGCAGATCAGAACAAGTGTCCATAATACTTCCTCTGCCTTTCTTGGAAAAATATCATGGAGGCCAATGGAAAGAGCTAACTAGCCTTAGATTCAATGACTCTGGGCACTAAATCACTGAGTGACCTTGGTCACTTACAGGTATGTCATTTATAATGATCTTGGTCATTTATAGGACCATAGGATTGAGAATAGTAAGGGCCTTAGAACAAAAATCCTTAATCTAGGTTCTATTAGCTTGTGTGTGTGTATGTATGTGTATATATAATTTAGTAACTATATTTTAATATAGTTGGTTTCATTGGTAATTCTATGGATTTTTATTTTATGGTTTTAAAAAAAATATTTTGTAAAGGGGTCTCTAAATTTTGTCAGACTTGCAAAGGGGTCCATAAAAAAAGAAAAGAAAGAAAAAGGTTAAGAACCCCTGTCAGTAGATACAGCTTCAAATCCTGCCTCAAATGCATGCTACCTGAAAGTCACTTAAGATAAGGAATTTAGACTAGATGGCCTATAAAGTCTCTTTTAGCCCCGATCTATGATCCCATGTTCAGGTTTGGTCCAACCCTCTCATTTTATAGTTGAGGAAATTGAGGCCCAAAAGTCACACGAGTAGCACAATTGTGACAACACTATTCTTAGTATTCTAAATCAGATGCTTTCTCTACTGTGTCACACTGACTCTTTTCTTTATCCGGCCCTTGGCTTCCTTGCCTATGAAACTACACCAGACCATCCCCAAGGCCCTTTCAAACCCAAGTCCCATAACTTTGACTCTCTGTATAGATTCACCTATACTCCATCAGTGAAAATGATTTGCTAACCACTTGCCTTTGTAGAGATGCTGTGGGCCTTGACCATCCTTGTTCCCCATCCTTGGTGCAAGCAAGAAAGCTCATTCTAATTTGTGTTCCGTCTGGTTTGTTCCCCTGGCCCTGATTTTTCAGGCCTCATGTCTCAGATGAGAGCAGTTGCTGTTTTATTCATGTGTGACCCTCCCCTGCCCAATATGTATGCATTATTAAAGGCCCTTTGCCAGACAGCCAGCATAGACCTTGGGGGAAAGAGGCTGCAGAAATGATTTTCCTTCCTCCTAGGAAGAATTTCCTAGCCCTGGAAAAATTCATCAGAGAAAGATGCTGCAGAAAAGATCCATATGGAGGAATCGTCAGGGATCCAAAACACTGGTATCATCGCTCGGGGCTTCTTGCAAGCCATCCCCCATGCTATGCAGCCATTGTCTCCTTTCAGAGACTTATTAGTGACTACATAGGCCTCTGAACAAAGGAGCAAAGATTTAGATAGTGGAAGTATATATGACTGAATGCTAAAAACTTAAAATAAATGTTGCTTATATTTTCTTCTAGAATCTTTAGACTAGGTTTTTTATAAACTACCAGAAAAAAAATTTTAGTGAGATGATTCAAATAAAATTATGGCTTCTGAACCTAAATTACCTAAATTCAGAGTTCTTGAACATTGAGCCAACTGGGTTATTATTGTAAGGAGAGTGCTTTGTAAACCCTAAAGCCTAGGAGAAAGTAGCTTTGTATACAGGAGAGCTTTATTTTTTTTCTATACTATAGGAGGCAGTTGTTTATCCTTCTATCTGGAAGAGGGCCATGACATTAGGGAGGTGATGCCATGACATTCAAGTGAATTGGATTTGAGTGAGGGAGGGCCATACAAAGTCATCAGCCTCACTTTCTCCTCTGGAGTCATCTGGGTCCTATGGCCCGATATAGATCAGGACAACAGGAGATGGCCCTGGATGCAGTGGGAGACCTTGGCCTTTTTATTTTTGCTTTTTTTTTGAGGGCAATTGGGGTTAAGTGACTTGCCCAAGGTCACACAGCTAGTATGTCAAGTGTCTGAGGCTGGATTTGAACTCAGGTCCTCCTGATTCCAGGGCTGGTGCTCTATTCACTGCACCACCTAGCCACCCCTGGCCTTTTTTAATTAACAGATAGTATAACTTGATAGGAGGACGTGATTCTGGAGTTGAGGACCTGGGTCCAAATCCTTCCTACTTATATGACCTTAGGCAAGACACAACTTCCTTGAGCCTCAATTTACTTATTTGTAAAATGAGGTTCAGGAGGAGGGGCAACAGAGCAGACTGAGATGTTTTCCATCTTGAGCTTGTTGAATAAAGTGCTGGTTCTAGAGATAGGAAGACTTGAGTTCAAATCCAACCTCAGTCACTCACTAGCTGTATGACCCTGGGCAAGTCATTTTATCTCTATCTCAGTTTCCTTGTCTGTAAAATTGAGATAGTAATAGTACCAACGTCCCAGGATTGTTGTGAGGATTAAATGAATAATATTTGTAAAGCACTTGGCACATAATAAGTGCTATATAAATGTTAGCTATTATTAATATCATTATTAAGCTAATATGTGGAATACAGAATGAGAATGTCAAGCCATGTAACCTAAATTCCACTCCTCCTCCTCCTCCCCCCAGGGAGCTATCAGCTGCTCAGCCTCCATTTGTCAGTAAGGGCGATGCCTCTGTATCAGTCAGTAACAAAAACGAGTTAAGACAAGAATCCAACAGATAACTCCAGCAGCCTTTGAGAGAGAAATAAGTATGGTAATGGATGAGGAACTGCTGGTCACAAAAGCCAAGAAGGATCATGCTGTAGGGGGAATACGGGAAGTACAGACAGAATCATTTTTCTAGCTCCCTTCCTCCAGCTGCGAGGCACAGATGTGTGTGCATGGACAGATGGGATAGTGCAACACCCCGTCCCTCTCCACTCCTCTTTCAGCTGGCTCAGTGACCTTATCTCCTCTTGCTGTAAGATTCCTAAGGTTTTATGGGAAGAGCAGCCCCTGTAATTCTCTCTCTCCCCTCGGTAATTAAATAGAAGAGCGGGGAAAAAGAGAACCTAAGACACACATCCCATTGTTTCCTGCCTCCTGGAATCTAAAAGGTAATTCCAGTCAATTCAGCAAGTGATCATTAAGTGTGCTAATGCAAGGCACGGAGGATGCAGAGATAGAAACACAAATTCTGCTCTTTAGGAGTTTCTGCTTTAATGGAAGTGGGGGGAGGCAGCACCAATTATTATGATCCGAGAAAGAATAAGTGCAGAGGAATGGTTTCCAGTAAATGCTCTAAGAAATGCGAGGAGGGAGAGATCGTTTTCACCAGGGGAGTGGGAGGATCAGAAGAGGGTTTTGCACCTACCTTGAAGGAAGGAAGGAACATGATCAAACAAAGAGAGGGAAGGGAAGAACTGTATTTTGGACATGAAGAATGGAACGAGCAAAAGCATTGAGAAAGGAGGAGGCGGGACGAGAACAGGAACCGAGGGCGATCAGAGGTCCTTACACTTGTTAGGCACTAAGTAGCCACTATGATCAGGCTAGTGCATTAGGGAGCTTGCTTGGAAGGTGATGTGAAGAATGCATTGAAAAGGGGATAGATCAGAGCTGGGAAAACCAACCAGGAGGGAATTTCCAAGGGGTGAAAGTGCAATCAGACAAGACAAATATTTCAATTACTCCTTCTAAAATAAGTCTTTCTGCCTGTTGAGACATTTCAGCTCTGAATGCTTCTGGCAGGCAGCTCACAAAACTTCTCTGCCTCCTGCCAAGGGGAAGTCACCTTGTCTTTAGGGCAAGAAGGAGAGGTTGAGTCAAGCACCTGATACGCACTCTCTTATTTTCAGTTCTGCCTGTGTGGTGTTAGGAAAGTCACCAATCTCCTTGTGCCTTAGTTTTCTGATTTTTTAAAAATTTTAAGGGGCGGCTAGGTGGCGCAGTGAATAGAGCACCGGTCCTGGATTCAGAAGGACCTGAGTTTGATCCGGCCTCCGACACTTAATCCACACAAACAAAAACCTAGCCGTGTAACCTTGGGCAAGTTACTTAACCCCAATTGCCCTAAAGGGGCGGCTAGGTGGCGCAGTGAGTAAGAGCGCCGGCCTCGGAGTTGGGATGACCCGAGATCAAATCCGGCCTCAGAAAATGAGCACCCACGCATAAATAATGACTAGCCGTGTAACCTTGAGCAAGTTACTTAACCCCAATCGCTTTAAAAAAAAAAATTTTAAATGAGAGGATGGGACTAAGTGATCTCTCAGCTCAGATCTTAAATGTAAAAGAGCTCTGAAATCCTAAATTCCAAGATCACATGAGACCATAGTGGTAGAGTTTAGCATAGTGTCTGGCACATAGTAGGTGCTTAATAAATGTTTGTTCCCCTTACCTTACCCTTCTTTCTAAGATGCTTCCTACCTCTAACATAGGAATGTAGATCTAGAAATGGAAGGGACTTCAAAAGCTATTTTTATTTATTTATATTTTATATAAATTATATATATATATAAAATATATTTTATATAAATTATATATATATTTATTTATATTTTATATAACTTCTACTTTTACAGAGTCAGAAAGTGAGGTACAAGGAAGGGAAATTCCTTAGCTGAGCTCATTCAGGACTGTAATCTAAGTCTCCTAACCCCTGATTCATTACATTTTTCAGATAGCACCAAAACATTCCAATATCTCAATTCCACTGTCAGTTATCCACATCTATCATTTCAACTGGATCTAAAGAAATATCTGAATTGGTCTTGATTGATACAGTTAAACCATTGCAATTGGATTCTGTACACTTTGACAAAGTTTATTGACTATCTACTATATGATTTAGCTCTCCACAGTGTACTGTGAGGAGGTTATAATAATAATAATCTCTAAACTTTGTCATTTGGTATGAAAGTACGGTGGGATGGTTTTCTTTCATGGTGGAATGGTTACATGGTGAATGGTTGCATGGAAAGAGCCCTGGCCTGGAAATTCAAGGATGTGGATTTCAATCCTGGCTCACTTGTATTTTAGCCTCCTAAAAGCCGAGAACATACATAAGTCAGTTTGCTCCTCTGAGTTTCATGTTCCTTATCTATAAAAAGGAGGATAGCAATATTTGAAAATTGTTGGGGGGGGGGCGTTTCTCACAAGGATGAAGTGAGATTGTTTCTATATAATTCTTTATAGCCATAAAGTGCTATGTAAATGTTGTCTATTAATAAATAACAGATTGCTAAATTGAATATGATTTGCAGTATGACATCAGTAAGTGAAATAACTTTGCAGAGTTAGGGCCTTTTTGTGAGATGGAAAAGTAACCAATTTCCTTGGTTGTAATCTAGATGTTCATATTTTGGATTTCCTTAATGTAAAGAATACTTGTATCATTGTAATATTAATGATCTTTAATATCTTTCCAGCCCATTAATTGATCTGACATAGAGCCCATTAAGGGAAGCTTGCTTAGAGGAGACTTGCTTGTAGGAAGACTTTCATACCTTTTGCTAATTTCTAATTAGTCACTGAGTCACCACAATTGTGATGCCTTCTGGCTCAGAGAAGTGTATATATACTCTGAGTTGGTGTTTTGCTTTGGGGGCTCACTTAGGAGAAGGATCTTGTGATTTCTTGGTTGAGATTCCGAGTGGCTGTATGTTCAGGGCTCCCGATTGCTCAAATCCCCATCCAGGAATGTATGTGAAGTGTATAGTTGATTCAGGCACTCAGAGCCCTCTCTGTCCTTTATTTCTCTGCTTTTATTTTCTCTGTTTGTATTTTCTCTGAAGTTAAGGGTGCTGACTTTTCCCCTGAACTAGTGAATGTAATTAAAAAATATTGTTGACCCCCTAAACAGCTATCTTTCCTGGTGAAGCAGATCTAAGAACCTGTGCTAGCAGCCATCCTGGGTATGCCAATGTGGTTGCCACTACAATCTTCTCTTGTAACATTTGTAGTCAATGGACCCAGAGTTCTAAGGTTCTTTAATAATGAAGATAAGTGAAGAGACAGATGAAGAAAACCACATTAGATGAGTCTAACAGTGTATTGGGAAATACAGTTCTCTAAAAACCAAAATTGCACATGATATACTTTTACATTTAATCTGCATTACTGACATTTCTCCATCACTTTCTTAAATCTAGACGATCATCAAAACAATAAACCAAGACCTGATGGTAGCCTTTGTTTATATCTGAGGTGTAAATATTCACACTGAGAAATTTAACAATTGCCTCTCAGGAACCTATTTGAGCTCACTTTGTCATATCCCAGGATGGAGCTACTCGGCTAATCTTCTAGCCAATGCCTGCCCATATGGTGGCCTCATTTGGCACAAGGAATATTGGAGTCTCAGAACACTTAAGTAGTAACAGCTCTTTCAAGTATTTCTAATGCCCAAGATTTCTTTGGGTAATATGACTTGGCTGTTGACAAATGGTGAAGAATCTAGGCAGTATGGGAAACATTTGGTGGGTGGGGTCTGTCCTTCCCAATACTCTTAAATCCAATACCCATTCCACCTCTGCACGAGAAAGACCCTGCTTCCCAGACTTAACAGAACTGAATTAATTTTATACTAATTAGCAGTATGGTAGAGTAAAAAGAACACTGGATTTGAACTAAGGCAACAAAGGTTTGGGGGCGGCTAGGTGGCACAGTAAGTAGAGCACCAGCCCTGGAGTCAGGAGAACCTGAGTTCAAATCTGGCCTCAGACATTTAACACAAAAAGTAACCTTGTGACCTTGGGCAAGTCACTTAACCCCAACTGCTCTCCAAAAAAGCAAAACAAAACAAAGGTTTAAAAACAGGCTCTGACATTTCCTAGCTGTGTAACTATATAATACTCATACTGACTACTTATCTCACAGGGTTATTGTGAGGAAAGGGCTTTGTAAACAGAAATCAGGAAGGTAGCAGCATAGGTACTGGAAGGGACAATGAACTTGGAATCCTGGGATATGAGGCACTGTATTGGGTCAGAGGATCTTGGTTTAAATCATGACCCCACTAATTACTGCCTGTCTGACCTAGGGCAAGTTCACCTCCAGTTCTAAATTTTAAGATCCTATTATTATTGTTGGCTTATTGTCAGATTGGGGGGCAGGCATCGTGTCTCATTATTATATAGCCCTGTTCTAGTCAATTCAGCAACCATTTAAATGCCTACTGTATGCAGTTCACTGAGTAATACAAAGTATAGGTGGGCATGATCACTGCCCTCATGGAGTTTATAGTCTAGTAAGAAGATATGTCATATGCACAGATAATGCTAATACAAAGTAATTCATGAATGCACAAGAGAACTGGAAAATAAAATATATGAAGTCAGAGAGTAGGGAAGTTATTACCAACTTGAGGATGGCAGCCTAGGGAGGTCATCCTGGAGGAAGCAGAACTTGAATTTGAGGCACTTTCACTGCCTATCCCTCATGCCTGGAATGTTCTCCCTCCATATCTCCATGTCCTGACTTCCTTCAAGTCCCAGGTTAAAATTTCACTTTATACTGGAAGCCTTTCTTAATCCCCATTAATGCTAAACTCTTCCCTCTCTTAATTATTTCCAATTTATCCTGTGTATAGCTTGTTTGTACATTATACATTACAGTTGTTTGTATGTTGTCACTCCCATTAGACTGTGAGTTCCTTGAGAGCAAGGACTGTCTTTCCCCTTTCTTTGTATCTCCAGTGGTTAGCACAGTGCTTGGCACAGAGCACAGGCTTTATAAATGTGTTTTAACTGGGTTCTAAAAGATGGGCAGGCATTCAAAAGGCAAAGAACCAGAAGTGGGAGATCACTGGGTATCAGTGGGGTCCATCAAGCAATCTAGTTTGCCTGGAGTACACAGGAATGCAGTGTCTGTTCCCTGTGGGTCTGACTCTTGTTAAACCTCTTTTTGGATCCTCTCTGTCAATGTTACCACCACAAATTGCAATGGATCTATTAATTCATGTCCCCATCTGAGTGCCTGATGGAATGCAGAGCACATAGTGACAGCAGAATTGCTATTGTCCTTTTCACCTAACACTGGAGGAATTATACTAATCTCTTTCCACTCAGTTCACAATAGGGTGAAGTAGATGAGAGATTTCACACACACAGTCAGAGGGCTGCAATTTGGGAATGAAGCAAGATTCATTTTCTTCACATTCTCTTGTGTCAGGGACGAAATGGAAACAACTGCTGGTGAGGCTCTTGAGAAATCGTACAGCGTTAATTAGCAGACATACCGGGTGTTTAAAATACATGGCATATTTAAACAGCTATTAAATTAAACCTGCTTTACAGATTGGACAAACCATCTGGCTTTTTTTTTTAATCTAGTGAAAAGGATTTTGCAGTATTTTTAAGGGTTTTGTTGTTGCTTATAAATCTTTCAGGAAATGATAACTTTGCATCATTTTTATCTTTATATGTCTTATGTTCCACCACTAAAGACCTCTTCTCGGTCCTCATGGTACCCTGGAGGTAAACCCAGGCTCTCAAAGTTTCTTCCCGCAGATTATGAGTTTTGGCAGGTCCAATCAAGTTGGAAACGTTTCAAGTCCAAGCCTGGCAACAGACTATACGTGTCTTCTGTTGGAGCGACTACCAACCTGGCTATGTAGGCAGAAGCCTCTCACCAGAAGCTTGGTAATGGACTTCTTTTGTTTTTTAAAGTAACAGCAACTCAGGAAAACCATTAAGAAAGGCCCAAGGAGCTACAGTCTGCAGAAAGAGAGGATGTCCCCATGTCATGGAAATTGGGGCCCTTTAAAACCTCATACTATTTAGGAAGCACATTTATTTTCATAGGATCATACGCTCATGTGTTTAGAACTTGAAAAGGGCTTAGGGACCATATGGCCCAACTCTTCTTCCTGCCCCCTCCCCACCCACTTTACAGATGAAGAAACTGATCCAACTTGTTCAAAGTTTCATACAGGTAGTAAGAAGTAAAGGTGGAATTTTAACTCAGGTCCTCTGATTCCAGATCCATTGCTTTTCCCAGCGCCACTCTCATCTTCTGTAACTCATCTTCAACCAAGAGAAAGAAAAGGGGGGAGTAAACCCCATTTTACAGATAGTGAAACTGAGTCTTGTAAAAGTAACTCAAAGTCCCTAAGCTAATAAGTCACTGTCTTTTCTATTTACTAGGTGATTAAACTGAAGTAAAGACACAAGGAAGTGACTTGGGCAAATCCAGGTGACAAGCTTGGCAGGATGAGTGCCTGTAATTTATGTTCTCTTGGCTCCCAAATTGATGCATTTTTTCATCATGACCCTGTGTACCTTCTAGTACCAAGAAATCGGCTGTAATAAAAGTAATAGTAGTTTCCATTCCTGTGGTACCTTAAGATCAGCAAAGCACTTTTCCCACAATACTGTGAAGTACTGTCTTTTTTTGAACAGTTATCTGCATTTTACCCATGAGAAAACTGAGAGTCAGAGACATAAACTGACTTGCCTAGGATGACAGTAAGTATCTGAGCTGGGATTCAAACCCATGCCTCTAGCCTCACAGTCAAGTGCTTTTCCCCCATACCACACAGCTTTGTTTTTTGGTCTAGAATGAAGTTCACTGAAGTCCCGTAGCCTGAAATGATTTGCTGTCCCTACCTTGATTACAATGGATTATGGTATTGTATACCTGGATGGAAAGGGATAGTATTTCCAAGTCAGTTTTGAGGTGACTATAGAAAAGAATTTTTCAGCTGATGTCCTGAATACCCTGAATTTAGATTTAACAAGAGATAGCCCAGTGTAGCAATAGTCAGTCAATAGGGAGTCAACAAGCATTTATTGTGTTTGCTTTGTGCTGGAGCAGTGTGCTAAATTCTAGGAATGCAGATAAGAAAAACAGCCTGTACCCTTAACAAGATTACTTTTTTTCTCCCCCACTTTTTGGAAGGGAGAGGGTAGGGCAATTGGGGTTAAGTGACTTGCCCAATGTCACACAGCTAGTAAGTATTAAGTGTCTGAGGCCAGATTTGAACTCAGGTTCTCCTGGCTTCAGGGCTGGTGCTCTATGTACTGTACCACCTAGCTGCCCCAACAAGATTACATTTTAACGGGGGATGAGACTAGATGAAAGGGAACTGAAAAGAAGGGGAAGTGGAGGTCCAAGAGACAGAAGGGATCTGAAGTAGAAAAGGCCAGAATCAGGAGTGGAGGAGGAGAGAAGTGAGCTGTTTGCCGGTCTGGGTATTTTCTCAAAGGGAAGGAACTCTCTAATGGGAAGAAATAATCCACAAAGAAGTGGAAAGGCTTCTCTGGGGTGGGAGGGTAAAAAGGAGTAGAGGTGCTGGATCTAGGAACCAAGAGTTTGGACCAGGGTTCACTGCTTCTTAGTAGCTGTGTGACCTTAGGCAATCTCTGTGATCTTCAGCTTTACCCACTGTAAGTTAAAGTTATTTAATTTACACACAGGCCAACTTGTTTTGTGTGATTATTGACAGGATCAAATAAACTAGTAGATGAAAAACATTCTTTGTAAATTGGAAAATGCCGTACTCATGTTGATAGTTAGCATTATTAGTAGATAGAGAATCAGTCTGAGCCAGCAACCCACTTCTGGCTGTATGACCTGAGCAAGCCATTTAAACTCCGTGCTGCAGTTAACTCTGTGATCCTGTCTGTGGTTTGAAAGATACTGGCATATGTAGAGCCTTCTCACCAGAGGCTAAGGTGCAGAGAAGTTGCTGGTCTACACTGGTGAAGCAGGCTCTTCACTGGGAGCTCCTAAAGTCACATGGCCAGCCCCTCCCTCCCCCCCAAACCACATAAGGGATTGTCATTATTAATAATAACTCACTTTTCTAAGTGCTGTAAGCTCCAACGGCCTTTCCACCAGCTACAATGCTTTTCTGTGCTGCTGTTATTACTGTTCTTGAAACAGGAAAGAGAATGTCACAGAAAAGAATGACCTTTGGACTGGAGCATTAGAAATCACGGCTGGCCTCAGGCTGGCCCTTTCTTCTTTCTGGGCCTTGGTTTCCTCACTTATAAAATGAGGGGTGTGAAACATATTGTCTCTAAGATCCCTTTCAGCACTGAGTTATGGAATTATGTGCTTATGCACATCCATGGTCATTGTCAGAAACAAGAGCAGAAGGAAGGTCTCTCTTGAGACCTTTTTATTCTAACATCAGGGAAAAAAATATTCCTAATGAGGTCTTATCTTTTCTGAACTCAGCTGGGCAGGGTGGTTGGAAAGAAGCCAAAGCTAGAGAGAAACCATCCTTAGGGAGTGGGGATTGAGGTGAGTGATTCCTTCTGTTATGCTTAAAAAGGGAAATTGAATGCAGACCCAGCCTTCCATTTCTCTATTGTCCTAAGCCAGCCAAATGTGCACTACCCCGGTACAGCAGCCTGGCAGACAGGAAGCCAATTTGAGAGGAAGGAGTGAAGATGTTGGTAAAAGGATTTCATGTCTTCTCTTCTGCTTTTCATTATCTCATGAGGGAATAAAGTAGCTTCTTCATCCTCAACTTCCTGTAGCAAATGATGGACTGGACCACTCAGTGACACACACTTTGAATCATGCCAACCAGCTATTGAAACATCCCAGCCTGGCTTCCCTGTTCCTTAGGCAAGGGCAAGGGTACTATACAGGAGAGTAGGATACATAAAGTTGAAAGACTTGAGTTTAAATCTTGCTTCTAACATGCTGGGACTGAACAAATCACTTACACTCTATTTATCTCACTTTCCTCATCTATAAAATGGGAACCAGCCTTACAGGGATTTTGTGAGTAAACCACTTTCCAAATAGAGCTCTTATAGTGATGAGCTAGTCAACAAGCATTTACTCAATGTCTAGTATGTGCCCAGGAACTGTGCCAACAACTAGGAATATACAGAAAAGTTTAAAAAAAAAGTCCCTGCTGTCAAGAAAAGCACATTATTAGTGTTTTTGTTATTGCCCAAGTGAGAGATTTTACCACTTCAGCCCTTTTATTCCCCCTTGTGGCATGGCAGTGAGTAAAAACTTTAACAGGTCCTACCTAGCTGTAAAGGCTTCCAGAGAATAGGTGCCTCTTCTGTCTTAGGACCAGCCCATTTAATTTTGAAGGGCTTATCATCAGAAAGGCTTCAGAGAGAATTCTTGGTGACAGCAGCTTTTGAACATCATCTCCTAGGTTATGAGTCAAAAGTCATAGAAAGATTGCAATCTACATCAGTGGAGAGAATACCCCGACTCGTCGCCCTCCCCCACTTGGCCTCCTCCCCTTTCTGACCTCCTTGCAACCACAAAATCACAGATCCTGGAAGTACTGAAGTAAGTAAGGGATTAAAAGATTTGGTCTGTGCTGATTAGCTCCCTGGAGAAGGATTAAAACCCAACAGACTGAAGATGCTTTTTTAAATTTGGGAAGTTTCATATTCCCTTTTCAAACATTTGAAATATTTCCACTGGGCCAAGTCAGAGAAAGAGTCCTTTGTCTAGCAAGAATGAATAAGTGCACAGATGTAACTTTCTTGATGCAATCTTAACATGAAAGTCTAGAGTCATAGGATGGTACAAAAGAAATTACAGCTGGAAAAAACTTTAGAGAACCCTCCATTTTACCTATAAGGTCAGCAAGGCCCAGGGAAGGTGAGTAACTTGCCCAAGGTCATATGTACTATAAATATCACAGCTGAGATTTGAATCCTGGACTTTGAACCTTGAATCTCAGGCTTTTTCTGCTACTTGATACTACCTTATAAACATGAATTAGAAGTGACCATTCTTTGTACACAATGATTCTTCCCTGTAAAAAAAATGAATCTTTTAAATTTCAAACTAGCTTGGAAATTTTAAATGATTTAATTTGGACACATCTGGGATTTAATTTGTGAGAGGCAGTGGGGTCTAGTGCAAAGAATTATGGGACCTGGAGTCAAAGAGCCTTGGTTTGTATCCTAGCTCTGCTTCTTCCTGGCTGTGTCACCTTGGACAAGTCACTTTACCATTTGGGCTTCAGTTTCTCCATTTGCAAAACGAGTCAAGTCAGCAAGCATTTATCATTGCACTTACTATGAACCAGACTCTGCTCCAAACACTGGGATACAAGTGCAAAGAAAAACAAAGATGGTGACGGGGTTGCACGAATCTGTTAAGGTCCCATGTGCCTTCTAACTTTAAACACTAGGACGTTGCTGCACAAGACATAGGATACGCCTGTAGCCAGGTGTTATCTCCTAACATTGAGCTGGGGCTGCTTAGTAGAAAGGTACATGACAGGGGCTCCAGAGGTGAGGATAACCACAAGCCAGCATTTCTGAAAAAAGAAAAGAGGAGCCTTATTTAAAATGTAAATTGGACCCTGAGAGACGCCTAAGGCTAATCCATTTGATGCTTTCTCTAGGGATCTTGGGGCTTGGCTTTTATGAAATGTTTTGCATATGCAATTAAAAAATTCGTGAGCCCAGATGGGTCCTAGGTTTACATGATTTATTATAGGGTGTGTTTTTTATTGTTTAAATAAATATTTTATTATAAAAATTAACATCCTTAAAATCACATTATTAAAGAAATGGAATAAGAATTATATGAATATAGAAACTACAATCTACAGTTTATGAAAAAGGGGAAAAGTATATTTACTATAACAGGATAATTGCAATGACATCTGATTCACCTGTCCCCTTCTATTCTCTTTCCTTATTACTATTCTTTCAATCCCTGGACCTATCATGAGTATGCTTTCTTTATTTTGAATGCAAAAAGTTCGTGTAATTTTTTTTCATTTTTCTTCTCTAGAATCTTTCTCCCTATTTCCTCTAGGAGAAAATATAAATTATTCAGCCATTGAAAGCTGTCTCTCTCTGGTTCCTGTCTGTCTTAGCAAACTTATTTCCCCTTTCTTACCTTCATATGCTCCAAGCTGTAACTAAGCCATCTTCTTGCCTATTCCCATGCTGGACAATGTTGCAGCTACAGCAGAGGCTGTTCCCCAGGCTCTCCTCTGTTATTTCTGCCTCTTGGAATCCCTAGCTTCACTCAAGGCCTGGCTCAGCTGCCAACTCTTGGAGGAAGCTTGGTCCTCTCAGGTTCTAGTGCTCTCCTACCTCATAACCCCCGAATGACTTTATATATGTGTTTTATATTTAATTATCTAAGTACATGAAGCAAGTCCCATGAGGGTTGGTTCTATTTGTTTTTATCTTTTGATCCTGAGCACCAAGCAACACATCTTGCATAAGGTAGGCACTCAATCCATGCTGGTTGAATTGAATTTCTTTGTATTCTTTATATCTGTAATTTTTGTGATACAATAATATTTCATTACACTAATATATGACAATTTACTCACAAAATTGTGGGGCACATTCAGTTGTGAACTTCTCAAGGCCAGGGGCTGTTTTTTTCTTCTTTGTGTCCTTAGAGGTTAGCACAGTGTCTGGCACATAGTAGGTCTTCATAAAATTTTATTGACAGACACATAGGTTGTTCCCTGGCTTTTTTTCCCCTATTACAAACAAAATCATTGTGATTTTTTTTAAGTATAGAAAAGTGGTTTTAGTTTTTTTGGTAATCATATGTACCTTTAACCATGTATAAAACATGAGACATACTCAAATGGAAAGCTGCTTTTTGGACTTGTAGGTGATAAACATGCCCTGTCTTAGATAGATGGTCTAAGAGGAGACATATACAGCAAGCTGGTGGAAATGAAGATTTGGATGTCAGAAGGGAAGTCAGAGATAATAGATACCTTCCCCATAGAGATGATAGCAAAACAACAATAAAACCAGTAGCAGATGAAATGAGACAGCTAAAGAAGAATGGAAAGGGGACAGAAAGTCAGAGACAGAGAGAGATAGAGAATGAGAACTCAAAGAGGTCCATGAAGAGAACCTTGGGCAATTCCTATATTAAGCAGGTAGAATGAGGAAGAAGGCTTAATGACGATGACAAAGAAGGAGGAAAGAGGTAGGAAGAGATGATGGCCAAGGAAGGAGAAGGTGTCAAGAAGGAGTGAGTGGTTGCTCCACACATTCAGATGCTCTCTCCTTTTCTCCACACCAACCATATATTAAGCCATAGACCCTGTCCTTCTAAGTCAGCTTCCTATCTTGAGGGATGGCTAGAATTTCAGCATAGATTAGTGGGAGCCAAAATTCCAGCCAGTTAAAGGAATTAGTGTGAGAAAAATCCTGAAGGTGATAAAAAGCAAAATGAATACAGAGAATGACAAGCAATCCAATTTGGCATTCAAATACATAAAGAGTGAAATATGATAAAGTGGGTATTATTTTGTTGGAGAACTTGAATGCCAGGTTAGGGAGTTTAGGCTTTCCTTGGTATATAATAGGAAGATTTTTGTGTGGGTGAGCTCCTTCATTTGTTGCTATCACTCTAGATTATTTCACATCCTTTGGATGCATTCAGTCCCTATACCCGAACCACCTCCATCCACTTTCTCCAGTCCTGCCCTCCGGGCCACAGAATACTGCTGGAAGAAGGTACTAAACTGTGAGTACCTCTATGAAGCCATGTTGTACAATTGTCACTTGTGTTTTCTTACTACTCAGTAACACCTTTTTCTACTCACTCATAGATCCCTTCCCACCCAAAGTAGCCTAGACTCTTCTTCTCTCCTTAAATTCTACCAACACTTTCAGCCTATGACCTTGCTTCTTATTAAACAGAAAAGTTCTAGTGGAACCAATACAATTCATTAATATCTAATAGAACCAATACAGATCTGCTCTTGCCTTGGCAGCCTACCCTTAGCCTCCTGGCAATGTTTTCTCATCCTTTTCCCTAATCTCAGAGGAAAACTAAAGAAAAACTGTCTCTTTTCTCTAAAACTAATGTCTGTTCCTATGCTTGAGATCCTATCTCTTTCAATTCTTAACCCTTCCATAGATAAAAATTTAACCTCACTCCATCAATTGGCTCCTTTCCTTTCATACAGGTCTCCCTTACCCTCAAAACAACAACCTAATAAACAAAATAACTGCCTCTACTCTGCTGCCCACAGCAGTGCCTTGAGATAGGGGAGAATAGTAGGAGTGTCTTGGGATAAGAGACAGCAATTTTCTCTTGAGAGGAGATAGTTTTCTTTTTACCAAAGTTAAAAGATCCTGGGGCTGTGAATATGAGGTCAGAGAAGAAAGGGGGGGTCTGGTGAAAAGAGGAGAATGGCAGCACTGGCCTTGGAGATCTAGATTGGCTGTGGTATGTAGGATAGGTTGGGAGAAGTGGGAGAAGAGACATTGGACACTGGAAGAACCTTGATTATAAGAGGTAGAGGGATTGTACTAAGCTGGTTCTATCCATCCTCAGTACTTTGGGGGTTGTGCTTGAGAACCATTGGCACATACAGTCAGAGCCCAAAACCCAACACAAAAAAATTACCAGGGGACTACCTGCATGTCCTTCAATTGCCTCAAACTCGACACATCAGACATTGAAGTCATCTTCCTCCCTCTCTCCTACCACCCTAGCAAAGTCATAGAACCATAGCTTTAGATCCGGGAGGAACCTAGGTCAGACATGATCAAATCCAACCATCTCATTTTATAGAGGCAGAGAGAAAAGGATCCACAGGATCCCCCGGCTAGTAAGTGTCTAAGGCGGGCTTTAAACCCAGGTCTTCCTGATTTTGGGGTCTGGCACTTTATCCACTATACCCCACTGCCTCTCAATAAGATGAACCTTTGTGAAGCTCATGATATACAGCCTCAGTCCTTCTTTTTGACACTTTAAAAGGGTTTTCCTCATGCAGGCAGTGAAACTGTTGCTTGTAGTAATTAATTTTCATTCGTTCTCCTGGAATTATACTTGCTAAAACACCAAGGATTCTTCTCCTTTCCCCAGTTGGTAGATTGCATCTGCTTTGGAAAGTGTAGGTCCCAGGCTGACCATGTTCCTATTTCTACTGACAGCCCCAGCATCCTCCTGGTCACCCAGGCTTCAAGCCTTGCTTTGACTCTTCCTCTCCCTCAACCTATATATCCAATTCGTCACCACGTCCTACAGATTCTTATCCCTACAAGATGTCTCTCAACTGTTCTTTCCCCTCTATTCACACACATCTCAACATTTAGGCCCTCATCGCCTTGATCTATAATACTAACTGTCCTCCTTAATTCCAGTTGTCCCCTTCTAATGTTTCCTTCATCCCACAGGCAAAATAATGTCCTTGATGAGAGGTCCTGATCAAAAACCTTCTGAGACTCTAGCCTCCAGCAGTGGTCAGTGGGACTCAAGTGGAAAAGACTGCCACTAATTCAGCCATACATAAGACTTCCTGCCAATGGCATACTGGCTTAGTTCTAAAATATATTATCTATGTTTTATTGTGTTTTTATTTGTTTCTGTTCAGTATGTCTCAATCACATTTTAATTTGAGTCAGGTGGCTCTAGGGGGTGTTTTAAGGCATAGGAGTGCAGTGAGCCACTTCTGACCTACAGGAGTAATTCAGTTCAACAAGCATTTATTAAGCACTTACCGAATATGTGTAAGGAACTGTAATAGGGGGCTTGGGTGGGGAGGGGAGCCCTACGTTCTCATCCCATCACAACCACCAGTGCTACTCAGAAATTGTTCTGTCATTCATAGTCTTTGAGGAGGGTTTCCTGTGGTGTGATCAGCTGAAGATCACCTAGGCAGTGTACATCAGAGATGGGAATTGAAACAGGTTTTTCCAAACTTTTAACCTCACTCTCTATCCACTGTGTTATTAGCAGTGGCTAGAGTTGCTAGATCTGGAATCAGGAAGACCTGAGTTCAAATGTAACCTCAGACATTTAGTAGCTGTGTGATTCTGGGCAAGTCACTTAACCTCTGCTCAGTTTCCTTACCTTTAAAATGGGAATAATAATAGCACCTACCTTCCAAGGTCATTATAAGGATAAAATGAAATAATTTTTGTAAAGCACTTTGAAAACCTCGAAGTGCTGTATAAATGTTAGTTATTAGTATTATGCTAGGCACTAGAGATCCAGGGACAAGAAAAACTTACATAATCCTTGTCTTCAGGGAGTTTCCATGCTACTACTTGGAAATTTATTTTGTATTTTTAAAAATTAATTAATTTATTTTTAGTTTACAACATTCAGTTACAACAAGCTTTTGAGTTTTAAATTTTCTCCCGTTCTCCCTCCCCAAGAAAGCGTGCACTCTGATATAGGCTCTACATATACATTCATATTAAACATATTTTCACATTAGTTGTGTTGACTTTGTATTTTTAAAAACATATTTTGTATATGCTCATTTTTGTACAAGGTATCTCCTCTTTTAGAATATGAGCCCCTTGAGGGCAAGACTTTCTTTTTTATCTTTGTATCCCTAGCACAACACCCACAGCCTAGTAGGTGCTTAACAAATTCTGGTTGATGAGGTAATATTTTTCCACCCTTCATTTTTGAAGAGGACCAATGACACCATGATGTTGGGATCAGGGTATGGTGTGTTTGGCTATGGGTGATCAGTCCCCACTAAGCATCCAGAAGGTTCTACCACAGGTCAGGCACAAGTAGTCCATTAGAACATTTGAGATGGAGATGTCTCTGGATTTGTGCAGCTAACATTTCCTTTGTGTTACTGAGAATTTATTTTCTCATGGAGCACAGTGCCATCTTTGATGCTGGTATGCCATGCCAGGTAGTCCTGTGCCAATGTCTCCCAAGTCTCACAATTGATAATAAAGTTCTTCAGAGAAACCTTGAGAGTGTCCTTGTACCACTTCTTCTGACTACCATGTGAGGCTTGCCTTATGCAAATTCTATGTAAAAGAATCTTTTGGGTAGGCATGCATTTGGCATTCTGGATATGTGACCAGTCCATTGGGAATTATGTAGTAGAGTTTGCAGGCTTGGCAGGTCCTCAAGTGTCTGGTACTTCATCTTACTGGGTGATCTTCAGAAACAGCTCAGTTTCCTGGCATGGCACTGGCATATTGTCCAGGTTTCATAGGCATACAACAATGACCTTCAGTTTGGTAGGCAGCCTGATACGTCTTTTCTCCCATACTTTGTTTTGGAACCTCTCAAACACTGAGCTAGCTCTGGCAATGCGTGCATCAACCTTATCCTCTATGTCAAGGGATATACACAGAGAAGAAGAGAGACAAGGAGAGCCAAGAAGAACATTTGAGAGGGAAGAGAACATTTTCCTGATGCCCTTATGAAGACAACGACACCAGGGAAAGCTTTACCTACAGACCTGAGTTTAACCTTGAAGAAAAAGAAGAGTTTTCAAGGTAAAGATAAGGAGGGCATGTGTTTTAGGCATGGGATGCCCTAAGCAAATGCAGGGATGGGAGATAGCATCTTGAGTTTGGACACAGCTGGTAATTTAGTTTAACTAGAATGTAAAGTATGTGAAGGGGAATAATATGAAATAAGCCTGGAAAGGTAGATTGGAGTCAGAGTATAGAGGCCCTTAGATACAACCTAAAGCATTTGTAGTTCTCCTAAAGACAATAGGGTGTGAGGAGACCATATCCACAGAAAGACTTAAAGAGAGCCACATCAGCAAAGCCAAGGAAGGAAAGAGCAACCAGGTTGGGACCCTCAGCAGTGTTGAATACTGAGCAAAGGTCAAGGAAGACAAGAACTGAGAAAAGACAATTAAATCTAGCAATTAACAGGTCATTGGTGACCTTTGAGAGAGCAATTTCATTTGAGTGGTGGGGTCAGAAATTCAATTACAAGCCTGACATTTGAGGCCTCCCGCAATCTGGCTTCATCCTACCTTTCTCATTTTATTATATTCTATATATCCATTTCATGAGCTTTATATTCTAAACTAAATGTATTTACAAAAGCCATCCCTTATATCTGAAGTTTAGTCCCTCCTCATCTCTGCCTGTTGAGGCCCAGCTCAGGGCTATATCTTTCATGAAACCTTTCACCATCTATCCAAGTGAAAGTATTTTTTGTAACAACACATTTTCCCCCAGCACTTTCTCTAGAGATCTCTAATTTGCTTCTCTCACTTTCTATCTTGTATTAATAGTTATTATGTAAATGCTATATCCCTGGCCCGCTCCCCTCTTTGGATTATAAACAACTGGGAGGCAACAATTTCTGTTTTTGCATTTGCAATCATAACACTATGAATTGCACAGAGAAAATAGATGTTGAATTTAATCGAATGCTTCTGGCTGACTTCTTCACGTACACCTTCCTTCTTTCCTTCCCTCTCTCCTCCCCAAAACCTAAGTATACACTGAGAGAGAGACTTTTCTCTAGTTGCCTGATTTAATACAAGTGCTGGGCTAATGTTTCAGAAACACTTCATTTTTACTTTGAACAGACTCTATAATTTCAATGGTATCAGATACTTCTGGTAAGAAAACTCCAGTTCCCAGTGAAGGACAGCACTCACTTTGCAATTTACAGTCTTAGAGAATTAACCAAGACACCAAAGAGTTAAGGGACTTGTCACAGAACCACTCCATGTCCACTATTCTTCTGCCAGGCTGCCTTTCCAGTAACACCTCATTTATCTAACAGCCTCATCTAACAAAAACTACTGAGAATCAAGGGTAAATCAAAGCAAATAAAACATCTGAGCACCCCAACATAGACATTGTGTTGAAACATTTATCATAACAAGGACTCTCAAAACCTTCCCCAGAGCCTCTTGACTATTATTTTAGACATGAGTAAAACAAATGTTTCTTGAATGAATGAATGAAGTTTGGCTTTCTCTTTTTATAAGTTCACAGAGAGATGAGTTATCCAAGGCAAAGCCCATTGCCTGCAGTGTGGTATGACTATAGACAGTTTAGTAGTGAATGGAAAGACCAAAAGACAGACATAAGGAATTCCAAAGCCTAGTAGGTTGGAACCACTTACTATAGGGGCAGAATGCTATGATATTATGTGGTGACCATAGGAAGGAGAGTTTGGTAGGCTATTTTTACCTGAGCCTTGTGGGGTGACTTTTCTGTTGGTAAGATACTACAGGTCCAGAGTCTAGACCTCATCTTTGCTGGTCCAGAAAATATCATATCACTTCACTCAGGAGTGAATAGAAGAATCTACTCATGATAACAAAACCTACATGAGACAGATGTATAAACTAGAAGAGAAATATATTCTTTTGCAGTGGGAAATGTGTTTGACGTGGGGACTGGCACTGAGCATATGTACAAGGAACTCCTTCTTGGTTAAGTGCCCTTTTAGGAGACCAAACTAGAAAAATGCTTAATGAATATAGATTTAGAGCAAGAGGAATTGTGTGTTAAGAGTTATTTCCTTCACATTTGATTAAATATCCTTTTCTACATTGAGAGATTTTCCCCCCTAAAAATTAGTGCCAATTCATTGTAATGAGTAACCATAATGCATTTATACATTTCTAGATTACTTTAATATTTAAAAAGTCCTTTTCTACCATAACACCTCCTTTGTGGTAGAAAATACATCATCGGGCGGCTAGGTGGCGCAGTGAGTAGAGTATCGGCCCTGGAATCAGAAGGACCTGAGTTCAGATCCGGCCTTAGACACTTAACGCACACGCGCGCGCGCGCGCACACACACACACACACACACACACACACACACACCTAGCCGTGTGACCTTGGGCAAGTTACTTAACTCCAGTTGCCCTCCAAAAACCAAAAAAAAAAAAAAGAAAAGAAAATACAAAATACATCCTCTTTGTTTTACAGATGAGAAAACTAAGGCTTAGAAAAATGAAACGTCTTGCCTAAAGTCCCATATAATTAGATGGAATAAATGTAAAATCCTTATATTTTCATTCAACATTTCAAATTTTCAAGAATAAAATGGGGCTGTGGGACTAGGAATGAGTTATAAAAAAAGATTAAGGAATTTAGTGGACTTCAGACTCAATAAGAGTCAAGAGGATGATATGGCAGCTAAGAAAGATCACATGATCTGGGTCTACAAGAAGCTAAATTCTAACTAGGAATGCTGGCACCTGGAACAAATTCAATTAAGGTCAAAGTGTGGGTAGGAACCTTCTCAGATGGTTTGGCCTATTACTTCTCAGATGGTAGGCCCAACTGTAAGGTATAGTTATGAGAAAGAAAGCAGCCCATCGCTTAGGAAGCTTGGTCTAGTTCCAGAGTATTTCATGTTTTTTGTGTCCTGGGCCTCTTCAGCAGGCTGGTGAAGCTGATGGATCCCCTCTCAGAATCATATTTTTAAATGCATAAAATAAAAATAGGCGTGAGGATTGACCTGTTGTTAGACCCTAGATGACAGAAGTGATGCCATGTTTGACCTCTGATTGACCTGTCTGTACCAAGGAGTCTTTATGTACCCACTAACTGACTTGGTCAGCTACATTTAGACAAGGAATGCAAAATTAGAAAACTATCAGTTTAGCAAACTTCATCTAACTATGTATATAAGGTTAGTAAACTTTTCTAATCATAATGCCTCAACAACAAGGTTGATGAGAGGCTTGGAGAATGTCACAGTCCAGACCACCTGTTGATTGACTTCCCCTAAGGTCTCTCCCCTCCATTTATGCCTGTGAGTAATACACTGCCAGACTTCATCCATGATTTTCTCAACAAAGGAAACCAATTGTAATGAAATACTGCTACAAAAATATTTTTAAAAATCATAGTTCCTTTGTAATCTGTAGATGGACCCTTTGTGGGATTGTGGGAATCTGTGGAGCCCCAAGTTAAGGACTTCTAGTACAGTGGATAGCATGCTGGCCTTAGAGTCAAGCCACTTCAAATTGTATTAGCCTTGGGCAAGTCACTTAATCTCACTGACCTTTAGTTTCCTCATCAGTTTAATGAGGGAGTTAGAATTAGATGACTTTTTGGTTTCCTTCCAGCTCTGTTAATGATCTGTGATCCTTCTTTTCCCCTAATCTCTGCTAAAAGCAGATCTTGTCTGCCTTCAGATCTAGCATCTTGTCCTTTCCCAGGGCTTACCCCGCTTGACAATCCCTTCAGAGATGTTGGCTGGTGGTGGAACCAAACTAACCCACCACCTCCTTCCTCAGCTTCTGGCACCTATGATCCCATTCCCTTGATCTCTCTAACAACCCTAAGACAAGAGACATGGAGACCATGATCAAGGAAGAAATATTGTCCCGTCCCCCCCACTTTCCAGCTGCCCCATCCTGCTTATATTTCTCATATTAAGAATAGCATGGTATCTAAGAATAAGGAGGGGATAGTCCCCCTGTACTCTTGCCCAGGTCAGATCATATGTGGAGAATTGCATTCAGTGAGGCATCATGTTTTAAGAAGGATCCTGATAAACTGGAGAACATCCAGAAAATAAACAGAGTGAAAAAAATGGCATCAGTTTCATTCCATATAAAGAGCATTTGAAGGAACTGGAATTAGCCTGGTGAAGAAGAGGCTTAATCAATAAGCATTTATCAGATACCTACCATGTAACAGGTACTGTGCTAAGTGCTAGGGATACAAGGACAAAAACACAACAGTTCCTACCCCTAAGGGAGCTTACATTTTATTGAAGAGGCAACAGATATATACATTCATACATACATACATACACACACACACATTCACATTCACATGTACTTAGAGCTGTGGAATGTATTGGCTTGGCGCATAGTGGCATCTTTCTCATCAGAGGTCATCCTGTGAAGGCTTAATGATTTCATGTCAGATTGCCGTGGTGATTCTGGTTCGGGAATGAGTGATATATGCTTACATACATACATGTTGTTTTCTTTGCTAGAAAACAAGCTATTTGAGGGCAGGGATTGATTGTGTCTTTTCATCCTCCTCACATAGCATAGTGTCTGACTCAGATGGAGTTTTATCCATGTTAATTGATTGATATTAGTTGGCCACAGAGAATCCTTCTAATTCTAAGATTCTAAGACTCAGATCCAGGCGTTCACAATCTGAATCCCACGCTCATTTTACTATATATCATATTCTCTCCCCCTGAGCATTTCTGGGGACACATAGATTAGTCTTTTTCTCTCTCTCTCCCCCGCCCCCTTTCTTCTCTCTCTCTCTCTCTCTCTCTCTCTCTCTCTCTCTCTCTCTCTCTCTGCTTTTTGGAGGGTCAGTTGGGATTAAGTGACTTGGCCAAGGTCACACGGCTAGTAAGTGTTAAGTGTCTGAGGCCACATTTGAACTCAGGTCCTCCTGACTCCAGGGCCAGTGCTCTCTATTCACTGTGCCACCTAACTGCCCCCAAAGACTAGTCTCTTACAGTCAAGCTCTCCTTTTTTGATATTCCTCATCCATTACTAAAAGCTTTTGTTGTTATAACATTACTTCATCACACACACACACACACACACACACACACACACACACGCTAAAATTAATTATATTTTAGCTTATTTTGTTATTTGTAATTTACATAGATGTTTTCCTGACAAAATTTTATGGATGGATCTTGGGCTCCTTGATGAAATTTGGAAACCACCATCATTTACAGATGGGTTATTTCCAGGAATATTTCCAAAGATGGTTAATTGTATCCATTTATATGAATTACTGTCATACCAATCCGAGTTTCATTTCCTAAACTTTCCTTCAAGCTCCCAGGGCTTAAATGCCCTATGTTGGAACTATAGCTTGCTATCCGCAACCATACAGTTTATATAGCATAATATTATGGTAGGTATTCATAATGATGATCCCAGTCATCAAAAATAGAAGAACCCATTCAGTGATAATATCATATAAATCAAATGCTTTTGTACTTCAGTTAACACTGTAATCATGCATAGTTTTTGATTTCTTAATCCAAACTTTCCAGCCCATATCAGACCCCAAAATGTCTTTAAAACCATTCCAAGTACAGTATCTTTGCCTTTGCTTGTTCATCTGTGAGCAATATTTTCTGATGTAGTCCAGCAGTAAGACTAATTATATTCATAATAAAAAAATGAAATGAAAATGAAATTATCATTCCTTCTGAAATCATCAAAATTAAGAAATATCATCAGTGCAGTTTAGTTAAATGAATATTATTAATTTATTATTTATTCATTAATTATTATTATTTATTCATTTATTGATTAAATCCTGTGTAAATGTCCTCATTGTGACATGTATTATTAATGTGTATCCAGATGACCCTGGATTCTTGAAGGCTAAGATAGTGATGTACAAACTCAGAAAGGCCTTACCAAACTGCAAAGGTTGCTTTTTAAAATTTTACTTTATTTTATTTTTAATTCCAGATTTTCTCCCTCCTCTCCTACCCATTGATAAGGTAAGAAATATAAAACAAATTATAAATTTAAAGTCATACAAAACAAATTTCTCAATTAGCCATGTTCTGGAAGGGGGAAAAAACAGAGAAAAAGAGAATAAAATATGTTTCAGCCTGCACTCTAACTAGCCATCTGTTTCTTTCTGGAGGTGGATAGCATTTTTCATCCTGAGTCTTTTAGAACGGTGGTAGGTCATTGTATTGATCATAGTTACTAAATCTTTCACAGTTTGTTATTTTTACAATATTGCTGTTCAAAGTTTTCAAGTATGAACCCAAAGCAGACTATTTGTTTCCTATTCAAGGACCAACCTAGCTAAATTATGAAAGGCTCATCACCAGAAATTTGGCCATTAAGTGTTAAACTTTTTTTTAACCACAAAACCATTGAAATAAACCCTTGAAACTCCTTTACATAGTGTCCTTGGATAAGCAAATTAAGAGTTGATAAAGTTGATTTTTATTGTGAACACAAGGGCAGTAAAACCATAACAGACCATTTCACCTTGCAATTGTCATTGATGAACATTTGCAAACAGACCACCATGGAAATAACTGCATCTTCAGTCCCAATAACTACTTCAGAGTATGAAGAAACAGAAAAATTCTATGAAGAATTTGACAAGATCTTCCAAACTAAGTCAATACATACCACTTTTTTGTAAAAGTGGGTACATGGTAGGATGGCAAAAAGTATCCGAAAATAAGGTTCAGAATCAAGTAATGAAAGAGATTAAAGGTTAACCAGTGCCTTTTACAAGCTTCACTTTTGTGTATCAGAATCCTTAAGAATAGAGTTGTGTGGTATAAAGCATGGTGAGTACCATTATAAGGGATTGCAAAAAATGAAGTAGATTATCTTCTGACAAATAGGAAAATAGCAGTTACAACTCTAGGGGTAATTTTAGAACCATCTGTCTATGTGCAATCAGATCATCAACAGATCAGTTGGAGCAAAGTCCAAAGTAAATGCCAAATTGGAAAGATAAAGATGAGAAGAAACCATGCATAGTTAGAGAACCCAGAATATTCACCCTGTCCTAAATAAGGTTTTTCTTGATCTGCCCAGCTGCTAGGGCCTCCCCCATAAAATTTTATTATCTATCTTTTGTATATGTTTTTATAATGTGTATATGTTTTTATAATGCTTATATGTGTATTTCCCTTTAATAAAATGTAAACTCCTTAAAGGCAGGGAATACTTCATTTTTTTTTCTTTGTATCATCAGTACTTAGTATATAACAGGTGTTTAATAAATGTTTGAGTGATTGGTTGATTGAATTCAAACTGAATGAGCTGTCAAATTTGAAAAATGATATAGAGATAAAAATAAAAACATTCAGTGGAGCCACTATCATTTCCTAGTGAAGTTTAGGTGATTGAAGACAGCATTCACGTGAAGGAAGCTGAAAGAGACCACAAAATGTCTTCAGTGAACACCTAACTTTCTTGCTAAATGGAGAGATGCTCCTATTAGTCAAGAGCAAGAAACAAACTGAAGACAGGACATGATATGAAAACTATATTAAGAAGCAAACTATTGGTTGACAAGAAACAGAATCAAAGGTCTCATTTATTTGACTGCATTCTGATTAAACATTTAGCAACTTTATGATACTGAATGTTATATTATGTTGTGTACATAACAGTGTTATATAGTGAATACAATTATTTTAAAATGGAGAGATATGGTTGCCTAGGGCAGCCTCAATTTAGAAGTACAAGTTCGTTTGTAAAACATTACAGAGGAGAACCATGGAAGATGATGAGTATCATGGCATCACAAAATACCAAAGAGAAATTGAGAAAACTAGACTTCAAAGAACGTGATATGAGAATCCATTAAGTGAAATCACCAGCAAAGCATTTGTAAACGCAACTGTGAGAAGCAAAGCAAATAGTTCAATAGATCGGGTCTTCTAGCTTTCTTTTTTTTTTTTAAATAGGCATCTAGTTTAATTGGTTTTATTAGAGGAATCATTATATTTTGACTCAAATGACTCAACATCTAATGTGAAGTAGTAATAACAGCACATAAGAAGATAAAAGCAAGAAGAGTAAGTAGACCTACCCAAATACAGACAAATTAAATCAGTTCTGGAAATATCACAACTTGAAAGACAGTAGAGGATTGATTTTCATGATACTCTTCAAAAGGAAAATTCCAACAGACTGGAGAAGACTGTTTTGGCTTACTTTCCCCATTCCCAGTGACCAAAAAGTACCGTCATTGTTGTTCAGTCATTTTCAGTTGTGTCTGATTCTCTGTGACCCCATTTCAGGTTTTCTTGGCAAAGACATGAAGTGGTTTGCCATTTCTTTCTCCAGCTCATTTTACAGATGAGGAAACTGAGGCAGACAGGGTTAAGCAAATTGCCCAGGGTCACACAACTAGTAGGTGTCTGAGGTCAGATTCAAACTCAGCAACGTGAGTCTTCTTGACTCTAGGCCCCATATTCTATTCACTGCACCACCTAGCTGCCCAGAACTACTGAACTATATTCTTTTTTATCTCTATAAGACCTTCATGAAAATGGTCTAAGAAATATAATATGTGTGTGTCCTTCTTTAAAGTTTACAAATCACTCCATTTATATCATTTCACTTGACATTCAGAAGAACTCTGGGAAGGACATAGTGTATCATTGCTCCTACATACCCTCATTTTACAGATTAGCAAACTGAGGCTCAGTGTGGTTGAGGGAAACAGCATGGTACGCTGGAAAGAGCGCTGTCTCTGGATTCAGAGGGCTTGGGTTCCAATCTTACCTCTGACGTCTGTGTCTATTTCCTCACCTATAAAAGGAGAGCACTGGTCTAGATGGTCTCGCTACATGTAGCTATTCTAGGGCTTTTATTTCTTCCCTTTCTGCACATATTGGGGCAGAAATTGTATTTATTGTTATCTTTGGCTTCTCAGTTCTTGGCACACATAGCTACTTAACAAGTCTTTATTTTGGGGGGGAGAGGGGAGAGCAGGGAAATTGGGGTTAAGTGACGTGCCCAAGGTCACATGGCTATTAAGTGTTAAGTGTCTGAGGCCGGATTTGAACTCAGGTCCTCCTGACTCCAGGGCCGGCGCTCTACTCACTGCGCCAACTAGCCACCCCTACCCTGGTATTTTCTATATCCATGTACACTGGGGATAAACAAAGATAGGATGGTATCTCTCGATTTTAGGTCTACTGAGTAGTCAGCTCTTCCAGTTCAGTGGTCTTTAAGATGATTGCTTCCTCTTAACATCCAAAGTCCTTCCCCACTGAGCCAGAGTCTGCAGGGCCCAGTGGAGGTGACCTAGGGTCCTGTAGATCAGACTCACCTGTTTACCCCCATTATGCCTGAATAGGTGATGGCTTTTTTAGAATGCCATTTCCCTTCCATTGCCTCTCCTGGGCTGCTTCACCTCATCTCACCTCATCCCGGGTTTATAGAAATATACACCCAGCTTGTGGTAAACGGCCAGCTGTCAGTATTTCTTGAAGATGCACAGTCAGCTATGGTTGTTTGCTCTGTGTTCCATTCAGTATTCAAGCTGCTGTCTTCAAAGGTATATGGTAGAAGGTCAAGAAGGGACCATGAGGTTTGGTCTGGGTGTTGTGTTTTAAGAGTCCCAATGGGACTGGAAATAATGAGGGGACTAGAAATCGTGTTACAAAAAGATCGGGCCAGGAGGAGGAGGAAGAGAAGAAGCCCTGGAACAACCACGTCCTATTTAGCCAATTCCTGAAAAAAGATAATTGAGAACTGGGGATGATTGTCTAGAGAAAAGATAGCTTATAGGGGAAGATATAAGATAACTATTTCCAAGTAATTGAAGAAGTGGCAGGTAAAGAATGATTAGGCCCCCAAGGGTAAGCCTATGAGCAATGGGTGGGAGTTACATGTTTCAGCTTAGACATAAGGAAAATATCTTAACAATTAGGGCAATCTAATAGAGGAATTAATTGTCTCAGTAGGAGATTTCCCTTCAGAAGATCTTTAAGCAAAGCCTGGCTTGCCAGCTGTTGGGGGTGAGATAGAGTATTCCCAATCAGGGATGAGGTACGATAGATGGCTTCAGAAGTAGCAGGGTGCAGTGTAAAGACTGGGGCTTTGCAGTCAGAAAACATGGGTTCCTCCTCTGCCACCAGCAGTGGTAGGTGTGCACATATAACTGACTACTGTCAAGTCCCTTTCCTCTCCAGCCTCAGTTTCCTACTCTGTAAGGTGAGGGGTTTGAACCTGAAGCCTTCTAGAGTCCTTTCAGGTCTAAAATATATCACCCTATGAACCTTTCTAGCACTGATATTCTGTGATTTCTTTGATAATCTTCCTGCTGGGGAAATGATTTTACACACACACACACTTCCACTTCATCTATAGATTTCAATATCTCTGTCAGTAAAAGGAGAGGGAAGGAAACAACAACATTACTTCCTTCATAGATAAATGTGCCAAGGAACAATCGCAATCAACAATCTGTCTCATTTCTTTCATGAGCTTGAAAAAGCTTAGCTTTTCTCCCTTGGGCTGGGTTGATTTTCCTAAAGCTGGTTCGTGGTACAATGGCCATCTGCCATTTCTGTCAGATTTCCAAAGGGCTGCACACCAGTCAGAAGAAGTATCTGAGGAATCCACCATACCCAGTCTGACTGTGTTGCAATGCACGGACAGACATGCCAGCCAGAGAAGGCAGTTTCATTATCCTCCCCACACTGGCCAGGCCACTTGGACAGTCCACAGACTTTCAGCCTGCACAGTAGCTCATTGACCGGGGTGCCCTGACTGAATAGCCAAGACAATGTTTTATTGTGCCCCATGTTGCAGGAGAAAATGCATGTTTGCTGCAAAATGTGCTCCTGATGGTGCTTTTTTCCTCCCACTCTAAGGAAGAATTTGATGCTTATTCAGTGCTTCAGAAGACAAGATCTGAGAAATGTTTAATTTGTTCTGGCTCTGACAATTATTAGCTGTGGAATCCTAGCCAAACCACTGAGTCCTTATTTCCTCATTTATAAAACAGGGATAAGAATACCTGTCCCAACTAACTACCCAGTGAGGTTTTGTGAAGAAAGAATTGTTAACCTTAAAAGCTATAGAAAGATGAGAGTTATTGTTGTTATTATTAACATATGTGACAAGTTTTTTAGCAGCTATTTTTTTTTTTGCCTAATACTCCTTAGATTCAAGAAATTCTGTAATGGCTCAGCCCCCATCCCAGGGGAGACTGCTTCATCTTAGGTCCAGTTATTAACAGAGCATATGGATGTCATAGCATAGTAAAGCAAAACTTGAATTACTACTTGAATTATATTTGAATTTCCCAAGTAGCAACAGAGACAGGGGATATAAAGTGCAATGGACACAATCTTTTCTAAGAGTCAGGGTTCTCTTCTTCTTGTCCATACTCTTTCACTCAAATGCCCTGAGTCTCATTAGTCCAGCATCCTTCAGGCGAACTATAATCACAGAAGCACTCTCAAGGAAAATGAATGAGGCAAGAGTAGGACTTTCTCATCACCATAGGAACACTGGCGCCTTCATGCTTTGCAGACCACTGATGAGTGTAGGAACATTGCTCCCATGAGGAAGATGAGGGCTGCTCAGGGTCTGACAGGGCATAAACTTCATCAAATTCACCAGCCAAGCATCACAAGGAACAATGACAGCACAACTATATCAGTACACAATATCTAAACTCAGCAGAGTAGGAGAAATGTCAGTCTTCAAATTCCATGGCAGCAAAAGGCACGCTATGTCATTTTCTCTCCTGCCCTCCATTTCCACCTTCATTTTGACCTCTTTCCAGCATTCATTTAGAAAACTCCCACCACTATGTATTTATCCAATTTAATTCAACAAGCATTATTAAGTGCCTACTGTATGCCAAGCACTGGAGATATAGAGACAAAAATAAAATATTCCCTGACCTCTAAAACTTGTTGCTCAGTCATTTCAGTCATGTCTGATTTTTTGTGACCCCTTTTGGAATTTTCTTGACAAAGATACTGGAGTGGTTTGCCATTTCCATCTCCAGCTCATTTTATAGATGAAGAACTTAGGCAAAAAGGGTTAAGTGACTTGCCCCGGGTCACACAGTTAGTAAGTGTCTGAGTCTGGTTTTGAACTCTAGGCCCAGCACTCTAGCTACTTCATCACCTAGCTATCCCCTTAGCTGACATGCTATTGGAATCCAAATCCACACCCCACGGACACTTAGCATCCTAGGAAGAAAGGGGAAGAAGTACTAAAGTATCAAACACTCTTCAGCAATGAAAATATTATGAACAATTATTAATAACTAACCATTATTACTAATTTTAAATATTACCTGTTATCCTATTTAACCGCTAAGGATCAAAAATAAAAATCCTGTGTTTGGTTTTTAAAGTTTTTTATAACTTAGCCCCTTTTTCACCTTGGTAATCTTGCATTCCAGTGGCACTTACCACACTGGGGCTCCTTGCACAAGATACTACATCTCCTGGCCACAGATGTTTTCAGTGGCTGTCCACCTTGCTGAAATTCTCCCCCTCCTTATCTCTGCCTTCTTTAAGTCCCACCTAAAATCCTATCCTCTCAAAGAAGCCTTTCTCAGTGCTGGTTTAGCTTAGTGCTTTCTCTCTGAGGCTACCCCCAGTTTCTCCAATATATGTCTTGTTTATACGTAGTTTATGTGTAAGTTAGACTGCTTGTGGCAGCAGTGACTGATTTTGCCCTTTTTTTGTATCCTTATCTCTTGGCACAGTGCCTGTCACGTAGTAGGAGCATAAGTCCCAGCCACCTGCCTGTCTGACTTTAAATGTCACCTACAAACATATAACTGCCGAGGAGAAAGAGATTTGATGTTTAGTATTGGCTCTGCCATTCACTATGTGACTTTGTGCAAGTCACTTTACCTCTAAGACCCTCGGTTTCCTGATCTATAAAATTGGGAGGTAAGATCAGGTAATCAACGAAGTGTCTTCTAGCTCCAAATCCCATGATCTTTGTTAAAATGGATTTGGCAACTGGAGAGAAGCCCCCCAAACCCCCCCAAAAAACCCAACAACTCATGAAGCCTCCCTTCTTTTAGCGCAGAAGTATAGTGATCTTGGAGAGTAGCAAAAGCCTGTGTCAAGGGGGATAAAGTGTGGAACAGAAAGCAGTGGTGGAAGGAAGAGTGGGGAGGGAATAAGCATTTATTAGGCACTGACTGTATGCCAAACACTTTACAAATATTCTCTCATTTGATCCTCACAGCAGTCTTGTGAGGTACATGCTGTTATTATCAGCATTTTCAGTTGAGAAAACCAAGACAAACAAGGTTGAAGTGACTTGCCCAGGGTCACACAGCTAGTAAGTTTCTGAGGCCGAATTTGAACTCAGGTCTTTGTGACTCCACGTCTAGCATTTTTTTCTACCACAGCACCTAAATGCCTCCAAGAAGGAGGAGGGAAGCATAACAGCAGAAGGCCCTAGAGAATAGGGAACTATTGCCAAATGGGATAATGATCAAAGACAGAGAGCACTGTGCTTTGGACAGCAGACAGGGGAGCTGAGCTCCATCAACATCCAATACCTGAGATTCATTGTAGCATGCAATATTTTTGTGTGTCAGTGAGGTGAGTCAACACACAGGTACAAAGGCATTCATTTATTTTTGATAAGGACCCCAGGTATGTACTTTAAAAAACTGCAGGAGACTCTGAGAGCCATTGGCTGTCAACCCTGGCTTTTCACGTAACCTGGCATTAATCAGTAGTTCAATTCAGAACCATTGATTAGGTCCCAGGGAGAGCCTCTGAGTGTAAATAAAAGCTTTGTATCCATTCCTTAGCTATCAAACAGAAGGGCAAGCTTTTTCAGTGCCAGTGGCCCTAGAATAGTTTCCTATTCAGGTCATAGGATTTAGACTTGGGAGGGGCCTTGGAGGTCCCCTACTCCAAACAACTCATTTTACAGAGGTGAAAACTGAGTCTTAGCAGAGAATTTGTTGTGCACCTTCCAGATGATGGAACCTTTGATGCTAAGGAGCTATTATAAATATTTCCTGCTGTCCAACCCTTTTCTATTGCAGCATTCTCATTAGTTAGCCTTTATGCTTAAGTCAACATGCATTAATTAAGCACCCTCTTAAGTATAAAGCTCTATACTAAGCCCTGGAGATACAAAGAAAGGCAAAAACAGACTCAGTCTTCAAGTTGCTTATAAGCTTATAGCGGAGAAAGCACACAAACAACTATGTATAAAAAAGATACATATATATGTATACATACATATAATATGCATATATACAGACCTGTGCACGTGTATATTATGTATGTTGTATATATTATATGTGATATCTATATCATATATATCTATGGTAAATTGGAGATACTCTCAAGCAAAGGCATTAGAATTCAAATGGATTGAGAAAGACTCCTTGCAGAGGGTGGGATGTTGAATTTGAAGGCAGTCAGGAGGTAGAGGTGAGGAGGGAGAGATCTCTGGGTATGGGAGACAGCCAATGAGATGCACAGAGTTGGGAGATAGAGTATATTGTTCAGGAACAACAAGGAGGCCAGCGTCACTGAGGAAGGGGAATGAGATATAAGATGGGAAGGTAGCAAGGGAGCCCTTTGTGAAGGGTTTAACTGCCAAAGAGAGGACCTCATATTTGATCCTGGAGGTAGTAAAGAGCCACTAGAATTTATTGAATTGGGGAAGGGGAAAAGAGATTGACATAGACCTGAACTTTAAGAAGATCACTTTGATGGCCGAATGGAGGAAAAATTGGAGTGGGTGGAGACTTGGGGGGGGTGGTGTTTAGTTGTGTGTGTGTGTGTGTGTGTGTGTGTGTGTGTGTAAAATATGGGAGAAGAAACTGAGAAATACATCCTTAGCTGTCAACAAGAAAAGAGACACATTGAAGATGTCTTGCCCAAATCCACAGCTGTGCGTTAGTGTTGAATTGTTAGAGTCTCCCTTGCGGGCAGAGCCATCCATAATAGAATCCAAAGCACCACTGTGCTTTTGGCTCCCACCAGGCACCACCAATCAGCAACTGTTCATTGACCCTGGATTCTATGGTTGTGAAACAGAGGGATTAAGGGTGCAATAACCTTGCATGCCTTTGCAGCTACACCTATTCCACCCCTTAGTCACCAACCCTGCTCTGAAACAGGTTAGACTTTCCATCCCTTTGCTTGGAAAAAAGATGAATTGCTTTGGCCACAGGGGTGAGGGGTTTTGCTGATAATGTATTTCTTTGATATCAGTATGTTTGCTATTTTAAGTAAATTGTTCTTGGCTTTTATTACTGGAAAAAAAAGAAGAAACAAGTTAGATCTCTCTCAACCTGAGTCAGGGCAAGGTCTCGCAATAGTAATCCAATTATTTTTCCTGTCTTTCCTACTTCACAGCCCTTTTTCAGCCAACTAATATAATAATAATAATAATAATAGCTAATAGCTAACATTTATATGCTGTTTTACTATGGGCCAGGAACTGTTCTAAGCCCTTTATAATTATCACCTCCTTTTATCACTGGTAAGGTAGGTAAGCACTACCATCATCTCCATTTTATAGTTGAGGAAATTGAGGCAAACAGAGGTTAAGTGACTTGGCCAGGGTTATACAGCTAGTAAGTGTCTGAGGCTGGATTTTAACTGAAGTCTTCCTGAGTCTGGGACTGCCACCAGAGGGTATTTGCAGAATGGAGAATTCATGTGGTTATATAAGTAGACTACTTTTATGGAACCAAGGACCCCCATGGAATTCTACCACTGTAGTACCTGGGATCTCTTCCTCAACTGACCATTTATTTGTATGACCCAAATGCTGGGTCAGAGACTCTCCCATTTGCAGTGGGGAGACATGTGAACCTGGATTTGTGAAACAGAATTTTTTGAGTTGGAGAGGCTAACAAGTGACCATCAAGTCTAACCCCTACCTGAAAGGGAAGGGGGAAAGGGGAAAAGCATTTATTAGTCACCTACTCTGTGCACTGTTCTAAGTGCTTTACAAATCTTATCTCATTTGATACTCATAACATCCCTACGAGGCCAATGCTTTTATAATCCCCATTCTACCATAGAGGAAACTGAGGCAGATAGCAATAAAATGACTTGCCCAGTGTGCCAAAGCTAATACGTGTGTGAGGCCACATCTGACTTCAGTTCTTCCTAACTCCAGGACCAATGCCAGGACCCAGTCCTTTGTAGCATAAGTGCTGACCCAGCCTCTGAAGAACTCCAGTGAGGCAGAACCCATTACCTCCTGAGGCAGCCCATTTCCATTTTGGATAGATCTAATTATTAGGAAGATTTTCCTGTTAGTAAATTTAGGATTGCCTCTGCAACTTCTGCCTGCTGATCCCTGTCTTGCACTTTGAGGCCAAACAGAGTAAGTCTAATCATTTTTCCATGTGTAATTTGTCTACCCTGACACTTCTCCAGGTTAAATAGCACCCTTTGGTTCAACTAATCCTCCTAGCTGGATGGTGCATTGTTACTAGGTGGCTAGGTGGTACATTGTTTAGAGGGTTAGACATGGAGGAAGGAATTTGAGTTTAAATCCTACCTTGGACAACCACTAGCTTTTTGACCCTGGGTTAGTCACTGAACCTCTGTCTGCCTCAGTGTCCTCATCTATAAAATGGGCATAATAATAGCACCTAACTCCCAGGATTGTTGGGAAGATCAAATGACATAACATGTAAAGCACCTTGCAAACCTTTAAGTATTATGGAAATGCTAATTATTATTGCTTAATATAGACTCAAGACTCCTTCTCTGCCATTAGAGTTACCCTTTTATTAGAAGCTCCCCAGCGCCCTTCTGAAGATCTCTGGAGATATGAATCTAGTTTTTCAGATATAGTCTTGAGGTGGGGAACAGGTGGGGAACCTGTGGCCTCGAGACCACATGTGGCCTTGAGGCCACTTCTGGTCTTGACAAAATGAGAGAATAGAAAAGCCACCATCTATTAGTCCTAGAAATTCTGCCTCTCTGAATAACCAAGCAGCCCAAGGTCACCTAAGTAGCTTCAGCTGACACACATCACTCTGCTTACTCCTCTTAAACTTGTAGTGAACTAGAACAAGACTGTGCCTGTCTCCTCCTGTACTTGTGACCTGGAGTTTTTGAACCCAAGATGACAAACATAAATTTACTGCTATTAATCTCAGCTCCACCCTGGGTTGGGGGAAGGTCTGCTGGAGTCATGTCCAACCTGCAGAACCAATTGTTAAATTTTCAGTTTCAGCATTTACATCTCTTGAACTTGACAAATTCCAAAATCAGGACTTGATTTATTGTTCTTTGTGGATTACCCAGACTTAAGAAAACAAAGGGGAAAATATTAATAATGTAGATTAAATTCATGTAAGGCATCTGGTTGTTAAATGTTTACTAGCACAGACTTGGCTCTACTTGACCAAGACTAGTCTGTTGTTGCACAGGTCCCAATATTACACTGACTTTTTTTTATTCTGAACTTAAGAAATAAAATAAGCATTTCCACAACATAGTGGAATAGGAGAGGGGAAAAGATGATTGCACACGAAACTGCAACTCTATTATATACAATTTGCTATTCCTTTTAAATATATAATAAAGTTGTCGTGTAGCTTTCTTTTATTTCCTTTTTTCCTTCCCCTCTCCCACATGTGGCTACCATTAAACACAAATATGGGTGTGTATAGATAAATTGTGTATGTGTATATATCATTCTGTACATCTATTTATCAGTTCTTCCTCCAGATGCAGATTCACAGGTTCTTTGTAGTTAATTTGGGTTTTTATAATAATCTACACCTACTTTTTAACATCTTTACACAAATCTTACTCTTTGGATACTTTTTGACTTAAGTGTAAATTTTTTGTCTCCAGATGATATGATGTCTGACTTACTTTCCTCCGGAGATGGGTAGAACCAAACTCAGCTCTAAGCTTGAGGGAATAGAATACACTTAGCTAATATGAATTGTGCCATTAGTGATAGGCTTGGTTGTTTTATTAGGATACAGAGACCCCGTCTAAACCCAGTGTACTTATGTCTTGATCACTACAATCATTTCATTTTGCCAAACAATGAAAAACCCTGATATCACAGCCAGAGAGGTATGATTTAGTAGTACAAGAAAAGGGGTATCTGGTTTTGTCCAGAAACCCTGAAGGTCTCCTCTTCCAAGGCTGATTTTGGTTTTTTGCCTTTTTGACTAGGTAAAAGAGGCCATTCTTTGCCTCATTTCTTACTTGGCTTTAATAACTGAATGGGTACTGCCTTAGTCAAGCTGGGACCTAGGAAAGACCTTAGCTTAAAAAGGCTAAGGTTCTTCCACTATATCCAGGGCCATCTCCAGTCACCTTGATCCATATCTTGCTCCTGGGCCCAGATGACTCTGGAGGAGAAAGAGAGATTGGTAACTTTGCACAGCCCTCCCTCACTTAAATCCAATTCACTTGCAAGTCAAGAAATCACTTTCCTGATATCATGGTCCTCTTTGAGAATAAAGGACAAATAATGAATGATCTGGTACTGTAAGGGAAATATGCTTGGTAATTAATGGCAATAAGCATTATCCAAAAGATGACCTCTCCCTGAGACAGAGAGTTTGGTCCAAAATATGTTCAGAGAGAGAAAGCCAGAAGCCAGTAGTGTCAAGCCAGAGTTCATTTGAACACAGTACTCAAGAGGGTAAAATGAGAAAAAAAAAATGGAATTCAGAGACGTGATCTCCAATTGCTCAGCAGAGAGTCAGAGAAAATACAGTACATCAGTGCAGGTGAAATGGCAGTTTGCTTTACATCTCTCTTTGACAGAGATGTCATTCTTCTACGATGGCAGGATCCATTACTCCTCCTGGCTTTGCTGTTTTGGTGTTCCTGAGGCTCAAACAAGTGGGACCCATCCTAAGCTTGCCACTGTGCCTGAGATACTGCCTGGCCATGTGTCCTTGCTTCTTTTCCTGTGTGTTTAAGATACAAGGATGTTCCAGCAGTATCCGATGTGCTGGAAAAGTAGCATTGCTGGACTTGAAGTCAGATGATTTGGACTCAAGCCTCAACTCTACACAACTGACCCTCTGTTTGATGTTGGACCTTAATTCACCTCTGTGAGCCTCACTTTCTTTGTAACATGAGAATAATAATCCCTCTGTAATCTTTATGTCACTATGGCATTATAGGAACTACCCATCTTGTTTTCCAGTCATACATTGCTCTCATGATATCCTCTGTGCTGCACAATTCCTTGTTTGTCATGGGTTGTAAATTGTTCATTCTGGAAACACAAAGACATGAACAAAGAGTCCCAGCCCTCAGGGAGCTTAGAAGGGTTCTGGGTTCTCATCTTTGTGAGAAGTCTATTACTTAGATGCTTTGTGAAACCTAGGTAAACCGCTTAATTTCCAGCCCACAGGCCTTGCCTCCCTATTCAATCTCTTGCTCTGAACATGGTGACAAAGTAAATACTAGCATTGCTTCTGGAAAGGGTTGCCCTATGGATCAATTCACCACACCTGTCACACTCTAGACCAAAGCTGCCTTCCCTGTCACCATGCCCCCAAATGTGTTGTTTCCCCCTATTAAAACATAAGCTTCTTTAGGGAGATCTTTGTACACTCAGTTCTAAGCATAGTGTCTGGCACACGGAAATTACTTAACCTGCTGATGTTGAATCCTAAGGTCCTATAGGCCTTACTTGTTACTCTGCTGTTAGAGAACGGAAGAGAATGGAAGGGAAGGCAAGGAAAGAAGAAAGGAATAAGTTTTTAGAGGGAATCTATTACGTGAATAGTTCAGTGCTAAATGTTTTTCACAAATACATCATTTGATCTTCAATCCTGTAAATGAGGCACCATTATTTTCCCAATTTTGTAGTTGAAGAAATTGAAGCAAATAGAAGTTAAGTGACCTGTCCAGGGTCACACAGCTAGGAAGTATCTGAGGCTAGATTTGAACTCAGGTCTTTCTGACTCCAGGCCCAGGGCTCTATCCATTGCGACACTATCTACCTCTCCTTTAATGCCATTTCTTTTTTTTTTTTTAAGCAATTGGGGTTAAGTAACTTGCTCAAGGTTACACAGCTAGTCATTATTTATGCGTGGGTGCTCATTTTCTGAGGCCGGATTCGATCTCGGGTCATCCCAACTCCGAGGCCGGCGCTCTTACTCACTGCGCCACCTAGCCTCCCCTTTTAGGGCAATTGGGGTTAAGTAACTTGCCCAAGGTCACACGCCTAGGTTTTTGTTTGTGTGGGTTAAGTGTCTGAGGCCGGATCGAACTCAGGTCCTTCTGACTCCAGGGCCGGTGCTCTATTCACTGCGCCACCTAGCCGCCCTTTAATGCCATTTCTATTGATAATAATCTTCCCTGTTGACCTGATCGATAGTGCCAAGGCTTTTGGTGTTGGAAATTTTCTTTCTGGGACCTCAGGAGGTGTGGTTGCTGAGGAGGTGGGGGCCATGCATCGGCAGAAGCAGTTGCCAGGTCACATTTCCACAGGGGTTGCTTTCCATGATGATGGCTGTGAGGGCTGACCTCACAAGAAGCAAGTGGCCTGGGAGTACTGCCATTCCTAAGGCTCTTGGGGCTTACCTACTATCTTGAAGCATCAGAAAGAGATCCAGAATTTAAATCCAGTGCTCTTTCTGCTACAACCTGTTTCTTCAAGTTTTATCCCCTAGTTCTACAGTTCTGAGATTTAATTAATATATCTAATCCCTTTCCTAGGAGCCTGCATATGTTCACTAAATATGTATACCTTTTGTGATTTTTGAGGTGCTATAGTGCAGAAGTGTCAAACACAAATAGAAACAAGGCCATTAAACTATATATAAGGCTTCCTGCTGCCACTACGCACTTAGGAAACCACATACCACCAATCCTCAACTTTTGTAAGGGCAAAGTTCCTAGAAAGTGGTACAAAAGTAAAAAGCATGAATGTTGATACATTGAATCTATGGAAAATAAAGGGTTAGGGTCCCATGACCACTAAAAACTATAGGCTTTTACTAGAGATTGCTAAGAATATACTTTTCTGCATACAATTTTTATAATAAAGCATTAATTCTGATAATATGAACTTTTCCTGACACAGTAACCATGAAATAAGATTGGTAACATGCCAGACATTTTTCTTGCTAGTAACTCCCTAAAATTCTGTGACCTTTTGTGCTAACTAATAAAAAATTGATTTCATGGGGCGGCTAGGTGGCGCAGTGAGTAAGAGCGCCGGCCTCGGAGTTGGGATGACCCGAGATCAGATCCGGCCTCAGAAAATGAGCACCCACGCATAAATAATGACTAGCCGTGTAACCTTGAGCAAGTTACTTAACCCCAATTGCTTTAGAAAAAAAAATTGATTTCAGACAATATTAACTTTTCATAACATGTAAAACCTATAGTACCATAAATACAGTGGAGCAAATAAAATTCTTAAAACTAAAACCTTTCATAACCTGAATCATCCCTTTCCCTGTATCAGATAGCAGTGTGAGGGCATTGTACTGCATACTACACTGCTGTAAACCTCTCTACCTTAGCTGCCCTCTGAAAATCAAGGGAGAGGTTTCTGGGACTTTAATTGATGCTATTGGAAGATGATGAGACCAACAAGGTCCTCAACATCACCTCAGTCACTCTTGGCTGGTGGATGGCATTGAAGGTCTTTGCTTCGTGGGCTGAGATCCTTACAGGTCTCAGAGTATGGGAGCATTGAGGTTGATCCACAGTGGGCTCAGCAGCCTCTGTATCTCTAGCCAGCTGGTTGATAGGCCAACAGTGGCTGCAAAGATCCCAGCATGAAGTTTAACTACCACTTATATGACTGGGATGAAGATAAAGAAGCATTTGTTAGGTACTTACTATATGCAAAGCATTGTGGGAAGCATTAGGGATGCAAACACAAGTAAATGATAGGATAGTATGGGATCGGGTAGACTGGGATAGGATAGGATGATGTGAGGAAGAAGAGGATGGGGAGAAGCAAGAAGATTCTGACAATGTTTAAGAGACAATCTGGGAGTGGCTGGAGAGCTGCTTTCAGAGTCAGGAAGGTCTGGGTTCAAGTCCCACCTTTGATATGACATATACTGGTCCTGTGACCCTGAACACATCACTCAATTTTTTACCTAGGCAGCTCTCTAAAGCTATCTTTTACAGGATACCTGCTGGTTGACATTAGTAGTTCCCTAACCAGGTGTTTCCTACATTGATACAATAGACAAAAATAATTGTTATGATGGCATTTAATCACATCTTCTCTCAATGTTCATCCTGGAAGATGGAAGAGAACTCATCATTTTCATCTGTATTTGAACTCTCCAGCAACAGAAAACATGAAGCCTTCTAGAAGGGAGAGAAGCATTTTGGTCAGATGAGCCACTGGTTTACATGCCTGCTTACTCATTAGCTGTGTGACATAAAAAGTTAGAGATCAAGAAATTATCAGGAAACATGCATAATGATGCCCTACAGCTAGAACCATGTATACAGTATCATAGGCAATTAAAGCTGGAAAGAACCTTAAGAAATCATAGGTGTTGAGTCATTCTCCAGTTGATAAAGGGTCAAAGGATGTGAACAGGAAGTTTTCAGAGGGAAAAATTAAAGCCATCCATAATCATATGAAAAAATACTCTAAATCACTATAGATTAGAGAGATGCAAATTAGAACAACTCTCAGGTACCACATCACACGTGTCAGATTGGCTATTATGACAAAACAGGAAAATGATAAATGTTGGAGAGGATGTGGGAATGTTGGAACAGTAATTAATTATTGGTGGAACTGTAAGCTGATCCAACCATTCTGGAGAGCAATTTGGAACTATGCCCAAAGGGCTATAAAACTGCATACCCTTTGACCCAGCAATACCACTTCTAGGGTTGTATCCCAAAAAGATCATAAAAACGGGAAAAGGACCCACATGTACAAAAATATTGATAAGCAGCTCTTTTTGTGGTGGCCAAGAACTGGAAATCAAGGGGATGCCCATCAATTGGGGAATGGCTAAACAAGTTGTGGTATATTAATATAATGGAATACTGTTGTGCTATAAAAAAAAATGATGAACAGGCAGACTTTAGAGAAACCTGGAAAGACTTATATGAACTGAGTGAGGCGAGCAGAACCAAGAGTACATCGTGCACAGTAACAGTCACAGTGTACGATGACTGACTTTGATAGACTTAGCCCTTCTCAGCAATGCAGGAACCTGAAACAATTCCAAAGGACACATGATGGAAAATGCCAGCCATATCCAGAGAAAGAACTATGGAATCAGAATGCAGAATGAAGCAGACTGTTTTCTTTTTTGTTTTTGTTTTATTTGGGTTTTTTTTTCTTTCTCATGGTTTTTCCCATTCATTATAATTCTTCTGTGTGGGGCGGCTAGGTGGCGCAGTGAGTAGAGTGCCCGCCCTGGAGTCAGAAGGACCTGAGTTCAGATCCTGCCTCAGACACTTAACACCCACAAATGGAAAAAAAAAAACCTAGCTGTGTAACCTTGGGCAAGTTACTTAACCCCAACTGCCCTCCAAAAGGCCAAAAAAAATAATTCTTCTGTGCAACATGACTAATATGAATATATGTTTGATAGGAATATATGTGTAGAGCCCATATCAGATAGCAAGCTGTCTTGGAGAGGGAGGGAGAGAAAATTTGAAACTTATGGAAGTGAATGTTGAAAACCAAAAATAAATATTTTAATAAATGGGAGGGGGAGCAAAACATACTTTAGAGTTGCTTTCTAATCTGCCAACTGTAATTGAAAAGGAAAGTTACACTTCATTTTAAGATCCCTTCTGTCCCCATAATCACAACTGGAGCTCCTGCATGCAATCCCCATTAGTTTTCAAACTAGTTTTCAAACTAATTATCCTCATTAATGTCCTACATATCAGTCTGCAATAAATTCTTTCATGTTTTAACCTAAAAATATCATAGATATCAAACCTCTCATTTTACCAAGTAAGAAATGAGGCCCATAGATGGAAAGAACTTGCCCAAGGTCACCCAGTCAGTCAAGTAGCAGATCTTGGTTAAGAATTCAAGTGTATTTTCCTCCAGCCAGGGCTCCTTACTGCATATGGAAAATATGTTGAACTATATGGTGAGAAGCAAAGAGCTCCAAAGTTGGTATCAGAAGACCCTGCATTCAACTTTTGGATTTGACATAAGAGGACCAGAGTTCAGAGTCTGTCTCTGTTACTTAATGCTTAACCTAAGGCCAGCCACTTTGACCTCTCTGAATCACTGTTTCCTCCTTTGAAAATGAGGATTTGGATTGGATAATCTCTGTGGCCTCTTTAACTCTAAATCTGTGATCCTACAGTCTATAAAATGGGGCCAATAATTTTTCATAAAGCATCGTTCAAAAGATTGTTGTTATGGAAGAACTTACTAAGCCCTAAAGTTCTGTTTAAATATGAATTGTTAGGTGAGGTTAAGACATAAGTCAGCTAAAGGAAAGGCAAATGATGACAACTAGTATTTATAGTATTTTAAGATTTGCAAAGTGCTTTACGTTTATTACCTCATTTGAAACACAAAAATGCTGGGAGGTAGATGCTACTGTCACTCCTACCTTATGGATGAAAAAACTGAGGCTGACACAGGTTAAGTGACTTTCTCAGGGTCACATGACCCTCTACGTATTTAAGACCAGATTCAAAGGTCTTTCTTACTCCCAGGTCAGTATTCTCTCCATAGAGTCACCTAACTACCTTTTTTGCTAGAAGAGTAAGACAGATAATTTCCAAATTCTTCGTATTTGTCCTAAAAATGTTATGGAAATACAGCAACTAACTTCCCTCCCTAATTCTGTCTTGATTAACCTAACAATAATTGGTGCTCTCTGGGCACACATCAACTGATAAGGGGAAGTATCATCAAAGCACAGTAGTACAAAGAGAGATAGCGACTTAGTTTTTTAAATTGCCCCCAGAGAATCCAAAAAGGTAGTGATACACATGTGAGAAAGTAAAAATTGATCGTAGGTTTGAAAAGACACAACTACCTGACTTGTGCTGCCAAGATCATGAACAGGTATCATTTTTTAAGAAGGAGAGTTTTTTTTTTTTTCAAATATGTGCAGGACCAGATAAGATTTTATCCCAATGTCTGCACCAAGGCTCATAATTCACTATCTCAACCCTGACAGTGCTATAGGTAAGATCTGGTGAAGAAGAACTTTGCCTCCAGGATCTGCTCTTCCAAGAAGCTGTTTCCCATACCTTTCCCCACAATTCATCTGTTGTCTGGAATTCCTCACTCCACCTTGTGCCTAACCCCCAAGGAAATAAGAAACATCTGGCAAAACAGCTGTGCATAGTTTATTGTACAATATTCATACATTCATTCAACAAACATTTATTGGGCACCAATGTGTCCAAGACACATAAATTATGGCACATAAATTTCCAGCCAAGATTCATATTGAAAATAAAGGTGAGGAGGAAGAAATGGACCCTAGAGGCCAGGCTCACATATCATCTTTTTATTCAATAAATATAGAGGATAAAACTTCTTTCAACCTATAACAAAGTCTCCCTTCACTTCTTCCTTCACCTGCCATCTGTCAGGTGAAGCACACATGTATAAGCTGCCAGAGGAATCCAGATCTTTAAAGTGTCAACGAAAGGTCCTAAACTTGTCACAGCCAACTGTGAAACAACCTTTGGATAAAGAATGCCACATGTAGGTGTGTTTGCGTAGACAAGAATAAAATGTCCTGAAATTTATACAGCTGAAAAATGATAGGAACAGTCAGTGATTCGTCAAACACTTGTTAAGCAGACTCTGGAAGAGAAAGTGAGGCTGATGACTTTGCAACTCTGCCTCACTTAAGTCCAATTCATGCATGAGTTGAGACATCACCCATGATGTTGGTCCTCTTTGAAAACAAAGGAGTAACAACAACAACTTCTAGTAAGGGGATAAGACAAATATGGATAACTTAATGTACAATATATGGTAGATTCATTAAAAAGGTACAAAACAAAGTATGTGGATGGGAATAAAATATAAAAAAGACTGAAAAAATAGGAAGGAGCTAGATTGTGAAGGGCTTAAAATGCCAGAGAGCATTTTGTATTTGTTCCAAAGGATAATAGGGAGCCAATGGAATCCATTGAAGTGGGGAGGATGGTGTGGTCAGACCTGTACTTTAGGAAACTCACTTTAGCAGTTGAGTGGACAATGGATTAGAGAGGAGAGAGACTCGAGTCAGGGAGACCAACCAAAAGATTATTGAAGAAGTCTAGGTGAGAAGTGTTGAGGGCCTGCACAAGAGTGGTGTCTGTGCCAGAGAAAAGAAAGGGATGTGTACAGTGGATGTCGTGAGGCAGAAATGACAAGACTTGGTAATAAATTGAATATGTGGTATGATAGGGGTTGAGAATGATGCCAGGGTGACTACAAGAATTGTGGTATCCTGAACAGTTATAGGAAAGTTGGGAAGAGGGAAGGGCTTGTGATAATGAATTCTGTTTTAGACATGCCAAGCTTGAGATTTCCAAGAAGTTGTTGGTCATGTGGAACTGGAGCTTAGGAGAGGAACTAGTTCTGAATATATGGATCTTGGAATTATCTACATAGAAATCATAATTGAACCCATAGGAGTTGATGAGATCATCAAGTGAGATAGTAAAGATGGAGAAGAGAATAATTATGATAAACCCTTGGAAGGCATCTAGGGTTAGTAAGTGATACGTGGATGAAAACCCAGCAAAGGATACTGGGACAAATCTTCATACAGGTAGGAAGAAAACCAGAAAAGTGCAGTTTTATGAAAATTTGGAGAGGAGAGATCATTTAGGAAGAGAGGGAATGGAAAGGAATAAGTATTTCTATTGTGCCTACTGTGTGCCAGCACTATGCAGAGTTTTTATAAATGTCATCTCATTTGATTCTTATAACAACAACCCTACAAAGTAACTGCAGTTGTTATCCCCATTTTACAGTTGAGGATACCAGGGCAAACAGAAGTTAAGTTACTTGCCCAAGGTCACACAACAAGTAAGAATCTGAAGCTGAATTTGAATTCAAGTCTTCCTGATTTCAGACCCAATACTCCATCTTCCATGCCACCAGCTACAACAGTGTCAAATATTGCAAGAGAGATCAAGAAGAATGAAAAATGAGAAAGAGCATCAGGAGATTTGTCAATCAGGAGATCACTGGTAACTCTGGAGAGATTAAGTGCAATTGAATGATGATAACAGAAGCCAGAATTCAGAAGGAGAGGAGAAGTAGAGATACAGAAAGCTTCATTTAATGCCTCTCTTATATGGGGTGGTAGCGAGCAGCTATGATAGGGAAAGATTGGAGATTAGAGAGTGGTAAAAATCATGGCTGGTACAATCACCTGAAAAAGATGGGAAGGAATGAGATCAAGCACATGCTGAAAGGTTTGCCCCGGCTATCATTTCATGTAGGGTAAGAGAGGACATAGTGGAGGAAGATGTCTGAGGAACATGAGATGAGGAGAAAAGATGGAGCTTTCAGTGAATGGCTTCAGTTTTGTTTTTTGTTTTTTTTTTTGGTGTATGAGGCAAGTTCTTAAGCAGAGAGGGTGGACGTGCTGTCAGGGCAGGAAAGTTGAAGAGAGATAAGAATGTTTGGAACAGTCACTGTAGTGACTCATGAGGAACAGGGAAAGAGTTTGCCTTGCTGCAGTGAGGGACCAGGTGAGATGGTGGAACATAAATTTGTAGTGGACCCAGTTAGCATTATTTTTTGATTTCCTCAAGTTCAGCATGTGAATAGGAATGAAGGAGGCAGATGGTAGGAGTAAATCAAGGCTGAGGTTTGGAGAGATATGAACTTTAATAGGATGAAGAGGCAAGAGATTTGAATATTGAGGGTGGTGTAGAGTTGAATTGAATCCCCAAGGTTGGAGATAAGGAAAGAAGGAGATTGTAGCCAGTACAGAGATGTTGGCCTGCAAAAGAACGGAGGAGTGGAGAGACTGTAGGCCACAGTGAAGAAAAAGAACAAAGATGAGGTCCCAGGGAAGGATGGAATGATAAGAGATTATGATCAGTTCAAGGAATTTTGGAGTTTAGGAATGTTGTGAGTGATGGTAAGATCAGGGATATTGTATGATTGAGACAAAGTGGAGAAGTAGGTTATGAGAAATGAGTAATTGAGGGAGCATCACTATGCATATTGAGGTCCCCCAGTATGAGGACAAGAGTTATGGTGCAGAGACTGAGAACTACCATTAAACTCATTAAGGAAGGAAGAAGAATTCCCGGAAAGTTGGTCATTAATAACCACCAGGATCTGGGTAGGATGACAAATTTGAATTGTGTAGACCTCAAAGGAGGAGAGGTTGTTGAGTGATGGTGGTGGAGGGAAAGTCTACCAGTGGCAATGGGGAGCAAGGAATATTGACGTCCCCACTATGACCAGTGAGTTAGGGGTATGAGTAAAAGTGCAACCAAGTGGTGGAATGGGTAGCCAGGAATGAAGGGCCATCAGGAGGGAGCCAGTTTTCAATGAGTGGTAGAAGATAGGAAGAATGTGAAAGGAAAGGTGATGGAGCCTGACAGCATTGGGCTATTGATTTCGTGTACATGCCCCCTCCTTCTACCTGACATACATACACACACACCAGGTACTAGCTACACGACTAACCATCTAAGATATAGACATGATAATATATGTATAATGAGGATTGAATAAGCTAACATGTGAGGAGGGGCTTTGCATACCTTAAAGGGATATAGAAGTATGAACAGTGACTCTACTGCTTTTCTCTAATGTTATAAGATACCTTAGAAAGGAAAAAGATAAAATATAATTTCAACTATGCTAAAAATTTTTATAATTTTAAATTAATTTTTAAATTAATCTTTGAATTAATTTTAATTTTTATAATTTTAAATTATAATTTAAAATTTTTTAATTGAGAAATTCTAGTCTTAAATATTTTTATTTCCCCTATCTAATGTTTACGGACTGTGTGACCCAGGGAAAGCATTTACCTACCCTTTCAGAGCTTTATTTTTCTGATCTGTAAAATGGGAACAGTAAAAATCACATTACCTAATTTATGAGGTTGTCAGGAAGGAAACACTTTATAAACCTTAAAATTCTATAGAGATGTGATCTCATCCTATTGCTGCTACTATTATAGTTATTATTGTTTTCTAGTCAGTAGTCCTCCCTCCCCCACCTTCACTCCACTTCCCCTGAGAGCCCCAGAGTTAATCAGCTTGGAATAAAAATATAAGCCTATTCCTTTTTGGAAGGCAGTTGGGGTTGACTTGCTGAAGGTCACACGGCTAGTGAGTCAAGTGTCTGAGGTCAAATTTGAACTCAGGTCCTCCTGACTCCAGGGCCGGTGCTCTATTCACCGTGCCACTTAGCCACCCAATATAAACCTATTCCTAAGGTCCACTTTATAATAACCAAAGTTTACCTGCCTGCTGCTGTGAACCTGACATTATGTTGCCCAACCTCAATAACCTATAACATATGGATTACTGTTAGTCCTTTTTCCAAAATGAAGATCATCTTCAAATTTCAAATTCTGCCTCTGATGCTTACTACAGGCATAAACTTGGGCAAGTCATTCTGTAAAATGAGGAGGTCGTACTAAATAGCCTCAGGTCCATTCCAGGTCTAATGGCATGATCTCTAGTCAACCCTGTGCCACATTGTCCCTGTATCACCTTGGACAGATCCCTCAAACTCTGTGGACCTCAGTTTCCTCATCTCAGGTCCTTTCCAGCGTTAAGCCTGTGATCCAGTGATCTACCTCCTTTCCATTGTGCTGGGCCTCATTCTAAACGCACCCCTACACTGACCCCTCAGCCCCACCTCTACTTTCTACTTCCTTCTGTCTCTGCTTTAATAGAAGCCTGGCCTTCTCTTGGGAATCATTCTTGAATTTAGAACAAAAAGGAACCTTTAACATCATCTGGTCCAAACCTTTCATTTTACAACGATGTAAATCTGCTCTCAGAGAGGTTAGCTGATTTACTCAAAGGTCAGTTGCTTGATCTCGAAGAGGACCAAAATGACATTACTGTACTAGAGTCAAGTTACAGTGTGTCCGACTATGACTGATCAGACTGATACGAGTTTGGAATGTTCTACCACAGGTCAGGCACAAATAGTTATGATAAGTTCAAGAGTATGCTGGCATATGTTTAATTACTGGTTCTCTTAACAGGAAAACAAGTACCATGACCCACCTTTAATTTTGCTTTTCATTATTAACATTTTTCCATCACTGTCTTAAATCTAGGCAATTAGCAAAACAATAGATCAAGCCCCAATTTGTAGTATTTGTGGATTTAATAATTAGTTCTAGACTGGGCTGGTACCCTTGCAAATTGCAGAGCTAGGACTCAAGTTTTCTGATTCAAAACTCAGTGATCTTTACTCTGTACCATATTGGTTTATTGTAGAGAAATAGAAACCAACCCTCAAAAAGTGAAATGACTTATCTAGGATCTTACAGACACAGGGGAAGAAACTCAGGATAGAATTTTGAGTTAGATTGAATATAATTCTCTTATGTAATAATTCTCCCTGTATAATTCTGGGAGAGAAGAGGAGATAGGAAGATTTTTTTAGACTAATCCCAGGTTCTTAACCTGGGGTATGCAAACTTGTTTTTTAAAAGCCTATTTTAATATAGTTGGTTTCCTTTGTAATTTTACACATTTTATTTTATAAATTTGAATTTTTTCTTCTGAGGAGGAGTTCATAGGCATCATCAGACTTTAGTTTCTTTGTATGCAAAATTAAAGGGCTAAACTAGTTGATTTCTAAGGTCCCTTAGGACTCTAATATTATGTTTTAAGGTCCCTTTTAATTAAATCATTCAATGAATGTGATTAGCAGAGTACTTGATAATGATAGACACTCAGTTCAGCAAAACATTAAGTACTAAATGCATGCAGAATGAGTACTCCTTGAACACTCAGTATATCAGAATACAAAGATATTTTTTGAATTAAAGAGATCACAGGACTCAGAGCCAGAAGAGCTCTTCAAGACCATCTAACCCAACCTTTTCATTCCAATAGTGATAAAGCCAGAGCCTAATGAAAGGTAAAACGATTTACCTAACAACATGTTAGCATAGTGCCTTGTATATAGTAAGCATTTAATGAATGTTTGTTGCCAAGTTACCTCACAGAAGAGCTAGGATTTGCCACCCAATCTTCCCCACCTCCAAATCCTGTGTCTTAGTATCACCCTACATATCTGTATCCATATCTATATCTGTCTCTGTCAGGGCTGGGGAGGAAGTTGTACTTAACATTCCTATAGCAGGCAGGGGGTGGTTATATAATTCTGTCTAACCAAAGTAATAAAATATATTGATTCACTTATCTTCTACTTGTATAATTCCTGGGTGAAGAGGAGATAGGAAGGGTTTGGGGTTTGTTTGTTTTTTAATGCCAGAGGGTTCTTAACCTGGGGTCTTTGGATTTTAAAAAGATTGCTATTTTAATATAATTGGTTTCCTTTGCAATAAAAATGCAAAAAAATTACATTTTATTTATGAACTTTAAAACCTTTTTTTTTTTTTTTTACCAGAGGAGTCTACAGGTATCACCAGATTGCCAAAGAGAGCTGTGACGCACATACATGAAAAGGTTAAGAACCCCCTGTTTTAAACCATTCAATTTGGGCTTTTTTGTTGCAATGTGCAATGTGGTGCTGGGCTTAAAACCCATTATCTAGGGCAAGTTAACTAATCATTCTAGGTCTCTGTTTCTCCACTTCTAAGAGGGGGGGTGGGGTGGGGTTAGACTTAGATAAATTCCAAAGTCTCTAACTCCTAGAAGCCTCTTAGCCCTTTCTAGACATATCTATGTCAAGGCTGAGGAGGAAGATGTCCTTAGTACAACTACAGCAGGCAAAGGATTAGATAATTCTGTCCAACCAAAAGGCTGGCCAGAGCACAGGATAATGAGTCAAATTTACCTCTGCTGGGGAGCTCTAAGATGGGAGGAGGACAGCGTGGTTTCTCTTTATCTAATCAGAACACCAGGGTGCAATTGGGTTGCAGAAACTTGCTTATTTTACGAAGTGCAGGAAGCAAGAGCACTACAGCCCTGTCTTTTCCACCTTCTGAAGCCCCATGTCTGGGACCTTCCCTCTCCTGGGGTTGTGGGACCCTGGATTTCTAAGAGGTTAGTCGGGTTTGACTTTAAGTAGGTAGTTGGTGGGTTGGGCTCCCATGGCTCTGAGAACTCTCCCTGTCTGGCCCTAGAGGTGGTCTGGGAGCTTGGTAGACATGTGGCCTCAGAAGTAATCAACTTCTCTGGGCTGGGGGGTTGGGAATTGGGGACAGTTACCCCCAAGGAACTTATACAGACTTCAGTAGCATCTGAATGTAATAGTTATGTAGTCAAATTGCTTTAAAGTCAAAGTGAATGATGAGGGCATATGGTGATGAGGACCCTGGGGCTTTTGGAGGATTACAAATTTAAAATGAGTGGGGAAACAGGCTTGGCATTATACTGCATATAGAATCAGAGAATATGGATTGAAATAATAATTTGATGGTCCTAAGCAAGTCACCTAACCTGTCTGGGCCTCCATTTCCTTGTCTATAGAAGGGGGTTAGACTAGATGTTTTCTGAATTTTCTTCAAGCTTTGAAAGCTGCAAATTTATGAGGCAGCTGAGTGGTGAAATGGATCAGAAAACAGGGTCAGGAAGACCTGAGTTCAAATTCTAGCTCAGCCCTTTGCTAACTGTGTGACCTTGGGCAAGTTACTTAACTACTCTAAGCCTCAGTTTCCTCATTTGTAAAAATGAAGATAACTACAGGACCTACCTCATAGGGCTGTTGTGAGGATCAAATGAGATAAAATATGTAAAGTACTTTGCAAACCTTAAAGCCCTCTATAAATAATGGCTATTACTATTACCACCCCTTAAAAATGAACGGAACTTTCATTTACATTAACAGAAGCAGAGTGTTCAGGAGGGAGATGATAATGCTTCAGTATTTTGTTCTGGTCAGAATACACATGGAGTCTCGTGTAAAACTGTGAACAAGTCATAGGAAAGATCTTGACAAGATGTCTAAAGGAGGGTGCTCCTGCTCGTTGGGGAACTCAGAGAAGCCTCTGTGAAGTCATATGAGAAAAGGTTTAGACATTTCTAGACATTTTCCCTTCAGGGAGGGGAAAATGGGTTCTGGGACATATCTATGGATCTTCAACCACATACCACCAACATGATTATAATGGAAAGAGTGTAGGATTTAGAGTAAGGGGATGTGAATTTGAATTCTGACTTTGCTACTTGTTACCTATGTGTACGTCGGCATATGACTTAACCTCCCTTGGTTGTTTTCTTGTCTATAAGTTATTGGGTTGAACTACATGACCTCCAAAGGTCCCTTCCAACTCAAATAGTGCTTCTGTGATCCTACAGAGGCCTGCTCAAACTAACTAGGAAGGAGCTTAGATTTTTAAAACAGTTTAGAAAATTCTGTTTCCAACTTTTTTTTAAGTGTGCAGATAAAAGAATTGTTATAAATAAAGCAGTTTGCTAATCATTACAGCTTTATACTAACATTAGTTTTAAAGCATAATATATACTTGAGAATGGTTCCTCGGTAATGATAATGAGTATAAATCCATATTTCAAATATCTTAATAATTCTGAACTTTTTGTCTGACTTCATTAGACACGATTAGGTCATAATTGTTCCTCCCTTGTAATGTGACTTGTGGGTTTCTATTAAGAGTAGAAGTTTCAGTGCTATCATTTTCTTGTTTACATGCTTCTACAATTTAGTATCATCTTCATTCCTTAGTTTCTTTGTAGGAATCTTTTTAAGGCACTTGTCTATTTTGTGAGGATTAGTAAAAGGAAATAATGCAATATTATAAATAAAAAATAAAAATAAATAACATAATCTATAGATTTAGTTACCCAGACACACATAAACTGAAAAATGTCATAATACACTGAAAATAAACCCACCAGTGGGGATGTTACAGTCAGTCTTTTTATATTGTGGAATTCCCACCCTTTCCTTAGGATACGTGTGTGTTGCTTATAAATTGTGACCATATGAATGTGAACCAGGCAAGGGTATCATCAATGTCAAGCTATATGTTAAATATTAGTAAAGCTTAATTTCTTTTTAAGCTAGTAGTAAATATAAATACAAGTTTTAGTATGTTCTTCCTATACCCCTATGGATTATCTTGTCCAGGGGCACATGCATCCCATTTTAAAGATCATTTGTCCAGAGCACATGAGTTCTAAAGAAGAGAGAGCCATTGCTCTCAATGCATGCGTCCCAATACCCAATGCAATGGCCTTTGTGGAGTGGATAGTAAAGGATTCTTAAAATATATTCACTTAATATAGTAATAATTATGATTAATGATAATTAATGATACATTATATATTTTATATAATACTTATATTTCATTTGTAAAATATATGTTAAATATATTAAATGCTTGTTAAATATATTTACATGGTAATAATTATGGTTAAAAATTATATTAATGATATATTTAAAGGAAATCTTTTAAAATATATTTATAAATACATTAATCAGCCACATTTTCTAACCCTATAGGTTTCATGATAAGTTAGTTGTATTCAAAAGGACATTTGCTGTATTTTATATTATAGGAACTGAATTTTTTTTTGCTTTTTTTTTTTTTGGAGAGGGGAAGGTAGGGCAATTGGGGTTAAGTGACTTGCCCAAGGTCACACGGCTAGTTTTTGTGTTGTGTCTGAGGTCAGATTTGAACTCGCGTCCTCCTGACTCCAAGGGCGGGTGCTCTGTTCACTGCACCACATAGCCACCCCATAGGAACTGAATTCTAATTTTGACTTGGTTACTACTACTTGTACAACCTTGGGAAAGCCTCTTAACTTTTCTGTGACTTGGATTATTTATCAGTGGGCCTAGATCACCTTTCAGTGATCTACTACTACTCTGATATACCCAGTGTGTGATGAGGATGAATAAGATTGGTAGAATGAATGACTTCCTTGGGGAAAAAAATGGCATACAGGACAGTTAGAAGTAGCTTCAGAGACTCACAGAATCTCAGAGTTGGAAGGACCTCAGAGGTCATTTAGCCCAATCTGTAAATGACTAAAAATAACTGCTTAACTAGTCCTAAGAAGTGGTCAGCCTGACTCTGCCTGAAGACTTTCAGGGGTAGGAAACTCACTGCCTCCTCAAGTCAAGTCTAAAAGCATTTAGTAAATGCCTACCATGTGCCAGGCATTCTGCCAAGCACTGGCAATACACAGAAGGGCAAAAGCAGCCCCTGCTCTCAAGAATTTTGCAAACTAAGTGGGAAGACAATATGGAAACAACTATATATAATATCCATATACATATGTGTGTGATAAATTAGAGATACTCTCAGAGGGAAGGTACTAGCATTAAAAGGAATTTGGAAAGGTTCTTTGCAGAAGATGGGATTTTAGCTGACAGTTAAGCCAGGAGGTGGGACAGCTAGGTGGCATAGTAGATAGGGACCCTGACCTGGAGTCAGGAAGACCTGAATTCAAATCTGGCTTCAGATACTTACTTCCTATGTGACCCTGGGCAAGTTATTTAACTTCTCTGCCTTAGTTTCCTCAATAGTAAAATGTGGATAATAATAGCACCTACTATTAGGATCAGAAAAGATATTTGTGAAGTGCTTAGCACAGTTCCCGGCATATAGCAGACACTTTAATAAATCTTTCCTTCCTTCCTTCCTTCCTTCCTTCCTTCCTTCCTTCCTTCCTTCCTTCCTTCCTTCCTTCCTTCCTTCCTTCCTTCTTTCCTCCTCCTTTTTTTCCTTCCTTCCTCCTACTATAGAATCATTTAGATAATAAGTAGTAGATCTAAAGCTTGAACCCACCTCCTCTAACTACAAATCTGTCACTCTTTCCAGTGTGATCCACTGTCCCCTAGAAGTACTTGAAGAGAGCTATTAGCTCCTCCTTACCCAAGTCCTCTCCTCTGTCATTTAAGCCTTCCCAGTTACTTCAAATGGTTGGTGTGTGAGATGACTAAATCCCTTCTCCATCCTGTTCTTGGTCCTTGGAACAACCTCCTGATTGTCATTGTTGTTCCTAAATTTTGGTGCTTAGAAATGAACACAATATTTCATCTATGGCCAGACCTGGCCAGAGGACAAGTGGGATTATCATCTTATCTCTCTTGTTTTTTCCTTCTATCATCTTTTTGGTTGAGGGCCTAAAGCCAGAGACTTCTCATCTGTATTCCCATGACGATCAGGTGGCAGTGTTAAGAACATGTGGCCTCCAATAAGTTATGAAATGAGTTATGTTGGGACCTACTACTTGCCAATGATATACAAAGCTATCCTGAAAAACAGTCCTTTTGCAGGTTGAATGTAATAGGACCAACTTTTCAAAAGGATTATTTTCTTCAGCGTAATTTAGTGGGCATCAAACTTGATTCAGCAGAAAATTCCCTGAACTGAGAATCCAAAGATCTATACTCAGGTTGTACGACTTATACTAATGTAATCTTGGGAAAAATCCCTTAACTTCTTTGGCCCTTCCTTTAGTCATCTGTGAAATAAAGGGGTTGTTGAACAAGAAGGTCCCTGTGTGTCCTTCAAACTCCAACAGTCCATTACACACACACACACACACACACACACACACACACACACACACACACACACATCCAGGCAGCTAGGTGGTACAGTAGATAGAGTGCTGGGCCTCCAGTCAGGAAGGCTCATCTTCCTGAGTTCAAATCTAACCTCAGACATTTATAACTGTGTGACCCTGAGCAAACTCTGTTTGCCTCCGTTTCCTCATCGGTAAAATGAGCTGGGGAAGGAAATGATAAACCACTCCAGTATCTTTGCCTAGAAAACCCCAAAATGGGGTCATGGAGTTGGACATGACTAGAAATGACTGAACAACAACATAGATAGGTATATAGTTAGATAGACAGAGATACTGGTTTTTGATCACCAAACCCAAACAATGATGGGCCCCCATGGCTCACATTATTCTCTTCCCTTCTCTGGCTTTTAGCTTTGCCTAGAGAAGAGGTTTTTGGTAAGCCAGCATCTCAAGACTGTGTTTCTAGGCAACAGGGAGTGGAGCTGTTGCCAGGGGAGCAGGAGACTGAGCGGGAAGCAGTGCTGTGTTGGGAATGACATAGTCACAAGCAGAAAGGGAAGCCATCAGATCAGGCTGGCTCTGAGCAGAGTTGCAAAGGAGGGAACTTGGTCTCTGGTGCCCTCCCATGGCTCCTTTCAGCATTCTGAGCAGATAACTTCTCTTGGAGTTGCTTTCTCCTCCTCTAAAATAAGAGGGTTGGACTCGATGGCTTTTAAGGTCTCTTCTGGTTCTAAATCCCTTTCTCGTATGAGGGCTTTACTATCTCTTGGTCTCCTCCACCTCCAAGGACCCACTTACCTTAAGGCACCTTATTCTACCCAAACCTTGCCTTTCCCACTTACCCAAAACTGTGCTTACTTCCTGTCTACCTTTCTGCCTGTGAAGACTACTTTGGTCAGTTTATTATTCCTGCCAATTTCTCAGTTAGTTGTCTGTTAAGTGAGCTTCAAGGAATGCATGTTAATGACTGATAATAGCACATCCTAGGCAGCTTAGTAAAGGGGAAAAAGGTACCAGATTTGGAATGAGAAAATCTAGGTTTGAGTTCTGGCTTTGACAATGTAAGTCTGGCAGGGGTGGGGGGTATGGTATCATTATATCTTTCGGAAACCTCAGTTTCCTCATCTCTAAAATGGGAGGCAAAATATCCTCATAGGATTCTTGGAAAGAGAATGCTTTATTACCTTAACTGTTACATAACTATGAGCAGTTTTGATTATCCTTTCCAGAGATATACATTTTAACAGGGGAAGGTGAATGCCTTAACTCAGAGGGAAAAAAAACTCTTAACTTCAGATTCTCAGATATGATAGAAAAATAGAGGTGGGGAGTTATATTTTTCTAAGAAGTGACTTTCTAGGAACCCTAAATCATCACATGGGTGGAACCATGTGTATAAAATAAATCCTTTGTCATAAGATATGTGGCAGTATGGTCTAGTATCTTAACTGGTTCCTTAAAAAAAAAGAAGCCTGAAGCTCTTTCAGCCCAGAAATATCCCTACCATCACTAAGACAATGGAGTGGGATTTGCTTACTACTCCTATGATATATATCTCATGCTGTCCTTCCATGATTTCATTTCATTGCCCTCATTATAGTCAAATCAACAGACTTTTTTCAGTCAGTCACCATGTGCTGGGGATTGGGGGATACAAAAATATGACAAAGAGTTTTCTCTCAAGGAATTTACACCCAAATTTTTAGGACTAGGACATGTATATCAAAGAATATGATGCCAAGTTGAGTGGAACAAAGTCAAAGGAGGGTTCCAGGACGAGTACTCCAAGAAAAAAAAAATTATGCGTGAAGTCATGCAAAGCTTATTTTCCTATTAACCATTTTGTAAAAGAAAACACAGTCATACACAAAATCAAGAAAAAGAAAGAAAGTGAAAAAATGTTTCAATCTGCACTGAATTCATCAGTTTTCTCTCTGTGGGTGGGTAGCATTTTTCATCATGGGTCATTTGGAACTATCTGCTCCAAGAAAATTTGAGGAGAAAGAAAGATCTCTGAACTGGGAGAGTCAGGAAGAGCCATTATGACTCATCTTCTTATTACTAGGTACTACACCTCTCATACAGTCAACAATTGCCAAATTTGCCTTGACTTCCATATTATATGGTTAATTCATACTGAGCTTGCATTCCACTAACCCCCCCCCCTCTCTCCCTGATCTTTTTTCCCAGATGGACTGCTGTCTAGCCCTGCCCCTCCATATTGTATTTGGGAAGAAGTTTTTGGAACTCGAGCATAAGATTTTACATTTATCCCTATTAATTTCATCTTTGATTTCACCCAGTGTTCTTGCCTGCCAAAATCTTTTTGAGTATTGACTGTCATCCAGTATGTTAGCTAAACTTCCCAGCTTCATGTAAAAAGTGATATTTGAGCTATGTTTTGAAATTTTTTTTTAAAAATAAGGGATTTTGAGAGGTAGAAGTGAGGTGGGAGTTCATTTCAGGCATAGGGGTCATCCAATGTAAAGACATGGGAGTGACATATATGAGGAACAGTAAGACAACCAATTTGGCTGGAACACAGAGTGTGGGAAGGGGAGTGATGTATAATAAGACTGAAGTTAGTTTGGAACCAGGCTATGAAGGGCTTTAAGCCTCAAGCAGAGGAGTTATATTTGAATCTAGACGCATCAGGGAACCATTGGAGTTTAGTGAGGATGGGAATGACATGGTCAAACCTGGGCTTTAGGAAAATCACTTTGGCAGCTGTACAGATGATATGCTGGAGAGGAGGAAAGAACTGAGACAGGGAGTTGATTAAGAAGGCTATTGCAATTGTCGAGAGGTAATAAGTGCCTGAAGTAGGGAGACATCTACGTGAAAGAGAGAAGAAGACAGCTATAAAAATGTTGAGGTAGAAATGTCAAAACTTGGCAGCTAATTAAAAATGTGAAATAGGGGAGACTGAAGAATCAAGGATAGCACCAAGATTGCAAACATAAATGATTGGAAGGATGATAATAGACTCATCAATAAAATATAAACATTATTATGGACTCATAAATTTATAGAATATTAGACAACAACTGTCCAACCACATTATTTTGTAAAGATACTGAGGCTCAAACTGAGGAAGTGACTTCAGTCCTGTAATAGACTCAGTGTGATAGAACTTGTCCTTCTAGAGCATCTTAGGGTATTGGTCCATTGGGGGCATCTAGTCCCTAGCTGGAAGTCACTGTCTCCCCATCTAATTACCAACATTTGAAACTGTCCCCATCCTCATTGAATATATCCTTTTTACTTTTTTTTTCTTTTCCAAGTCTGACTTTGAGATACCATATATGTAGGTATATAGCACTTTACAATATACAAAACACAGTATCTTTTTTATGTTTGTACTTGCCCCACAATAATTTCTGGGACTTCATTAATACAAACTTCTTACATTCAGTCCCATACTAGAAAGATCATCTTATCTGATTATTTCCCAAATTAATTGTTCACAGAATACCTTAGGATTTGAAATCTATTGACAACTCATAAATACTGATCCAGGGGAACCTTAAAGTATGGAATACATCCCAATAAAAGGAATTGGGGAGGAAAATAGAAACTATTTGACTTATTTTCATATTGAACATGATCACATATGATAAATATGATAAAATATATTTGTGTGTATATAATACAAATATATGTGTGTATATACACACATTTCATATTTAATGTGTATTTACTGCACCCAACCTCTAGTCCCTCCCTCACACAGAGTATATGGACAAATACTCTCTGTGCTGATTTGATTACTATGCTTTCACACAGGCAGGCTGAGGTTCTCAGAGAAAGGTCACCACCATAAGGTAATACTTAAATGTTCTCAGAGTCATAGGAGTAACCCTGTTGTATTATAATGAGAATATAATCCCCCTACTCACCATGTTAATTCTAGATCCTTCAACAATTTGGCTTTTATTTAGAGAAAATCATTCACTCATAGTAATGGTAATTTTAGATCTTAAATATAATAATTTACTTAATAATAAGGCAAAAAATACAATATCACTGATACTTATATTAAAGCAATTGTTTAAATAATAAATATATCACAATACACACATAATCTTGGGTCAAACTCTCTCACAAATGCTTAGGTATCTATGGTGGAAAGTAGGCAAACACAGAAATCTGCCAAGGAGACACATGAATAAGAAAAACCCATGTGCTCAGGGTAACTTACAACTCTGGAACTACAAACTTCAGTGGCTTCTTTCTGTCTCAGGAATTGTCCAAAAAAGTTCCTTCATGAACATAGTTTCTGAGTTGAACAGATGCTTCCACTGCTAAGCTCAGTTGATCCAAACTATGCTTGACCAATATCTTTGTTTAGTAGGCATGACATCTCAGCCAAACCAGCTGATCTGCTGGGTGACTTTTCTGGTACGTTGGTTCCAAGCTAATCTTCTGCTCAGCTAGACTTATTCGTCAATAGCAGCTATAGTATCTATCACTTGCAGGTTTAAGTTTAGCAAACGCAGCTGAAACCTGTCCTTTCATATTTCTTCTCTTTCCTCTCTCTTCTCCCCCCTTGGGTCTTCTCTGTGAATAACACCACTATAGTTTATGGTTGGTAACAAAATTCTCATCTATAATTAGATAAATTACATCAATCCCATAATAATATTACACTTCGAAGGCTAATAAAGAAAATAGTTCCTAGGCTTATGCCTTTGTGCCTTTCCTTGTACAATTCTCCAGGGCTCCCATTGTTAGTTGATGGTGTAGTTTGTGAGTCAGGTGTAGTTGATAAGAGAAGGTGACATCTAAAACAATTAGGCTATAACTATTCCCCCATCACTGATACATATAGATGAAATAGTCTCTGCCCCCTGTTCCATATATACTTTTTCCTTCTTTTTTCTTTTCCAATCTGCCTTTGGTGATATTTTATATATAGAAGCATGGTACTTTGCAGCATTCAAAACACAATATCTCCTTTACGTTTAATAGCAACCCTATGAGGTGAAGACAATAGGTATTTTTGAACTTTAACAATATTTTCTATTTTCCAATTAAATGTAAAAACAAGTTTAACATTTGGTATTTTTTTAAATTTTGAGTTCCAAATTTTTTCCCTCCCACCTCTCTTCCTCCCTGAGATAGTAAGCAATCTGATATAGATTATACATGTGTGATCATGTAAAACATATTTCTGTGTTAGTCATTTTTGTGGAAGAAAACTTGTACCAAAAAATAAGAATAAAGAAAGTGAAAAGTAGTATGTTTCAGTCTGCATTCAGACTCCATCAGTTCTTTCTCTAGAGGCATATAGCATTTTTCATCTTGAGTCCTTTGGGATGACAACAGGTATTGTTAATTCAGTTTTTCAGATGAGAGATTAAGGTTCAGAGAGGTTGTGATTTACCCAAGATTGTGATTACCTGAGCCATTAAATGGAAGAACAAGGACTTGAAACCAAGCCTTCTTCCTCCAAGTCCAATGCTTTCTCCACTCTATGCCACTGCCTTTGATGTTCCCTTGAACCAATGCCAATGAAGCACCTAGAAGGATCTGTCCTGGACTACACCCCATTTGAAAGGTCTTGGCCTTTTATCTCCCTAAGAATGACCATGCCTCCAGCTCAGATCTGAGGAAAGGGACTGATAGATACCTGTGATTCCTTTGCCTTTAGGCAACATTCCCAGAATGTAGACCCCACTAATCTTAATTCTTACCCTCCTTCCTGCTTGTAGGACCCTGAGAGTGTGCAACAGACTATCAGGAAAATGAGTGAAGAGAGCACCACTGAGGCTACCTCCCCCCCTCCTCCCCAGGGGCAGCGCTACTTTGACCGATTCTCAGAAGATGACCCTGAATATATGCGCCTTCGAAACATGGCAGCTGACCTCCGGCAGGATTTCAACATGATGGAACAGAAAAAGAGGGTCACCATGATCCTTCAGAGCCCTGTAAGTGGGATCTCTTCTTGGGCCAAGGGGCAGATTGAGCTGGACATGCGGTGTAAAGACTAAGGGGGGGCGGTAAGGAAAGGGCTAATTCCTGGGTTTTCTTTCTTATTTGGAAGGTTTTTTTTTTAAGTCCTTGTTTAAATTTATAAATAGAACATCATTCTCTCATTCAGAGAAGGTGAAAATTTATGCCCAGTGATCAGGAGTCTAATAAAAGATAATAAGCTCCCAAATCACTGAAGATCCATAGCAGAGGCTAGTAGTCTACTTCTTGAGGTTGTTGTAGAGGGGTTTCTGACTCTCACAGGGGTTGGACTTGATAAGTATCTTCCATTAACTTGAACCTCTGTTTCTGTATTCTTATAACTGGCAATCTAGGGATTGTGGGCTAGAATACTAGTAGTAGTTGAGAGACGTGAGTTAACCCTCTACACTTCCCCAGTAGCAGCTCAGAACCCTGATGGATCTCCGAGAATAGAAAGTCTGGCCAGAGAGTCAGAGAGTAAGTAGCCTGGGAGGCGAGAGCCCCAAATGTGATGTCTTGGTTATGACCTCAGTTTGAACAACCAGATTAAACTTGGATCTTACAGCTCCTCTAGTTCAGGCCCTCATTTTAGAGTTGATGAAATTGAAACCCAGAAAGGTAAAGCCATGAATATGGTTAATTAAGAAAATATTTTCCTACTTTGGTAGAAAAAAAAGGTTTTCTTCATTATAAGAGCTAATGATCTTTCAGATTACCTAGGTTCTATTCCAATGTAGTAACAAGAGTATTGAATTTGGAGTCTGGGTTCAGATCTTAACCTTGCTACCAGTAAGATATTGGACAAAAAGTCATCACCCTTTTCTAGCCTCAGTTTTCTTATCTATAAAATTAAAAGATTGGACTAAAAGATCTCTGTGATCTCTTTCACAATAAATTCCATTCCTCTTCATGTGCGAGACCATTAACACACTGTATAACTCTGGATCAGTCACATAACTTCTTGGGATAACTGCCTACCTCAGAACAGTGAATCTGAGTCATAGAGCAGGGGAGCTCTGTGTGCTTGGGGTCTTCTCATTGTGACCTGACTAGAGCAATCCAGAGGTGGAGCTTCTCTTAGAGACACAATGAAATTGATCCCAGGGAGCCCAGAAGAGTTGGACAGACTAGGGTCTGGCTGACTAAGTTACTCCCTACTGTTTTCCTGTACTCCTCAAAAAAAAAAAAAAAAAAGCAGGGTTAGGCCCTTTAGACATCATCCCAGTGTCCCTTGGCTGAGGGGAGGGAAGTGGGAGGTAGGATCAAAAGGGGTAGAATTCTGGGGAGCTTGAATAAGTGAAGGAACCAGCCAGTATGAGAGCCATGGGATCCTTCTTCAGTCTTTCAGGGAGGAGCTGGAGAGCCTTATCCAAGAGCAGATGAAGAAAGGAAACAATTCCTCCAACATCTGGGCCCTGCGGCAGATCGCGGACTTCATGGCCAGCACCTCCCATGCTGTCTTTCCAACTTCTCCCATCAGTATGTGGGCAGAGGGAAGCTGGGGGCAGGGGATGGTAGAGAGGATGGGGAGCGCAGAGGCGGCAGCTGTTGCCAAGTTACCAAACTGGGTGAGGCTGGCCTAATAGCCCCAGTGGGATTTGCAACCTCAGAGCTATTATCCCTTTGCTCTGTTGCACTGTGTCTCTGTTGCTGCTGCTGAAATGCCTGCTGCATAATTTCCCCTACTTAATCTAAGGGTGGGTGGATCCCAGGAAGGGACCCAAGGGAAAGGTCTCATGCATGCCAGTTATAATGCTGATGTTGAGGAAAACAAGGAATGCGCATACATGGTGGGGGCTTTCTTGAAGGACCTTGCTCCTTGTATAACACGTTTATAACTAAGGTTTTACTATATCTTAAATATGGTTGTACTCCCTTGACATCATCACGGTGTTCAGGCCTACTTGGAAATGCTGAGGTTTGGGAATCAATTTGATGTTTTAGTTTATTCTAGTCTTATTAATAAGGATTATTATTTCCTATTTTTGATAAGGAAGGATAGGAGGCAAGTGACTAGTTCTTCTGCCCAGTTTTTTAGGACAGTCACACTGTTGTCTCCCCTATCATCAGCCTTGTCAAGCCAGTCACTTAACCCAGTGAGCTCAGGAACAATTCAACTTGATTTCATGTCCGACCATTTGTTAGGTATATCTGGATGGGTTTGGGTTAGACTAGATGACCTTAAGTTCCCAAGATTCTGTGATCTGTAAATAGGTGTGAATCCAGACTAGTTATTTATTTCACCAAACCTTCCTCCTCACCCCATTTTTAAAAATGTACCTCCAAGGTCAAAGCATTATGAATCCTATAACAGGGATAGGAGTCTGGACCTGTGATTTTACTGGTATGGAGCAATCCCTGGTGAGGAAACCCCTCTACCAATGCAGGTTGGCATCTTCTCTGCAAGGTGCCTTGCCCAGGGCCACACAACCTATATGTATGAGAGGGAGGACTTGAACCAAGGTCTTACTGCTTCTCTGTCTAGCTTTCTATCTACCCTACAATGCTGAGTCAAATAACAATATTTATTTGTATATATTTTATAGATAATTATTTCATATATACTCATGTGTACATGTTATCATGCCCTATAACATATAAGCTACCTGAGATCAAAGGCTATTTGGTTTATGTCTTTGTATTATCAGCACCTAACACATTATATGGCACATATTAGATGATTAACAAATGCTTGTTGGTTTATAATAAACCACATTTATGCATTTAATTATTGCAAAGCACTTTATCCCTACAAAGGGTTATAATTATTAGCCCCATTTTACCGAGGATGAAACAGAGTCAGGGAAAGGTTAAAGTGATTGACCCATTGTCAGCATCAAGGCTCAAAAATGCAGGTCTTCTGGCTCCATGACCATCATATATTACCCTTCCTTTAACAGACTGTCTTCTTATCCTTGGCAGACCAACCCCAGTGGATAGAACTAAACAGAGAGTATGACCTAAGACTTAGTACTAGACTAGGAGTCAAGAATTTCAGGTTATTGATTTGACTTGAGGGTAAGTTACTAAACTTCCTCTGAGCATCACTTTCCCCAACATTTCTGACCAAATTTCTGACCACCTCTCCTCTCTTCATAGGAAGAACTCTAAAGCAACAGTGATTATTAAGCAAATGGCACAATTTCCAAGGAGGGGGAACATGGAGTAGTAGATAACTGGCCTCTAAGCCCAGAGGACCTCATTTCAAGTACTACCTCTGACCCAGACTGGGTCTATGATACTAGAAAAGTTATTTAATTTCTCTGTGCTCAACTCTAGGCAATTTGTTGCAGAAATTGTCCCAAACTGCATTAGTAAAGGGAGTTTCCTCATCAAGGATTTCCCTGTACCAATAAAATCACAGGTCCTATCCCTATCCCCTTGCTTATAACCCATGTAAAGTGTCTACTACTGAAGTGTTAGAAAGAGTTTTGGACAGGGAAGGAGAGAAGAATCCAGTGGCCAGGTTGCCTGATCCTGGGGTATCAGCTCTGCTCCCCACTCCCCTGCCCCTCCATAGATCTCTCCATGATGACCCCCATCAACGACCTCCACAGCGCTGACTTGCCAAACTTGGCCAAAGGGGAACGGCTCATGCGCTGCAAGATTGGCAGTGTCTACCGACTCTTAGACCTATACGGATGGGCCCAACTGAGCGACACCTATGTCACGGTGAGGAGAAAGGGGGATGTGGTGGGAAGGCATGGGGGGGGGTGCGGGAGATCCAATAATAACCCCACGATTCCCTCTGGATAGACTTCAACTCTCAGCTTTGCTGCAGGTATCAGTCAAAATGGCCTTCCATGAATTCTATCCACTGTGATCATCCAAAGTAGAGGCAGCCAATGAGCCCATCCCCCTTGTGTGAGATGTCTTATTCTCAGCTCCTCCCTTCATCTACCCGTTGAGTCCTTTCCTTTCTCTAGATTTCTTATTTTTGATAAAGAAGGAGAGGAGGCAATCTAGATTTCCCCAGTTTCAGAGAAAGAGCAAACCTCTTCTACTTTCTTCTTTTCTCCCAAAAGAATATAGATGAAATCATTAGAGCAGCCAAGTGTAAAGTGGTAGGGGCGTGAAGGAAAGGTACTAGGCAAATGCCCAGAGAGACTTGGAAGTTGAAAAAGACTGAATAGCAGGCTTCAGAGGAGAACAGAGAGTGGAGTGCTCAGGGAATAGAGTAGTTAGTCCTAGACCAGAGATTTCCCTTAAACCTCTGTGTCCTTCTTTCAGCTGAGAGTCAGCAAAGAGCAAGATCACTTCCTGATTAGTCCCAAAGGCCTCTCCTGCAGCGAAGTCACAGCTTCCAGCCTGGTGAGTACTGCTCAGTCATTGTATAGTTCTTCCCTTCACTGTCAGGCCTCATTAAGAGAGAAGCATGGGCCATCCCTTGTATTTGAAGTTCAATACCATTTAAACATTAGTCATTCACTTGTTAGTGATTACTCTGCCCCTCTAAATCAACATATAATGTAGTTCAGACCTATAACCTTCTTATTAATTGAGTGTCTCTATTTCCTCAAGAAATTATTGCATCAGTCTGCTGATTGGTCCTGACTCAAGTCTCTTCCCCACTCTGGTCCATCCTCTATTCAGCAGTCAATTTGATCTTCCCAAAACACAAGAATGACCATACCACTCCCTATTCAATAAACTCCCTATTCAGTAAGCTCCCTATGGTCTCAAGGGTCAGATATAAAATCCTCTGCATGGCTTTCAAAGCCCTTCCTAAGCTGACCCCTTCCTAACTTTCCAGTATTCTTACACCTTACTCTTCTCCTCAAACTCTGTGATCCAATGACAAAGCCCTCCTTACTGTTATTCTCACATCTCCATCTCCTAACTCTAGCTGGGGAGGGCTGGGGAACCTGCAGCCTTGAGCGCAGCCCTTTGACTGAATCCAAACTTCACAGAACAAATCCCCTTAATAAAAGGATTTGTTCTGTAAAACTTGGGCTCAGTCAAAAGACCACACCCAAAGACCTAGAAGGCCACATGTGGCCTTGAGGCTGAAGGTTCCCCACCTATGCTCTAGGCATTTTCACTGACTGTCTGCCATGTCTGGAATATTCTCTGTCCTGATTTCTGCCTCTTGACTTTCATAGCTTCCTTCAAGTCTCAGATAAACATCCTACTTTCTATAGGAAACCTTTCCCAATCCTATTTAATCTTAGTGACTTCCCTGAGACTACCCCCAATTTATTTTTTATATATATATATATGTGCATATATATACATATATACACACACATACACACATATATAAGTATATATGTATATGTGTATATCTATAATATATGATAAAGATATGTATATACATATGTCTGTGCATATACATATATGTGTGTATATATATATGTATATCTTGTTTGTACATAGATATGTACACCTTTAGACTATGAGCTCCATGAGAGCAGGGATTGTTTCATTGCCTTTCTTTGGATCTCCAGCACTTAGCAAGGACCCTGGAGCATAGTAGACATTTAATAAATGCTACTTGACTGATTGACTGACATAGGGCACACACGTAGGGCAAACTCAAGATAAGACTCCAGGGTTCTAGACTACTTCTTAGAACATAAAATCACTAAATTATTCAGATTAGAAGGGACCATCATAGAGATCATCTTGCCCAACTGACTCATTTTTAAGATGTGGAAACTGAGTGCCAGGAATGTGACTTGCCCTGGAATCCCTAGATATCTATAAGACTTGACTCAAGGGTCATCTTTTATATAAAATTTTTCCTTATCCTTCCAACTGTTAGTGCCATCCCCTTCCCCCATCAACTAGTATCTATTTTGTAATATAATATGTGTATATGTGTGTGTGTATGTGTGTGTGTGTGTGTGTGTGTGTGTGTGTGTGTGTGTATAAAACGCACACATATGTGTCTCTCTCAAGGGAGTACAAGCTCTTTAAGGGAAGGGAGTGTTTTACTTTTTTCCTTTGCATTCCCAGTGCCTAGAACAGTGCTTGGTACATAGTAGGAGCTAAATAAATGCTTGCAGATAAGTTAATTGCTTCATCATTTCCCTCTTTTAGGATTGTAAGACCCCAGGAACATATATCCAAAGCTGAAAAAGACCTTTGAAGTCATTGGTTCAACCTCTTTACTTTACAGATAAGGACAATAAGGACCTACAAGGGGAAGTGACTTCCCCAAGGTTATAAAGGTAGCAGTTAGGAGAGCCAAAATGTAAACCTGACTGAGGAAGGTAGTGTGAGCCAATGGAAAGACCACTAGTTCCAGAGTCAGAGGATGTGGGTTCATGGCCCACCTCTGATGTTTATGACCTGTTTTGTATGTATCTTATGTCTACTTATCTCTATACATGCTATATCTATAGAATCAGTAAAATTTAAACTCATATAGCCCAGGAATTGTTTGATTTTAAAAATGTATTCCCAGTGCCTGGCACATCATAAGAGCTTTATAAATATTTAATTTAATTGAACTTCATGGAAGAAGTCTGATTTTAGCTAGACTCTGAAGGTGAGTTGGGAATTAGGTATAAAGGAGGAGGAGGGATTTCCAGGTAAAGGGATGTATTGGGATGATACTCCTCCTGCCTCTTCCTTCTCTAGCCTGGGATTTCAAGCAAAATAATCAATCTAGCTACTATATTGATACTATTCAAACTAATCTATTGATGTCCCCTTACTGCTTCTCCTGGATCTCAATGGTGATTATAATTCCTACACATGAAGGCATTCATGTGATAGTCCCAGGCAGCCAGCTCTGCCCAGAACTTTTAGGTTAGATTAAAGTGGTAGCATTAAAAATGGAGAGCAATGGATTTTTTTTTGGAGGGCAATTGGGGTTAAGTAACTTGCCCAAGCTTACATGGCTAGGTTTTTGTTTGTGTGTACTTTAAGTGTCTGAGGCCAGATCCAAACTCAGGTCCTTCTGACTCCAGGGCCGGCGCTCTCACTGTGCCACCTAGCTGCCCCCGAGCAATGGATTTTTTTTTAAAGTAGATTAAGTAGATTTTTAAAGTGGATTAAGAAAACTGGAACATTTTATATATACTGTAATATAGGATAAATAGATCACAGATACCTTTGAATACACCAGTCATTAAATAAGTCAGATAAGGTTGAGAGAAACATGGTTAAATAATACTGTCCAGTGGAAAAGATCTGAAGATCTTAGTGGATTCTAAGTTAAGTATAAGCTAACATCATGATGTGACAGCCAATTCTTTTTTTAAAAAAAGGAAACAAATTAGATCTTGAGCAACAATTATAGAAATGAGGGAGTTTATAAACACAGGAGTTGCTAGATTTCCTTTGCTGTCAGGGGCTACACTTAATGAATCCTTATCCAACTGCATTCTCTTGGTCTTTTGAAGCAATAATTTAAAAGTTGTTGACACTTTATAGAAAAAGTCACCATGCGAGCCCATGGCGCTATTACTATTTCTTAATTCTGACAGTGTACCTAATTCTTGTGAATGGTAGTTAACTGTGATTCTCAGTATCCTTTGCCCCCTTTTTCACTGTTCCACCTTTCCCTACAATTGAGGGACATTTTACATTTCCCCCATTCCATGGAGTGCCATTTCTAAGGAACTTAGAACATAGGCCCCTCCATCCTTTGGGACACAAGGCATCAGACAGTAGATGCCCAGACTGATGCAGACCTTATTTAAAGTCTTTCCAGCTTGAAATATATAGTCTTAGAAGCCATGAGAGTCATCCTAGTAGCTAAGATCTTTGGGGAGACTAGGTTCTTAGTTTGACTATGAGATGAGTGAAGAAGGCTGGCTGAAGAGAAAACAATTATCTCAGGAGAGAATTCTGAGAAAGTTTCTTTGACACATCACGGAAGAGCCTCATGAAGCGATGAAGAAGTTAAATAGAAAAATTTTCAGATTGTATGAATGTTATGTGTTTTAAGTAAGGGAAGATAATTCCTGAGACACTGGGATCATTAGTGAGGACTCAGAAGCAATAGTCTGCCAGTTACTTTCATTCTATAAAACCAGTATTTCAGTAATGTCAGCTTGGAGGAAGGCCCAGAATGAAAGCTGCAGGGCCCTGTCCTGTTCTCCATTTTTATGAGTGGTATGGATAAAGGCAGAGATCAAATGCTTATCAAAACTACAGACAACAAAAAGTTGGCAGGAATAGATGTTAGATGACAGAGTTAGGATAGATCAGTATGTCAGATGACTAGAACAATAAACCAAGTTTAGCTAGATGAAACTTAATGGTAAATGTAAAATCCTTCATTTAAAATGAAACAGTTAAGTTCACAAGTATAGGTTAGATAAGGTGCCATTGAAAAGGGTCTTATGTCCTTAGTGGACAGCAAAATTAATATGAGCCAGTAGCATAATGTCTCAGCCCCCAAAGGATAAAATGTCTTAAATTGTACCGATTTAAATGAGAACAGTGCCTTCTGCCTTCTGACCTGATCACACCACATTTCTAGTATTGTTTTAAGTTCTAGACAGTTCAGTTTGAGGCCAGACCTTAACAAACTAGAGGACCAGCTAGGATCAATTGCCCACTTAATGGAGGGAAGCCAGGATGCTGAATGATTGTGACTCAGTATAAGATCTTTCCAATACTTGTAGCTATCCTACATTAGAATGGACTGACTTCTGAAGTAGTGTGTTTCCCATCACTGAAAGTATCCAAGAAGAGATTGAATAGCCATATAGTAGAGATGTATAGAGGATGATGAATCAGGTTGAACTATATAACCTAGAATCATCAGGGCAGCTAGGTGGCAGGTGGATAGAGGACTAGGCCTGGAGTCAGGGAGACTTGAGTTCAAATCTGGCTTTAGACACTTACTAGCTATGTGACCCTGGGCAAGTTACTTAATCATGTTTGTCTCAGTTTCCTCATGTGTAAATTGAGATGGAGAAGAAAATGGCAAACTACTTCAATATTTTTGCCAAGAAAACTCAAAATGGGGTCACATAGAATTAGAAATGACTGAAACAGCAACAACAGAATCATCAAAAGGACTTTTAGAGCTGAAAGGACCACCAGGCATCACCTAATCTAACCTCATTTTACTGATGAGGAAACTGAGGCTCAGAGAGGTAGGTTTGTTCTTGGTTTCATTCACGGACAGCCTAACAAGCATATCGGTGTGATCCAGTACAGAGTTGGAAAGCTATATTGGATTACTGAAGCTAAACACATTCAATCAATTTAACATGGCCAACTTTGTTATAAAAGCGCTTTGTTCCTAGAGGATTAGATCATTGAATTACCATTGTATTTTTTTTCCCTAACAACTTTACTTTGGCTTTTTCAGAAAGATACTGAGTATTTTGCAAATATCCTAACATTTAACCTCCTGCATATATTGACTTTTAAACATCTAAATTTTCTGTAAAGTTTTAGGAAAATGGAATTTTGTAAAAATGGTAATTTGCTCTAAACACTTACCAGATAGCTGGAGGTCATCTGGTCTAACCCCTCATTTTGCAGATGAGGAAAAGGAAGTAGAGAAGGGCCAGGAAATTTACCCAAGGCCTCAGAGCTACTTAATAACAGAGCCAGGATTCAAACCCAGGCCTTCTAACAACAAATACAGAGCTCATCCAGCTGCCCACCAGAAACAATTGGAATTTGGTGTCATTTTTCCAAATATCAGGGTCTCTCTGTATCCTTTTTCCCTTGGCTACCCATGTGATTTGTTCAGCTTTTTAGACCCAGGGGAGTTTTCAGAAGATAGAGGCAAACTCTGAAATCAATAACTATTCCATTAAAAAATTTGATTCTTTGAGTTCATATCTGGTCTCAGACACTAGCCGTGTGACCTTGGGCAAGTCACTTAACCCCAGTTGCCCAGCCTTTCCCACTCCAAAAAAAGAAAAAAAAAAGAATATTTGATTCTTAAAATCCACTAAGTCTTAAACTCTGCTAATTAAGACTGATTTTGTTGTCGTTGTTTTGCTTTAGAGTTTTCCTTTGTTTGGGGTATTTTTAAGACTGTATCTCCCCCCCTTTCCTAGCTAGAAATATAGCAGTGATTCATGGGCCCAATTCCACCATGGATCAGTATAAAAGTTTTAACCTGCTCCATTTCCAATATGGACAAGTTTTGCCCCTCCTTAGTCAGTCTAATTAACCCCTCTCTGAGGGACTTATCATATAGGTGCCACATTTAGGGGACATTGCATTTAGCTTTAGCCCTGTTGCAGCTCAGAACTCCTGAGCTCAAGCAATCCTCCAGTCTTGGCACACCCCAGTAGGAAGGACTACAGGAGCATATCACTTTGTTTGGCAAGTATGTAATTTTTAAAAGCAGAGATCTATGAATGTCTTTAAACAAAACATTTTAATCTGGTTCCTTCAAATATTTTTAGTCGTTAGTTTCTGCCTGACAAAAACAAGAAGCATTTATTAGGTGCTTACTATATGTGTAAGGCACTGTGTTAAGCAGTGGAGATATAAAAAAGGCAAAAATAAAAGGGTTCTGCTCTTGAGGGGCTCATGATCTAATGGTGGAGATAACAAGAAAACAACTACATACAAACAAAGTATATACACGATAAATCAAGGTGGTTGCATTGGGAAAGCACTAAGATTAAGGAAGACTGGAAAAGGCTTCTTATAAAAAGTGGAATTTTAAATGAAACTTGAAGAAAGTCACAGAAGCCAATAGGTGAAAATAAAAAGGGAGAGTATTCCAGGCATCAGGGACAGAAAGTGAAAACATTTGTGTTAAGAGATGGAATGTTTTGGGAGAAGCTCAACAAGGAGGTCAGTGTCAATCACAGAAGATGTAGAGGGGAGTAAGCTGTAAGAAGACTGGAAAGGGAGGGAGAGGTCAGGTTATGAAAGTCTTTAAAAGCCAAACAAAGGATTTTATGTTTGATCCTGGACATAATAGGGAGCCACTGGAGTTTACTGAATAGAGTAGTAACATGGTCAGACCCGTGTTTTAGAAAGATTGCAGCTAAACGGAGGATGGCCTTGAGTAGAGACTTGAGTCAGTTAATTGTGTTATTTTTGAGTCAGGGAAATGAACCAGCAGCCCAACGCAGTAGTATAGAGGTGAGGTCTTGAAGGTAGCAGCAGTGTCAGAGAAGAGAAGGGGACAAATCTACACTGGAGAGGTTACAAAGGTAGAAAGGACAGGACTTGACAACTGATTTGATATGGGGAATGAGAGAGAGGAAGAGCCCAGAATGACTCCTAATTTGTGAGCCTGGATAACTGGGAGTTTAATAGGAAAATTAGTAAGAAGGAAGGCTCAGTTAAAAAGATAATGAGTTCAGTTTTGGATGTGTTGAGCTTAAGATGCCTACAGGACATCCAAATTGAGATGTCCAATAGGCAATTACAGGTGCAAGACCTGTAATTCAGTCAGGAAACAGTTTAATAATGAACAAATAGATCTGTGAGTGATCTGCACAGACGTGATAATTGAATCCATGGTTGGTCTCCCTGACTGAAATCTCTCCCTACTCTAGACTAAACTGGAAAATACATTCTCAGTATTTGTAGTCCAAACTAAACTACCCTCCTGACCACCCAGAGACAAAAACCTTTGAGTGCAGCCCAGTTCTGATCAAACACTATAGCTATCAGCCATGTGCCAGCTTTAGAAAAGCAGATGCCATGAGTTAACAAACTTGTCTGTCATGTGAACAGAAAGGGCACTCTCTTTCACTCTTTGGGTCATGGTTGCCTCTTGCCACTGAGCAGCCAGGTCAGTCAAGATTCTGTAATGCTGCCTCTCTGTCCAGATTGACCAAAGTCTCTAAGGGTTACCAGAGAAATACTGAACACTAAAAGAAAACATGGGTTCTATTAAGTCCAAATTTCCACATGATGGGGGCAGAGATGATGTCTCCTTGGACTGCTATGATGCTGTGGCATCCACGTTCAGAATTTTAATCTTGGAAGGAAGCAGGATTAGGTGTAGCACACAGACAGCCTTTATGGACCTTTATGGACATTTCCTCCCATTCCTCCTTCTCCTATTTCAACTTTTATGCTTCTCACTTCCAGTTTCTTGGACAGTTTAAGATCGCAAGATCACCAGTTTGGAGGTAGGAGAGATCTTATCTCTCTTATTTTACAAACATGGAAACTAAAGTCCAGAAAGGTTAAACAATTTTCACAAAGCCACACAGGAAATCAGTTGCATAGGCAGGATCTGAAGCCAGGTCCTCTTCTTCCATATTCACTGCTCATTTCACTATACAACACTCTCAGGTGACTTGTGAAATAGCATCATCCCTTAAGCATATTCATATAGAATGCTGGGAAATGTTGTTTCCAAAAGAACATGACCTAATCCCAAAGAAAGGACTCTGTACACTGTGGAACTTGGTACTATCTTCCATCTATAATGTTTTAAGGTTTACAAAGTACTTTCCTCATGATTCATTGAAGTAGGGAAATGAAAAAAAATATTTGAAGACTTCAAATGATATTACAACATAGCAACACAACAGGGCACTCAAATCAACATGCCTTATATTTTTAGGATCTGTATTTTTTCCCAGGTACAAACCCTTCCACCAATGTAGATTTAAGCCCCTCCATATTTCATCTGGTGCTGGAGCCAACATAATTCATTATCTAATGTCCAACCTTTAGAAGATGAACATCTCCACACTTAGCTAGACTAGTCCTCAGGTGACAATCAATCAGTGCATGTTTGTTAAGTGTCTACTGTATACCAGGAACTGTGCTAGGGACTGGAGTTATGAAAATAAAAGAAAGGAAACAGACCTGCTACCATCAAGGGAGTCACCAGGTTCCGATAGCAATATGTACCGAAGAAATATAAAGTAGATATGAGAGAGGAAAGAATGGCACTATACTTGGAGCAGATCAGAAAGGCTTCATGAAGAAGAAGGTGTTTGCTTACTCTGAGTTTTCAAGAAAATGAGAAATTCTGTGAGTGATAAGGAGGAAGCACATTACATGTATAGGGGACAGCCAATACAAAAGTATGGAGATAGGAGAGGGCGGGTCCTTGCACTCCAGTGGCAGACACATGCTCTGTCACTAAGCCCCTGCTTGAATCCTTTCCATGTTAGTAAGACCTGCCAAAGTCTCCCCACCCTAGAAGAGCTTTTAAGAAATCAGGATCACTTTCATCCAACTATGAGACATTGAAATAGAATAAGAATTCATTGAATTGGCAAATGTTGGCAAACCTGGAGTTAAAGGTGCTGATAAGGAAAGATAAAGAATTGCCAAGAAGTACCTGTCCAAGAGTAGAGGTGGAGCAGTGTGTGTGTGTGTGTGTGTGTGTGTGTGTGTGTGTGTGTGTGTGTGTGTGTGTGTGTGTGTGTGCGTGTGCGCATGCGCGTGCACATTTTTACATGTATATGCGATTGTAGGAGTTATGTATATGTTTATGTGTCTTCCTTGCTGTCAGTGACCCTTCTCTGCTTTGCCCTGTTTCTCAGATCAAAGTAAACATCCTTGGTGAAGTGGTAGAGAAAGGCAGCAGCAGCTTCCCAGTGGATCCCACAGGCTTCAGTCTTCATTCAGCCATTTATGCAGCCAGGCCTGATGTGAGGTGCATCATCCATCTGCATACTCCGGCCACAGCAGCGGTACGTGGTTCACCAGTCTGCCTCTAGCCCCGGGATAGACTATCCACCAACCACCACATCCTTGCTCGACAATTCTTTCTCTGAGGCCAGCAGTCTAATTTGTTCCACAAAGTCACAAGTTCATTCTTTAAAATGGTACTGGCCATTGCCATCTGGACTGGAGACCCCAGAGAGACTTCCTGATACTTTGCTAGAGAAACCAAGCCAGCCAGACTGTAGTTCCATTCACTCAGCATGTGCTATGATCATTGGGATCATTCATGATCTTTGGCCACTAGTCCCGTGTTTCACTGCCAAGGGTAAGGTCTATCAATTCAGGAACAAATAGAATTCCCAAACTTTGTCAGTCAAACAAATATTTATTAAGCCCCTGCTATATGCCAGGCATTGTGCTAAGTTTGGGGGATATAAGGAAAGTCTGAAAAATAACGTTTGCTCTCAAGGAACCCACAGTCTGATATGGATCCCCATTCTCTAAATTGATCTCCAGGGTACAGAGAAAATAAGAGATGGCAATGGTTTCTCGTCCCCTTTCCAATCATGACTGAATCAATCAGTGGATCAATAAACATTTGTCAAATGCCAACAGTGTGCTTCTTTGAGTTAGATGGCAAAATTACTGCCCTTGAGGAGTTTACCCTCATCTTGCATATGCTCTAATAGCCTAAACTTCCATTTATTGGTAGTACCCTTGTCCCAGTCATACAGACCTGACACTTTGGCCTTATCCTGTCCATACTTCCAGTAGAGTGTCAGCTGCCTGGGGGAAGGGATGGTTTTTATTTAGTTTTTCTTTGTGTCCCTAATACCTAGCATACTGCCTTCTGTTTGGGCTAAGGGTAGGAACTGGACTTGGGATTACTTTGGTACAGGGAGTTCCTGGTGGGGAATTTTCTTTACCAGTGAAGGCCATCACTTTCACTACAATTTATTTATAGTCTTAGAGAGTGACCTACAGCACTGAGAAGTTAAGTGAATTCCTTAGGGTCACATAACCAGGATAAGTGATAGAACAGAAAGCTTGAATATAGGATATGTTTACTAATTTTTACAAAATTCATTGGATTGGATTGGCTTGAATTGCATTACTATCTAGTAAAGAGGAAAAAAATCTAGTTTTCAATAAAAGATAATGGAACCCTACCTTCCCATGTACTGTTCTGGTATTAGAATGAAAAAGATGGGAGAGAAGAAAAGGGGGGAAGAGGTATACTCTGGAGTAGATAGCACCTTCTTTGAAGTAAGGAAATGAAATTAAAGCTGTCAAAAAAAATAGTAGTTTCCCTTCCTCAAGCAGTGTGCTTTCACTCAATAATGATGCTATCTGTGCTTATGAGAACTCAAGTTTTGGGGGTGAGAAATGAGGCCATTTATCTCTTAGAAAAAGAATACTCCCCAAGACCATCCATAATGTCTCCTAGATGCTCTGAATGGGACCTAAACCACTGTGGGAGTAATTCGTATTGATGGCAAGTTTCTATCATCCTCTCATTATTTAACTTTATGTCAGACTGGGGACCTTCTGGGTTCAAGTGGCTCTTTTTTGGTCTGATGCTCCCTCAACAAAACTTATAATAACAAAATTTAGACCTCTGGATTTGATACTGAAAATGAATTAATTTTATTGTGTCCAAATATGCACAAAAATATAGGAAAATTGGAAAGAAGGAAGGAAGAAAGGAGAAAGAGAAAGAAGGTAGAGAAAAAGGAAAGTAAGGAAGGAGGAAAGAGGGGAAGGGAGGAGAGGAGGGAGAAGAAAGGAAGAAAGAAGGAAAGGAAGAAAAGGAAGGGAAGGAAAGAAAGAAAGGAAGGCAGGAAAGCAAGGAAAGGTAAGAGAAGGCAAAGAGGAAGGATGCTGCTATAACTTATCTTCATGTTTCCTGTAATGTATAGCCCTTCCCTTTAGTTGTAACATAGGGAGGTTATGACATGGATGTTAGTTTTATGTCTCAATACATTTATGATATACATGTTATACATATATACATACTCAAATCTATAAAGGCTATATGACTAATAATGTAAATTCTTGGACATCTTAATTTTACCATGTCTGTTCTGTGAGCCAGTCCCAATACTATGGGCCTCAAGGATCTATCCACTGTCACTTACACACCTTGAGACAACACTGATATTCTCCAGGTCCTGGTTCCTCACACTACCTCTAACTCTTTGAGCTAGAAGCAATGGAAAATGGCAAAAATGACAGCACATATGATTGTGAACATTTCTTATTATCTTATTAAAGGTGTCAGCCATGAAGTGGGGCCTCCTACCCATCTCCCATGATGCATTGCTGGTGGGGGATATGGTATACTATGACTTCAATGGAGAAATGGAGGAGGAAGCCGATCGGATTAATCTGCAGAAGTGCCTTGGACCCACCTGCAAGGTTTGGTTGGGGGCTACAGGCAGAAGGCTCTGGGGTGGGCCTTGTCACAGACTAGTGTTGTAGTTGCAATTACACTTTAATAGTGGTATTAAACGAGGAGATGGTGAGGCTGGTAGGGAGAGAGAGTCCTATGCTGGAAATCAAGATTAGTAGCTCCTAATCCCAGCTGTGTGACCTTGGACAACTTGCTTCCCATTGGCCTGCCTATCAGTAAGGTGGTGATGAATGTGACAAATTATTCTTTGGACAATCCGAGGGATTGTGGAGTCAGAGCACCTCAGAGTGGTGCAGAAGGGTTAGCTGGTCCAACTCCATGCCAGAGGGATGAGTACCCTCTCTACAAAATCTATGACAAGAGGCTACACAGTCTCTGTGTGAACATATCTAGTGACAAGAAGTTCATCACCTCCCCTGGGAATGTTGACAGTGGATAAAAAAAGGAGATTATAATCTAGCCCATTATACAATGGAAAGCGTGATGTGCAGAGACTCTCTGCCCCATCTCATGACAAATGCAGAGCTCCAAGGAGGTCATTGGCATATTGAAGGAAGTTTATCAAGGAAGGAGATACTGGGCAGGTTATATAGCAAGGATGATAGACTTTCAATGGACTGGAGAATTTATACACTAATTATACACTAATTCTCACAGGTCCACAAACTGCCAGTAGGCTGGGACAGTGGTCTGGTTGTTTGGGCAATTATAGAAAGAGTAAGCTTTATAAATGTCAACCCTTTATAATTAATATAAATGTCAACTTCTAATTAATTTTTATATCTGGTGAATCTGTACCCATTGAGCAACAGTATATTTGAATGTAAATGCAAATGTTATAAAATGAGGTGAGATTCTAACATCAACGAAGTGTTCTGAGATCTTGCAATAAAGGAGCATTCATGATTGTATGCAACAGCCCAAGGCACCAACTCTTTGACATCAGAGAGAAGAAAGACAGACTCTTGCCAGAAGGAGAAAATAAAGACGTGCTTCAGCCTAGGAATAATTTCCTACATAGATACACCATTAGAACTGATGGGACTTCTAGGCTGATGTTAATGCTGAAATGTATTCACAAAATTAGGGTCAAGAACTAGAGTTGGAAGGTCTCTTAGGCACCATATGACTTGAAGGCAGCAATCTGGCTTCTCCACCAGCCTTTCATTTTACAGATGAAGAGACTCAGGCAACTTTTCCAGTTACACAGCTATCTGAGATCTGAGAATCAAATTCCAGTCCTCAGATTCCAAATTCAGTGCACTTTCTACTAACCACATTAAGAAAACCAGACAGCAGAAATTTCGAGGGGGGGGCAGGGTAGGAAGGGAAAGGAACCTTAGTCCTAAAAGAGTCGTGTTCTTGAAACAGGTCTGTCTCTGGTTTTTCTTTTTTACTCTTGTCTGTTCTAGACATTCTTCCTGGAGCCTTGACCTTTTGCTGCCCCAGTGCACAACGCATATTAATCTATATTGAGCAGAGTTTCAGGCTGCCTATATCAATGGTGACAATGTATATAATCATTTCAATTCATAGAGCTTAGCAATCATCTATTTCATCACTCTTCCCCACCCCCATTTTACAGAAGGAAAAACTGTCACCAGCTTAAGAGACTTGACCATGGTTGGGTAGCTAGTTAATGGCAGACCAAGGACTAGAACACAGGTCCTCGTTTGGTGTTCTTTTACGATGAAATAGGCAATTTCCCCCCAAAAATTAGTTTTTTAAACCCAGCAGATTCACAAGGTCCAAAGGCTCAGGCACTGCCCAGAGAAACCTGAGATATTAACCTTTGGTTTACAGAGACATTTTGTTTTTTATTACTTTTTGGGTTTTTTTAGGAAGCCTTATTGTGGATAAAGGGGCTACAGGCCAAGATAGGGAGAAACAAATGAACAAGGGTTATTTGAGGCCTTCCAGTGGAAAAGGAGAAAAGCTGATAAAAAATTTAAATAAGATTTTGTTTTGTTTCTTAAAATGACTTTTGGGAAGTTTATAGTTTTAGCTGTGTATGTAATCTTCTGTAGATCCTGGTGCTAAGAAATCATGGCGTGGTGGCTCTGGGTGACACTGTTGAGGAAGCATTTTATAAGATCTTCCATCTACAGGCAGCTTGTGAGATACAGGTAAGTGAATGTCCCCCTAGAAGGGGACCCTGGGAGGGGGTTATAATGGGTCCTGTCCTGCCAAGACCAGAAACTCCCACACTTAGAGGCACTGCTGGGAGACAAAAACAAATGGAGGCATGTGTTATTTGGGAGAGTGTCTAGTATATATCAATCAATTAATCAGTCAGTCAACAGCATATATTAAGAACTATGTACTTCACGCCATCTTTGCAAGGTAGATGCTATTATATCCTCATTTTAAATTGGGGGAAACTGAGGCCAAGTCACACAGCTAGTCAGTGTCTGAATCTGGATTTGAACTCAAGTCTTTCTGACTCCAAATCCAACACACTATCCACTGTGCCATCTAGCTGCCCAAGGGTGTAGTGCTTGAGCTGATTCTCGACAGAAACAAGGGATTCTACAAGGGAGGTAAGGAGGGCTGTGAAGAAGAAACAAGACAAAGGCAAAGAGACAGGAAAGGGAGTGTGTTATCTGAGGATCAGTAAGAAGTCCAGTGTACTGGAAAGAATGCTATGATTGGATTTTAAAAGTTGTTTTATTGTTCAGTCATATCCAACTCTACATGACCTCGTGGACTTTTGTCCAGAGGGTGCTCTTGGCAAAGAGACTGGAGTGGTCTGCCATTTCCTTCTCCAGTGTGTCCCCATTTTATAGATGAGGAACTAAGGCAAATACAAGTGACTTGCCCAGGGTCACCCAACTATTACATGTCTGAGGCTGGATTTGAACTCAGATCTTCCTGATTCTAGGCCTGGTGCTCCATCTACTGTATCATCAAGCTGCCCCGTATGACTAAAAAGGACCAGGTTCAGATCCTGTGAGTGTGGGCATGTCATTTTTGTCTTGCCCTCAGCTTCCTCAACTATCACATGTTGTTGCTTGTCCTTCGTTCTTGAAGAGGTCCAGGGAGGTGTTGCCATGACATGCTAGTGAAGTGGATTTAAGTGAGGCAGGGCTGTGCAAAGTCACCAGCCTCACTTTCTCCTCCGGGGCCATTGGGGTCCAGTGGCCAGATATAGATCAGGACAAGTGGAGATGGCCCTGGATGCCTCGGGAGGTCTTCAAGTGAAGAAGTTGGGTAAGATGAATCCTAAGGTTCCCTCCAGTCTGAAGATTCTATAATTCTGAGGGGACCGAGGGTCAGTGAGGCCATAGCTGTTTTATCTGACTTCTATTACCACATTAACTAGGTTTCCTTGATCAAATTAGTAGCTATCATCATGTTGAGCCCTCTACAGGATATCTATAATAGTCGTGATGGTTCACATTAGGTAGCACTTTACATTTTACAAAGTATATTCTTTACAACATCTTCCATTTTAAAGATAAGGAAATTGAGGCTCAACCTGTGCTTTATAAACCTTAATGTTTTATATAAATGTGAATTATTGTTATTATTGTGTCACCTGCCCAAATCTTATACCTTTATGTCTACTATTCCGTCTAGGACACCATAGTGTAGACTAGAAAAAAAAAAGTCCAAGAGCAGGGCAAAGACATCAGCAGCATCCTGTTGTGGGGTGCTGAGGTGGGGAGGCCTAGGAACCTGGGGGAAGCAGAAGAGCAATTAACCCAGAAGGGCAGGGCAGAAGGATGGAAGGAAAAGGTGTTAGAGTGGACTGGAAAAGACAATGGAAAGGACCAACAGCTTAAGGGAGAAGGGGAAGGGGGAAAGGGATAGGAAAAAAAGAGGGAGATAGAGGAAGAGAGAGATAAGGAGAGGGGGAGAGAGGGGGAAGAGAGAGGGAAGAAGAGGGGAAGAGAGAGGAAAGAGAGAGGGAAGGAGAGAGGGAGAGAGGGGAAAGAGAGAGGGAAGGAGAGAGGGAGAGAAGGGGAAGAGAGAGGGAAGGAGGGAGAGAGAGCAAGGGTAGAGAAGAGGAAGGAGTGTCTATGTATGAATGAGATGGGATTGGCACAAAATGGGTTAAAATATGGACAAGTGATTGGGGAAGGCTATGGTCTGAGCCTGTCTTTCTTGATAATTTCAAGAGCTCTTTGTCAGAAGGCATTCTAATGGCCTGTTGCCCTCTCCTGGTAGGTTCTGACATAACAGCTCATGTTATGTCAGAAATCAAATCCTTCACACTCTGGCCTCTCCAAACACAGACAGTGCTCACCCTGCTGGACAAAAACTTGCATTGCTTTTCCATATTCCTGGTTCAAATGCCTGTTGCCCAGAGCTATTGTAATGAATAATCCATTAGTGAAACTGGCATATTTAAAATGGCGGCACTAAATACAGAAAAATAATGGGAAAATGTCTGTAGGAATTGTTAAAATAAATCAATTCAATATATATCTCATCTGTTAAGGGCTTACAATGTGCTTATCATTAATGCTAGGGAGATACAACATTTAGATAAGATGCAGTCCTTGTCCTCATGGAGTTTGCTATTTAGTAGAGGGTAAGGGCACAAACACATAACTATAATGTCCCATGACAAATGTATTAGAGAAATACAGAGTGCTACATTAGGTCTATGGAAGGACATTCTTTTGTAAGTTCTAAAGCGCTATATAAACCAGTCAATCCACCCTGAATCATTAAATCTTCATTTTTATTGTCAGTGTTGTTGTTGTACTAGGGAAAAAGGAACAGAACTGGGGAAAGGAAAAGAGTAAAGTCTAGATAAGGGGATCACTGTTCATTTTGACATTAAAAAGTTAACGTGCAGATTATTTAACAATGACAATAGCAATAATAATTGTTTTCCGTTATATAGTACTTTGTAATTTACAAAACAACATACTCCCAATAACTCTATGAGGAAGATGGAACAATCATTGTTATCTCCATTTCATGGATGAGAGGACTGAGTCCAGGGAGCTGTCAGAGTCCAGAATCCAAACTTAAGGTTTCGGGCTCCCAGGCTGGCACTATTTCCACCACACTATGCTAGGTTGAAAATATGTGAAGTAACAAAGAGATTGCCATCCACTCTGGGTATCATTTGACATTCATGGTTCAGCACTTTTGGCAACAGAACTGAGGCAGCGCTGGTTCCTGCCAGTGGTCCCAGCTATCTGCCTCTGTGACCATATGAAACACGCCAACCCTGTTACAATCAATTTTGGTGACGTGAGGTTATCAGAACATCACTTATCATTTCTCCTGAGGGCCGTGTCTTATTGCTTTAGATCAGCCCAAGGGCTAAAAGAAAATGGGTCATCCCCCAACTGTGGCTGGCAGCTTCCTGAGCCATCTGCAGGCAGGCAGAGAGAAACACAGGCAGTCCTTGCCTCCATCTGCCACTCAAACCCATGAGGATACCAAAAGCTGGGAGAGCAGGGGAACTGCAAAAGTGTGGGCAATTCTAATTTTCCTCATTCATTCATTTAAAATATATATGTATAATATAACTGTGATCCTTGCCAGGAATACAAAGAAAAATATGATATAGTCTTTGCTCTCAAGAAGTTTCTAATCTAATAGTGGGGGAAAGACATGGTCACAAATATTGAAGGGTGTGAAGGGAGGGAGGGAAGGAAGGAAGAAAGGAATGAAGGAAGGGGAAAGGAGGAAAGGAAAGGAGAGGAAAGAAGGAGGGAATGAAAGAAGGAAGGAAGGAAGGAAGAAAAGAAGGAAAATTTAAGAGATGAGATGATTAGAGGAAACATGATAACTATGTGAAGAATTAGACTTATATGCTTGGTCCTAGGGGAAAGGACAAGGAGCAATGGGTAGAAGTTGTAGAAGCCGATTTTAATTTCATATAAGTAAAATCCTCCTTAGAACTAAATGAGAGCTATTCCCAAAGTGGAATGGGTTATATCAGGAGATTGTGAGTTCCCTATCACCAGAGACCTTCAAGCAGAGTCTGGCTGATTACCTGTCCAAGCAGTAGAGGGGATTCCTGGCCAGGTAGGACTTGAATTAGATTATCAAAACTCTGAGATTCTGTGATTTGAGAGGAGAGAGAACACTCTTAGCTGGGTGCATATTAGGGAAGGCTATTCATAGAAGGGGGCTTTTGTTCAGCTGTTTCATTCCCCATTCAAACTTCAACTGATCGTTTCATGTCTTGGGCTTTGTATTTATTTGTATGCTCAAGCATACCTAGTGTAGTACCTGGCATATAGTTTGTGCTTAATTGATTAAAAGGTAAGGCACTAACTACTCTGCCAGGTTTCTCTCTGCCCACTCTAAATCACCAAGTAATACCTATAGGCAAAAAGTATGCTGATAAATGTTTAACTGGCTCCCTGGGGAGGGAGCGAAAATGTATGTAGGACACAATTTTATGTTTAATCTCCATTATCTCATCCATTACTTTTTCAAGTCTAGTCAATCAAAAAAAAAAACAAAAACAAACCAAGTCCTAATTTGTAGCATGTGACCATTCAGAATAAGTACATTCTCCCTCTGAAAATTTTAACAATCATCTCTTGAGCCAGACCTATGGGTATGCTTACAGGGGGAGGGCCCTCCAGTCCCATCTCTTCCCTATGGCCCAGGGGCATTTCAGCCTGGTATTTCAACTATCAAAAAGGAAGGGAATGGTTGGGGAAAAAAAGGAGGCCCCATTATGACGACTGACAGTGTTAAGTCTGTAATGAATGATTTCAATTGACATGTTTAGGATGCTAGTGGGCAGATTCTATTACTTAAGTCTTTGTACCTAGTAATAATAACCATAAATGATTTCTAATCACTGTCTTCAAAAATTCCAAAGGTTATCAAATGGATGAGGGAGAACTAGCCATATTTTGTGTGGCTCCAAAGGGCTAACATAGGAGCAAAGGGCAAAATTTATAAGAGCACAGTGGGTTTTGACTCAGTTTGATTTGGCTCTAAATGGGCATAAATAGACTGATTCATGAAGTTGTGAGGTCTCCATCACTAGAATGTTCAAGGAGACATCAAGACAATTTCTGAATTGTGTTGGAAGTTGAATTAAATGAAATATAAGGGCTCTTCTAATGCTAAGATTCTAGTACTCTTGATTATAGGAGTCTATGAATTAGCTTCTCATTGACTCTGCTAATGACTCAGCCTCTGACATTTTGTTTCAGGCACTCAGGGAAGCTAATAACACAAGACTAGCAATTGATATTCAGGAATTTTAAAACTCTGTTTGCAAAGGCTGGGTTGAGAAAGCCCAAGTCTAGCAAGCAGAGTCTAGAACCCATCTTTCACTCTGACTCGCAGATTGATCTGAATATCACCATCCAGTTTCTCTAAAACATGTAACACCTTGGGGCAATCCCACTCACCTGTGCCCTTTTCTTCTAGAAAAAGTACTCCGTGGGTCCACATTCAGTGAGCAATATAGTGGGAAGAAGGCTGGGTTTGGAGTCAGGACACCTAGGTTCAAATGCTGGTTCATAAGATCTTTAGGCAAATCACTTCATCTCTTTGGGCCCCAGTTTCTTCATTTGTAAAGTAAGCAAGTTGGATTAGAAAATCGCTAAAATTCCTTCTAATTCTAAATCTATAATCCACTCCAAACCACAGTCCATATTTCTCTGCCAAATGTGTTTACTTTTATTGATTAACCAGAGGACACACAGTAAATACAAAGGCATTTACTGGAATGGCCCAATAAGAAAATTAGAAATATAATATTTCCTCCATAAAACTGGGACAGTCCTGTCACAAATCTAGGCACCATCAGTGGGAAGACTGGACTACCCTAAGGAACATGCATGGAATACACACACATGAAGAATGTGTGATCCTGGCATATATATGCAGGGAATATATATGTCCAGAAAGCATACTCTGAGGGACAGTTCATGGCTATAATACTACAAGAATGTAGTAATTGTTGTTCTTGCTGGGGCAATTCTCTCATGGTTATTGATTTATACTCAGCTTACATCTCATTGTGACAGCACCATGTTCTTCTGTCTTTGTCTCTCTACTTCTCTGTCTTTTTGTCTCTCTTCTTCCTATTTCTCACTTCTTTCCCTTTTGTTTTCTCCCATCTCTTCTCTCTCCCCTTTTCTCTCCTCAAATTCTTCCTGCTACTCCCACCTACTAAATGCCAACCAGTAGTGTGCTGGTATATCTAACAACTGGCTCTTACAAACATACCTGGAAGTTTAATCTCCATTATTAAACTTTTCCCCATCATTTCTTTAAGTCTAGGGTAATTGAGTACTGATTGACAGCCTTTGCCAAAATGTAAATGCTCACACTGAATATTTAACAATCTGTTTTCTTGAGCCAGAGCTGGCTCCATCACACCTCTGTCCTTCAACAGGAGTCCCCAGTCCTTCCCCATAAGAGGAGTCATATTTACTGTCTCTCTTTTAACTTTAATTACTTGTTTTGGCTCTTTTAGTAAGTAGGTGCTATTATCATCCCTATTTTACAGTTGAGTATACTGAGGCAGACAGTGATTAAGTGACTTGCCCAGGGTCACATAGCTAGGTCTGAGACTAAATTCAAACGTGACTTCAGGCCCCATGTACTATCCACTGCTCCACTTAACCGCCTCTAGAACAAATGAATGGGCATTTATTAAATGCTTGTTATATGCAAAGCCCTGTACCAAGTGCTGGGGATATAAAGGGAAAAGTCAAACAATTGCTATTCCTAAGGAGCTCACTTTCTAGAAAAGAAAGATAATGCATCAAGGACGTATCAACTGTAAGTCACATGAAGAGGATCTGTGGTCATAGGGTGCAAAGGCAAAGCAGATGGTAATACATCTTCCTTAATGTCATTTCCATTAATAAAATCCTCTCTGTTTCTAATGTTGAGCCATTTGATGGTGACCAGGACTTAGGTGGCAAGAACTCTCTTTTCTGGGCCTTCAGTAGTTTTGCCTGCTGAGGATGCCTGTAGAAGCAACTGCCCCTTAGACAGATCACATCTCCCATAGATGCTGGCTTTGAGGGCTGGGCTGAAAGTAGGGACAGTGGTCCAGGGAATTTTGCTATTCCCAAGACTCTTTGGATTAGGGTTCTGCACTCTCTCCATTGGGGGAAGATGTAGTGGCAATAGCTTTCCTTACCTGGAGCATTGGCTACCTCTCTATTCACCAACTGTGATGATCTCCAACTTATCTTGTGTATCTGTATGTGTATCTGTATGTGTGTTTTTTGTTTGTATATGGTTGTTTTCATTTTCTCTCCGAAGCTGATTGTGAATTCCTTGAGAGTGGGGACTATTTTTGCCTTTCTCTGTATCCCCAAGACAATGGCTACACATAGTAGGCACTTAATAAATGCTTGTCAGCTTGCTAACTTGACTTCGGGTGCCTTGCTGCTTCCTGACCCATAGATGTCATATGGTTGGGTTGGCTGGCCCTTTCTTCACAAGAGTTTCTCCCAGGGCAGCTAGGTGGCACAGTGAGTAGAGTGTCGGCCCTGGAGTCAGAAGGACCTGAGTTCGGATCCGGCCTCAGACACTTAACGCACAAACAAAAAACCTAGTCGTGTGACCTTGGGCAAGTTATTTAACCCCAATTGCCCTCCAAAAAGAAAAAAAAAAAGAAGAGTTTCTCCCTTGGATAGTAGTTATGGGGGATGGGCTAGAAGCAAAGCCAGTGGTCTGGGTGATTATCTCATTACATTTCAATTATAATAGAAAAGGGGAAAAATCAGGTGGCTCAGGAAGGTTGCTTGGTCCCCAGAAGCTTCTTTAAAAGAATGATGGACCAGGAATTAGGACGCCTTGGTCCAAATTCCATTTCTAAAACTTATTATCTAGGTGATTATAGGCAAAGCAATTAAACTCTCTGAGCCTCAGTTTTCTCATTTGCAAAATGGGGGTAAAGTACTTGCATGATTTAGCCCCGTGGGCTTGTTGTAGGGAGAGGATTCTGTAAACTTTTAAGTGCCAAGATACGTGTTATTTATCCCAAATATATTTATACATTTCTTCTCTTTTCTAGGTGTCTGCTCTGTCCAGTGCTGGAGGGTCAGAGAACCTCATCCTGCTGGAACGAGAAAAGCATCGGCCCCATGAGGTGGGGTCAGTGCGATGGGCTGGGAGCACTTTTGGACCCATGCAGAAGAGTAGGTTGGGGGAGCATGAGTTTGAGGCTCTCATGAGGATGCTGGATAATCTGGTAAGTCTGTGGCCAAAGCCACTTCTTCTATAGACCTTTGCTGGCCAGGGCATCCAGAATTGCTTACATAGAGATTTGACAGGACACCATTGGTATTAATGAGAGTATACAAGGCTTCATTAGTCTGGACCCCACTAACTTATGTTTCAATACTTCCATGGATCCATGGATTTTATTGATGTGGATATTATCTCTATTGGTATACACTGAAACCTATCCATGCTTTCTCATTTTGTGCAATTCTTATCCTTGTTCTAACATTGGTCCCCCATATGAAACCTACCCACAGGGTTGGAAGCTTTTCTTTATGAGCATTTAATATGTATTTTGAGGTACTTAATATGTATTACATATTAATACTTAATATGTATTATGAGGTACTTAATATATATCAGCAAAGCACAAATTAGCTGTATGTCTTTTATCCTTCACTCTCACCATATGATTGACCCAGTTCCCTTTGTGTTCACGTTCCTTTAATGATTACCCTCCTGCTACTTCTAAGCAAACCAGGAAACTAATTTTCAATTTGTATTGATTGAGAGGGCATTAGGGTTGAAGTTCATCTTGACTAGTTGCCTGGATCTTCCTGACCAAGTACTCTTTATTCCCAGTGGACCCACCTCTCTTGATTCTAGATTTCCTTCCTTCTAGTTCCTGGTGGCCTCATGGTTTCAGGCACCATAGTCAGAATCATAGGATTCATGCCTTCTGATTCCCAGTCAGAGAGATAAGGGAGCTCACATTAACGGTCTTGAGTTAGAAGAGAGATCATCCAATGAAAGGGAACTTAATAAGATTAAGAAGTCACTGTTGAATTAAGAAGACTGGATAAAATCTGAAATAGAAATCAGACAAAGGAAGTCACAGAATTGTAGGACTTAGGTCAGATCCCTCCTTTTACAGATGAGGAAACTGAAGACCGCAGCAGTGAAATGGCTTTCCCAGGCCACAGAGGTAGTACACGTCGAAGACAGTTACTCACTGGCATTTATGACCTGTGCTCTTTGCCCTTTTGTTTACCCACAGCTCTCCCTATCTCTGCAGAAACACAGTGAACTCAAAAAAATGGCCTTTCCACTATACTGTACAATACAGAATCTGACTAGGCTCCTTCTCATCCTGGCTCCCAAGACTTGTTATATAGGATAGGGTTCTAGCATCCAGACCCCCACAGATCATTCTTCAGGACTCCCAGTTTAATAGAGCCAGGTCTAGCCAACTATTTTGTCTTCCTCTCCCTCCCTATTTTTTCCACCTTATTTTATATAAACTAACTCTATAAATAAACTCCTCCCTTTGTCTGTATCCTAATTCCTTTTGCAAACGTGAGCTATATCTCAAGCCCCTTTTCAGGCCTTGAGATCTGGTTTCTTCCCACCCTTTCACCCTACTTTAATACTACCAGAGGCAGTACATCCCAACGTATTTTTGTGGGTCTAAAGAATAACTGGTAGCTGTGAGCAGCAACATGCCCCCTTTAACCTTGGTGACACTGCATTCTCCTTGCTGGCATCCCATTCTCAGCCTTGAATGCTAAGTGGCAAATCTAGTATTCAAGCCCAGGTCCTCTGATTTCTACAGTACATCTTGTGATTCAGAACAGTCATGCAAGTCAAATTGTAGCTGTAAGACACAGCTAATAATAATAATTCCACTTAATACAAGTTTGTTAACTTGTATTAAACATCTATGAAATATGCAGATGAAAAGTGATGCAGTTCCTACCCTCAGAAAGCTTACATTATAATATGTCATATATACAAATAAATATGGTGCAAGGGAAATGGCAATGGGGAGAGAATAGACACAGACAGAGTGCTGGCAGAAATTTGGGGAAGGAGAGAATGACTGTCAGCTTGGGAGATCAGGGAAGGTTACAGGGAGGTGGTGGCCCTTGATCTGAGTTTTGAAGGAAGAGGTTTTCAAAGGTGGAAATGTAGAGAGAGTACACTCCAAGTATATGGAATAGACTAGGAGAATTCACATATGTAGAAAAAGTCAGGGCAAGATCAAGAAACCCCTAGTCTAGAATAGCTAAAAAGTGGATTATATCAAGAAAGATAAGAGTACAAAGGCAAATTGAAGCCAGGTTTTGGAAGATCTTGAATATCAAGATAAAGAACAGATTTTATCCTTTAGGCCTATGTAGACAGCCTGTTTCAAGCAGGGTCTCTTGGATGCAGTGGGGCTGCAAGTAGGGGCTGCTTTCCAAATTCATTCTCATGCCACAGCTTGGGGAGCTAGAGTAAAATATATTTACTTTCTTCAATTAAAGTTTGTTAAAGCAATTTTAAGCATCATAACAATTTTAGCCAAACAATTAGATTTATGGAAACCTGTGCCAAAAACTACTGAAATAGTGAAAAGTACAAAAACTATGGTTTTAAAATTCATAGCCACAGAGTAATAATAAGCAACAAAATGACAGTGTAACACAGTGCCTAGAACATAGTATTCATTAAATTGACTCTATATCATCCTAAAAGAAAGGCAAACACAATCACATCTTAGTTTTTTTAATCATGCCCTGATTTTTAAATAAAATTTAAATTTATATATAATGTGTATTATAATATATATGCATTATAATATGTGTATGTATTTATATATATATACATACATATATATATGTGTGTGTATGTGTGTGTGTATATGTATATATATGTATATATATATATATATATATAATGTAGATAGATAGATATTCAATCCCTGCATTAGTTCCATACACTGACTCGGCAGGGCAGGTGGGTGGCACATTGGACAAAGTGCTGGGCCTAAAATCAGGAAGACCTGAGTTCAAATCCTGCCTCAGACCCTGGGCAAGTCACTTAACCCTGTTTGCCTCAGTTTCTTCATCTGTAAAATAAGTTGAAGAAGGAAACGGCCAAGAAGACCCCAAATGGGGTCACATAGACTCGAACACTACTGAAATGACTGACTGCAGGCCCTGCACTCTATCCACTGTGCCACGTAGCTGCCCTGTGCTGACAGTATCCCAGCCCTGATTCTAATCTGAATTCCACAGACTTATTGTCTAGATCCTACCTCTTAAGAGTCCCTATAATCAGTGTGTCCTTATATCACCTATCTTATACCAGATGCTAGGATATTGTTTCATATATTGATCTTTTGTCAGCCCTGACATTTTTAAATGCTAAACATCAGTTCTCAAAAAGCACAGTGACATCAATAACTGACTGTCGGGTTCTCATGGTCTAGAATTACAAGGTCCAATGAAGTGATTCCTCTAGATCAGGAACTATTCGCTTCACCCAAACCTCAGCCGTCTCTGTTACTCTCCCTGCTTTCACTAGTGTAGTAAAAATGGCCCCATAGAGTTGGGTGACAGCATTGTTCAAGGGATGGGTGCAATGGTGAAGGATGTAAGGAGGCCTTACATACCTGCAGTAGTGTGTGTGTCTATGCCCATGGAATGAAATGTCATCTCTTCAGGCGCCCAAGGCCCTCTGTGGTTTGGTGGTCTTCTTACCTAGTCAGCCTTACCTCCTATTACTCTCATCCACAAGCTTTACTTTGCTCTAGTCCAGGTGTTCTTAACCTGGCACCCAGGGACTCTGAAGATTTCTGCAGACAGATTCCTGGAGGTCGATGAACTTGGGTGGGAAAAAAAAATAGTTATTTTCACTAACTCTTGGTTTCCTTTGTAATCCTATGTATTTTATATTTTATACATTTTATATATACAATATATATATATATATATATATATATATATATATATATATATATACAATATTTTATACATTTCAAAACAGTGTTCTGAGAAGGGATCCGATAAAGGGGTTCATGGCACAAAAAAACAGTTGATAATCTGTGCTCTAGACAAACCCTCAACATACCTTGCACTTTCTCTGTGCCTTGGTTCATGTGTCCCTTGTGCTTTTCTCCTGTTAAATCCATCTTTTAAAGCACAATGTAAATGCTCTCTAAGCCTTCTCAAGGCCTTGTCTTCTCCTCAAAGGCGTCTGTGATCCCCTTAACAACCATGACAAATTCCCCTTCAGGGAACATATACATTCTGCCCCCTCCCCCGATACTTTTATCATGGGATAAAAAGTGTGTTATTGTTGTATGCACAAATGTCTTACCCTTCTACTCCAGAACTCTATGAGGACTGTTACCAGCACAACTACATTCAGCACATTAGGCACTAATCATATTTGCTGGAGAAGGTGCAATGTGATCTGTGTTTGCTCAAACCATAATTTTTCTATGGTAATTTACTCCTAATTTTTTCTTCTTAGGGTTACCGAACAGGCTACACCTATCGATACCCTTTTATCCAAGAGAAGGCAAAGCACAAAAGCGAGGTTGAGATCCCAGCCACTGTCACAGCCTTTGTTTTTGAAGAGGATGGAGCCCCCATCTCCACTCTGAGGCAACATGCTCAGAAACAGCAGAAGGAGAAGACCCGTTGGCTGAACAGTCCCAACACTTACCTTCGGGTCAATGTGGCGGATGAGGTCCAGAGGAGCACGAGCAGTCCTCGGACCAAAACAACAGTAAGGGTTGAAGAGGGAGGGTAGTTTTTACTTGTTTAACCCCAAATGGCACTGTTGACCAGGTACCTGACTCTATTCATTGATAATGCCAGAAGCTAGCAGTCCCACACTTGCCCTAGAAATTAAGTGAGCCATTATCAAATTGTCCCAAACTCTGTAATGATGCTCTTTTGGGTAATACCAAGCTCACTAATATTCAGAGCTGGCTACATCTTGCACTTAGCTTGTCTCCTTTGTGAATAGTAGTCCCCATCTAGTTAGTCTATGGTCATAACCTATGTAGATTTAGGTTCTTGGCTCAGAACCCATCCACTGGTACTCTCTGCCCTTGTTTCAGTGGACTTCAATGGACATGTGTGAGCATGACATATTGGAACCAATCACAAAAGCACTTTACTTATACCCATAGAAGTAAAATGAATAAAATAATTTTTGTATGTTCAAATCTGGCCTCGGACACTTAACACAAAAACTAGCCATGTGACCTTGGGCAAGTCACTTAACCCCAATTGCTCTACCCTCCCCCCTCCAAAAAAAAACCAAAACCAAAAACAAAAACAAACTTTTGTATATCTTATATATCTATGGCCACTCTCAGAACTAGACAACCTTTAACTGAGCTATAGGCTTGGGCTTAGATTCAGACCTTTCCATCAGGTACTCCACTAGGAGCTAGCAAGCATCCTCCCATTGCTTTTCCACTCATGACTTTGAGTAGGGTCAATGTCCAATCGGTTGAAGGAACTTGGAACCTTGAAAGTTGATTATCCCTCACTTTTCCCTTTTCTGATCACTCTTCTGTCACTGGTTAGGACCTTGAATCCTGCTTTCCAACTGCTTCCTTGGGTACTTGGCTCATTGGCCAGTCTTCTTACATCTTGTGTAATCCCCCATCCACAACATATTCCCTGATATTCTTTATACAAGACAATCCATATCTTGATTCCAGGCATTTTCACTGGTCTAAGTGAAATTCCAGGCCTGGAATTCTCTACCTCCTAATCCCTACCTTCACTTCCCTATCTTCCTTCAAGCAGCAATACATGAAAAGTAAAATCCAGCCTCCTAGAGGGAGCCTACCCCTGACCCCCCTTCTGCTGATTATCTGCAATTTATCCTGTAGATAACTTGTTTGAACATAGTAGTTTTGCATCTTGTCTCCCCCTGTTAAACTGCAAGCTCTTTGAAGGCAGTGTCTGTCTTTTGATTTTGTATCCCCAGCACCTATCTCAGCTCCAGGCACGTAGTAGGCATTTAATAAATGTTTATTGACTGGCTGGCTGGAATGTGTAGGACCTAATCACTGCTTTACATTTGTTCATCACTAATGAAGTAATGGAATGGTCTTGAGATTAGTCCCAGGGTTAAAGAGTTTCCTTCATGCCTTCCATTCTCCATTCTTGTCCTTGAACTCTCTGTGCCTTTCCTGGCTTAAGTCACTTTTTGCCCTGGAGTGACGACTCCCTGACTAGTTGGTTCTTTCCCAATTATAAATGCTGAGGCCCACAACCATCCTGTTTCAGGATTTCCTGTAGGGGAAAGCTCTATAAACGCTATTATCTCATTTTACAGATGAGAAAGATGAGATTCATTGTGGCTAAATAACCTGCCTTTGATCACATAGCTGGTAAGGTGGAGAGCTGAACCCAGCCCTTCCTGACTCCAAGTCTAAGCACTCTGGACAGTATCCTGTGCTATCCCATATATGCTTATGACACTAAAAATGGGTCTACAGGCAGTCATTTTCATCACTCAAGCCAGAGGTTGCCAAACCCTACCTTAGGTGATAGATCTAAAAAGTAACCCAGGGAGAGACTGGGTTACTGAAAGACTGAAAAGACAGTAGTACTGAAAGTACTGAAAGTACAAGTAGATTGTAGATTTCATGGAAGCCTCTCTTTCTGAGCATCCTTATTCTTTTGCCTAACTTTGTCTGTTTTGTATTTGGTCAGTGGATGAAGGCAGATGAGGTGGAGAAGTCTAGCAGTGGAATGCCAATCCGAATTGAAAATCCAAACCAATTTGTGCCTCTCTATACGGACCCCCAGGAAGTGCTGGAAATGCGAAACAAGGTAAAATGATGCTTGGCTATCTCCTCTGTACATGTCTCATTTGGTAGTATCTCAGGGCATACAGTTGTTAGGATGAGCCTGAGTCCCTGATGCCACAGATTCTTCATGAAGATGTCTGAGAAAAGGAATGCAAGTTGAATTTCTATAAATCAAATTTATTGTTCCATTGGTATATGTTATGATTTCATAAATGGCTTGTTTTCATTTTTACTCTGTGCCTCACATCTCAATAGCACTGGTCTTGGATTTGTTTGAGTAAAAGGCTACTTTGCTAGGACCAGAGACCCAACAGAGAATCTACCTACCTGTTCCCACTTGGTATCCTGCTTCTCAAAATCTCAGTTCAGGAATATTGCAAAATACTTCTCATCATAATTAATATTAATAATAAACATTAAATAATTAATAATGATTAGTTTACCTTGGAAACAAAATAGATATTATCTAGTAAACACAACATTCATTCATCCATTCATTTAACAAGTATTTATTGTGTAAAGAGAATTGTACTTGTTAGGCAAAAAAAAAAATTAGGACACAGTACCTACCCTCAGGGAGCTTATGGTTTAATAGATGGATAAGATATATAAGGCATGGAAAAAGAAGAATAAAGGTCATATTGGAGGTAGGAAGAGGTAAGAGGATAGACCAGGTTCAATAGAATATAGGGCATGTAAAGGAGAATAATAGGAAATAAGGCAGGAAAGATAAAGTGGTGTCAGATTGTGGAAGGCCTTAATTTCCAGGCAAAGTAGTTCTAATACTATTAGAAACTACAAGAGACAAACTCAGAGAACACCAGACAACCTTCACAGACCACACATCTCTCTAGATCACACTGGAGAACCACCACCTAACACTAATTATGTATCAGGAATGACATCTTAATCTAGAGGGTCCGCTATCCCACCACGATGAACTAACAGCTGGCTCTCTGTTCTTTCCCTTTTCAGATTCGGGAGCAAAATCGTCAAGATGTGAAGTCAGCAGGTCCTCAGTCACAGTTGTTGGCTAGTGTCATAGCAGAGAAGAGTAGGAGTCCGGTCAGCAACCAAAATTCCTTTCAGGAGTGGAAATATTTTTCTTCCATTCTCTTGTTTATAGCTTTTAGTGAGAGAACAAAATTTCATGGTAAAGGGAGAGCGTATCAGGTCTCCTAACTCATAGGAGTTTAGACTTTTAAAACCAGAAGTGGCATCAGAGGTTAGTTACATACTCTGACCCCCTCATCAGCCAATCCATCAAAAAGTATTTATTAAGTACCTACCATATGCCAGGCACTATGCTAGGCATGAGGGATATGTGTTGCAGATGTGGAAACAGAGGCTTAGAAAAGTTAAATGACTTGTCCAAGGTCACACAGGTATAAAGTAGGAGAGTTGGGAATCAAATCCAGATGCTCTAATTCCCAATTCAGTACTCATTCCCTTCTATCACTCCACCTATTCTCATGCCTTCCTCTCCCAGGTAGTTCCGACATGACTGTGGGTGACTTCTGCTCCCACTTACCCTGAAATCTTATCCTCCTAATATGTCTCAGGGTTTTTTGTTTTGTTCTGTTTTTGAGAACAAGAGAAGCCATTTAATTCTGTAGGCTCCAACACATGAGGCAGGGAAAACGTTTTTCTTCTATTCCCCTCCTTTATTCTCTGCTTAAACCACAATTCTGGTCTAGTTTCAGCCTGAGTCCAAGCTGAGTCATGGAGAGTCGTAGTTATCAGCATCCGGACCCTGAATCTTCAGTGCAGAGACAGTATGTTGGGAGGTCTGAGCTCAGGTGCCACGGGAAGAAGTAGGGACATAGAGGAATCAGAGATTCCCCATAGGACAGGGAAGGGACAGTTGACCCCCTCACCTGTGCCACCTTAAACCCAGAGCTATCTTACATTAGAAGAAAAGTTCTCAATCTTTATTGTAACGTGGACTCCATCCGCAGTCTGGCGAAACCTGTGGACCCCTTCTCAGGATAAGTTTCTAAATGTATAAAATAAAACATAGAGCATTACAGAGAAAATTAATTCTATTGAAATACAGTTATTAAAAACGCTGTTACAAATAAATTCATGGAACTCAGGTCGAGAATATATGTCTTAGAAGGTGTATCTAAGTCTGGTTCCCAGTCTTCAAACTAGAGAATCAGACTCATGGTGAGTAAAGGGAACATCTCCAGATATATTGTGATTGGCCAGTAGAAAGAATGCTCTATTTGGAGTCAGAGGACCTAGTTCTACTACTTTCTACCTCCTCATCCACCCTTGTTTTCCTCGTCTATGAAATGAAGGGGTTGGACAAGATGATCTCTGAGGTCCCTTCTGGCTTCAAAGATATAATCCTACAGAACTGAAAGTAATGCATTATCATTTTAAAGCTTAAACTAGGATAGCATTCAGCAAAAGGGAGAAACATTTTTGATTCTTTAGGAAATCATTGCTACTGATTACCAGGTTAAGGAATTTTACCTACAGGTAAACAGAAGTCAACACAGGAAATTTTTCTGTCCTATAATGTAAACCAGAAACAACTAATATTCACAAAGTTGCCTGAGGTTCCCCCAACATGTTCCTTTCCAGGGTATAAATGGTTTGGAATGCTGAAGCTACAGTGACTTGGTGTATTTTGTTTGAGTTTCAAATAATTGCAACCCAGCCTGAGGATGTGGTGTGGTCAGGAAGAGCAGTCAGCTCGGGGGCCCAGTGGAGAGAGCACGGAGCTTGGAGCAAGAAAGGACTCATTTCAAACCTTAGCTGAGACAGCTTCTTACTATGTGATCCTGGGCAAATCATTTATCTGCAAAATGAGGATAACAATAACCTTCCTCCAGGGGTTGTTGTAAAAATGCAATGAAGTAATCTGTGTAAAGCACTTTGCAAACCTTAATAAATGATTATTATTATTCGTTAGTATTAGTAGTAGTATTGTTAGTGTTATTCCCAAAGCTCATATGCCCTGGCACTGATCCTTCTGGGATTTGGGCTGGCCACTGAGGTTTGAGCTGCTTAGAGAAGGGCTGAACAGTGTTGTCCTAGCTAAGAAATGAAAAATGCAAAAGTACACTTAATTAGAGATGGGTTTTCTTTAGTCTATGACATATTTTGGTTTTGTTCTTTGACATCAGTTTGACAATCTTGCTTGATCTTGGAGATCTGAGAGCTTTTACATAGGAGCCAATGTCTAAGCTTTGTTGGTGGTGAAGTGTGGATGGTAGGGTCAGCCCCTGGAAAAAACACCTTGAACTGCCTATTGCCCAGGAAGGTGCATATCAGTCTGTCCCTGGCAAGATAACCAGGATTTGAGCCACAGAAACCTCAGAGACAGTTAGTTGGAAATTTAATTGGTAGATTTGGTTCTCCATGTTCATTGGGTGTGACACGGTGATTCTGTGGTTAACTTTCAGTCTACAGATAGCCACCTGGCCTCCAAGGGTGACACAGATACCAAAGACGACTCAGAGGAAACAGTGCCTGTGGGACCAGAACCCCCCAATCCCTTCAGCCAACTCACTGACCAAGAACTGGAAGAATATAAGAAAGAGGTGGAGAGGAAGAAACTCGAACTTGATGGTAAATTGTGATCCATGATGATTACAATAGGGATGACAAGGGCCCCTCAGAGGTATTTAGAGCAACATCACAGTGAAGGGGGTAGGGAGAGAGAACAATGAATTCCAATTTTGCTACAGACCAGTTGTACGCATCTGGGCAAGTCAATCTCTAGCTTTAGCTTGCTCATGTATCAAATGAGGACACTAAACCCTACCATATCTCCCTTTATCCTTTTATGAGGTTAAAATGGGATCATAGGATTTAAAGCTTGAAGTGACCTTAGACTTTATCTAGTCTAATATAATTTTACAGTTGAAAAAACTGAGAGCCAAATAGAAGAGTGACTTTCCAAATGGATGTGAACAGACTCTGGAAAATATTATTTATAGTGTTAGTCCTGTTCCTACCCACCTCCTCACATGGGAAAACATTCAAGTTATTCCAGGAAACAGAGATTCTATCCTATTATTTAAGCCTTCCAGAAAAGGAGACACTATAGCCTTTGTAAATCATCCATGAAACCAGCAATCTTTCATTATCAGGATACTCTTCCTTAATCAGGTTAACCTAAACCAACACACCTGCTCCCTGTTTCTTGTTGAGATGGATGAGGGGCACTATCTTGTTTGTTTCTTTGATTCCTGGCAGACACCAGGGGAAGGGAAGAGGAGGAAGAGAAAGAAGAGGAAGAGGAGGAGGAGAAAGGAGAAGAGGGACTGTGCCTAGTTCATAAGCACTGATGAATATATGTAGGGAATACTGTCTATAAAAATAAAGAATGTCAGAGCTGAATGTGATCTTAGGACAATGAATGTTAGAGGAGTAAGAAATGTCTAAGCTATAAAAGACCTTAAAATATAGAATTTAGGATGTTATAGCTGAAAGAGACATTAGATATAGACCATATTAATGTTGGAACTGGACAAGAACCTGGAGAACACAGAGTATTAGAGCTGGAAAGAATTCTAGAATGTAGAATGTCAAAACTGATGAAATTCTGTATTATAGGCCATAGAGGGTAAGGACTAGAGGGAATATTAACATATTTAACCTAGAATGTCAGAGTAAAGTCAGTCAATAAACCATTTAATCATCATTTAACCACTATGCTAGATTCTGGGGTCATGGTGACAAAAATGAAACAGCCCCAATGCCCAAGGAGTTTCTATTCCATTGGAAGAGAATATAAAACCCAGAATGTCAGAGATAGAAAGGACCTTCAAAGTCTTATTCAGTCCCCTTGTGTTTACAGGGGAGGAAATAGGGGATCCAAAGAGATTGTCAAGTTTTTAAAGTTAAGAATCTAAGGAAGAGGAAAGAAGAAAAACAGGCAGGTCTCCTCCCTCTCAGTCCTTTGCATTGCATTCATTAAACTACTACTATTGGCATCTCACTGGTCAGCACTCCAAACCCAAATTAATCCAATTGACCCTAAGAAAAATATCCTGCTTTTTTTCCAGCTGAACCTCTCAGGCTTTGATTGTCTTTTACTCCTTCCTAACCCTTTTAGCACTCATCACTTGTCCCAATACCATCCTCTTTTATATTCTGCTTCCAGAAAGGTGATTCATCTTTCTGTCTCACTGGGGAGGCCTTGATAGAAGTATACAGAAACAGATGGTGATGGAAAACTCAGTGCACCTGGTGCCCAAATGCCACAAGAGATCTAACTAATTTATCATGTCCAGGAGTCACTTACTTAGAACGGTTCAACCATTCAGAATAGTATTTGCATCAGTGTGTTCCACTGAGGCCTAGAGTCCCATACAATATGGGGATTCCAATGGAATGGGGGATCCAAAAGAAAAGTCTTATGTTACTAATATTTTCCCTTCCAAAATGTTAAATGTGAAATGTTGTTTAAAGACATACATCTCATTTGGGGCAAGTTTCAGATAGAAACTAGAACTGCGATTTCATTGGCACAGGGACTTCCAAGATGAACACCTCTACCAAAGCAGATTGACATTTTCTCTATAACTTACAGTCTTAGAAAGTAGCCCAGAGAAGTCATGTCAAACTCATATAGAAAGAGAAACCACTAAACCACATGTAAGGATCCCTATGGGCCATGTGTTGACTTAGAAAACCACACATCTTTATATATTTCTCTTTTCATTAGTACATCAACAAACTGAGATCATATAGGAACTACCTTTGAGTCTGGTTTGGGCTGTGCTTGGGAACTTGTGAACTGTAGGAGGCAGCCAGCTGAGTATCTGACCTCTGGCCTAGAACACTCTAAGAGTGCTAGCCCTAGGGACACACAGTCAGTAGGTGTCAGAGGCAGGACTCAATCCAGGAGCCAGTTCTCCAGATCCTACTACATCATGCTTTCTCCCTTAGATGTGTAAAGAGGCTTAGTCTATTTCTGCCCCATCTTTATCTCCACAACATTCCATATCCCTAACCCAACTGTGTCACTATTTAGGTTTGTATCAATATATTTCAAGCCCTCCTAGATGTCAGCTGGACAAAATGGTTTAGAAAATTCTGATTTAGTATAAATTTAGAATTCGTTGTTTGGTCATTTGTTATTTCTAATTCTTCTTGACCCCATCTGGGGTTTTCTTGGCAAAGGTGCTAGAGTGGTTTGCCATTTCCTTTTTCTGCCCATTTTACAGATGAAGAAACTGAGGCAAACAGGGTTTAGGTTGACTTCAGGCCAGGGCCTTGTATCCACTGCAACTGCCCTAGATATAGAATCCCAAACCTTAAAAAAAAATCACAAAATAAAGTGAAAAAGGATTTATTAAACACTTACTATATTATAACTATGTTAAGTGCTAGGATTACAAATAGAAAAATGAGATAGTCACTGCTCTCGATAAGCTCACGTTCTAATTAGAGGAAAGAACACATTGAGGAAGATTCAGCTGTAAGGCAAATGGAGAGGCCCAATAGTCCTTAGGAAGCAGAGTCCGTGCAGATGACAAGGCCCCATGACTGCCCCGATATATGGAAAAGTTCTCAAATCAGGGTCATGCCTCACCTAGGCACATCCATCCAGCCCAGCAGGTATTTTATCAAGCACAAACTCTCTATGCCACCCTTCGTCAAAATCCTTCTCCTCATTGTAGAAGCAGGGAACTCTGGGCTCTTGAAGGTAGTACCAATGAAGCATACCACTGGGTCTCTGACAATAGCTCAAAGATCTATCTTCCAAGGCCCTGCTTAGCTTATAGAAAGGCTAACAACCAGAGTGTGTGTGTGTGTGTGTGTGTGTGTGTGTGTGTGTGTGTGTGTGTGTGTGTGTGTGTGTGTGTGTGTGTGCGCGCGCGCGCATGTGCATGTATATGTGTGTGTGTGTGCGCGCGCGCGCATGATTCCATCTCCAGATGGAATCGCAAACCCTTGAAATGTTGCATCATTTATGCAGTGCTAGGCTAGAAGGTAAGGATTTTAAATGCAAATAAGACACAGCTCCTATCCTCAAGAAGCTTATAATTTCATAACATAGATAAAACATGCACATATGAAATGAATGATATAAGACTATATATATGTGTGTATATATATATATATGTATATATATTAAATGCTAAAATGAGTAGTAGAAATAAGAGGCACTGACCACCTATGTGGCCTTAGGCAAATCATTTGGTCAAGTCTCAGTTACCTCATAAGTAAAATTAGGGGCTGAACTAGATGATATTTAAGGTCTCTTTTAACTCTAAATCCTAGAATTCCTTGGCAACAAGCCACAGAGATGGGTGTAGTATTAAGAACCCCCAGGAAATAGGGTGAGGGACTTTCTGAAGGCAGCAGACCATAGAAAGAATTCTTCGTAAAACGTTATTTGTGAAGGCCAGAATTAGGAAGGTGATCAAACATTTATAAACTGTAAAAACACTACAATATGTAAGAATTATTCTTATTATGTGATTATTGTTATTGAGGTTTGGCAAGCTGTGCTTTGTGCAGTCTTTATGGGAGAGGGCAGAATAGAGGTCTCTGGGTGGGGAGGGGTCTGGCCTGTTACCTTCTGGAAGCTGCTTGTCAGGCTGGGGATGGTATCCAGCCTATTCTGACTGCACAGGACATTATGTGCTCCATCTGGTCTTGACTTCCAGAACTGGAATTTAAATAGCGATGAAGAAAACTTTATCAGTCACTAACCCTCCTTATGTTGTTGGACAAATGTTCATATTCAAAAGAATGGGTAAAGTAGAGTTTTTATTTAGCATTAATAGATCCCAGGGCAGACAGGATTAAGAATAGTCCTGATTCCTAAGGGTGACAATTGTTGTGGTGTTCCTATCACCTTCTTCAGAGTTTATACAAGCACAATAGTCAAAACAGATTTAACACATCCTACAACAGCCCCTCCCATGTTGTGGTGACTCTAACTCTTTATGTCAGAGTAGTAACTAGCATAGGGTAAATAAGGTTTTATTCCATAGAGGAGCGCTGAGATCTAGGGAGGTCCACTTTCTTCTGGGTATGAGAGATATTGCTTTTTGACTTAGAGGGATAATTTCCTCTCTGTAATAACTGCTGTTCCCATATTTGATCTCACAGTCCTCCACTGGGCTCTATGCCTTCCCTTACAACCCTCATAAGGGCCAGATCCAGACTTCCTCTTCTCCCATCATGACCATTCCCTATGATCCAGCTCCCTTCTATATTCCCAACCCTAAAACACACAATCAATTTTCCCCAAGCGAAAAAATTCCCTTATGTCCCATCCTGATTTTCCCTCACATCCACTCTCACTTCTTACAGATGATCTCACCTCTGATCCAGGCTATCTAGCATTATTTCACTCATCTACTTGCATTTTCAGTCCATTTTCTGTCTCGTCATATATCCTCTTATCTTCCCCTCCCAGCTTAGAGAAGAGGGTTTCCTCTTTTGCATAACTATTTCACTCGTTTTTAAAGCATGACTATTCCATCAAAAGGTGGCTCTTTATTTCTGTGCTGTTCACATTACCTTCTGCTCAGTTATACAAATGTTGCAAGGATCTGCTAAGCTGCCAAGAGGATGCTGTATCCTCTCTTTCTGCCTCTTTCATCACTCTATTTTGTTCTGAGATCAGAGGAGAGATTTGACTGAAGGAAAGCACATAAGGTCAGAATAGAGTGAACATGACCTTCTTTACTGCACTCCACAGATCTTTGGAACAAGGGAAAGGCAGTATGGTATGGTGGAGAGAGAAAAGCCAACATGAGTGAGAGTCCAAGTTATGTGAGTCCTAGTCTTGGCTTTGCTTTGTACTAGCTGCGTGAATACTTAACCCCTTCAGTGACTCTTTTCATCTATAACATGAGGATTTTGGATTAGATGATCTCTATAATCCTGTTCAGTTTATGTATAGGTTTCTAAAATCCCTCACAGCTTAAATATTCTGTGAGTTCTCTCCCTTCCTTTGCCTTAAAGCCTGAAGGAACTAGTTTTTATAACCAGGACTTTATGACATATTTCAATAATGAGAGTCCTTTGAATGAGGTCCAAGAGGAATCCCTCTTATATTGAATTATACTCTGTGAAGGTAAAACCTTCCTCCTGGATTCAATTTCATTTTTCCTCACTATTAGAAAATTTGAAGATGACAAAAAGATGGTAAGTGAAAGAGACAGATAATATTTTGGATGATAGAATTGAGCTTCAAAAAGATCTGAACAGTGAGCCAAGTATAAGATGATATAATTTGATAGTACTAAATGCAAAATCCTACATTTAGGTTCAAAAAATGAATTCTGTATGCAGAAACTAGACAACAGTTCCCATGGGGGGGGGGGAGGAACCCAGGGATTTCAGTGTATTTTAGTCTCAGTGAGTTAACAGTGTGACATGGCAGGCAAAATAATAATGTGGTCTTAGGTTACACTAAGAGAAATAGCATCCATAATGAAAAGTGGCAATTGCATTGTATTCCGATCCAGTCAGTTCCCAACTCTCATGTTGGGTTTATTTCTAAGCACCATTTTAGAAGGAACCTTGAAAAGCTGGAAAATAACCAGAGGAGAATGACCAAGATAGTAAGGGAATGCAAAACCACACCATGCAAATAGCAGTTTAAAAAATAGAGATGTCGGGCGGCTAGGTGGTGCAGTGAATAGAGCACCCACCCTGTAGTCAGGAGGACCTGAATTCAAATCCAGCCTCAGACACTTAACATTTACTAGCTGTGTGACCTTGGGCAAATCACTTAACACCAATTGCCCTGCCTTAACCCCTCCAAAATTAAAAAAAAAAATGTTGAGATGTTTAACCTATAGAAAATAATACTTAGAGGGAATATTTAGATACCTGAAGGTTCATCATGGTGAAGACTTACTTGCTTGGCTCCAGAGAGCAAAAGTAGAATCAATGAGTGGGAGTTACAGGGAGGTAATCTTCAGCTCATTAAAGGTAAGAAATTCTTGATAATTAGTCCCAATCATTAATTTAATCCAAAGGGGGATTATTCTACCTTATTAGGTAGCAAATCACCATTGAAAGAACTGTTCAAAGAGAAAGGTAATGACCACTTGATAGAGAAGCTGTAGTAAGAATTCATATTTCTGACTGAGGTTGAACCAAATAAATAACCTCTGAGGGTCCTTTCCAACAGTGAGATTCCATTATTCTTTTTTTTTAATTTTTTTTTTATTTTTTAAACAAATGGTTTATTAACTTCTGTTTTACATCATTCATTTCCGCCAGATTTTGAGTTACAATCCTTTTCCCCCCATTATTCCCCTACCCAACCTCCCAGAATAGTAGTCCCACAAGATATCACTTCCTCCAATCTGCTCTCTCCCATACCTTCTCCCATACCCCCACTGACTTTTCCATTAGAGGAAGGTGAGTCTTTGTGTCCCAATGCCTGCACATCTTATCTCCCTATTACAAGCAAAAGAGTATTAATAATAGTATTTCTATATATTTGAAACATATAATATTAAGACCTCGACTTTCAGATCCATTTCCTTCCTCCCTTGTCACCCATTCCCTCTTGGGAGAAAAGTAATTCAGTATATGTTGTACATGTCTAGCTATGCAAAACATTATCATAGTAGATATATTGTACAAGGCTGCTTATAATTCCCTCCCACTCATCCCACCCCCCACCTGGTCCATTCCCTACATGATCCTGTCCCTCTTCTATAGTGGGTACTTCCAACCTCCCCTCCCCCCAAGGATGCCCTCCCATCCATCATCCCTCCTCTCATCCCCCTTCCCCCTATCCTGCTGCAGGTTGAGATATCCCATTTAGTATGTGTGTCATTCTCTCCCTGAACCAAATTTAATGTGAATGTGGTTTTGCCTTTTTAGCCTTCCTTATTCTCCCCCTCCTTTGCAACCACTTCCCCTTGCTTCTTCTACATGGGATAATTTACCCTACCCTGTCTCTCCCCATCTCCTCTTGCCACTTTCCTCTCTCACCTCATAATTTCATCCTTTGAGTATTCTCCCTTCCCAACAAATTCAACCTATTCCCTCTATCCATATATAACTGTAACCATATACACACACATTCACATATGTATTCATATGACCACACCCCCTTCTTCCATTATTTTCATAGTGAGAAAGATATCATCAGTCACAGTTATTGCTTTTCCATATAGGAATGTAAATAGTTCAACTTTGATAAGTTCCTTTTGATTTCTTTTCCCTGATTACCTTCTCAGGCATCTCCTGCTTCTTGTGTCTGGATGTCAAATTTTCTATTCAATTCTGGTTTTTTCCTCAAGAATGCTTGAAAGTCCTCTATTCCACTGAATGACCATATTTTCCCCTGAAACAAAATACTCAGTTTTGCTGGGTAGGTGACCCTTGGGTTCATTCCCAGTTCTTTTGCCCTCTGGAATATCATATTCCATGCCCTTCGATCCCTCAGTGTAGAAGCTGCCAGGTCCTGGGCTATTCTGATTGTGTTTCCACAATATTGAAATTGTTTCTTCCTGTCTGCTTGTAGTATTTTCTCCTTGATCTGGGGATTCTGGAACCTGGCTATAATATTCCTGGGAGTTTTCTTTTTGGGATCTTTTTCAGGAGGTGATCTGTGGATTCTTTCAACCTCTATTTTGCCCTCTGGATCTAAAACATCAGGGCAGTTTTCCTTGAGAATTTCTTGAAGGGTGATTTCTAGGTTCTTTCTTTGATCATGGCTTTCAGGTAGTCCAATAATTTTTAAATTGTCTCTCCTGGATCTATTTTCCAGGTCAGTGGTTTTTCCCATGAGATATTTCACATTGCCTTCTAATCTTTCATTTGTTTGGATCTGCTTAACAGCATCTTGATTTCTCATAAAGTCATTAGCTTCCATTTGCTCCAGTCTAACTCTGAAGGAATGAATCTCCTCAGTGAACTTTTGAGATTCTTTTTCCATCTGGCAAATTCGACTTTTTAAGGCATTCTTCTCCTCATTGCCCTTTTGGGCCTCCTTTGCCATTTGAGTTAGTCTATTTTTTAAGGTGTTGTTTTCCTCAGTCAGGCTGTTGACCCTCATTTCATACTTTTCCTGCATCCTTCTCATTTCTCTTTCCAACTTTTCCTCCACTTCTCTTATTTGATTTTTAAAGTCCTTCTTAAGGTCCTCTATGGCCTGCAACCCGCTCATGTTTTCCCCTGGGGCTTTTGGAGCAGGACTTCTGACCTCACAGTCCTTTTCCCGCTCTATGCCCCCAAAATAGGAGTCTGGAGTTGCATTTTTCTGTTTCCTTTGCCTTGGCATGTTGCCACTTAATTCCTTGACTTTTGGGCTTGTTGCCACACTATAGCTTTAAGGCCAGATAGAGGAATTTTTGTCCCGAACGTGTGGGGGGCAACTTCCGTTTCTGGCAAGCTGTAAACCCACCCACGACTTCCACCCTAGATCACAATCCAGATCCAGGGAGGTTAGAGCAAGAGCGATTACCCCCCAAGACTGATTGCTGGATCTCCCTACAATTTGCAGGCCGGGAGCTGGAGCTGCCTCTGAAAACTACAAAATGGCGTGTCTCCTCAGAGGCTTCTAGCCCCCAGGGGGGGAAGCTGACACATTCCCCAAATATGGGTCCCAAAGTCCATAGGACACTAACCTCTTACTTTGTCCTAGGCATGTCTATGTTGATAATTCTGGAGTCGCCACAGCTCCTGGTGTTCTGGGGTTCCTCCAGCTGGCTGCTGGCCCTGCCGCCCTAGGGCTAAAACCTCGGCTCACCCGGACCTGGGCTTGGCTCGGCTCCTGCGTGCTGCACGCTGCCAGGTCCCAGACCGCTGCGCTGGTCCTTCCTGCAGGGTTGCTGGGCCGTCCTCAGTGGGAGGTTAGCTTCTCTGTGTCGTTCTGTGGGTGCTGGGGCTCAAGAAGTTGTTCAGAGTCCCCTTTTACATAGTTTGGGGGGAATCTGGGGGCAGAGTGGCTTGGACGAGCTGTTTCTACTCCGCCATCTTGGCTCCACCGAGATTCCATTATTCTGATTCTAGCTTCCTAACCAGTCTCACTGCCTCCATTTCCCCCCCTTCCCACTCATCTCAGTCATTCCAGATAAATTTTCCTAAAACATATCTTTCATAAAACCTACAATGGTTCATTGTTGCCACTCGTTTTAAGGCCAAACTCCTTAGCCTGACAGCTAGGTGACACAGAAAATAGAATGTTGGACCTGGAGTCAGGAAGACCTCAGTTCAAATATGGCTTCAGCTAGACAAGTTGCTTAACCTCTGCCTGCCCCAATTTTCTCATCCATAAAATGTAGATAATAATAGCACCTATCTACCAGGGTTATTGCAAGGATAAAATGAGATGATATTTGTAAAGCACTTTACAAACCCTAAAGTGCTATATAAATACTGTAAAAGTCTTTATCAGTCCAACTTAATGGCCCACTACTTCTCAAGAAAACTTTTCTGTCAAGCTATTATCCATTATATCTCCCAAACTTGCATGCTCAGACACTTATTTTGTGACCTTGAATATGCTCTTCCTCCCACACGTCCTCCTGTAACATCTCCAAATCCCAGTTCAAATCTCACATCTGAAGGGCTGTCATCCATAAAAGGGACAAGCTTATTCTGCTTGCCCCCAGAGGGTAGTACTAAAAGGAATGGGCAGAAAAACCAGGGAGACAAATATAAGGAAAGGCTTAAACCAATTAAAGTTGTCTAAAAGAGGAATCAGTTATCTCATGAGGTGGTAGTGAATGCCCTTTCACTTGAGGTCCCCAAGTGGTAAACAAGTGACTACTTTCCATATAATTTATAGCTATCTGTCCTCCATATATATGTGTGTGTGTGTGTGTGTGTGTGTGTGTGTGTGTGTGTGTGTGTGTGTGTGTGTGTGTATGTATATGTATGTATATACATACATACATATACATATATCTGTCCTCCATATATATATATATATATATATATACACACATATACATATACATATACATACATACACACGTATAATTAAATGACCTTAGAGGTCATCTAATTCAAGCTTCTCATTTTGGGGAATATTGTGGACAGAATTCCTTCTTAGCTAAAGGCTGAACAAGATTATCTGTGAAGCTCCTTAGCATTTCTGTGATTCTAGATTTTCTAAGTCTACCTTCCTTCATGAAGCCTTCTACAGGTACTCTAAGCCACACTACACTGTCTTCTTCATTTGTAGTCTATTCAATTTATCAGGTATTTTATTAAGTATCTTCTTGGTACTTGGGGCCTAGTTGTGAGAGAGCACTAATTCTTGCAGAGAACAAAAGAGCTTTCTGTAGGCAGGTACAGGTGAAAGAGTCAGGCATGAGGGGCACAGAGGTGAGTGAGAGAATATAGTGTATGGAAAACATCAAGTGAACCTGTTAGAGTCCTTGGCTCTAGGGTGTCTTATGTTGTTGTATTGCTGTTTCATGGACCTGTCTTCTGTCATGATCCTTTCTAAATGGGAAACATGTTCTGTTTCTCCTTGCTTAGTGCTAGGCATGGAGTAGTAAAAGTAAAAGACTTAGTAAAAGACTTGCTGATTTGACCCTCATGGAGTTCTGGGCACTTGGTAGAGAGGACAGAAAATATATGGAAAGGTGGTAAAGATGGGAAGTATAAACAAGAAATTTCGTTTGTTGTTGTTATTGGTTTTTTACAAATTTATTTGTAGCAGCAGCTTTCTCTCACATTTGGCATGGAAGGAGGGAGGGATTATGCTATACTGCTCAAAGGGAGGCAGAATAGACTTTTCTAGCCTTTTATCCTCTCACCCTTCTCCAAGGGAGACTTTAATTTCTGTCAAGAAAGGAAACCCTGCATGGTTGGGTCCAGAGACCACTCTGGTCTAGAGAGAGAAGGCTCTCATTATATCTACTTACTCCCTTAAATAGCATTAATCTAAGGGATATAGTTTTGAGGTTCAAGTGAAACTTCTGATCACTTTACATTAATGGGGAAAGGAAGCCTTAAGCTTTATATCCAAAGTTAAGAGTCCCTTCCCACCAAAAACCAATTCCACAGTGAACATACCTAGCACATAGTAAAGAAATCCATTTATCCAAGTTGATAGCAAAACAGAAATCAGAGAAAGTATACATAGGAGAATATATGCCAGGCAATACAGAACAAAGGAGCTCTCCCCTTTGGAGTGAGGTGACTCAACTTAAGAGAATCTCCAGTCTCACCCAAGGGGAAATTTCCCTACACATATTTCTAGAATAGCAAGCTGGGGCCAGTGACAGGATGAAGAACACCAGCTCCTCTAAATCAGCTCTCTCCCAGTCTTATTCTTCAGCACCCAAAGGGGGTTTGGCTTCATCTTTTCTCTTGAAACTGGGAGCCATGAGCCTAAATTGACTCAAGAGATTGCAAAAGCAAAGAAAATGACCATTTCTCCTCACTTCTGCTCTTGACAATTCCACCTCCATCTCTCAGCCATAGATGGGGCATTGATCAACAATGACAAAAAAGTCCCATACCAATGAGTTTGAGGACTTGGGTTATATCTGAGTGCTGGGGAGAGTCATACAAGGAACAATAGGTACTAATAGTAGAAAGATAAATTTAGGCTTGACCCAAGGAAAATCTAATAATTAGAACTATCCAGTAGTGGAAGAGACTGCTATAGGAGAAAGGAAGTGGGTTTCATATCATTGGATATCTTCAAGTAAAGTCAGATGGTCACTTGTCAGTTATGTTATAGGAAGTATTCTTTTAGGGATATGGTTTGGAAAAAAAGACCTGCTGAGGCCCCTTCCAACACTGAAATTCTATCATTCTATAACCTTTTAACATTAATGTCATAAAGGGTAATAAAGTAGGTCATTTCAGAGACAGAAGACTGAGTTAGATTATAGGATTTAGAACTCACAAAGAACCTTAGAGGTCATCTTGACAGAGGAGGAACACAAATCCAAGAAAAGGAAAATGAATTTCCCAAAGTCACATATATAGTAAGTAGCATGGTGTATGAGAAAGAACACTGGAGTTGGTGTCAGGTTGGCTGTGATACTATTAATAGCGTGTTTTTGGGAAACCCACTTTACCTCTCTGGGCCTCTGTTTCTTCCTCTATAAAATGAGTTGGAGTAGATAAGGGATCAGCAAATTACCTCCAAGCTAAGAATGTAAAAAATGTAAAAAAAACATTTTTAGTTTAGTTTATGTGATATGTATTCAAAAACAAGTGGAGAGAGGCACCTAGTTTACTGAGCACTGGAGTAAAATAATCTCTAAGGTCTTCTAGCTCTCAGTCCTCTGGCTCTAAGGAGCAAAATTCAGTTTGAACTCAAAGCCTCTGAATCCAGATCCAGTGCTCATTCCATTATACCATATTGCTTCTACCATTCTATTATTCAGCAACTGTGTCTTAAATACAGTGGATTTTGGACAAATGTTTACTGACTGAATGAACATCAACAGCAACAGATTTTATGAATGGAACTCAATTGGCTAGGTTATAAATGATGCAGGAGACAGAATCCAACTAAGGATCTTTCTAATTGCCTCTCTAGAGATAACAGAAAACACTAACTGCTGGTTGGGCCTGGTAGAACAAAGAGGTGGCTGGGTAGAAAGCAGCCATTTGCCTCCACTTTCTGTACCCTCTCTAGATGCTTGATTTCTGCCAGCCGCTGACCATTGTTCACAGGTGGTTCTCTCTGTTCACAGGTGAGAAAGAAACAACAGCAGAAGAGCCTAGCTCTCCATTGAAGTCTGCTCCTGCTTCTCCAGTGAAGAGTCCATCCAAAACGGAAACAAAGAGTCCTGCCCTTTCTCCATCCAAGTCTTCAGAGGGTGAGTTAAGCTCAAAAGGGGTGGGCCAAGAGGAAAAAGCATTTAATTGACCAAAGAAAGTCCCTGCATGGAAGGTAGTACAGATGTATATATGAATGAATAAGGAAAATGTAAAAGTGATATTCTGCCTCTCCTTATCTTTCCCCAATGAACTGAAATGAAGTTTGCCAAGTGTGTATTTGTATTATTTTCTGACTGACATGATAGATTAAGAATGCATTTTTGTGAAAAAGAAAAAGATATCCTACTCAAGGAAGGTTTCTTATTCTAAGTAACGTATCACTGCAGTTTGGAATGGATTTTTACAAGTAAGAATGTCTGAGCTCTGGCTGTCCCCACAGAACTAAAACACTCCAAATAAAGAGCATGATGTAGTAGAAAGAGATGGTTTGGGAGTCAGAAGGCCCATGCCTCCAGGAAATCCTAGTTGTGTGCCTACAGGAGGGTTTTTTAACCTCTCTCTGAATCTCATTTTCCTTTATGTAAAAATGGAGGTAATAACACCTCTACTGCCTATCTCAACAGGATTTTGTGAAGAAAGCAATTTGTAAGTCTTTCAGTACAACTTAAATGTGATATTGTTCTTAACCTGATCTTTCCATTATAAAGGTGCTTGACAAATAGAATTTTTTAAAATACTGTATAACACTATATTATATTTGCTACATTTATATTATATGCAACAGTATGTATGCTGGTGTCCATTCCTACACCAAGCTCTCGTCACCAATGAGGTTTAATCATCTTTACTGAGCTCCTTTCAAAATGTGAGACTTCACATTTCCCTACGGAAAGCATCTCCAATAGAGCTAGAACGATCCTACCTCTTAATTACAAAGCTCACAGAATCATGGACTCTTAAAGCTACGCAAGACCTCAGAAATGACCATTTTACATATAAGGAAACTGATGCCCAGAGAGGGAGAGTAATGTCCTAAAATGCCCAGAGAGCATATAACAGAGTTGAACTCAAACTCTGGTTCTCTGACTCCATGTCCAGCACTCTTTCTACATCTTATAACATTTTATAAGTGTCCACCGTTCATGAACTGGCTGTGTTTTAATTCAAAAAAGTCACTTCTGCCCAGGACTCCTTTACTCCTGAAATCAGCAGTTTGCCTAAGTATGAGTGCCTAAGGATGCCAGAAGAAAGCAGTCAGAAAAAGGTGGCTTTCTGAGCCAGAGAGAAGAAAGTCAATGTTTAGTGATTGTTGTTGTTGTTCTCCTTGTGTCTCATTGTGGTGTTGTCCAATTTGTCTCCACAACCTCTTCCTTTCTCTTCCCATCTGTGCTTTCATCAAAGGAGTTACCTCTGATTCTGAATACTTGTCTATGTAGTAAGTATAGAGAGGCTGTTTACTAACTGTACCTACCCTTGTGCTGGGGAGGGAGGACTTTCTTTGGCAACTAACAGTGAATTCAGTGAAAGCAAAAGGACTGGCCTCCCCACCACCTTGGAGAATGTTGCCCTCTGGATATCCTATAACCCATACCCTGAAACGCTGGGCCAATTCTAGGAAGCCTAACACCTACCCTAAGATGTTGAGTCGAAGCCAAGGAAACCTTAGAGCTGTTATAGCTACTACATAAGGTATGGCGCTGACCTGGCCTGACCTGGCCTAGCCTGGCCTGGCTCTAAGTTAAATTCGAGAAAGTATTTGTAAATCACTCTGGGGAAACCAAAGGGTGAGGGAAAGATGCAGAGAAGAAGTTTAGTTTGTGCTCTTTGGATCAGGACACAGCAGGGGTAGAATAAGAAGGGATGGAACTATTCCTTATAGATGTATACTGGTCTTCAAAGCAATATCCCTATAACAACTGGCCTGGAGCTGGTTTCCCAAGCCTTCTCTGCTCCCAACCTCCTCAGGAGGAAACCTATGCAACAGGGCCTTTGATATCATTGTGCCTATATCATCTTCACCAAAGCACTACAAAGGACCAAGACAGAAATAGAAAGTGCAGGATTCTGTGCCCATCTGTAGCAAAGCTATTCATTGTCATGGAACTGGTATATGTGGTGACTGGTGGGCAGAGGGTCTGAAGTCATCAGAGATGGGACTATGCTCTGCCACCCTCTTAATAGCTTGCACAGCTACCAAGAGTGCAGGATCAATGATCAAATGAAAAAAGAAAACACAAGTTTATATATGTATAACACTAAAGGTAGCATGGTATGCTGGATAGAGAAGTGGGCTCAAAGCCAAGATGACCTGAGTTCAAGTCCCACCTTTGATAGATACTGGCTATGTGACCCTGGGCAATTCTCTCAGTGATCTAGGTCCCTCTATGACAATAAATTCCATATAATGTGCCCACCTACATTGGTAGAGGGTGTTGCCTCCCCTGGGAGTTAACAAATGAAGTCACACGTTCTGTCCCAGTCTCTTCCTATATGCCAAGCATTGTGATAAGTCCTGGGGATATGAAATAGAAAAGTGAGACGGCCCCTGCTCCCAAGGCTTTTACATTCCACTAAGGAGAGATAACAAATATACAATTAAAAGGTTCAGCTGCAGGGCATTTAACAAGTCCTGGTGGTCAGAGGGAGCAGCAACAGGGGAGATAGGCTTAATACAACGAAGGGTGGCTGCCAGGTCAGAATTTTGTTCACATGTGGATCTCTCCTTCTGGCCTCCTCACCAGGTTAGAACACCAACAACTGGGGCAGTTAGGTGTCACAGTGAATAGAGCACTGGCCCTGGAGTCAAGAGGACCCGAGTTCAAATTTGGCCTCAGACACCTAACACAAAAACCAGCTATGTGACCTTGGGCAAGTCACTTAACCCCAATTGCCCAGCCTTCCCCGCTCCAAAAAGGAAAAAAAAAGAACACCAACAATGTTCTCAGGGATTCCTAAATGCTCTAGGCTATGTCCTGGCATAAGCTCTTGTTCTTTGTTCATCTTCCTCATGTCCTATGTCTATCCCCTTGCTTCCCTATCATCTCCTAAAGGCTTCTCTCACCTTGAGACATCTCCATCTATATACTCCTTTCCTCCAGCAAACCTGAGCATTTCCATCCATGTCGCTTGCCAGGAAAATGAACACCCAGTGTCCTCCTGCTGTTTCCCCCCAACTTCTGGAACCAAGGAGAAGATCATTCTCCATGGGCAGGGCTGGCTCATTGTACAATTAGAGAAAATACATGCTGTACAAATGAAATTAAAAGTAGAAAGGAAAGCTCTTTTGAGCCCAAAGTTCAAACTCCAAATAGATTCAGTAAAAAGTTCTCTAGTCCCTAAACAGTGTTTGCTTTAACAACAGTTGAGTCTCACCTGGCAATGGCAATGCACCTTGGCTGCATCGAGCCCTAAAGGTATTGTCCCTTACCCCATTACTGCATGCTCTGACTGTCAGGATTTGCCGTGTGTTCTGGAGCTAAACCCTTTTACTTTGGTCTGCTGGGACTGCAAGATGTCATGCCTGGAGTGATCCTCCGTGCTTCTGAAGACACAAATACGCAGACATCTTTCATCCCAAAGGGATGTTCCGAGTTGCCCATGGGCTATATCTCACTTCCTAAGAAAACAGAGTACAAAGCAGTTGGAGAGGTTCCACTTAGCCTCATCTTCTCCCTTCCTACCCTGTACCCTGGGCATCCTACAGTCTCTCCTGTCTACACCACACTGCTGCATAGTCTCCCTTAGTCTGGGCCAATAGAGCCATTACACTGTGGTTTATCGAGACTTCTGTACATTTTCTGTTTATAGTCCAATAAGGGAGAGTAAGGCAAATATATTACTTTTACTTATGTCATTCTTTTAACTTTTCAAAAGCATGTCCACATAAGAACATAGCTTCTTCTAGTAGCATAATGCCCAGATGGAAGAAGGAAAATGGTAGACACCAGTCTACCTGCATTCGAAATTTTGAAACTTGAAGTTAAACCAGGTACACTGACACACTCAGGGCCAAGAGAAATTGGTTCTTAGACTAATATAGAGAGTCCTGTCCCAAGGTCCTGTGATGAACTGTTAAGAAGGCAATGAGATCTGATATATGGACTCTGCATACACAGGGGCAGGATGGGGAAGGAAGTCTATTTTATTTCTGAGTTCTCCAACTCCCTCCATTCTTTACTCACATTACTAATATAGAAGCTACTGATTACCAGTTAGGAAAAAGGGAGTCCTTTGTACAGCCCTTCTCTATTGCCCTTCCAGCCTCCACTGTGGAAAACTGGCAGACTCTTAGAATAAGCTTTCCCTATTCTTCATCCTTATCCTAATCACAAGTTCTCATCAAGCAAATAGTTCTTGAGCTCCTATAAATTTTATGGTGCCATACTGGTTGATAGGGATACAGGAAAGTCTAAAATAAATAAAATCCCTGCCTCCAGAGTGTATGTGTTCTCGTTCTCTCGTTCTCGTTCTCTCTCTCTCTCTCTCTCTCTCTCTCCCCCTCCCTCCCTCCTTCTCTCTCTCTCCCCCTCCCCCTCTCCCTCTCCTCCCCCCTCCCCCTCTCCCTCTCCCTCTCTCTCTCCCTCTCCCTCTCCCTCTCCTTCTCCCTCCCTCTCCTTTTTCCTCTTCTTCCTCTTCTCTCTCCCACTGCCTCCCTCCCTCTTCCCCCTTCTCCCTGTTCCTCTCTCTTTCCTTCTATATAGGCATACATATGTGTTATATGTTACATAGTGCAATACATGTATTATGTTATATATACGTGTGTACATGTATGTATATGTATACGTGTATATTAAATTAAAAGTAGTATATACTCAGTATATATAATCCAAATGGATTACAGACAGTAAAATCTACAGAACACAGAAGACAGAAATAAAATGTACTTTAGAGATAATTTAGTCCAACTCCTTCCTTTTACAGATGAAAAGAGAAAGTCACACAAATAGTCAATAGATAAGCCAGTATTCAACTGCATATCTTCTGACTCCAAATACCATGCCAAATGTTACTATCTTAAAGGAATGATCAGTGCAGAATAGGAAGATCAGATAAGGCCTCAAGAAAGAGAAAGGTCTTGATCTGGGCCTTAAAGAAAAGGGAGAATTTAGAAAAGTAGAAAGGACATGGGAAGCCTGAAGAATATCAATTCCCCAAACCATTTATTCCAGCCCCTTGGGCAGAGGACAAGATTTATGGAGAAGGTAGGCCAACTAAGAATTCAAAGATAGAGTATTTAGACACTAAAATTATTCAAGGTCACAGTGAACAAAGAGAAAGGTTGAGAACTGAGACTCAGCAAGTGAGTTTTGTGATTGATTAGAATGGAAGGAAGTGTTTCTATCTCTCCAGCCTCTGGAAATCTCCAGTCATTAATTCGTTCTTGTGCAGAACACTGTCATACATTCCAGAGGAAATAAAAAAAATTTAGAAAACACAACATCCTTCACTACAGGGGAACTATATATGACTCCATTTGTTCATAGGCTAATAAGGGAGATTAAGACAAATATATTACTTTTACTTATGTCATTCTTTTAACTTTTCAAAAGCATGTCCACGTAAGAACATAAATTTTGAGCTGAAAGAGAACTAGTTCATCTACTCCATCCACCTCCTCCATTTTATAGAAAAACTGAAGTTCAGAGGTGTTAAAGTGACTTGCCCAAAGTCATAAATGTAGTCATTGGCAGAGTCAGGATTTGAATTCAGGCCTGTTGACTTCAAATCTGCTTCTCTCTTATCTACTACCCCACATTGCTTCCACAAATATTATCTCAATCAATCATCACAACAACACTATCAACCAGAGATGATCCCCCATTTTATTGATAAGAAAATAAACCCAAAATATGCAGAATAAAAATAAAGTGCCAGAAACAAAAAAAAAAATTACTATGCATCAGGTGAATTAAAAAAAGCAAAACCAAAAATTCACAATGTAAAAATAAAATTATAAACAATGAAACTACAATAGGCTAAAAGGAAATAGACAGCAAATAATATCAATATTAAACTGATATACTCCAAATGACAGCATTTAAAATCATTTTTAAAAAATTAACTGGCCTATAAGAGGACATAGAAAATAATATAATAATGACGAGATTTCAACATCCCTCTCTCAGTTTTGGATAAGTCTAATAGAAAGATGAATAAAAGGGAAAATATAGAATAAAAAAAAAACAAATTTGGGGCAGTTTGTTGACTCAGCAAAAAAAAAGTTGCCATTGTATAACATTTTAAAAAATTAATTATTTGGATACAGGCTAAGATGGTGTCCTTATCAACTCTGAAGATGAAAGAGGCCTGGGATTGATGGCTAATTCATTAGGTGACAAAATCAGGTTTCTAGAAGACATCAATAGCCAAGAATTATATGTGAAAACAAAAAAGAAAGTGTCAAAAGGATAGATTCAAAGTCCTTCATTTATGTTTAAAAAAATTTAGTTCCATAAGTATAGAATAAGGAAACATGGCCAGACAGTAACAATTGATGTGAAAATAATGAAGGAGTTTTAATTAACTATAAACCCAATATAAGCAAACCCTGTGACTTGGCAGCCAAAAAAATTATAGTGTAAGTTTAGCCGTCTCCAGGAAAAATACGGTGTTCAGAATCCAGGAGGTGAATTAAGGCTCCACTATACTCTTCACCAGTGGGTGAAGATACTGAAGTATACTTGTAGTATAGTACTGAATTCTAGAAACGACATTTAAAGGACAAAGAAATAGACTTTTCTAAAAGATAAAGAGATTTGATACTATGTCACAGGAGGAATAATAAAAATAGTGGAGGATGTTACACTGAAAAAGAGAAGGCTTAGGCAGATATGATAGCACTCCACAAGTATATTCAAGGCTGTCATTTGGAATATCAGAAAAAAAAAAAATTAAAGGTAGATTCTGGTTATTCTGCATGTCTTTAGACGGCAGAACTAGAACCAATGGGTATAAGTTAGAGAAAGGTAGATTTATGTGCAACATAAAAAAACATTTTGACAATTTGAGCTATTCTTAAATGGACTAGGGTGACCTATGAGACAGTGAGCATCCCCTAGTGGGGATGCAGTAAAGGGGATTTCGACATTGTGCGGGTGATTGGACTAGTTTCATTTCAGTTAAGTTCAACAAACTTGATAAAAAAGGGGCCTTGAAGGTCTCTTCCAGCCCTAAAATGCTATAATTTTAAGTCAGTGGTCTAAGACTAGAACCCAAGCTTCTGATTCCTACTCTTGTACTCTCTTTACTATGCCTCACTTATAGTAGCCACAGGCAGTATGGGGGCTTGAAGTCAACCTCCCCACCCCAAAGGATGAGGGAATATATTGAAATGGGGGGGAAAACCATAGCATTTCCCCAGTATGACAAAGTTACATAAAACCCATTTGTTGATGGATGTGAAGTCTGTTCATGACAGCCACACGGGCATTCCTTAATCTCTTCTGCTGGAGGTCAATAGCTGTCCAGTCTAGTTATTTGCTATTGGAGTCAGTTGTTGGGGCTAAAAGGAGTTAAGAATCACACAGGTCAGTCAGTGCTGAAAACAACAGACGTTTTCTATTTAGAGTGTTTAAGAGGAGCCTATGTGGCTTAACTGAAGATATATAAAGGAAATAAGAGGGGAGATCAGGGGGTAAGAATGGATAGAATCTAGGGTAACATTTACCCCACCAAAGGCTGTACAATAGCCAATACCTCAAACAAAGACAACTATGTACTCCCCCTCCTTGACATGGCACCTCCAGATCAGGACAGGGAAGAGTGGGGAAAGATCAACCCAGGAATGTCATTGAGGAGCTTCAGACACAGTGATCTTCAAACTATAATAGAGCATTTTCATTCTTTAACTCAGTATGTGCAAAACTGAAATAATTATCTTTTTTTTCTTTTTGAAGGGCAGTTGGGGTTAAGTGACTTGCCCAAGGTCACACAGCTAATTTTTGTGTTGTATCTGAGGCTGGATTTGAACTCAGATCCTCCTGACTCCAGGGCCAGTACTCTATTCACTGCACCACCTAGCCACCCCTGAACTAATTACTTTTGCTCCAAACTCTCCCCACTTCAAAACTTCCCTTTTACTGTGGAAGGCACTAGCATCTTCCCGGTCACTGAGGCTCACCACTCAGGTGTCACCCTTGCCTTCTCACTCTCACCCCCATGTCCTGTTCTCTGGACCCATGGATTTCACCTTCATAGCATCTCTCATATTGATCCCCATCTCTCCTCTGACGCTGACACCACCCTGGCACAGGCCCTTATCACCTAGTCTTCCTAAAGTGCAGATCTGACCACTCCCCTACTCTGTAAACTCCAGTGGCTCCCTAGAACCTCTAAAATGAAAGGTAAAATCCTCTGTTTGGCATTCAAAGCCCTTCACAACTTGCCCCTTTCCTCTTTCCAGTCTTACACTTTACTGCTCCCTGCCCCACATGCATTCAGTGATACAGTGACACTGGCAGCCTTGCTATTCCTCAAATAAAACACTCCATCTCCACACTCGGGGCATCTTCACTGGCTGTTCCCATATGTGAAATGCTCTCCCTCCTCACTTCCCTGGATTCCTTCCAGTCCCAGGTAAAAACCTACCTTCTACATGAAAGCCTTTCCTGATCCTTCTTAACACTAAGGCCTTATCTCTGTTGAATATCTCCAATTCATCCTGTACAGTATGTATCCATTTTTGTACATAGTTGTTTTCATGTTGTCTCCCCCTTTAGATATTGACCTTCTTGAGGGAAGGGATTTGTCTTTTGCCTTTCTTTGCATCTCCAGTGGTTAGCACAGTGCCTGAGACATATGTTTACTGCCTGACAATGATCTTGCAAGAGGCTGTTCCTGGTACTTCATGCATATGACACCACTCACTAACTGGAACTCCTAAGTCCATCTTCATTTCTTTCTTCAGGCATCTTGGGGAAGGGGCACCTGTCCATGAGGTCACAGGTGGGGACACCCTAATCAGCTAGGAAATGGAATATTTCTTCCTTAGATGGTTCCAATATGGTTTTCAGATAAATAAATGTTTATTTGATTGCTTGATCAGATATAGGGGATTGGGACAGAAGGCAAGGTGTGTGGCTTAGGTATAGAAAGTTTGTTGAATAGGGAAAAAGTAAGCTGGGGGTGGGGGAAATGGGAATTTTTCTATGCTACAACATGATAGTGTACATGTATGTTTCTGTACTTCTTTTATCCCTGACACTATACTCAAGTCATTTTCAGGATGATTTATAATAGGGAGAAAAAAAAGTTAACTTGTCCCAAAGTGAATTTCGACAAGGAACTGGTAAACTTGCTGTCCTTTAGTTCCTGTGGGATTAAATATTCATTCATCCTGACTGAAGTTATTAAGAATTGAAGATAATTGTTTTACTGATTCTACAGTGGTGAGAAAGAGGTCCAGAAGTTAGCCATAGGAAGACCAGTGGGCAAAAGTCACAGGAAGGAAGATCTTGCTTCAAGAGAGGGAAGAATGATAGATCTTTAAATGTGGTATTGGCTGCCTTGAGTGAGTTCCATACCATTGAAAATAGTTAAGCAGAATTTGAATGACCAAATGTTGGATGTTATAGAGGCTGTATTTCTCTCCACCTCTAGGTTGGACTAAATGCTCTTTAAGGTTCAACTCAAATTTCTATGATCCTCTAATATTAATCCTTATCCTTGTAAAGGAGGCAATTTTAATGGAAAGAGCATGGATTCAGAGTCAGAGGACCTGTGTTCAACTCCTGAGTTTGCTACTTACTACTTATGTAACTTTGGGAAGGTAACTTAAACCAATCAACAAGCATTTATTAAGTGATATGTGCTAAGCACTGTGATAAACCCTGAGGATAAAAAAGAAAAAGCAAAAAAAGATGTTCACATTCTAATGGAAGAGACAACATACATAAAACAGAATGTGCAAGATAATTACAGAATAGATGGAAAGCAATCTTCCATTCTAGGGCTTATCATGACTATCCTTAGCAACTGAGGGTACCAAGAAAGGCCTCCTGGAGGAGATGGTGCTTGAGCTGAGTCTTAAGAGAAGCCAGGCATTCCAAGACAGAGATCGGAGGTGCAGTGTCATGTGCAAGGAACAGTAAGTAAGCCAATATGACTGGTTCATAGAACATGTGGAAGGTAGTAAATTATAACAAGATTGAAAGATAGGAAGGGGCCAGGCTGTGAAGAGCTTTAACAAAGGACTATAATTTTGATCCTTGAGGTAACAGAGCCAGTAGGGTTTATTGAGTTGGGGGTAACATAGTTAGACCTACATTTTAGGAAAATCACCTTAGCAGTTGAGTGGAGAAAAGATTAGAGTGAGGACAGACACATAGCAGGTTGTTGCAGTGGACCAGGCAAGAGATGATGAAGATCTGAACTAGAGTTATGGCTGTGTTAGTGGAGGGTGTATTTAGGATTTGTTGTAGAGAAGGAAATTACAAGATTTGCCACCTGAACGGATATGTAGAGTGTGAGAGAGAGAGAGAGAGTAGTTGAGGATGACACCGAGGTTGCAACTGGGTGAATGGAAGGGAGATTCCAGAAATAGGAGGTTCTGAAGAAGAGAGTATTTGGGGAAAGATAATGAGTTTTTATTTTGGACTTTGTTTTGGACATGTTAAATTTGAGATGCCGATGGGATAACTAGTTTGAAATGTCACGTAGGCAGTTATGTGGGACTAGAGCTTAAGAAGAGAAACTAGAGAGGGATAAGTAGATCTGGGAAATATCTGAATAGAGATGATGTTTACACACATGGGAAGGAGATGAGATCACCAAGTGATGGCATATAGAGAAGAGAAACCAAGATTGAGCCTTGAGAGACACCTGGCATGAAATTCTAGCAAAAGAGGTTAGGTAAGTGTAGCAGCAACCACACTGTCATGCCCAGGATGTTTGCTAGCACAGGTTCTTACATCTGCTTTACTAGGAAATATAGCTGTTAAGGGGTCAACAATCTATTTTGATTACATTCACTAGTTCAGGGAAAAAGTCAGCACCCTGAACTTCAGAGAAAATACAAGCAGAGAAATAAAGACCAACAGACAGGGCTCTGACTGCCTGAATCAACTACACACTTTACATACATCCCTGGATGGAGGGAGCCTTTACATCTGAGCAGCAGGGATGCTCTGAACATAAGGCCACTCAGAATCTCAACCAGGAAATCACAAGATACACATACATACACACACACACACACACACACACACACACACACACACACACTTCTCAGCGCCAGAAGGCATCACAACCCTGGAGACTCAGTGCCTAATTAGAAATTAGCAGGGGAGGCTAGGTGGCACAGTGAGTAGGGCGTCGGCCCTGGAGTCAGAAGGACCTGAGTTCGGATCCGGCCTCAGACACTTAACGCTCACACAAACAAAAACCTAGCCATGTGACCTTGGGCAAGTTACTTAACCCCAATTGCCCTCCAAAAAGAAAAAAAAAAGAAATTAGCAGAAGGGCTGAAAACCTTCTTACGAGCAAGCCTCCCTTAAGCTTCCCTTAATGGACTCCACAGGAGGCCTATTAATGGGTGGGAAGATCTTGAATCCCATTAACATACAGTAAGGAACCAAGGGAGCCCAGAATCATGAAAACCCAAAGAGGGGATAGTACCTAGGAAGAGAGTGTCAACAGTCCCAAAAATGCTACAGAAAAGTCAAGAGTAATAATAGGGAAGAAGCCATTCTATTTGACAATTAGAAATATCACTGGCAACTTTGGAGAGAGCAATTTCACTTGAATGATGAAATGAGAAACCAAACTGTCGAGTAGGTAGGGTCCATGACTTTTACTAAATATTTTGATAATTATATTTAAATATAATTGGTTTCGTTTGTAATCCTATGTATTTTATATAATTCATTAAAAAACATTATTTTGAGGATTCCATAGGCTTTGCCAGGCTGTCAAAGGTGTCCATGACATACACAGAAGTTAAGGACTCTTATCATCTGGGGGCATGGAGAGTGAATGGAAAGGAGTATAAGCATGGATTGGAACCAACGTTTTCAAGGAGTTTAGCCATGAAAAGGGGGAGAAATGCAAAATAATAAAGCTGTCAGGCATGGTAGGATCTAGAGTGTTTTTTTAAATATTTGGTCATGTTTTTTAGCAGCATGGGATGAGTGGTAGATAAGGAGAGACTGAAGATTAAAGAAAAAAGGGGAAGACAGAAGGGGTAATCTTCTGTTGAAGATGGGGTGTGGGGAATCAAGGGTATGTGTGCAGAAAAAAAGCAGAAAAGCAACATCAAGGGGCAGCTAGGTGGTGCACTGAGTAGAGCACTGGCCCTGAAGTAAGGCGGGCCTGAGTTCAAATCCGACCTCAGACACTGAACATTTACTAGCTGTGTGACCTTGGGCAAGTCACTTAATGCCAGTTGCCCTGCCCTCTCCCCTCCAAAAAAAAAAAAAGAAACAAGAAAAGCAACCTCATCATGGGAGGAATGAAGGAGGAGATGGGGGGGTGGGCAGGGAGAGTCTTCTGAATCTTATTTCCTTCATTTATAAAATGAGGACAGTCCCTAAATGATCTCTGAGGTCCCTTTGGACTCTTCTACCTTAAGCATTTGCCCACCTTCTCTGCCCCTAATCCCTGCTGTCTTATTCTGCTGTCCAGCCTTCTGGACTTGGTGCATTAGCTAATTTGGACACCTCTGTCCTCCAAATCTGCCATGTTTTCTCCTCACACTATGCATTTACTCATGCTGTTTCCTATGACTGACATATCCTCCTTTCCCTCTCAACCTGTTAACAGGAGATCAGTTCCATCCACTAAAGCTCAACTCAAATGGCATGTCCTCCAGGAAGTTTTTCTTAATCCTTTTAGTAATGAACATACACATCCCTCTGCCTTCACCTAATACATTTATCATGGTTTATTGTCTGTTATAGTTATCTATTCGTGATCTGTATGCCAAACCAGAATGTAGCCTCTATGATGGCAGAGATCATGTTTTATCCAAATTTTATGTTTAGATGTGCATTCTGCACACAGCGGGTACTTAATCAATTTCATCTGTTGTTTTAACGACAGATTTTAAAGACCACGTTCTTTAATGCTTTTCCCCAGAATAAGTGGGAAATCCATTTGAGGAAAACTTGCCACTATTACTCTCTAGCTATTTTTCTTTTCCCCTAGAGGGTCATTTCAGGCAGAAACTTTCACACAAATGTAATTACTTTGCATACTTTAAAATTCATAAAATGGAACCCTTGCCATTGAATTTTCCCTTCTGATCCTTTCATCTTTTCCCTGGGCTGCTTTTTTCAAGTATGCATGGCAGTGCCCTCCCTTTTCCTGGAGCTCCTCTTATGTCCATTCCCTCTTTTCTTGGTGGGAAAGGCCCTGAACTAGGCAGAGTGTGGCACAGATTGGGCTGGTCCTGGTTTGGATCCAAACTATCACCTGCATGGTCCCCTGCCACCTACTGACATAGGTAGTAACCCCTTACTGGCTGTTCTAGGCTGGTATATATAAATTTGTATATAAGAATTAAAAGTAATTTCTCTCTCAGGGACTCTCTCACCTGGATAGGCTACATGGCAATGGGCCCATGGTATGGATGAGATTTGGCTCCTTTGATCCTAAGCACCCTGCAAGCCAATTTGCCTTTTCTCTTGCTCAAGAAGAGTAACTGCCAGGTCTATCATCACCACCCCAACCCTTTGTTACCAAAAATGTGGCCTGGAGTATGCCCTTCCTCATTTCTCAGTATCCTCGTCTCTGAGACCAGGCAATCACCATGGGCTGTGAGGCTGCCCACGTGGCTGTAGGGTGCTTTGGGAACCAGGGGTGAATGCCAAGTTGCACTTGTATCTTATCACCCAGCAGGTGTCCTGGTCACCATGGTGAAGTGAATAGAGTAAAATCTCATGGGTCTTGTCGCTTTTTATTTTAAAGGTGCTAAGAAGACTGAAACAAGTAAAGCTGCTGATGAATCTGAAAAGACCATTCCAGAAGGGGTAGTGGTCAACGGAAAAGAGGAAGACCAGACAGTGGATGAAGTTCTCAGCAAAGGAATGAGTCAGATGACCACCAATACTGATGCAGATGTGGATGCCTCCAAGGAAAAAACTGAGTCAGTCACCAGTGGTCCCATGTCCCCAGAAGGCTCACCCTCTAAGTCTCCATCCAAGAAGAAAAAGAAATTCCGAACCCCATCCTTTCTGAAAAAAAGCAAAAAGAAGGAAAAAGTGGAATCCTGATTTTCCCATCCTCAGGCTCCCACTTGCTTCTCCTTCTTTCCTGCCCTTTCCCTCCCCAGTCTCTGTCTCTGAAAATACAGAGCCATGGAAGGATAAAGTAAGATGCAGACTTGTACAGCTGGAAGAGACCTTAGAATTCATCTAGTACCATCCTTTCAGTTGACAGAGGAGGATATTGAGGCTCATCAGGAGGAAGTGACTTGTCCTGGGTCACCTACTAGTTAGTGGCAGAGCCAGGACTAGAACTTAGGTCTTTTGACTCCCAGTCCAGTGTTCTTTCCACTGTGGCAATGCTGCCTAGCTGCAAGCTGCCTTTGTTAGAATGGTGCCCGCCAATACTGAGCCAAAGGCTGGAGACCAGGAATGACTCCCAGCTTCTCACACTTTCTGCTAAATGTGAGAGGGTGAGAGCTTTCCCAGTTCATAATCTACTCTTTCTCTCAGGAACCTAGTTTCCTGCTGATATAGCTGTAGCTAACAGTCATTTTGTCTTTCTTCAATAGGGGTTCCCATTGCCTCTGCTTGAGGACCTAAATGCTTTCCTGTACCCTAAACAAATGCTGATTTTCACTTTTCTGTTCATAAGGGCTCATTGCTTGGTCTGTACTTCCCTGGCTACTAGACCCTGAGCTCTTTTCATAACTCTCTGTGTGTGTGTGTGTGTGTGTGTGTGTGTGTGTGTTTGCGGGGGGGTGGGGGGAGAGCACACACCCTGGAAAGAGTTGGCAGAAATGAGTAGAATAGTAAAGGGAAGGAAAGTGGGACTGAGAGCTAAGCATCTGCTTGCTCAACAACCAAAGAATATCATTTTGGTTTCATTAATATGAAAAGGTCAGAATTTCTTGTCCCCTTACAACTCTAGAGGTTGAGACCACATTTGGCAAAGGTGGAGGGAGGGAGAAGATGCTCCGTCATTCTGTTTCTTAGCTAGGGCAGAGATGGGGGAAGCCTAGGACCTCTGCTTGATTCTGGACTTCACAAAATAAGGTAGGACATACTATCCCTTCCTTGTCCTTGTGTCAAAAGGCACAAGTGCTACCTTCTCTAGTCAATGTTTGGTTGTCATGCTTCCCTTGGGGACTAAGCCCTGCTCGTTAAAGATCATTTCCCTTAAAACCAGGACCCTTTGTTTATAAGAATCAAGGCCCTTCCATTTGGTAAGCTACCTGCGGCCCCTCCTGGGTTATCACTAGGTCTGAGAGAAATTCATCTGTATCAAGCAGAGATGGAAGGGTCCAAAAGCTACCTGAAACCAAGCAGCTTAGGCCAGTGTGGAGGAAATGACTGAATCTCCTCATCACCTCTAAAAACAGAGTCTATATCATCAATCCATTTCAGGACCTGATAAAAGCTGCAAATTTGTTTATTTTTAATACCAGCACTGCCTTTTAAAAAGCATTTTGTCATAGGGCATTTAGTAAAGGAAGCACTAGGAAACAGGTGTGCTATTTTCTCTGCTAGGCAGTGATATTTAAGAAATCTTCTTTTCTACTCTAACCCAATTAGTATTAAAAAAAAAAAAAAACACCACCACCAAATCTATAAGAAGACTTTTCAGTACCAAGTGCTATTGTTAGTTTAGAATCACTGTTGATCTTTACTTTCCCCTGTTTAATAAGAACAGGAAATGGAGTGAGTATAAAAACTCCATCTGACCTCCCTGGTGAACTCTTAGCTCACCATGCTGTCAGTTCAGAGGTGCTAATGAGGACACAAACACACGTGGGCCCAAGTGAGCAGCAAGGCCTTCTGGGCTAAGTTAAGGGTTTCACTGCTGGGATGGGGAGCTGGAATGAGGAAAGGTGATTTTGGTTTTTTCTGTGGCCATATAAAAAACAAAGCCCTTCATGTCACTAGGAACCCAGACCCCCAGATGTTGCTTCTTCAGGATAAGTCCATAAGAAGTGAACGCTTCTATGTTGACCAAGTGAGCAGAGGGAGTCTAAAAACATCGGAGAGCAGACATTCCTGTCCTTAAAATCATAGTCATAGAATCTCAGCACTAGGAGGGACCTCAGAGGTCATCTAGTCTAAACCATACCTGCACAGAACCACTTCCACCATATCTCTAACAAGTGGTCACTAAACTTTCTCTTGATGATCCAAATTATCAGAGTATTTACAACATCCCCAAAATACCCCATTCCTCTTCTGGACAGCTTAAATTATTTGACAGTCTCCTATCAAGCCAATACGTCTTCCTTACACGTACATTATACCCCTGTAATTCTCTCCTGTTGTTTCTAGGTCTGCAGTCTGGAGCCAGACAAAACAAATCTAACTCTTCATTCAAATGACAGTTTTTAAAATATTTGTAGATAGCAATCACAAATCCCCTAGGCATTCTCATCTCCAGATTAAATAGAGCCAATTCCCTTTCTTTTCTTTCTTTTTAAAAATAGTAGCAGGGCCACATGTAAAAAATGAACCTAGTTTTAGGTTCAAACACTGGTTTTAAAACCCCCAAGGTCCATACAATGTGACTAGAATGTAACTGCCTTATAACGGTAACACGGGCAGCATAGCATTCTAGGGGATGGAGTGTTTAACTTGGAGTCAAGAAAGAGCTGGGCTTAACTCCCACCTCTGACAACCAAATGACTACAAGGAAATCATTTCAAATCTCTAGATCCCACTCTCCTCATTTTAAAAATGGGTTGATAATGCCTGTAATATCTCATAATATCATGAGACTCAAGTTGGTCAAAATATAAAATACCATGTAGATGTCAGTTTTCATTACTAAGCCCCCTAAGATGTGGTCCAAGAAAGACCTGTCTTATGCCAACTTTTACTCTATATCAGATAGCAAAGTTCTCACGTGGAATCCATAGCTATAAGGTTGTTTGAGGAAAACTTCGAATAAAGGAATGTCCAAACTGGGAAGGAACTTAAGAATTCATCTAATAAAAGTGTCTCATTCTACAGATGAGGAAACTGAGGCCCAGAAACATTCTGAATTACCCAAGTTCACAGAGCTATTAAGTGGCAGAACTGGGATTTGAGCCCAGGTTCTCCACCTCAAGTCCAGGTGTTCTTTCCATTACCCAGTGCTACTTAGAAGAGTTTTAGTGAAGAGATAGAGGAAAGTGTTAGCAAAGTTGAAGGTTAGTACAACTATTTCCTGCTCCATTTGAACTTAAGGCAGAAAACACTGAAGCATCTTTCCAAACACATTTTTAATTTGCCCAATGGAAAAGGTACAGTCCTGTCCATAAAAACATGTATGCTTTAGGGTGACTGGCAGGGCGGTTGTTTTTTCCTTTACTCCTAGATGAAATAAAGATGAGAACAGAAATAACTCTGAAAAGAACTCATAGGAGGAGGATCAATGGTTAGTTTTAAAATGTTACCAATTCATGTATGGGGTGGGAAAAAGAATTGAGGAAAAAATTATTCTAACTTTAAGCTGAGCATAGAAACAGGCAACACAGTGTGGATCCTAAGATAGGGAACTGAAATGAAGCTCAAAGATCAGCTTGTTCAACTGCCACTTTACAAAGGAAGCCCAGAAGACACATGGAGCTTCCCCAAGGTCAAAGAGATATTAAGCAGCAGAGCCAACATTTGAACACAAATCTTCTGACTCCAAACCTAATGTTCTTTCCATTATATGGGAAAGGCGATAACTTCTATATGCTGCTTTCCCTGTATTTCTGTTCTATCCTGTAGCCAATTGCATGGATCATTTCATCTATAGAAAAAGCCCTGAATGTGGAGTTAGAAGACCTATGTTCAAATTCTGGCTCTTCTACTTATTGCCTATGTGACCTTGGACAAGTCACTTAATGTCCCTACACTTTAGTTTCCTCACCTATATGATGCAGGTATTGGACAAAGTGATCTCTCTGGTCCCTTTCAGCTTTAAATTCATGATCCTGGACCAGTCCCTAAACTTTGAAAGGAAGCCTAGCTGAAGGTGATATTTAGTGATAGCTATGCCTAGGCAATCTCTGGTGTAAAGTTTGTCTAGTTTCCTAGAAGTGAGTTAGGGAAACACTGATTTTCCACTCCAACTTCTAGCTCAGTCTTCTAGCCTAATTTTATGACTGTCTGGAGCCTTTTGATCAATCATAATTTTTTTAAATTGTGGCTTTCTGCCTCTCAATCAAGTAATCAATATATGCCACCTCTTCCTCCCTTCCCTCTAATTCAATTAAACAACCACCCCCCCCCCACAAAAACCTACTATAGGGTTCCTCCTCTGCTATAGGCATCAGAAGAATGTATTTAAATCATTTTGGGAGATACTAGGAAGAATATGATTTTAACAAATCCCACCTTCATAAATAATTTGTTATGCCACAGATTCTTTTATATTTGGGGTCAAATCATATACCCCATAAACACAGGGATCAAATAGGATCATAAACTTGGAGCTGAAAGGGACCCCAGAAGTCTTCTATCCAACTCCCTCAGATAAAAGATGAGGAATTTGAGGCCTAGAGTAGCTAAGGGACCTACCCAAGGTCACAAAGAAAGAGGCAGAGCAGAGATTCAAACCCAAAGTTTGCCCATCTTTTCACTGCACAAAGCTGCTGCTTCTGCCTTTCTAGAATAGGGTAAGCCAGTCATTTAGAAGTTATCTAAACAAACATTAGAATAGACCATCATAAGGTTTGTCTGCTCAGGGGCAATGGGTGTGTGTGCCTGCGTGTGTGCGTGTGCGAGAGGGAGACATTCTGTTTCTTTAACAATAATTATTTATTAATGTAAGACATCTGTACAATGCTTTTTGATTTAGAATGACTTTATTTGACATTCACAACAACTCTATGAGTTAAGTAGGGCAGTACTATTATTCCTGTCTTACAGATAAGGAAGTTGGGGTTCAGAAAGGTTCTTTGACTTGCCCAACCTCAGACAGCTAGCAAATAGTACTGGGCGCTTTGGAAAATCAAGAATTCCAGATAAAGATTCTACTTACTATAAACTTGCCTAGGGACATATGCAGCATACAGTCTGCATGCTTAGCCTTGCCATTTCCCAACATGCTTATTTTCTGCTGTAGCTCCAAGCCAAATATAACCTATCACATTAAACCCATATGTGACCATTTTAAGTCTTTTAACTAGCAACACTGCAATCATATTCCATTATATTCATATGCCACAGTTTATTTAGCTACTTCCCCCAAACCTCTCTTTTACAGAGGAGGAAACTGAGTCCCATAGGAAGGAAGTAACTCACCCTAGGTCATACAATTGATAGTAGAACTAGAGAAAGACTGTAAATAATATATCCAAATTCTCCACCAACACAATTTGAAAACTCTTGGGACAACTCTCTTTTCTACTGTTTTGAGTATTTTGAAAGGAAATACTTGACTTAATAGAAAATTAATAAGCATGGACTTGCTCTGTAATTACATGATATCTGCTCACCAGTTATTCATTTATAAGTTTACATCTGTGCACAGTAACACTTGTGCTATACAATATGTGAAGCACAAATGATGATGTAATTATTCCAAAATAACCCAGCAATTATCTGAACAATTATATATTGGATTGCAGTTATTTGTGCCAGGATGAAGTGATTACAAAAGCAGAGTTGTAGCATAAATGAATTGCCTTCAGCTCTGTTGTCATTTCATGTGGAGGACACGTGCACCCAGCAATCAATGGGTAAATTTTAGGCAACCCACCCTCCTCCTATTCAGTGCAGAAAGGAACTGTCAGCATTTTCTTCCAAGTGATCTTGGAGATGCGGGATTCTCCTTTTAGGGGATCCCACTTGAACAGCAAGGAGTAAATGTACCTATTCATTGCCGGGAACAGGGAAAGGGAGAAGAATTCTTTTTTTTCAATTTTCATTAAAAGCCACATGCCCTGAAAGCTCTGCGCCAAAGCTCTCACTTATCATCAAGAGGGTTGAAGGGCAAGAGGATTCGGGCAGGGGTGGAAAACACCTCACAATTCTTGCCATTCATAAAGAAGGCATATAGGTATGTGTACTTTGGTGGGGCATCTGATTGGCTTATAACAAGAAGCAAGAAAAAGTTGTATGCTTTGAAAATAGAGATGAAGATCATTTGGGAGACAGGAATAGCATTTACCTCATAAACACAGTAGCATAGGCACTAGACCTGAGGCTTCATTAATATAGAGATTCACAGATGAGGAAATTCCCTTAACCAATGTAAAGCCAGCACCTTCTCCCCAACTTACATCATTAGAGCACTTAAAGGTTAAGTCCCTTACCCTGGATACCACCCAGCCAGTTCCTGGTTCTTAGGCTAGACTCCCTAAGTACTACACCATGTTGCTTCTCAACACATTGTAATCCCTCAATAAATTCTTGTTGGGTTAAATTGAATGAAGCAGAAATGACTAAGCTTTTCCAGTGTGGAATTGCTATGTTTTCAGGTATATGGTTTAACTCTTTCAAATCCATGTAATAAGAAATGTTCATGTAATGAGATCTCGGTTTTTTATGAATTCTATAAAGAGAAGATTTTACACCTACCTATACACTGTGGTAAAAGTTTAGAAATGCAGAGTTTGGAACTTGGAACATTGACCACTTTCATGCTTCTTTTTGAATAACTGGCATTCCCAGGCTTGAAATGTATTTACCAAAGGGAAAAGCAAAGTGAAAATAGCTCACATACAGGCCTTGGGTAAGTCATGGAATTCCTTGGACCTCAGTTTCCCCAGCTATAAAATGAAAGGGTTGGACTAGATGGCCTCTGAGGTCCCTTCCAGATATACAGCTACGATTCAGACTCAGTAATTTCATGAAGACTTAAAAACAGAAAAAGGGAAAAAAAACCACCACAGCATAATGGAATGAAACTAGCCAGACAAATCCCTGGGACATGAAAGCAAGTTTAGTCTCTCCTGTTCCTGGTCTGGAGAATCCCAAAGTGGGCTAATTACCACTGTGGGGGAGGGGGTTAGGGTCTATGAATCTTCCATTTTCCATTTGGTGCTCAGCCTTGATAAGTATCAGAAATTGTGGTGATTGGCCACTGGAACTAGAACGAACCTCAGAGATCACCTGGCTCAAACACTCTCATTTTAGAGATGAGGAAACTGAGTGGCAGAAAATGAAAGTGACTTGTCCGAGGTCACGTGAATAAGTAGAGGAACTGAGATTTCTATCAAGTTCCTTGAACTCCAGAGCCAGGGGGATCTTTCCACCCTATTACACTGCCACTTCAGTGATAATGTTGGAATCAAGACTGAGCGCTGAGGTAATTGGAATTAGCATTTCAGCATTTTCTGATTGCCCCAGTATCTGTCAGCTCTCCCTTCCTTCCACAAATCTTACTACTGTGAGCAGTAACAAAGGCTAGTTTTAGTTTGGCAAAGCCCTTAAATTTCTCCTCAGATCTGGAAACAGGTAGGGCTGCTGGAAAGAGAAAGAGAAGTTATCTATATCAAAATCGCAAACTCTCAGCTCCTCAGAGGGAGCTACCTGATATAGATAGCTTCTAGACGGGTTCTCTGGTAAGAGTGAAGCTGATGGATTGCAGCAACTGGACTTGGGCTCCAGAGGGCCATGGGAATAACTTTGGAAGGACTCAGCAGAAACAGATTCCTAGGCTCCTCCCAACTTCATCTCATGCCCAACCCAGGCCTCTAATCCCACCCCAAAGAATGACTTTGTTTTCTCCTTGTGGGTTGCTCCATCCCTATCTCCTGCAACACACATCTGGTTACTACTCAGACTTGGCGTTTTGGCCTCTCACCAGAAAGAAAAGGAAAAATGAACCGGACAGAAGCCAGGGATGGCCTGTGCAGTGGCTAAGTAAAGCAGAGTAAGTCTAGGGTACAGTGTTCTGTATAGTTATTGGGCTGTTCCAGTGAAATGTCTGTGTCTGACAATCGTGGCTTCAAAGTGCTATTTAATGTCTCCACTTGTACATATACTCTCTAAGCTTGGCCTTTTGCTACTATTGTGAAATTTAAAGTCGGGGTTCCATGTACATATGTACGACTTCAGCTACCGAGACGCTTGCACCCTGTATCTTGGCATTACTGCTGGCAAACCGTCCTGCCTTTCTTCGGCATGTCAACACTTTTGGAACAACGGTGACATGCAGATTAATGGTTGGTCTCTTGGGCTTTTACTTTGCAATTTTATATATACATAATATGCCTATATTTACGGGTTGGTTTTGTACAGTTTGGGGGTTTGCATCTCCAAGCACCAATGCTGTCCTGCTATTTCCAAGAGAATGTTTTGGAATCACTGTCTGAGCCCTCTCACTTTGCTTGTGTTTGAGTGTCTCATCCAAGGGGATGTATCCCTGTTATGGATTACTACTACTTTGTGTGCTGTTCTCTCATGAATGGATATTACCATATTAAACATAATGTTCTCAGCCTCCTCCTCTGTAGGCCTCTTCCTTCACCAGGCATTGTGGCAAACACAGTGAGGCCAGTGGTCAAAACAAAGCACCCACAAAGTGTTGCTTGTACTCATAAAGCTGTTTACCTCCTCCCGGAGAAAGTACAACAGAATATATCCAAGTGAACAAAGACAACAGGAGACACAGAAAGAACTACAGACTGAGATAGGGAGGCTTCCTGAAAAACACAGTACTTAGGTTTGACATTGACACTTAGATGGGCTCTGGACAGGTGAAGAAGAGAAATAGAGGTGTCCATGCAAGGGAATGGCATGAGCATAGAAACAAACACAGGAAGGAACAAGACAAAGTGGAGGAAACATCATGGGATGAAAGAAAGATCAGGAAAGGGGAGAAGGAAATAGAAATCTTGACTTTCTCTCAGCTCTAGGTCCTCACAACCCCCAACACTCAGACAAGGATTCAGCAAAGCCATTCAGATACTCCACTTCCAGACTTCCTAATGTCAAGGATAACAGGATTTAGCACTAACAGAAACCTCAGAGATCACTTAGTCCAAACCCTTTCTTTTACATGAAAATGAAGACTAAAGATAATAAATAATTTACCCAAGGTCACACTTATTCACAGAAAAGCATAGAATTGAAGGGGATCTCAATGGACATCTAGTCAACCCAGACCCAAAGAAGAATCCCCACAATAACTTACCCAGAAAATGGCTGTCTAGCCTCTGTTTAAAGACCCACTGGTGAAAGCTAACCTACTCTGTAATGAGGCAGGTGATTCCTTTTTTGGTCATCTTTAATTGTTAGGAAGTTTTCTTATATCAAGCCTAAATTTAATGTCTTTACCACTGTTTTTCCTGGTTCTGCCTTCTGGAACTAAAGAGAACCAGTTTTCTCCTTCCACATGACAGCCCTACAAATACTTGAAGACAGCTCTAGGCTAAACATTCCCCTTCATCCATTCATTTAGTCAATTCTAAGGCTTTTCACCTTCCTAGTTGGCCTACTAAAACTGTGTCGCCTAGAACTTAGCAGAATATTCTTGATGTATTCTAACTAGGGTAGAGTATGGTTCCAGGGGTTTTTAACCTTAGATCCATCTACCCCAAGAGTTCAGGGGAGTTCATGGACTTCAAACATTACACCGTGATTTTCACTAACTGAAACTTAGCATATCCTTCAATTATTCTGAGAAGGGATCCATAGGCTTCACCATAGCAGCAAAGAGGACGTGACACAAAATGGCAATCAGAACTTCTGGTATAGTGGGTCATCTCCCTATTGCTGGAAACTAAGCTTCTCTTAAAGCAGCCCAACATCACACTGGTGTTCTTGGCTGCCAAAACAGAGTTACAGAGCAAAGATTCAATCACTAGCCCTCCAACTCCAAATCCAGTGCTCTTCCCACCAACCACAGTAAAAAAAAAAAAATCCAATCTCCACTCCCCATCTCAGGCTTAGGTCAGAATCTCTTCCTATCCTGGATTTAATACCTGGTAGGTCTATAATCCCTTACAGTCTCATCCTGTCCACTCACTTTTTGGATGTTCTAACTTCGTTGTCTCTACCATCAGTTTACCCCCTGGCTACATTACTGACCAAAGCATCTTTTAGGAGTTTATATCTGAAATTCATCTGATATCTCTTACACATGTATAATATTATATATATATATATATATATATATATATATATATATATATATATATATATATGTCACATCTTGTCAGCTTAACATTCATTTATGGTTGTTGATACCAACACAGGCTCTTCACTAAAACTCCTCCTCTGATACCCATGATATGGAGTAGGACCTGGGACCTTGAAAACTGTTTCAGTGGAGTACAAACTCTGACAGGTTCTATATGGTTAGAAAGACTTTGAAGACAGGATTAACAACAGATGATGTTGTCTATAGCCTCAGCAACAAAAAGGTTGGTCACCTCAATGGAAAACATAGTGGATTTGAGTCAGAGGACACATATTCGAGTCCCATTACTTCTAATTACTATCTGTGCATCCTTGGGCAAGTCAATTTCTTTGGCCCCAGTGCTTCAAATGTAAAATTGGGGGGAATGAAGTGGGAATTGTACTAAATAGCCTCTGAGGTCCTTTCTGGCTCTAAATCCATGATTTTGTGATTCAGGTAATGAATTTTTCAGGCCACAGCAACTCATGAAGATAGAGGGAATAACCATAATGATGTCATCATCTAACTTTTGAAGTGCTGGAGTTCTACACAGCACAGGGGAGGACTGGGGGCATCTGGTAATTAATTTTAGGAAACCTGTTAGCCTAGATAAAGTACTCTAAGACTTTGGCCAGAGGCTCCTATACTATGATTTCCCAATGATACTTTTTTGTTGGGGGAGATGGCAAAGTCTTCCTAAGTGATGCCCAATAGTCACTCCATTCAAGTCAAATGTTTATTAAGGGATGATTGTGTGCCAAATACTGGCCTAGTCACTCAGAATACAACAGCAGAAATAAGAGTCCCTGTGCTCAAGGGGCTAATACTCTCTTGAAACAACATGTAAACAAATGAGAAGAATTCAAAATAAATACAAAGCAATTGATGGCGGAAGCTAACAATTGGGAGAGATGAGGGAACACCTCTGCAAAAAGATGGAGACTGAACAAAGCCTTGAAGAAAGTTAGTTCTAGCAGCAGAAGGGGGAGGAAGAACATTCCAAACACGGGCTGGGCAAACACAGACTGTGCAAACACAAGGATTATTGGCATGTATGACAAGTAGATAGATCTGAAGTGTTGGGGGGCTTGGGGTGGGGAGGTAATGTATAATAAGCCTGGAAAAGTAGGCTGGAGACAGATGGTGAAGGGATTTAATCCCAGAGGGGTTTGTACTTTATCCTAGAAATAATGGAGCCAACCAAACTTCTCGAGCAGGGAAGTGACATGTTAAAACGTGCTTTAGGAATATCAATTTAGCCACTGGGTGTAGGATGGATTGGAGAGGAATGAGGTTTGAGGCAAAGAGACTTAATTAGTGGCTACTGAAGAAGTGATAAGGGCTTGAACTAGGGTGTAGCTATGTGAGTGGAGAGAAGGGGACAGATGAAAAAAGTGTTGTGGAGACAGAAACAACAGATCTTGGCAAGTGATTAAATATGAAGGGGGCAGGGCAGATCGAGTGAGAGTGAAGATTGAGGATAACTCTTAGGTTTCAAAACTAGCAGATGGAAAAATGGTGGTATAAAAACTGGGAAGTAAAGAGATGGGGTTTAGGGAGAAAGATAATGACATTCTGGATGAGTTGAGTTTGAGATTCCTGTGGGTCATCCAGATGGAGATGTATAGGAAGAAGTTGGAAACCCTATCAAATTGGAGCTCAGGAGAGAAATGAGGGCTAGATATATAGATTTGGAATTCATCTTAAGAGAAATGATAGTTGAATCCATAGAGGCTGATTCTATGACCAGGAAATCGTATGTAAGTAGAAAAAAGAAAGAAGAATAGACCCAAGTCCTAGAGGGAAAACAAGGATGATGGTCCTGAAAAGGAGGCAGAGAAGGCACTCCTAGACAGAGAGAAACACACACACACACACACACACACACACACACACACACACACACACACACGATAAAGTTAATATGAAGGGGGAAGCTATTACCAAGGAAGCCATTCATGATTTCCACCTTCCTCTCCATTTCAGGTTACCTTCATCTACTCTGTATGTATCACCTATATACCTAGTTATATGCTTGTTGTCTCCCTAACTAAAATGGGAAATCCTTCAGAACAGGCCCTGTGTTTCTGCTTTTCTTTGTATCTCCAGGGCTTATCATAGTACTTGGCACACAGGAATCAATTAATAAATAAATGCCCTATTGACTGACTGACCCTACCTGGAAAAGAATCCCTTCTGTCATATCCTCAATAAGGGACTACCCAGCCTTTGTTTAAAGACCCCTAGTTCTGGGGACTCTACTATGTACTAAGATAGTCTCTTCTACTTTGGGGCTGTTATAATTATTAGGAAACTTTTCTTTATGTTGAACTAAAATATATTTCCCTGAACTTCTTACTCTGCCAAGCCTTGGCCTATAATTCCTCCCACCATCTGCTATTTTCAATCCTCCTCATGTGCTGCTGAATGAAGCTGGAGAAAATCACAAAACTGTACATATACACTTACTAATAATATACCGCTATAAATTTTTGTCACACAACCTCAACTGGGTCTTCAATACAGCAAGGTAAGCCTTTTATACCTCCCTAATCAATTTACTATCCCACTCATCACATGTCTCCCCTCCTCCTACGCTCTCATCTGAAAACCTTGTCTCAATTCACTGAAAAAAAATGAGGTCATTCACCAAGAGCTCTCTCTTCTTCCTTCCTCATCTCATATTGCTCAGGCACCTTCCACTATCTCCTCTCTCACTCCTGTTTCCTATAAAGAGGTAGCCCAAGGCAAACTACTCTATATGTAAAAAGTGATCCCATTCCATGCACCTTCTCCAGCACATTGCCCTCTCTATCATCCCCACTCTCACTAATCTCCAATTTCTCCCTATATACTGGCAGCATCTCTCCTGCTTATAAACCTACCTATTCCCCCCACCCCCTTCATCAAAAAACTATTACTTGGTCTGTCCATCCCTGTTGGTTATTATCAGAAAAACTCCTTGAAAAGGACACCTACAGTTGCTGCTTCCTTTTCCTTTCCTCTTCCTCTCTTCTTAAGTCTTTACAAGTCTGGCTTTTGACTTCATCACTCAGCTGAAAATGTTCCCTCCACAGTTACCAGTGATCTCTTAACTGCTAAATCTAATGACCTTTCTCAGTTCTCATTCTTCTTGACCTCTCCGTAGCCTTTGACCCCACTGATTGCCCTTTTTCTCCTTAATATTCTCTTCTCTCTTCTGGTTCTCTGACCTGCCTCACTGCTTCTCCTTGGTTTCCTTTTCTGAATCTTCATACAGGTCCTGCCCACTAACCAAGGGTAGCCCCAAGTCTCTGTCCTTGGTCCTCTTCTATCCTCTTCCAAACACTAGTTCATTGGGTAATTTCATTCGTCAGTTTCCACGTTTCAATGATCATCTCTGTTCCGAGAATTCCCGGACCTATTTAATATCCAGCCCTAACCTCTCTCTCCTGACATCCAGTCCTCTATCTCCAGCTGTCTGGCAGGATCCCTTCAACTCAGCATGTCCAAAACTAAATTCACGATCATTTCCCCCACACCTTCCCCCCCCTCCTTCCTAATGGTCCTGGCTCAGGATCCACTTTTTATCTTCACCTCCTCACTCCCCCCCCACTCCATATTCAGCTTCACCTCCTCAGGCATCCCCAGCACTTGGCCCGGGGCCTGGCACGCAGGAAGCGCTTCACAAACGACCCTGCATCGATGCCCAAGCACAGCCATTACTGCGGCCTGGCCGGCAGGCGGCTGTCACGTGCTCCTTAAACTCCCCTAATACAGGCAGCGCAGCAGGTGGAGTGCCAGGCCTGGCATCAGGAGGACCTGAGCTCTGGGCAAGTCACTGACCCTGTCTGCCTCAGTTTCCTCATCAGTAAAATCAGCTGGAAAAGGAATTGGCAACTCACTGAGTATCTTTGCCAAGAAAACCCCAAAGCGGGTCACGAAGAGTCAGACTCGACAGAAAAACGAGTAAACAACCCGGGACAGAAGGGGAGGGGCACCTTCCGGCAGTTTCGGAGCAAGCTGGGTTGGGAATGTTTCTTACTATTTTTCCTCCGAACCGCCCCCTTTAGAAGCCGGGAAGTTCTTTGGCAAGGGCCGGCTGAGCCGGAAGCGGATCTCTAAATCGCTGGGTGGGTGTTGCGTAGCCGGACTTCCGGGCTGTGCACACGGCCCCAGCGGAAGTGCTACGATTCGCCGCTTCGTGTTCGAGCCTTCGCCTTCTCGCCTAGACTCCGGCTGTGGCGCCCCGGGCGGGTCATGGGCCGGAGCAGGAGCCGTTCCCCTCGGAGGGGTGAGTGAGTTAGAGGGTGGGCCGAAAGTCCGCCCCTCGCTGGGGTCTGTCCCTCCCTCCTTCCTTCAGACTGCGGTGCCTGAGCGGGCTCCTGCGGGGAAGGCCAGCCGCCAGCAGCGGCGGAACCTGGCTCCAGCCCGAGCGGCTGGGCCTGCGCCCCAGGCCTGGTAGCAGGTGGTAGTTGTTTGCTTAAGGGAGGGAGCCGTGGGTTGTCCTAAGCGCGGTCAGTGAGTTGCTTAAGCTTGGCCTCCCGTGCGGGGCGCTGGGCTCAGAGCTGGACAGCCATCCAAGAGGAGGCAAAAGCCTGCCTGCCCTCCAGGACCTCGCAGTCTGCCCCGAGAGTCTACAGGCAGACAACCAGCTGCGTACGGGCGTAGTAGGAAGTAACGGAGAGAAGGCACTGGAACTAAGAAGGGTTGGAAGAGGCGTCCTGTAGAAGGTGGGATTTTATCTGGGACCTGGAGGAAGCCAGGAGGTGAAGATGTAGGGGGAGGCACTGGGCCCAGCCAGAGAAAATGCTAGAGATGGCATGTCTTGTTCAGGGCTTCGCAAATGAACGTTATCCATCCTCAGTGAGGACTTCACGGCCCCAAGCCACCCTTCCTCGTCCTTCACAACATTACCTCATTCCCTCTGACATGCCTTCCTTTCCCTCAGGCCTCTCATACTATCCCATCTGTCTCTTAGCTGAGGACTTTACCTCCCTACTGAGACTGTTCCCTGGGAGCTCCTTCTTTCACTTCTTAAACTTTTCAAGTATGGCTTCTGACCACTTAATTGAAACTGCTTTCTCCAGAGTTACCAATCACCTCTTAATTGCTAAACTGATGGTCTTTTCTCAATCATAATTTTTCTCGATTTATCTTCTGCATTGGACCCTGTTGATCGTCTTCTGGATACTTTCTCCTCTCTGCGTTTCACTGATACTGCTCTTCTCTTCACTTCTAGATTGTTGCAACAATTTCCTAATTGGTCTCTCCAAACCACTCTCACTCTCTTCCATTCTCCACTCAACTGCCAAAGTTTGTTTCAAATATAGATCTCTTGACTCCCAGATCAGAGCTTTTCTTTTTTTTTTAAACAAATGCTTTATTAACTTCTGTTTAACATCATTCATTTCTGCCAGATTTTGAGTTACAATCCTTTTCCCCCCATTATTCCCCTACCCAACCTCCCAGAATAGCAGTGCCACAAGATATCACTTCCTCCAATCTGCTCTCTCCCATACCTTCTCCCGTATCCCCATCGACTTTTCCATTAGAGGAAGGTGATTCTCTGTGTCCCAATGCCTGCACATCTTATCTCCCTATTACAAGCAAAAGAGTATTAATAATAGTATTTATATATATTTGAAACATTTAATGTTAAGACCTCGAATTTCAGATCCATTTCCTTCCTCCCTTGTCACCCATTCCCTCTGGGGAGATAAGTAATTCAGTATATGTTGTACATGTCTAGCTATGCAAACATTATCATAGTAGATATATTGTACAAGGCTGCTTATAATTCCCTCCCACTCATCCCACCCCCCACCTGGTCCATTCCCTACATGATCCTGTCCCTCTTCTATAGTGGGTACTTCTAACCTCCCCTCCCCCAAGGATGCCCCCCCATCAATCATCCCTCCTCTCATCCCCCTTCCCCCTGTTCTGCTGCAGGTTGAGATATCCCATTTAGTATGTATGTCATTCTCTCCCTGAACCAAATTCAATGTGAATGTGGTTTTGCCTTTTTAGCCTTCCTATTCTCCCCATCCCTTGCAACCACTTCCCCTTGCTTCTTCTACATGGGATAGTTTACCCTACCCTGTCTCTCCCCATCTCCTCTTGCCACTTTCCTCTCTCACCTCATAATTTCATCCTTTGAGTATTCTCCCTTCCCAACAAATTCAACCTATGCCCTCTATCCATATATAACTAAGCATATACACACACATTCACATATGTATTCATATGACCACACACCCTTCTTCTATTATTTTCATAGTGAGAAAGATATCATCAGTCACAGTTATTGCTTTTCTATATAGGAATGTAAATAGTTCAACTTTGATAAGTTCCTTTTGATTTCTTTTCCCTGATTACCTTCTCAGGCATCTCTTCCTTCTTGTGTCTGGATGCCAAATTTTCTATTCAATTCTGGTTTTTTCCTCAAGAATGCTTGAAAGTCCTCTATTCCACTGAATGACCATATTTTCCCCTGAAACAAAATACTCAGTTTTGCTGGGTAGGTGACCCTTGGGTTCATTCCCAGTTCTTTTGCCCTCTTGAATATCATATTCCATGCCCTTCGATCCCTCAGTGTAGAAGCTGCCAGGTCCTGGCTATTCTGATTGTGTTTCCACAATATTGAAATTGTTTCTTCCTGGCTGCTTGTAGTATTTTCTCCTTGATCTGGGGATTCTGGAACCTGGCTATAATATTTCTGGGAGTTTTCTTTTTGGGACCTTTTTCAGGAGGTGATCGGTGGATTCTTTCAACCTCTATTTTGCCCTCTGGATCTAAAACATCAGGGCAGTTTTCCTTGAGAATTTCTTGAAGGGTGATTTCTAGGTTCTTTCTTTGATCATGGCTTTCAGGTAGTCCAATAATTTTTAAATTGTCTCTCCTGGATCTATTTTCCAGGTCAGTGGATTTGCCCATGAGATATTTCACATTGCCTTCTAATCTTTCATTTGTTTGGATCTGCTTAACAGCATCTTGATTTCTCATAAAGTCATTAGCTTCCATTTGCTCCAGTCTAACTCTGAAGGAATGAATCTCCTCAGTGAACTTTTGAGATTCTTGTTTCCATCTGGCAAATTCGACTTTTTAAGGCATTCTTCTCCTCATTGCCCTTTTGGGCCTCCTTTGCCATTTGAGTTAGTCTATTTTTTAAGGTGTTGTTTTCCTCAGTCAGGCTGTTAACCCTCATTTCATACTTTTCCTGCATCCTTCTCATTTCTCTTTCCAATTTTTCCTCCACTTCTCTTATTTGATTTTTAAAGTCCTTCTTAAGGTCCTCTATGGCCTGCAACCCGCTCATGTTTTCCCCTGGGGCTTTGGAGCAGGACTTCTGACCTCACAGTCCTTTTCCTGCTCTATGCCCCCAAAATAGGAGTCTAGGGTTGCATTTTTCTGTTTCCTTTGCCTTGGCATGTTGCCACTTAATTGCTTGACTTTTGGGCTTGTTGCCACACTATGGCTTTAAGGCCAGATTGAGGAATTTTCGTCCCGAACGTGTGGGGGGCAACTTCCGTTTCTGGCAAGCTGTAAACCCACCCACGACTTCCACCCTATATCACAATCCAGATCTAGGGAGGTTAGAGCAAGAGTGATTACCCCCCAAGACTGATCGCTGGATCTCCCTACAATTTGCAGGCCGGGAGCCGGAGCTGCCTCTGAAAATTACAAAATGGTGTGTCTCCTCAGTGGCTTCTAGCCCCCAGGGGAGGAAGCTGACGCATTCCCCAAATACGGGTCCCAAAGTCCATAGGACACTAACCTCTTACTTTGTCCTAGGCATGTCTATGTTGGTAATTCTGGAGTCGCCACAGCTGCTGGTGTTCTGGGGTTCCTCCAGCCAGTTGCTGGCCCTGCCACCCTGGGGCTAAAACCTCGGCCCACGTGGACCTGGGCTTGGCTTGGCTCCCTGCGCTCTGCGTGCTGCACGCTGCCAGGTCCCAGACCGCTGCGCTGGTCTTTCCTGCAGGGCTGCTGGGCTGTCCTCAGTGGGAGGTTAGCTTCTCTGTGTCGTTCTTTGGGTGCTGGGGCTCCAGAAGTTGTTCAGAGTCCCCTTTTACATGGTTTGGGCAGAGCTTTTCTTATTACAACATAATCAACAACAAACTTTTCCAGATCAGCATTTGATGATGATAATAATAGTTCATACTTAAATAGTATTTTAATATTTACCAGATCAGTTATTCAGTCTTCAGAGGGTCTGGATTAAAATCGGAGTTTCACACTGTTTGATCTTAGTGAACTTCATGTTTTGTTATCTTTACAGTGATTCAAGTGTGCCTTGAAGAGGTATCATGGTCCTAACATAGGTAGTGCAAGTTTTGGCTTTATTTCTCTTTACAGAAGAGAGGAGGCCAGAGAGAGGGAACTGTTTTGCCCATTGTCACATAGCTACTAAGTGTCAGAGGAGAAACTGGAACCCAGCAAGGCCAGTACTCTTTCTTCTTCACCATTAGAAGGCTCCTACACTGTAAGAGATACAATGGGAGGGCCATATATTCAGTGATCATTCCACCTCCACAGCTGAATTCAATAAACATTTATTAAGCACCTAGTCTGTTCAGGGTACTGCTAGATTGAAGATACAAAGGCTAAGTTCCTACCTTCAAAGAACTTTTATTCTAGTAGGGGCATCTTTCAAAAGGAAAAACATAATGATAATGGGCAACATTAGGAAAGGCCTCTTGTAGGAGATGACACCTGAGCTGTGTCTTGCAGGAAAATAGAGATTCTTTGAGGCATATAAGAGAGAGTGTTGCTGATATGAGGGACCAGCCGAAGACTAGTTTGACTAGAATAGAGATTGTGGGAAGGGAAATAATTTTAAAATAAATGGGAAAAGTAGTTGGGAACCAGATTTAGAGGACTTTAAGTGCCAGGCTGAAAGTTGACATTTTATCCTAGGGAGCCACTGAAGATTTTTGAGTAACTGAGTGACATGATTCCATCTGTGATTTTGGAATATGAAATTGGCAGCTTTGTGATGAATGGTGTGGAGGAGGCAGTGACTACAGGTAGAAAGAAGAATTAAAAGTGCAAGTGAGAAGTGATGAGGACCTGAACTATAGGATAAAAGTTTGACTGGAGAAAAGAGGACCATTTAGATAAATGATCCCAGAATAATTTTGATGATTGATGCACCAGTTCAGACATATCCTTTTGCTTGGAATTTTTCAGTATCTCCCCTCTTCCTTCCCCCCTCCGCCCCATTGCCTTCCATGTGAAGTTCAAATGCTTTATCCTGGCATTAAAGACTGTTGAGGACCTGACACAATCCTATCTTTCCAGCTATATTTCATACTGCTGCTCTATACCTAATCTGTCCTCCAGAAAAACTTGACTTCATTTCCCTGCCCCAATGCATTCCTCATTTTCTGCCTCCTTATCTTATTTATCCTATTTCCTATTAGTACTTATAATAGTAGACATTTATGTAATACTTTGATTCTCAAAACATCCTTGCAAAGTAGATATTATTTTCATTTTCATAGATAAAGAATCTGAGACCAAGAGAAGTTAAGTGATTTGCTTAAAGCCAAACAGTAGAATGTATTTGAGGCAAGATTTGAACCCAGGTCTTCCTGATTCCAAGTCCCAGGTCAAACTCCTAATTTTCCTTTTAAACCTGATTGAGATGCTTCCTCTTCCATAAAGCCTTTCTGACTTCTTTGAGCCTCACATAGATATAAATGTCACTTCATTTATCTCAAAACACGGTGTATCATAATATTTTTCCTGTCTTCTCTTTACTAGATCAAAACCTCCATATGGGCAACTGTATTTAACCTAAACTTTGTTTCATCTTGAATGCCTAGCACAGTGTTCTGTATACAGTAAGTGCTTCTGTACACAATAAGTGCTTAATTCATTGTTTATTATGTTGAATAAGACTTGATCTCTGCCCTTCCAGATTCTTGGAGTTTACTTAGATTACAAGTCCCATAAATAAAAAGCAAATTAATAATAAGAGACAGTCTCTGCTTAATACCAAATGAGTGATAGATAAGTGCTCTAGATGTTCAGAGGAGAAAGATCATGGAAAACTATGGGAATGGACTTTAAAAGGATGGTAAAATTTTCAGGGGGAAGGAAAAAGCATTCAGTGCTAGCCCTTGATGCTTTGTCATAGTTTGAAGGTAATCAAGTCCTGACTTGGGGAAGGAGTGGCCAAAACTTCCTATCCTCTAAACCATGATTTTGGAATTAAACAGAAAGGAAGAATTCAACCTAATTCAATGAGCATTTACTACATGCCTATTATGAGACATTGTGCTAGGATTGAAGATACAAAGACAAAAATGAAACAGTCACTGCTTTCAAGGTGCTTATATTCTACTACTAAGGGCAGGAAGTACATAGATAAGCAAATGCAAAGGGTTTTTTTTTTGCGGGTGGGGGGTGGGGGTGGCGGTGCAGTGCTCAGCGGAGAACAGACATGGAAACCACTTATGACCTGGGAGATCAGGAAAGGTCTTGTATTTGAAGTTGTACTTAAACAGAGCCCTGAAAGGAGCTTGGGCTTCAAAGAGGTGGAAAGGAGGAGAGAGAAGATTACATTCATGAAGGCAAGCTGTGCAAAAACACTGAGGAAAGAAGTATAATGTCATACATTGATAGGAACAAGGAGAATGATGGGACTGGAATTTGGAATACATGAGAGGGAGTATCATGAAATTAGTCTTCAAAGTTAGGTTTGAAGCAGATTGTGAGAGAATTTAAATGCCAAACAGAGGACTTGGTATTATATTGTAGGAGGAATGGGGAGTCACTGAAGTTTCTTGAGTATGAGAATGACATAATCAAACCAGTGCTTTAGTAACTGTGAATTGGAAAATAGAGAGACTGAACATAGAGGAATCAATTAGGAAATTATTGTAGTCCAGGCAAGGAAGAGGTGACAAGGACTTGAACTAGGGTTGTTACTTAAGGGTAGATAGAAGGGAATGTATGCAAAAGATGTTGTAAAGAAAGAATTTTTAAGATTTGGCAACTGTTTGGATATGGGTGGTAAGGGAGATGAAAGATCATAGAGCTAGTGCTGGAAGAGACTTTAGAGGTCATAGAGTCCAGCTCCCTCATTTTACAAATGAAACTGAGGCTCAGAGAGGTTAGGTGACACCTGAGGATCATATAGCTGCTAAGTATAAGGATTCAGGCCCAGGGCTTCCAGACTTCAAGTCCAGCATGCTAGCCAATAGCAACACTGCTTCTCCAGAATGACTCTAGGTTGTGATCTTGGTTAGAAGGATGGTGGTACCCTTGTAGCAGCAAACACCCCAGTATCCCCAGGGTGACTGCCAACACAGGTTCTTAGATCTGCTTTTCAAAAGGAAAGCAACTCAAAATGAGTTAACAAGCTTACTTTAATCAAACAAACATATATTACCTAGTTCAGGGAAAAAGGTCAGCACCCCAAACTTCAGAGTTACAGAACTTACAGATCAAACAGACAGGCTTCCAAACTGTCCAACCAGTATATCAATACCAAATCACAGTTACCAGAGAGGGAAGCATCAACATTTGGGTTTTCAAAGCCGGGGGGTTCTCAACAAGTGCTTCCCAGAGTCTCATCTGGTCAAATCACACAACACTTCTCAAAGTGAGCCCCAAAGCAAGACCTCAAATCAGGGATTATATAGTCTTCTCCTGGCTCAGAGAATGTAACCACCCTCTTGACCCACTGCCCAATCACACAGCATCAAGGTGTGGTCATTCCTGAAAACCAAGCCTCCTACCACAGGCTCCATGTGACCACATTCAGCCTATTAGGGGGCAGAGTATATTTTCAAATTAAAGAAGGTTCTCAGAGTCTCTTAAGTCAATCAAAGTCTCTTAAGCCAATCAAAGCGCCTAGGGGCTGGGAAGATCTTCAAATCTGCATTTCCATTACAACCCTGAACTTGGGAAGTTAAGAGGATGGGTGGGTGGGAGGATAATGAATTCTCTGTTGGATGAGGCATCTCAGTACAGATGTCCAGAGGCAATTGGAGATGCTCAAGAGAAAGATGAGGATAGGTTATGTAAATTTAAAGTCATCTGCATAAAGATAATAATTGGGGAACCTTATTAAATTTGCAAAAGAGAGAAATAGAAAAGGGGGTGGGATTGGGGGTGTCAGAACAGAGTCCTGGGCTATGCTCATACATGCAGGATGGACATAGATGGTGATCCTAGAAGAGACTGAGAATTGACTAGACAAGAGGGAAACTAAGAAATCATTGTAAAGAAAACCTAAACCCTTTGACCCAGTGATACCACTACTAGGACTATATTCAAAGAGATCAAGGAAAGAGAAAAAAGTTCTGTATAGAAGTTATGTATACATAACATGGATATATTGTACATATATGATACATAATATAACCAATATATGTTATATAAGTATATTCTATACATTATATAAATATACACACATATATACTATTATTGCTGCTTTTTTTTTGTGGTGGCTCAAAACTAAGAGAATGTCCATCAATTGTATACAAATATAATGGAGTTCTATTATTCTTTTTTTTTTTTTAAGCAATTGGGGTTAAGTAACTTGCTCAAGGTTACACGGCTAGTCATTATTTGTGTGTGGGTGCTCATTTTCTGAGGCCGGATTCGATCTCGGGTCATCCCAACTCCGAGGCCGGCGCTCTTACTCACTGCGCCACCTAGCCGCCCCTTTTAGGGCAATTGGGGTTAAGTAACTTGCCCAAGGTCACATGGCTAGGTTTTTGTTTGTGTGGGTTAAGTGTCTGAGGCCAGATCCGAGTTCTATTATTCTATAAGAGAAATATGAGAAGACTTATGTGAATTGGTGTAGGGTGAAGTGAGCAAAACAAGAACTATAACAACTATACTATAGCAGCAACATTGTAAAAACAACCAATTTTGAAAGAGTTAAGAAATCAGATCATCAAAACAATGACCTACTATGATTCCAGAAGACCAGTGGTGGAGAATGCTACCCAACTGCAGACTGCAGGATGAAATACATTTTTGGACATAGCCAAATGGAATATGTTTGGCTTTACTGTGCACATTTGTTACAAGCATTTTATTTTTTCTTATTTGGGTAGAGGGGAGATGGAGAAAAATAAATTATTGTTAATTGACCAAAAAGAAAAAGAACACTTAGGCAGCAAAAGGTATTCAAGAGTATTAAGTGTTCAACAGTGTCAGACACCTTCAGAGAGGCTGGTAGACAAATAAGCATTTATTAAATGTGCAATATGTACTAGGCATTGTAGATAGAATAAAACCATCCCTGTTCCAAAAGGGCTTATTACACAGTACCAGCAAAAAGGATTAGGGCTGAGAAAAGGAGTTGAATTTAGCAGTTAAGAGCATTGATAACTTCAAAGAAAGCAGTTTCAGATAGTACAGTGGGAAAAAAGCTAGAGACAGAGTAGAGGTGAAGAAATGGAAGCAGCGAGTTTAGGTGTCTTTTTTTAAGGAGTTTTACTATAAAAGAAAGAGGGATAATGGGATGATAGCTTGAAGGGATGACAGATAAAGTGAGAATTTTTTCCAAATAAATTTTTATTGATATCTATAGTTCTTAGATCACCACGTTTCCCAATGTACACTTCACTTTAGCTCCTCCCTCACCTTCCCAAAGAGCAATCCCTTATAACAAAAGTGTGAAAAAAAATACTGTATGGCAAAACTAACACATTGGAAAAGTCTGACATTATATGCTGTGTTCATACCTGTAGTCTTCTATCTCTGCAAAGAAGCAAAGGGAGGTGACTTACTACATTCTTGGCCATTATAATTTTGCCCAGTTCAGTTCTTATGTTGTTGTTTTTGTTTACGTTGTTACCATCATTTTGTATATTTTCTTGGTTCTGCAGAGTGATTTTTTTTTCTAAGGACGTAAGAAATCTGGGCATGTGTATAGGTGGCAGGGAAAGTCACTACATAAAGTGAAATACGATTAGGTTAGAGAGAGAATGTGAATGAAATGGAAAATTCTTGAAGGGAAATGGTGTTTTGAGTGATGACGGAAGATGGTATGGGATAAAGGGTACAACAGAAGACATGAGGTCTTCTGGGGAAGAGAGAGTAGTGTGTGCCCCTGGAAAAAAATGGTTTGAAATAGATGCGAAAGAGGGTGATAAGTCAATCCAAGTTGAGTAAAGAATTGTAGCCTAGTAGCAAAGTCCCAACTAAGGTTACATAATATAAATTTGTAGTGGACCTGAATAGCAATGTTTTCCAACAAGATAGGATTGGAGAACGTTTGATGGTAGGGGACAAAACCGTCTCATATTTGGAAAGGATGGGTCAGGGTATAGCAAGGGATTTAAGGAAAGAAGACTAAAGTTGAGCAAGTTAAAGTCAAGCTTTTGAAGACAGGAAGGTGGTTTCAGAGCAGGTATAAAATTGTAAAAACTGGAAGGGATATAGTGACCAGATCAGGAAGAAAATAAATAGGTTTAGGAAGAATAAAAATGAGATATGGGGAGAAATAAATGGAAGGACAGGAGGGTATGAACTTGAAAATAATTTCATAGTTCTGGATCAAGAAGGTCAGAGTTATGGGTGAGAATGAAATCAAGAGTATGACCACTCCTCTGCGTGGCAGAGGTGGCAGTATGAAGATACAGAATATGGTAATAATTGGGATGACTTGGGAGGTCCCAATGTTAGCGGGGCAGCAATGTGAACTACTCAACTATGAAGGCAGAGGTTAGAGACTGATTATGGGAGCCAGGTGCCGAACTCCTTGGAAAAGGAAGAATGATGTAGGAACTAGTAGAGAACACCAACCATAATATGGATGGAGTCCTAGAAAAGTATGAGATAAACTTTAAAGAAATGTAAGTTGCTGAGTGATGGCAGCAAAAGGAGGGTCTTTGTAACTGGCAATAAGAAGCAAGGAATATCCTTACTCTCCTTGGCACAGTGTGTAGGGAAGAGTAAGAAACAATGATAGGTTACTGATAGGATGGCTGGGAAGAGATAGTGTCTTTTTGTTTGCAACTAGTCAGGAATATCATGTCCAGAAGACAGTCATGGTTGTTATCTGAAGGAGGTGGCATGATCTAATGGAAAGAATCTGGAATTGGTAGTCAAAAAATCCGGGCTGTGTAGAATTTTGCCACTAAATATCCATGTGTGACTTTGTAGAAATCACGGTTAGGACTCTTAATAAAATGAGGGTTTAGGATTAGATGGTCTCAAAAGGCCTTTTTATTTCTTATTTTCTATTCCTTTGTTTTAGAACGTAGGCGATCCCGTTCTACATCCAGAGAAAGAGAGAGAAGGCGCCGAGAACGGTCCCGATCCCGAGAGAGAGATAGGAGGAGGAGTCGTTCTCGCTCTCCACATAGGAGGAGGTCCAGGTAAGGAACCAAAGGGGCATTGAAAAACTAAATTGACTGCTTTCTGTAGTTTTGTCCTTCATGATAAGTTTTGGAGTTTTTGAGATCTAACTATGGCAGTAAGACTTATTCTCACCTTATTTTGGTATACATTCAAAATGTGAGCTCCTAAAAAAGTAACATGCACTCTACCCTTAGTGATGTTAATTACTACAATGAATAAACAATTCTTTTTTTTGTTTGTTTTTAACCAATCCTATTCATACTGGTGTCATGCTTTCATTTACTAACCATGCTTTTCTTCCTCAAATCTCTTATAGCACTTTGTGCTTTCTTTATACATTTATGTACAGCTAGATCCCAATTAGTATGAAAAATGAATCCTATGAAGTGGTTGTATGTATTTGAATTCACACTCATTGAAATTGTAATTGTATAAAATGTTCATTGGTTCCAGCCTAATAGAAATATGCAGTGTGAATTGGGATAATGTGACCACTTCATGTGATTCATTATTTGTGCTGATTAGGACCTAGTTGTAACATTTTGTATTCTAGTTATCTGCATTTTTTGTTGTTGTTATATTTTTCTACTAGACAATGGCTTCCTTTTTAATTTTAAATGGATCTGTGATTTCATCAGTTCAGGAGTTCACTGTAGTGATGCAAATCAAAAACCAATCATGCCTGTCCATTTTGGGGAACTCTCATCTCCCCATAAAATCACTAGTGGGGGTCCACCCATTTAAAAAAAAAGACTTTTAAAAAATTTTTTATTTTCATGAAGCTCCTCTGACATTCTCCCCATTTCTAGGTCCCATTGAGAATATAAGATAAACAAAACCTACATTACAAATACGGATAGTCAAGCAAAACAAATTACTTCATTGACCATGTCCAAAAAATATGTGTCAGTCTGCACTCTGAGTTCACCTCTCTTATCAGGGTGTGGGAGCATGTTTCCTTATAAATCTTTTGGAATTGTGATTAGGCATTGTATTGATAGAGATCCTGAGTTTTCAAAATTATTCGTCTTTATGTTATTGTTGTTATTATAGAAAGTATTATATTCACTTCACTGCATCAATTCATGCTACATGGGTAGTAGTATAATACTTATTGTCTCTTGTAATTGGCCCATCTTCTCTTCCTTTCATATAATTCCATGATGACATCTTTTTTCTTTTTTGGAGCTCCTGTTTGGTTATATGTTGAAATCTGCACATACCTACTTTTTCATTGGCCTCTTCATGATAACTCTTTTTTAATTCTTTGGAAGCACTCGTATTCCATATTTCTTTTTTGCTTTTTGGAGGGCAATTGGGGTTAAGTAACTTGCCCAAGGTCACATGGCTAGGTTTTTGTTTCTGTGTGTTAAGTGTCTGAGGCCAGATCTGAACTCAGGTCCTTCTGATTCCAGGGCCGGCCCTCTACTCACTGCACCACCGTATTCCATGTTTCACTGCTATAAAGAAACATCAACAATTAGTATAAAAAAGATGAGCCGTTGTTTTTCATGTGAAGTTCAGGATCTATAAAAGAACTTTTTGGTTTCCTAAAAATCAGCCCACTCTCTTGACATTCAATTTTGGGCCCAGGCTGTCTATCTACCATTTGTTCCAGATAGAAATACTGATGGACAAGCTCTAAAAGTCTCCTGTTACTAAACTTTTTATCCCCTCAGCACCTATCCCTTTATTGATACACACTAGGTGTGAAGTGAAGCTAATAGCAATGAGAAGTAATAGTACATTTATCTAATTTGTGGAAACATTCACAGGACCAGACAAAGCCTATATCCTTTGATTAGGAAGTGAGGCAACTATTTTTATTTTCCTACAGCTTTCCTTTTTTAGGCATTTAGTCCCTAGACTTATGTTGATTTTATTACTGCAACATACTTTTGTTTCTAAAGTTTATACTTATCTGATACTAGATCCCCAAGAAGACACCGATCTTCCTCTCCTTCCCCTTCCCGGCTAAAAGAAAGAAGGGATGATGAGAAGAAAGAAACTAAAGAAACAAAAAGCAAAGAACGTCAAATTACTGGTAATGTTACAGAAACCTAATGTACAAATAACCTTATTTAGATAAATCTAGTTAGATGGTAAAAGTGTTTTTTGAAAACAATCTTTGAACATTTTTTTTTTTGGCCTGTTTTTTTTGGAGGGCAATTGGGGTTAAGTAGCTTGCTCAAGGTTACACTGCTAGTTTTTTTGTATTAAGTGTCTGAGGTCAGATTCGAACTCAGGTCCTCCTGACTCCAGGGCCAGCACTTTACTCACTGCGCCATCTAGCCACCCCAATCTTTGAACATTTTAATCTTAATTTGTGCTTGTTGCTTTTTAAAAATTCTTCAAATTACATTTCAGTTCTCGTAAAGTTGCATAACAATTTCAAGTGACCCTTATTTGAAGGCTTCCTGGGGCTGTTTTAGATGTTTTATAAGGGTTCCTTATATGATTCTGTGAATTTTAACTGCCATCACTTCATGGCCTAAAAATATCAGAATTTTAGAAAGAGAAATAAAGGAATTTTCTTTCAAGGAAGTGCTGTTAAAAGAAGATTCCTTTTGCATTGAGTTATTCTAAAACCCAGTATTAAAGTGTGGGGCAAGGCCTTTCCATCCCTCTGATCCAAGAAAATGAATATGGTACATGTTTCCTGGTTCCTGATTTATAGTCACAGACATAGGATGTTAAGTTAGAACCTTAGAGATTATCAATCTATCCTTTTTATCCCATGCAGGAATCCCCTATGTAGTATCCCAGACAACTTCTGCTTAAATACTTTTGGGGATGGAGAGCTCAGTATTTAACAAGGGATCCTTATAATTGTTGGACAGTTCTGATTATTAGGTGTTCCATTATTTGGAGCTTAAATTTACCCCCCAGTAACTTCCACTGCTTCTGGTTTTGCCTTCAAGCTATAAGAAATGATTTTTAATTTCTCTTTATGTGAAATATTTCAGGTGTGAATATTTCAAATATTCAAATATTTCAAGACTTGTGGGGATCTTAAATGGAGAAAAATTTGGAGTTTTTTTAAATTTTGGTGCTGGGCTTTGCTATGAAGTGATAGAATGAACATCAGTCTGTTGATTAGTAATATTACATTGTAACTAATTAAATATTCTATTTACCTACCCTAAAGAAAGAAGTTTAAAAATCATTTGTTTATTTTTGTAGAAGAAGACTTGGAAGGCAAAACAGAAGAAGAAATTGAAATGATGAAATTAATGGGATTTGCTTCCTTTGACACCACAAAAGTAAGGAAAACTCAGCAGTCCAACCTGAATTTAACTAGAGAAGTTGTGCCATTTTTGCATGTTCTTTTAATGCCATATAAAGTGTAAGAAGCTCATTTTTTTTTTGTAACTAAATTTAGGAAAGGAAAAGGAATGAGAGCTGTTTCACTCCATTATTTAGATTGTGTGGGTGTATGTGTATGTCTTTGTATGTATGCACACGTACATATAAAGTATATAGATATATGGAATAATACCTGACATTAATATAGGTGCTGACAAAAGCCTCGTGAAGTATTCACGGCAAAGATTGTTGCCTCTGACTTAAAAATGAGAAAACTAAGGTACAAATTAAGTGACCATCAGGATCACACAGCTAGTGAGTATAAAAAGGCAGGATTTAAATCCAGGTCTCCCCAGAGAGATGCTCTTTGCACTGTGCTACATAATAATCATATGCAAACATTTACAGTCTACTTTCCAAATAAATTTCAAAATATTTATGGTTTATCTTGCAGTAAAAAATTCTGATTTCATTTTTGAGAAGCATTATCTAAAACAATGTATTTTGTGACTAAATTTGAGAATAAGAATATGACACATTGGCCAACAATAACAATCTAAATTATCTTGCCTTATTTTTCTTGGTGACCAACAGCTTTTGTGGTTATTTCATCATTTTCAGTTGTGATCAAATCTTTGACCCTGTTTGGGGTTTTCTTAACAAAGATACTTTACTACAGTGGTTTGTTATTTCCTTCTCTAGCTTATTTTACAGATGAGAAAACTGAGTCAAATATGGTTAAGTGATTTGCCCAGGGTCACACAGCTACTAAGTGTCTGAGGCTTCGATTTGAACTCAGGAAGATGACTATTCCTACTCCAGGCCTAGCACTTTATATGCTGTACCACCATAACAATAGAACTTAAATGGGCTTAACAGTGATCCACTATTGGTAGAACTGTGAATTGTCCAACCGTCTTGGAAAGTCATTTTGAATTGTACCTAACAATGATAAAATGTCCATACTTTTTGATCTAGAGATTTCACTGCTAGGCTGACATATACCCTAAGGACATCAAAAACAGAAGAGTCTCATGTTTGCCAAAATATTGACAGCAGCACTCTCAAACTGGGTATCTTTTTCAGTATACAATAACTTTGGTATGAAATTTTCAAAGCTGTCTTGCTTGTTTGTGATCCTTTCTAGTCTTCCTTCTGTTCTTTCTGTTTGCTTCAGATATTTATGGTCAATTTGTTTCAGCAAAAAATCTACTTCCAGTGTCGTAGGAATAGTTAGCTGTTCTCCTTGCCAGAGCTAACCCCTCTACCAGTGGTCTTCATTCTGTCAATTCTAGTTCCTTTGACTTTGCTCTTCAATCTGCATCATAGAATTTTAGAGTTGGAAAAGACCTCAGGGCCCATCAAATCCACCCCATCTCTAAAAGGAACCCCTGTTCTAACACACCTGACAAATAGTCATCTAGCCCTTCCTCTGAAGTCTTTGAGAACTTCTTTCCCAAACTCAAGTGTGCATATCAGACTACAACTTCACTCTCTTCTGTCCAAAAGGGGGTGGTTGGCAGCTAGGTGGCACAGTGGATTGAACACTAGTCTTGAAATCAGGAAGACCTGAGTTCAAATTTGGTCTCAAACTCTTACTAGCTAGATGACCCTAGGCTTACTTAAGCTCTGTCTGCCTAGTTTCCTCAACTGTAAAAGAAGGCTAATAGCATCTACCTCATGGTTATTGTAAGGATCAAATAGGCACTTAATTTAATGCTTGGCATTTGATAAATTCTTATTCCCTTCCCCTTAGCGTTTATGACATCTCTACTTTAGCCAGCAAGTTCCTCCCTGATAGTGAGAAACACTTTCAGAATAGAATTTTTTCCCCTAAACTAAATTTTCTTTTTTATTGTGAACTTAATCAACAAACACAAACATTTTATTATGTAAAAAAAGAACAAAAAAGTGGCATTTACAAGAAACTACAGATTTTTCTTATGTACAATTTCTTTTTTAATAAGCATGTAGATATGTATAGGTAGATGCATAATTTAACATACTTTAAAGTACCCAAAATGCACATAGACACTTCTTGACTTGCCTTAATGATAAGTTTCATCCTTCAAAGGGTGGAGGAACGAACAAGGAGCATCAAGAAAAAAACTTTTTAATGCACAGAATGAAAGTGCAGAAGAGGACAAAGTTCCCCATCACTGCTGTGCTTCCTTCTTTGTAGCTACTCTTTATGATATCCAGCTTGTTAGATCTAAGCTTTTTTCTCCCTCTCCTGGGCCCTTTTTATAGGAAAGCCCTTTTAATTAGATTTGTACAGCACCAGGCAAAAGCTATATTCTTACCAGTCTTTGTGAGATATACTCTATCTGTCACCATCATTCCTGTATTTTAAGCTGTGGTCCACAAACCCAAATCCCATTCTTAGACATCGTCTTTTTAGCCAGTTCACTTCCCAAATTTTCTCTCATGTCCTTTGCCTTTGTGGACAAAGGATGCCAAACAAAACAGTTTTTGCCCTTGCTAACCCTTGGCCTATCCTTCTGTTGGTTTCTCTTTCACTGCCAACTTTCTAAGAAGAGTAACTTAAATTCATTGCCCCCTCAGTGATTCCATCCCCATCAACCTACTGAAACGACTCTCTAAGGTATGTATTGCCAAATTAATACGCTTTCTTTCTGTTTTTTCCTCTTGACATATCTGGAGTATTTGACATTATTCATCATCCCCTTTCTTCTGGATACCCTTTTCTTCTTCCTGGACTTGTATGACTCATGATTCATTGCCTGACATTTCTAACTATTCTTTCTTTGTCTCTTTTGTCTGACTCTTCATTCTTATACTGCTTTTTTAACATGAATCCCCCAGAGGTTCACTCACACCCCCCGCACCCACACACCTTAGCCCTCTTTTTAATCATCTTTGTGATATCAGTGTAGATATTGTAAATGTGGGACTTCACAGGAAGACCTGACTTCAAATCCTACCTCTTTCACTTGTCAAGGACAAGCTGTGTTACCTCTCTAAGACTCCATTTTCTTATCTGTTAGATGTAGTTAATTATATATCTTAGAATTGGAAGGATCAGATGAGATAATGCATGTAAAGCATCTTGTGAAATTTTAAAGCATATTGTAAAGATATATAAGGCATTTAAGAAGTGCTTGCTGTGTTACCACAAATTTAAATAAGACAGGCCCTACCCTCAGGAAGCTTGCCTTCTAATTGAGGAAAACAACACATAAAAGGAACCTGAAAAGGGGGTTTGGATGTGAGAAGTAGCTTGTGGAAAAGTAGAGAAATCCAGAGGGTGAGTCAAGCTGAGAGTGAAATGAACGTTGATGGACCGCTTCATGAAATAGTGATCTGGGCTAGGACCTTGCCAATTGGGAAAGCAAGCCTCCGGGCATAGATTTCTCCTGGGTGGGAAGGCCCCACTGCTGCTGTTACTATCTTATCTATTTATAACTTTAATTATCCTACAGATAATTGAAGTATCCCCGGAGTTGCCTCAGAAGTTTATATGCAACCCCTAACTTTCACTAAAGGTTCTATGCTATAGTCCAACATTCTGCTAAAATCTCTACTTTGATGTTCTCCTTAGCCTGACATTGAAGGCCATCCATATGAAGGCTCCAATTTATCTTTCTAGCCTTATACCATTTTGCTTCTATACTTTTATTTCAGCCACGCTGTCCACTTCTCCTGTTTTCTACATTTGTTCAGCTGTCCCTCATGCTAGAAATACTCCTCCTCTCGCCTTCTTTCTTTACCTGTTGAAGTCCTTTTCTTCACTGACTAGGTGCCATATCCTACATGAGGGCTTCCCTCATTTTTTTTACAACCCTTCCTCATCACCATTTATAGTGATATCTCACAGTTTTTCTTGGGTGCTTTGTGTTGACCTCAGTTTTTCACTTGCTACATTTTCCGTTTTATCCTTATTACTTATGTACATATCATATCCTATTACATGGTAAATTCCTTGACAGGAAGGAATTCATGTCAATTATTTTTATAATCTCAGTGTCAACCTACAGGTACTTACTGAATGGGAAAATTTGTATTTCTCATACTTTGAGGATGAAAACTCTAATCCTACCTACCAAAATGTCTTTAAATTATCTTTTTTGCATATGCTTTTGAAAGAAAAAGGAATTTGGAATCCATATAGCTTTGCATTTGAGGAATATTTAGACTTTTTTTGTTAGACTGATGATTTCTACCAAATAGATTCTTTAAAATGGGTTTAGGAAGAAGGATTATTAATTTGTTGTAGAACAAAATATTCAAAAATCAAATTGTATTTCCAATCAGAAATTAATCAGTTCTAATACACCAGAATATACTCTTGTTTTTACAGTAGTTTTCTTTTTTTTTACTTTATAATCGGAATCTTGTGCCCACATTGTTTAATTTGGGCTCTGCCAAATCCCATGATCAACTGTGAAGAGGCCCTTTCTTCCCCTTTATTATTTCGAGGTGCTTATTTTTAAGTGAACTTGGTGCTGAATATAAGGAATGCTAGATAACTAACTTACATTTATATTACTATGAAATACTATATTTGTCACAGTAACATTCATCCTCACCACCAGCACAGCACTTTCTCAGCATTGTAATTAGTTCTCACAACATCCCTCTGAATATTTAGGTCACTTAAGTTCAACAAACTTTTTAGGTGCGTACACTTTACAAGGCACTGTTAGGGATATAGAGATGGAAGAGTAATACAGTTCTTATATGCAGGAAGCTTTACAGCCTTCTTGGGGCTACAACTTGTACACACCTAAGTAAATTTCACTTCAAGAAATAAAGGGCATTTTCCTGTGCTTTTGCTAAGACATGGTCTCTGCACTTAAAGAGCTTGTTGGCTTTTGGGGGATAAGATACAAACACAGGCTAGACTAGAGTATTGTTATGTACTCTAAGTGTATTACGTGACATAACATAGGACAGTTGTGTTTGTATGATGAAGCACATCTGCCGTTGTAACAGGGGTGCTATCATGAGTTAAATAAAAATTGAAGATTAATTGGATTATCAACTGCCAGCATACTTACAGCTGATACTATATGTGTACAGTCCTGAGAATCAGTAATGATGAAGCTGTATAAATGGTAGCTATTATTATAGCTTGTCATTATGAACATTATGCTGGTGCAGAGCATGTTTTTATATAAAGAAATAATGGATAAAGATTCAAAGAGCTTTATTTTTAGAAGTATTGGGTTCGTCCTAAATTTGGTGTCAGATATGAGATAATGATGTTGGTTTGTTATTCCTTTTCTTTTATAAATGGGTCTCACAGTGGTGAGATCAAGTCTTGATTTAATTCAATTGCTGATGCTTTACATATAGTACTTTGTATAACTTCTATTATAATACAGAGAATAATACTCTTCCTACATGTGCCATATTCATTTAGGTATTTGGCACAGTAGATAATAGGGACCCATATAAAGTCCTTCTAACTGTGTTTTATATGTTAAAACCGTACTTTTCTTTCCCAGAATTAATGTGTCTTATAGTTTCTGGTGCACAGTATATTAAGTTAACTGAATTGTGAGTGTTTGGGACATGTCATTGTGGTGAGTTTTTTTTTTCCTTTTCTGTTCTGGAAGAGACTAATACTGTTTAGGCATATGTGTTGATGGATAATTTCCTCTCCAAGTTTGAGGAAATATAGGCTAATAGGGCTCATGATAATAGTCAACCCAAGGAGAAGGGAAGGGAGTTATAATGACCTCTGGTTTTAGACATGTTAAGTTTGAGATCTCTCCAGGACATCAATTTGAAATAACTGATGAGCATTTGGTTAAGTGTCTGAAGCTCAGGGGAACAGACTGGGGTCAAATATATGAACTTGGAAGTTATCCTCATGTAAATGGTAATTAAACTCATGAGACTGATGAAGTTACTGAAAGAGAGAAGAGGACCCAAGTCCAGAGCTTTGGGGAAGTTAAGGAAGTAATGTAGATGTTAGGAAGTTAGAGAGGAATATGGATGATGAGACAGCAAAAGATACAGAGAAGAAACATCATATGGGTCAGAAGAGAATCAAAAGGGTATGGTGTCAAGAAATTGGGAAAGAAAGGAACTATATAGGAGAAGAGGGTCATTAACAATGTCATACTCAAGTAGGATAAAAGCAAAAGCTATTTCATTTAATGATTAAGAGACCATTTTAAACTTAGGATAGAATAGTTTCAATTGAGTAAAGAGCTCAGAAGCTAGATTGCCGAAGTTTAGGAAGGGATTGAGAAGAAAATAAGTTGGTTTAGTTTTTTCCTAGGACTTTTGACTTAGAAAAGAGGGAAAGATCTAAGATGGTAGCTTGAGGGGATAGTAGAGTCTAGTTAAGGATAGGGAGAACTTGGGTTTGTTTTTAAGTATCAGAGAAAGAACAAGAAGATAGGGAGAGGTTGAATAATGGAGGGGAGTGGTGGTTGAAGTTGCAGTCTTCTGGAGAAGTACGGAAAGGATAGGCTCAAATACAAAAAGATGTTGGTCTCAGTAAAGAGATGTTCCACCTCATTGTGAGAAACTGGGGGAAAATAGAGTGACAGATGATATCAAGGTGTTTTGAAATGGGAACAAGAGAAGAGAGAATTCCCATCGTTTGACTTCACCTTTCTCAGTAAATTGAAAGTTAGGGTTTTCAGCTGAGAGGTGGGCAGGAGGATGTATGGGACGCTTGAAGAGAGAAGGGAACAGTCATATTGTCATAATGCTTCCTTAAATGAATTAATTCGTGGAGAGTGAGATTAGAGGCAATCAAGTAGAGAGGAATAAAAGCATTGTCTTACTGAAATGAGGGCCCAGTTGAAGTTGTATAGCATGGATTTATATTGTTGCCAGTCAGCATTCTTGGGTGGCTTCCTCTAGTTATATTCAGTAGTATAAACAAGAATAAAGGAGGCAAGTGGTGAGAATAATCCATTGCTGAGGTTTGTTAGCATGGTATTGAATTGTTTAACAATAGAGTAGAGATTGGGAAGAGTGAAATGTAAAGACAGAGCAGGGATATGAATGGCCCAAGAAAGTAGTGAGGAGTAGAAGGATTGAAGGTCGTAAAGAGGACGAAGAAGAGGTTTAAGAAGAGTGAAGCATAAGAAATGATGGAATGATGGGAACTTGTGGTCAGAGAAATAACAGGTTTTTTAGGTAATGGTGGAATCTAGTATATGACCATCTCACTCTGCCAGAGGTAGAATGAAGGAGTAGATATGAGATTGAAGTAGATTGATGAATTGACAGATAGGAGTTGGAGAGGAAAGGAGGACAGTGAGTAGACTCCTTGAGAAAGGATAGAGAATACCCTGGAAGGCTGCAAACAATCATCATCTTAATCCTCAAAGGTGAGAAATTTTGATACTTTGAACTTCAAAAGAAGAGGTGTTGCAAAGGCATGGTGACAAAGGGAGAGTCTGGAGCGCATTCTGGGTAGAGGCGACAGACTAAAAAGGGACAGAGATGGGAGAGGGAGTGTATATAAGATTGAAGATAAAGTTCTGAAAAATAGGGACTGTTTAATTTTTTTTGTCTTTGTAAAACCAAGGCCTGACAATACACGGCACATAATGATTTCTCAGTTAATTGATGGAAGACTCTAAAGTGCAATTTTTTTTTCCTTTTAAGCCACTCAGAGATTGTGATGCTTTCAGAAAGATATGTGACAAAGATGGTGTAATTTTTAGCGTCCCTGAAGGTTTTGTATTGGCCTTTGATTAGAATAGGAAGGGATCTTACAGATTATATGATCCAATTTTTATCTTAACAGTCTTGACAGGTAATCAAACAGTTTTTATTTGAAGATTTCTAGTGATAAGGAACCTAGTTCCACTTCTGGACAGTTCTGATAAGTAGAAGTTTTTGCTTATGTCAAGCTGAAATCTGCCTCTGAAACTTCTACACTTTATCCTAATTCTAAAAGCTCTATGGAGCCAAGCCAAACAAACTTAAAATATTATTCTTTCACATGGCAGTGCTTCAAATACTTTGACAGCTATCTTTTCTCATATAAACTCTCTCTCTCTCTCTCTGATATGATATGATCATCCTAAAAGCATATGTACTTTTCTGCTTAGTATGGAAATAAATGATGCTTTTTGTGCTTTGATGCCAGCATACATCAGATGAGTATTATTCCTGGTATTACAGTAGATGTTATACGAAGTTCTGTTCTAAATAGACACAATCCCTGTGTTCTAGGAGTTCATAATCTAAAGCAGATATCACTGATGCAAACAGATATTTAAAGCATAAATGGACAAAAGAGTAGACAATGGAGAAGAATATTAAGTATTTGCATTTTACATATATTAACGGTAAGTACATTGATAATGTCTCAATTCAGTGCACTGACAGTTTGCTTCTTTGTATCTCATATGTAAAATTTAGTAACCTGAAAACTTGGTTAACTGTTGAAATAACTCAGCTATAATCTGAGGATGATGAATGATACATAAGTTAATAAGTGGAGTCATGTCACTGTCCTTTCTAAATTCGTCTGATAATTTTGTTGTTCAGATAATTTAAGAAATTACTATAATAAGCCTATGCATTGACTACCTAGGACTTATTCTACCCATAGCTAGAAGTGATACCAAGTAGCAGGAGAGCTAACTTAAAGTTTGGCCTCCAAAGAGAAATATTTCTTACTTATGGAATATTAATAAGAGCATCATAGACATATTTCTCATGTAAGCATAAACATAGAAATAGGAAAAAAACTGCGAATACTGATTACTTTTGTTGTTCAGTCGTTTCAGTCTTATCAGATTCTTTGTGACCCCATTTGGAGTGGTTTGCCATGTTGTCCTCAAGCTCATTTTACAGATGAGGAAATGAGGCAAACAGGATTAAGTGACTTGCCCAGGGTCACACAGCTAGTATATATCTGAAGTTGTGGGTATTTGAACTCAGGTCTTCCTGACTCCAGGTCTGACACTGTATTCACTGTACCACCTAACTTCCCCTATTGACTGCTACCAGGAGCAGTAAATAAACACTATTCTTTGTCCCTCAGTGACCTCCTTAGCCTCAAAGAAATCTTTTCATAGCCAGGCAATATCTACAGTATCCAGTAAAGCTGGATAACACATTTCAATAAGAAATTTGTTAATGAAGGAACTTAATGTGCCCTTCATGTTCTGTTTTTTTTCAGGGGAAAAAAGTTGATGGTTCTGTAAATGCATATGCCATAAATGTGTCTCAGAAGAGGAAGTACAGGTATGTATATCTTTCCAATCTGTATATAGGTTGCTAGCTTTGTTGTGATTAAGCTAATACTATTCTAAGTTACATATTGGGAAGAAGCAATTTTATTCCAGGATAATCAAAGTTGGAGAAATTTAAGGCCTAGCCTAGTTGTTCCCAGTTTCTTTGTGGGGTAATCTTTCTTTCTTATATTCTGACATTAGATTTGCATCATGATTTAGAGCTGAGTATTTGCTGGCACATTGATAGGTTTCCCCTCTCTTCCTATTCCTCACTTATACAAATATAACTCTTTAAATTTTGTCCCCTCTATTTAGTTTTATCTTTGAAAACAAACATCTCCTGGAAAATTATTTGTATGAATTGGGTTATATATTGATTTCAAGTGAAACCTTCAAATAGCCAATAGGATGACATTTCTTTTTGTGACCACTGTACTTTTTGGTCCTTGTATCCTAGTGTTCAGTGGAGGCAGTTTGTAATAAAACAGATCTTGCTTTTCCCTTATTTTATTACCAAGTGCATAAAGGAGGAAGGAAGCATTCTAATTGATTTAGAGTTTATGATTCTAAATTTGGCTAGAACATTCTTTAATCTTCAACCTAGTCCATTATTAAGTTCTTATATACCTCATTAACTTTTCTGAATTTTAAAATTAGTATGATTTTTGACTTTTTATTTGAGATGTCCTTGAAGTCTCCTTCCTTCCTCTTCCTTTAGTTGCTGTCCCCTTCATGAGTCTTCTTTTGTTATGATTATGTTTTGTATTTTAAAGAAATCTGACAGACTTTGACTTGGGTAATTTTTTTTCTTCTTGATAAGAATTAAACTATTTTGAATAATGCCTCATCACAGACTTGAAGAATATATTGAACACAACCACTGACTTTAGTATTGTAAGAATGTTCTTAACAACATTGACTTTTTTCCTCCCATCACAGGCAATATATGAATAGAAAAGGTGGATTCAACAGACCTTTGGATTTTATTGCTTGATGTCTAGATTGTACTGTTGAAGAGTGATTTCTCCACCAGTTGGTCACAACAGAGGATAGTGTATTTAATTGTGTATCAAAAACAGGATGTATCTTCTCTCTTCCTGAAGAGCAAGATAATCTTATTTATGAAGTGTCTCGGAATGTTCGCCCTGCCTCAAAGGAAGAAAGATTTACTTCTTTCTTTTAGAAAAATCTCATTTCGGGAATTTTTCAAACTCATTTCAATTATTTCTATTCCTGTGGAAGTCATTTGCTTCATGGACACCTTTCCCCTCCCCCACACCCTGGACTTTTTTTTTAAATCTGTTGTTGGATTCAAGTTGTCCCAAATAAAGTATTTCTTTTTATGGTTTAAATATTTTGATCACTGGAAAATTTGACCAAGAAATATTAATGCTTCTGATTGCCCAAGAAATAGGAGGAAGAATATAGTTTGTGATTTTTAAATAGAATTAAATTTTGGCATTTGTGTTCTGATAACATGATCTCTGTGGGTTTCAAGCTGGCCAGTTTAGGTTATAGGGTACATTGAGATTTCATGTTTTCCTAAACACCAGTTAGCTAGTAATTATATAGTTGGCATTGACACTAGTAACGAAGTTAAAGAGAATAAAAGACATCTAAAGACATAAATTTAAAAGACATAAAATAGATCTTTGTTTCTGTTTTTAATGAAATGACAATAATACATGCTTCAGCAGAGTTAATTAAACTTGGAAGTATAGGGTTTCACTTTTATATCATGCTACTTTAGATCTGGATTTTTCCCCCAGCAAAATCCTTCCAAAAAATTGAGAGTTTATTAAATTAAAAAGATGATAAAGTACTTTCATTGTCCTTTGTTTATCACCAAGAAAGCTTACCCTTCTGAAATTTTGTTGTTACCTATTCTCTTTCCCTTCTCTCTACTCTCAGAAGGTGAAGTAACCTTCCTCATTGCCAAATTTGACCTGCCAGCATCTTTGATCCAATCTCCTGGTGCCTCTGCGACTTTGCTCCACTAATCTCCTTTTTTCCAACCTCTACCCCACAATCAACTCACATCTCTCTTAGTCTAGAACCAACCTCTCTTTCTTCCTGCTATCCTCTTAATTTGTCATATCTCTTCATCTTCACTGCCAGACAGAAAGAGTAGTCTGCATTGACAGCCTCTAGTTTCTCACCACACCCTCGTACCTCAAACTTCCAACTCCATACCACTACTCTAAATGACCTGCTTATTTTCAGATCCAATGGGCTTTCTTTGGTCTTCATCTTCCTCAGCACTATTACAGCTTTTGAAAACTGCCTTCCCATGGTTTACATAATGCTATACCCTAGTAGTTCTCCTTGTCTCTCTCACCACTCTTTCTGCTATACCATTTCCTCTACCTCTTCTGCCCCTAAACATAGACTTCCAACGAAAGTTTTTTTCTTGATGATGTGAACTACTTACTCCCAAAGTTTATGATATCACCTCACAAGTCTCTAGGCTTTCTGCTTTATCCTAACATCTCCCCACAGCTCCTATCCTTTACTGCTGATGAACAGCCCATCCTCACTTGGATGTTTCCCTAGCTTTTCATATTCAGAATGTCCAAAACAGAACTTATTTCCCTTTCTTTTCCCCTTGCACCTTCATTGATAGTGCTTCTGTTGCCTTCTCCCCATCCCTAACCTCTAACTCTAACCCCTTTTTATATTACTTCCCATTCAGCATTATTTCTTTTTTTTTTTTTTTTGGAGGGCAATTGGGGTTAAGTAACTTGCCCAAGGTCACACAGCTAGGTTTTTGTTTGTGTCTGTGTTAAGTGTCTGAGGTCGGATTTGAACTCAGGTTCTTCTGACTCCAGGGCCGATGCTCTACTCACTGCGCCACCTAGCCGCCCCCATTCAGCATTATTTCACTCTCCCTGCCACCACCATGTTTTAGAGCTTCAATTCCTGCCTAGACCCAGTGCCCCAAATGATCTCAGCATCTTAATTTCCTTCCATCTGGTACATATTTCAAGCAAATTGTACAATTATCATTTATCAGTGAGGAAACTAAGGTTCACAGATGTCAGATGACTTGGCCGCAATTGCCCCATTGCTGATGGGCAATGCCAGCCTGTAGTTAGTTCAGGATCTAACTCCAAATATCCGGTGCCCTTTTACCTGGACCAAGGTGAAGACAATAATGAATTATTATTAACAAATCACTTAATTGGAAAGTATCCAAGATTAAATTATTTTGTTTGCTTTTTGGAGGACAATTGAAGTTAAGTGATTTGCCTAAGGTTACATGGCTAGTTTTTGTGTTAAGTGAGGCTGGATTTGAACTCAGGTCTTCCTGACTCCAGGGCCAGTACTTTATTCACTGTGCCATGTAGTCGCCCCTAAGATTAATTTTTGAGGAGTGATTTTTCTCATTCCTAATTTTTGCATTTTGAGTGTTTTGATCTTTGCACTATCCATTGTTAGATCTTAAATATATTGTTAGACATCTTCATCTGGAGCTACGAAACTAAGATTCTGTCTGTGTTAAGTTTTGACTGCAGATAGTAATTTTTTTTTCCCGAGGGCAGTTGGGGTTAAGTAACTTGCCCAAGGTCACACAGCTAGGTTTTTGGTTTTTTTGTATGTGTGCATTAAGTGTCTGAGATTGGATCCGAACTCAGGTCTTTCTGACTCCAGGGCTGATGCTCTACTCACTGCGCCACCTAGCCGCCCTGACAGATAGTAATTCTTAAAGTACATTAGTGGCAAGTGTATTCCATGTAAAATGAAATAAAATGATGGACCTACCTCTTCTAAAGTCCAAAAGATGGAAACTATCCCACAATTCACTTCATTATTTCATGGAATTGAGTATATAGTTATTTACTCACATAAAGCCAAAAAAAAAGTTATCCCATTTAGTATCATCTTTGTCGTTTTCTTGATAGATTACAGTGATAGATTATTTTTTCCATGCTTTCAGTTATGCAAATGCAAGAACATAAAACTAGCTTTTACCATTCGTTTATTGTCCATTTATGAATTAGCCAACGCAGAATTTTAATTCTAGAAGGGTTTTCCTTTTTCACCTGGTATTGCTTTCTGCTGTCTTCCTAAACATTAATTTGTGCATACTTTGAGAATACAGACTAATGTTTTAATTAGGATAATAACTTTTCTGAGTGAAAAATCATGATGCTTTTCAAAATTAAAACCTTTTTTGCATTCTGTATTATAATCCTGTTAATAAAGAAAATATAGGACTGACAGTATTAGTCTGGGCCCATTGGATAAGAAGTGTCCAAGTATGCCATATAACAAAAGGTTAACTATTCATTAGACAATGCCAAAGCCTTAATTAAAAAAAAGAAAAAGTCTAGCTGCCAATCCATGTTGAATTATTTGGAGAGACTAAGCAGCTGTTTTTTCCCTTCCTGTTTGTGCGCTCTAGAGCAGGGGCTCTTAATTCTTTTTTGTGTCAAAACAATTGAAAGAAATGTCAAATTTCAGTTAACAAAAATTAATATTTTTTTTTCCCCAGCAAGTTAACATCCCCTGAAATCCGTGTATTCCTTGGAGGTCTGTGGACCTCCAAATTTAAAACCCCTGCACTAGAGGCCCAGAGCTGCTATGTGCCAGTGCAGTTATTATGCTAAAATTTCCATTTTTTTTGAGCTTGGTTAAAGGCAGAAAACAGTATTAGACCTTGTGGAGGCCATGTACTTAAAGAATAATCAGTGTGAGTACCTCTTTCATCAGTGTGTAGCCTCTCCACAGCCCCTTAGATTAACTTCATGAGATGTAGTGACCTTAGCTCATCAGGCACATAGTATGTCATTAGGCCTGTCCTCAAAGCCTTTCCCATCTTATGTGAGACCCTTTAGTGCTTATAATTACCAGAGACCCAAAGTCACCTCCATACTCTGCTGGGTTATTGAAATGAGACTTGAGTGGAAGGAACTTCAATACTTAAAAAAAAAAAAAATTAACTCAGCCAATGAAAGAAACAAGATCAGAACTATAGAATTTTAGATTCTAGAGGAACTTCTAAAAAGCCATTCCAACCCTTTGATATTACATGAATTTCATCTAATGAGACTATATAATTATTTCTGTGTTCTTTTGAATATGTGTCTCAGAATTCACTCAGGTCCATAATGAAGTATGTAACAAAAGAAAGAACTTTACAGTATTCTTTTAAATTCACTTTTTTTTTTAACTAGACAGTAATAGGATCAAGAAATTTGATGTTGAACTTTGTTTCTTTTATACATATTAAGAACAAGATGCTAAATTGCTCTTCAAATGAAGACATTTGATGAGCATATTCAGAAATACATAAGTTATGAGCCTAAACTGGAAAAAAAAAAACAAAACCTCACTGCCCTATTTTCTAGATTTATTTCTCCAAAGATAATAGCTACAGAATACTAGAGCTCTGAAAAAGACTTTAGAGATTATCTAGTCCAGCTCCTATATTTGACACATAAGGAAACTGAGATGCAAAAGAAGTCACCCAGGTAGTGGCAGAACTGGGAGCCAAACTTGGGCCTACTGTATTCTGGTTCAGTGGTCCACCCACTGCTTTCCCTAGTTATTAATCTTACCATCATAGTGGTACAGTTGAATTGTCTTAGAGCATTGTAGGGGCATATCAGTTATGTTTGAGCAGAAATTCCTATCCCTAAATACTCCTAGCTTTAGTTCTGTGACACTTAAGGAAGTATAATAAAATTTGCAGAATTCTCAAAATGACAACATTTAAATGCTGTTTTCAGACTGTCGTCCATGTCCCAGAAGTTCCGTAGACATCTCAAACTTAATCTGCCCCAAGAGGAATTTAATAATTGCCCCCCCCAATTTACCCTTCCTCCAAGCTTTCTTCTTGCTTGATGTCACCATTCTCTCAGTCTTCTCTGAAACCTCAGTCATTTCAGATTCATCCTTCTCCCTGACCCTCCACATTCAGTTAGTTGCTAGGCTGTGCTAATTTTCCTCCACAATTTCTCTTGTATCTGTTGCCTCTTCTCCCCATGACTGCCATCCAAGTTCAGCCCAGATCAATTCTTGATAGATTCCTGTTTAGTCTTCCTTCAGTCTTTTTTCATACAGCTATGAAAGTAATCTTCCTAAGCAACAGGCCTAATCATGTTGCTAAAACACTAACCTTTTACATGTCTATTGCTGCCTAGGCATGACTTCCCATACTTGACTATGTATGATTCTTATACCCCATGACTCCTATACTTGTGCAGTTGGTTTCTTTTTTAACCCAAGTTGAAGGACTTTCCATTTCTTCCCTTTAAATTTCTCCTTACTAAATTTGACTCACCACTGTAGCCTGTTGAAATCTCTTTGGAAACCTATTTCACCCAACATGTTAATTATACATCCTATTTTCATGTCATCTGCAGATTTGATAAGCATGCTGTTTTTTTTTTTTACAGATCACCAATAAGAATGTTAAACTAAATATATCTAAAGACAAAAGTCCTTTAGCATCCCTCTCAAGGACTTCTGCCAGGATGGCATCAGTCCATTAATCAGCACTCCATTGTTCAACTGACCGTTCAACCTGTTCTCAGTCAATTCTTCTATCAGTCTACTCATCTCTCTCTCTCTCTCTCTCTCTCTCTCTCTCTCTCTCTCTCTCTCTCGCTCTCTCTCTCTTTCTCTTTCTCTCAATGCTACATGAGAGACTTTCTGTAATGCTTTGATAAATTTACATCTGGGTATGCTCTACTCATGACATTTTTTTTATCTGCTCAGTCCCATATCCTGTCAGAAAAAGAACTGAAGTTTTCTTGTTCATAGTGAACCCATGTTGCCTCTTAGTGATTACTTCTCTTTCCATGTGTTCACACATCTCCCTTTTATTAGTATATTGTAGGTTTTTGCCAGGTTTGTCAGGCTTACATGTTTATGTTTGAAGAACCCACTTTCTCTTTTTTTGGCAGCTAGGTGGCAAAGTGGATAGAATGCTGGGCCTGAAGTCAGGAAAACCTAAGTTCAAATTCAGCCTCAGACATTTACCAACTTGTGTGACCCTGGGCAAGTCACTTAACCTCTGCTTCAGTTTCCTCAACTGTGAAATGGATATAATAGAACTTTCCTCATAGGATTGTTATGAAGAGCAAATGAGAATATTTGTATAGTGCTTAGCACTACTATGGTAGAGAATTCAGAAATGAAAGACGAGTTGAATGGGGGGTGAAGGAGTGATGAAACTGAGTATAGACAGCTTTCTAGTAGTTTAGGGAGAGAAGGGAACAAGCCTTTATTAACCTACTGTGTGCCAGGTACTGTGCTTGGCACTCTACAAATATTATCTCATTTGATTTGAATTTAGCAGTAAAGAAAAAGCCAGTATTAGGATGGTATGAGACAATGGGAGAGCAGAGACTTTTCCCTTTCTTTATATCTCTAGTGCTTATCACAAAGCACAACACATAAAGCAAATACTTAATAAAATGCTTGTTGACTGAGAGATTAACCAGCTGACTAGGGTCAAGGGAATTTTTGGTTTTTTAAAGGATAAAGAAGACCTGAACATGTTTCTAGGGATTGGGGAAGAATCAAGTAGACAAGGAGAAACTAAAACTAAGGAAAAAGGGAATGTTCATTGGGCAAGTTCTCGGAGAATGGGAGATGGAATTAAGAGCAGAAGTGAAGGAGTGAGCACTGGGAAGGAGGAGCATCCTCTCTGTCTTCTCCATCTTATCCTCTGAGCCTGGAGGAGGAGAGGAGAGAGAGAGATTCTGAGGTAAGATAAAGGAGGTTAGGAGGTATGGCCTCACTTTTGTCAAACAGTAGGTAAAGGCACGTATAGGGCACCCTGGGGGCAGTGAACTTGAAAGAGGACAAGGTTTTGAGTAGCTAGTGGGGAGTGTCACAGGTACAGAATGACAAAAATATTTTCCTGTAATGGTGAAGTTAAGTAACATGAATTTGCAGTAGACCCAGTCATCATGGTGCCATAACTTCAGTAGCACTTAACTGCCCAGGAGTGGGATCTGACAAAGCAAATGGTGGGCCTGATGGATTAGCAGAACTGTAGAAGGACAAAGGGGCAGGGAATTTACAGGTGGAGGATAGCCTTAAGGAACTTGTACAGTGACTTGTATAAGATCTAAACCATGAAGAAGGGGAAGGGAGGTCAGAGCAGGGGGGAGGGGGGTCAGACTAGAAGAAAAATAACTTTTATCAACTGCCCTTTCTATAGAAAGAAAAGTCAAACAACGGTCTTGAGTTGAAGCTCCCCATATCAGGGAGCAACCTGTATCAGGATTGCTTAATCAGCTTTATGATCTACTTAGATTTCATTATGTGACTACTGAGATGATGTAGATGAGATTCTTGTTCCTGGTGTGGACTGAACCAGATGACTCTTAGATATCTTCCAACTCAAATTCTGTGATTCTATGAAGTCGTCCATTTCCTACGAAGTCATCCATTTCCTACTAGGTGAGTGGTTTGAAAACTGAAAGAAACGGAGGAAGGAAGTGCATTTATTAAATGTTTACAGAATTGAGAGTCTTCTTTAATGAGGGTTCCCCAATACAGCTTCAGGTGGCCCACAATTATGAGGCAAGGGGACTATTATTCATTGCAGAAAGCTCCAGGATGTCAGATTCCTGGAAGACTTGTATTGGGGTTGAGGTATTGTGTTAGGCAGCCCAACTATGGAGAAAGATGAAAAGGTGGGAGGAGGAAGAGTTTGGAAAATAGATGTAAGTAAGGGGCAAGGGGAACAAGGGCACTGCATCAAAAGGAGAGGCCCAGAGTGTGCCTCAGCAACTGTAAGCAGAGGTGAACTGAAGGAGTCGGATGTCACGGGTCACAGTCTTTTAAGTAGAAGATGACTACTCAGAGCTACACTCAGAGGACCCAGAAAATTGACTCCATGCAAAAGGAGCTGGAGTTTGCCAGAGCCGGTGCAGAAGCAGATTTCTAAAGTGGTCATTGAGGGCACATTGAGAGGCCTGGGCAGTTTTGTTTACCTTTCCTCTCATATGCTAGGGGAAGTTTTCCTAGGAAGTTTCTATTTGAACCACCACTTTGTATGGAAAATGTGTACCCTGTGTACCCATTTGTTTGGAGTCAGAAAAGTGTGTGTGTGTGTGTATGTGTGTGTGTGTGTGTTTAAACTTAAATGCTTTTGTTATTGGATTAATGACTTGAATGATCTGATGCTAGAGAGTGTTGTATTGGTAGGACTTGGAATATGATGTACATAACTGATTAGCCAAAATAGCCACATTAAATCTGGGAATCTAGGAAAGGGCTCCAGAGCCGGAGTTCTTAGAATTTTTAGAAGTATAGTTGTTATAATTGCTTCTATTTTTTCCTCCATTTCATCCAAATTCCAGCATCCCTCTCTCATCCCATTAGTTCATAGAGTTTTGCCCAAGCATATCTCTTCATTAATTCATTCAGCAAACATTAATGAAGCAGCTACTTAATATGCAAAGTTTTGTGCTAGGCACTACAGACAGAAAGACAAAAGCAAATCTGTTCCTGCCTTCAAGGAGCTTACATTCTACTTGGGGACAACATTATACAAGTAAATAAATACAAAGTAATTTCAAAAAGGGTATCTAGGTGGCACAGTGGATAGAGCACCAGAGACCTGAAGTCAGAAAGACATCTTCCTGAGTTCAAATCCAGCCTCACATACTTACTAGCTGTGTGACCCTGGGCGAGTCATTTAACCCTGTTTGCTTCAGTTACCTACCATCTGTAAAATGAGCTGGAGAAGTAAATGGTAAACTACTCTAGTATCTCTGCCAAGCAAACCCCAAATGGGATCACAAAGAGTTCGACACAACTGAACAACAACTATTTCAAAAAGGAGAGAATGCTTATAAGAGGGGAAGACAGATAGAAGAGGCCTCATGTAGGAGGCAGCACTTCACTGATGTTTTCAGGAAGGTAAGGATTCTGTGAAGCAGAGAGGAGGAAGGGAGAATGCTTTCCATATATGGAGACCTCTTGTGCAAAGTCACAGATAGGAGACGGAATGTTGTGCACAGGAAACAACCAACAGGCTAGTCTGACTATAACCAAAACTGCATAATGAAATAAGACTAGGCAGTTACAAAAATGTAAGCTAAGTTGTGGACAGATTTAATATGTTAGGCTGAGGAGTTTGTATCTTATTAGGAAAGCGTCAGAAATTTTTGAGTGAGATGGCATTAATGGTAGCCTCCTTAACTTAATGCCTCGTTTAGGCACATGTCGACAATGATCATATTTTTTCACAACCAAAAAATCAGGATATGTGGTGAATCAAGGGTACCTTGCTACCATAGTTACATATATTAGTGCAGGTTTTTAAACTTGGTTTTTCAACAGGAATCATCAATGATGTACTTACATACTGCAGATAGCTGTAGATGTACAATATACAGGCTAGCATTGTGAGTTTTCTTTAGCAGTCATAATGTTCAAAATATGATTCTTTTTTTTTGTAGATCTCAGACTTCTCTTATTCACTTGATTAGTTCACTTACTATTTGCCCTAATATTGGAATTTCTTGAAACTTTTTTTAATAGTTGAAGCTTTAAATTTCTGTTCTTGATACTTCACCTTTTTCCATGATAATATTTTAAAAAACAAAACATGGGATTTGTAGTAAATGGATGGCTCCTAATGTCTCTTCCAGCTGTAAACCTAGGAAACTCTGATCCTTTGAGTGAGCAGATACCTACAGTATGCAGGACAGATTCTGTATGAAGGATTTATGGAGGAAATCGGGAAGAGGATAGCACAAGGGGAGAAGACATGAATGAGTGGCAACCTGCACCATTGAAAAAGGCAAATAATCAATATATGAGAATAGTGGGACAGAATATTCTAAAATGTGACTTTTTCCAGAAAAGAAGATATGTATAGTGGTCTTAAATCCCAGACTAAGATCTTTAAAAGGTGATATTTTTATGCATAAGAACCTTTTGAGATCCTTAACATCACATTACATTACGCAGCCAATTAACTTTGCATTTGTGTAAGGCCACCCTGCTTGTAAAAGAAAACTTAGGTTAGGCATTATAATAGAATTCAAATATTTGAAGCCCTGGCTCGCAGAAGAAAACAGATTATATTTGTGTTGTTCCAGAGTACAGAAGTAGAAACAATGGGTCAAAACTGTAGTAGTTAAATTTCGGCTTAATATAAGGAAGAACTTTCTAACAACTATCTGAAAATGGCGTGGGCTGCCTTGCAAAATAGTGAACTTGCTGACATCAGAATTATTCAGGCAGAAGCCAGATGACCATTTTTAATATATGTTAAAGAAAAGATTCCTATATTGACTCAGCGTTTAGATTAGAAACGAAGGGTTTCTTCCAGCTCTCAGATCCTATAATTCTTAACCTGTTTAGTTAAGTCTACTTGAAAGGTAGTGGTTTTCAAATATCTTGAAATAATCCATTATAAAAAGGTTGCTTTCATCATCACCACCCCCTGCTATTTTTGTATACTTTTTAATTTACCTTAAAATTAAACAAATGTTTGAAAAACATTTATTAGGTGCCTACTATGTCCAAGGCATAATGTTAAGAATATAAATACCAAAATGAAATATGAAGACTCCTCTGTATGCTGTGAGGGTGTGGTTTTTTTTAAGTTTACTTCATATTTATCTTAATTGATTAGTTGTAATGGTTCTATAAGATTGTTTTTGTTTCTGAAAAATAATTTAACAGGGGGAGAGAAATTCCATCATGTTTTACATTTTATATTGTTTCATTTCCAGTAGATGGCACCATATACCTTCTAAAGCTCTCTGTGGAACTTCTAGCTTTTGCAGGTAGAGTAACATTATTAAACAGGGAGTGTAAGCACTACCTGCCTTGATTCAGTCTTCTTGTTTTTGTTTTTGTTTTTAATTAAACCTGGTATTCTAGTTTGTGGTTTATACAGACCTGGGATTGTTTAAATTTCCCAGTTTGAGTTTAGACTTTGCCTCTCTATTTTCCATTTTGAGTGTCTGTGTGTTTTTTTCCAGTCAGGCTGACTACAAGTTTATTAACATGCACAAAAAAAGAAGTATTTAAAAAAAATTTTTTTTCAACATCTTCATGGATGGTTAAAGTGATCCTTTGACTGCTTATTGTGTATGTGTGTCCAGAATTTAGTAACTGTCAAAGTCTTTGACAAGTGAAATTATTCAAAGCTTAGAAAAATATATTTGTTTTTCTTGGTCATCCAGTGGTTTGGGAATTGATGTCTGCTCTTCTTTAAGCTTTGCTGCTGATTCCTATATTTCCAAGGATCCACCTTCCCTCTTGTCTAAATAGAGAAGAGATAGTAAGCTTCTATCTCTTACTTTAAAGCAACTTTCATCTTTTATCTCACAGACATTTTTACATTCTTAACCAAATTAGTATAAATGAACTTTTTAGCTCTCTAGGGGAAAATGTTAAGTTTTCATATTATTTATAATTTATATTGCTTTTATGCCAAAAGATTTTAAGTTAAAGGTATGTCCTAAGACAAGTTATTTTGAAGATTTTACTTTATAATTAAAAAGAAACCTACAGAATCTACAGATGGATCAAAATCCATGTCTTAGGTTGTTTTGTAAGCACTAATAACTTTCCAGACCTTAACCTTAAAAGTATCCTCTGCACTCAGCATTATAAAGGGGAAAATTATTTGCAGACACTACTGGAAATTTTACTTCTAGCTTGCTTTGGGAATTTGGTTTTTAAGGGTTTTCTTTGTTTTGTTTGAGGGGGTCGTTTGTTTTGTTATATTTAAGGGAGGAGATTTGAACTGGAGTGATACTGTAAAATTCAGACAGAAGTTTGGTTTCAGTGCAGCTTAACAACACTCCCTCTTCCCCCCATTCTCCAATTCCAGTTCTGGCAAAATGTTTGGGCAGTAGGCCTACTTGCTGAGGCATTTGACAGATAAGCATTTGTTTCCCTTCCCTATGCACAATAATCATGTGATACACTTCAAATGATCACTGTCACACATGATAGCAAGAGAAGATATGAAAGCAGTTTGAGTTGTGTAGGCATTGTGACTGACAGTACAGACTGTCTGAATTGCAGGTGCTTCAGGAATGTTCTGCCAGGGCCCTGAATGCTCACTCTGTGTTTTGCTGAAGCTTAATTTTCACCAGGTTTCAGAACTAAGGACCTTAGAGATTCTTTCCAGTTCTAAAGCCTATGATCCTCAGGCTTCACACCGTGGAAGCCTAGCACTTTTATTGGAAGGCAAGGATGGAGAAAAGAGCCTGTTCTTACAGTTAAGAAACTTAACCCCAGCAGTGTTTCCATTTTCGCCCTGGTGCTAAATTACTCACTTTAGCCAAATGCAAAATTGTATTTTATTCCTTAAGATAACAATCTCTATAACGATGATTTTAAAGGTACAGCATCTCTGGGACGAAGTAGCCCCCCACAAGTCCCAAGACATTATGGTCCTTTCAGCTCTAACATTCTATGATTCAGTGAAACTCAAGCATTCCATGGTCCTATGAATTATAGGAATAAAGCGAAAGATGATCCCGGCAAAATTGGTATAAGTTAGCCTCGGGGCAAAGGGCTACACGAAGACTCGGCCAAAAGCGTACCTTGAATCCTCTCTCGGGGTCCGCGCGATCATCCCCAGTCCCCAGGTCTTAGTCCCTGCCTGGTACCTGGCCCCAAACCCCGTGGTATAGCATGCTGCAGGTTCTGACTGACTTAAACTCAAGAGTGACGTGATCCCTAACATTCTAGGAGCCCTAGAGAGGACAGCAAGTTTTCCCGAGGGGTGGGACTTAGTCAACAGGTCCTACTCTGGTTTCGCTACCCTTCGCGAAGGCGGAGTCTATGTAAAAGAAGGATGAAAATGCTTTGCTCTCCCTGGACGTGTTGTCTCTCTACCAATGAAAGGACAGAATAAAGATGGGCGGGCATTTGCTGTTCAACCACTCACGCTTTACCTGTCTTAGAGAAAGGGATGACATCATCGTAGCGGGGATGTTTAAGAAAGATTCGCCAATGGTAGGTAGAGGAAGGGGCGTGTCTTCCATAGTAATTGGCCAATGCCAATGAAGTGAAAAAGGGGGCCCGGTCGCGGGCCTCTGAGCCAATGAAAACTTAGGAAGGGGGTGTGTGGGGCGGAGTTATAGGAACGGGTAGCCCAATAGGAATTTAGGGGGGTGGGGCCGGGGCCCTGTCAAGCTCACCCAACCAGAGCGAGAAGCGGAGCCCGCGGGGCAGTGCCACGGTGCCCTTCCCCAATAGGGCAAGGGAAGGGGCGGGGCCTCTAACCTCGTGTCCAATGAGGGTGGCCACCAAGGCGGGCCTGTCAAGTGAAGGAGCTTGGGGGGGGTGGCAAGGGGGGTGAGTCGGAGATAAACACTCGGCAGTGTAGGTGGCAGTGCCTCCGCTCTAGGTCCTGTCACAGTATTGGTGTCTCTGTCGCCCCTTGGCCGACCCCCAGGGATCGTGGTCCCCGGCTTGGTGTGTGTGTACTGGGGTGACCATCTCACCGTCTGTCCAGCGGACGGGCAGCGAGGCCGCGGGCGCTGGGGGTTGGTCCCGCGGTTCCGGCCCCCGGTGGATGCAGAATGGCGGTGGCGGCGGTTCGGATGAACATCCAGTTGCTGCTGGAGGCAGCCGATTACCTGGAGCGGCGAGAGCGAGGTGCACGGGGGCGGGGAGGACTCCCGCAGGGGGCCTGAGTTGGAAGGTGTTTGAGAGGGCAGCCACTGAGTAGGGAAGGCAGGCGGACTGAGGGGGCAGTGAGCCACGGGGTAGGGGGACAGGCAGACCGAGGGGGCAGCCACGGGGATGAAGGGGCAGGCACAGGGGCGGAGCCCTGAGGGCCCGAAGGTCGGGGAGGGGTGCCCGGGGCCTAAGGGGGGACACGCACAGGCAAGGGAGGACTGGCTGGAGGGACCTTGAGGTGCAAAGCCCCGGTGGGGGCGGGGAGCCCTGACCGCTCCGAGGGTTGTTGGCAGAGAGCAACACCGCGAGCTCCCCAACCTCCCCACTCAACTCGGGGCCGGGAGTGGGGGTGGGGGCTTCCCCATCCCACAGCGGCCCCCTCTCCCACCACGAGGCAATGAATGGAATGGAAGGGAAAGAGGAGACGGAGCTGCCGCCGGGTAGCCTGGTGCGCGCTGCATCTCCTTCCTCCTCCTGGGGAGGCAAGCAGACCTGTAGCTCTCACTAAAATGTAGAGACACCCCTAGATTTACCTCAGCCAAGTTCCCTATCCACATGCCCTCCCCCACAGAGCTACCCACCCACTCACGATTGGGACTCGCTCCTACATCACCCTAACGTTCTCCCCACGCTTACAGCCCGAAGGTCCATTCTACCCCGCCCCCCCCCCATTCTCCACTCCTCTGAATCCTGTTTGTCTGAACCCTTCGTGTGTGTGTGTGCGCGTGTGTGTGTGCTTGTGTGTGTGTGTGTGTGTGTGTGTGTGTGTGTGTGTGTGTGTTTTCATTTTCCTATTTCCAACACCACTAACCTGCTAGGTATTTAGTATCAGAAACATCTGGCTTTTTGAGCGTCGGTGGTGTGTTTTGTTCTTTTTCAACAATGAGGATCTGGAATCCTCCTTTCCACCTGCCTAAAACTCAGAGCATGTTTTTAAAATGTGTTGAGGTTTTTTTTTTTCATTGTTCTCTGAATTCCACTTTTATTTATTTATCTTAACATATCCCTTTAAAAAATAATAATAAAAGGAGGTTGTCGCAAGTGTGGGGACATGTCCTGGATGGGGGAAGTAGAGGAAAAGAGAATGAACGATCTCGGATCATTTACTGACTGAATCCTCTGATTTTCTAGAAGCTGAACATGGTTATGCCTCCATGTTACCATACAATAACAAGGACAGAGATGCCTTAAAACGGAGGAGCAAATCTAAGAAGAATAGCAGCAGCAGCAGGTGATTTGAAAAATATCTCTTCTTTAGTCCATTATCTCCCTTCTGTGCCCACTTATACTGCAGAATACAATTGCCTGTTGTGACTACAACCCTGTAAATATATTCTGTATATATCAGTGATACAATAACGTACAGCACAACCTCAAGCCTGTGGAGAAAGCATTTCTTTTGTTGAGGAAGAGGAAAAGAGAATTTAGATTTCTCCAGGTGGTTTTGGGGGGGAGGGAGATTTATTTGTTTTGTTTTACCTCCCTGTGGGAAGGGGGTTGGGGAAGAGTGCAAAAGAAATGAGGGGGAAGCACCAGCAGTGACAATACTATGCTTTCAAAAGCTGCAAATTCAGAGCAACTTCCCTGTAATTGGAAATGCTGGACAGTGTCTTTCCTTTGGTTTGTTTTCATTGTGAAGGATTTTTTTTCCCCTAAACAGATTAAATTATTCAATTTGGCATAAGAAGTCATAGAATTTCTCATTTGGCATTTAGATTAAATGGACTGGTTTTCTTTTGAGGTTGCTGATTTATATACTGTTTCTGCCTACTAAGAACTATAGAAGGGAGGTTTACTGATTGAAACCTTGGCATATGTCTTGTTTTGAGAGGCAGGAGAAAATATTAAAATGGTTCAGTCTTTCAGTGTGGGTAGGGATCAGAAATTGTCAATAATTCTTGATTGGTAAGAATTTCCTTGGAAAGTGAATTTATCCAAATTAAATTCAGCCTGCTGTGTGTAAAGTTGAATGGGCAGTTTCTGAAATGCTGTTTTTATGGGCCAATTGAACTATGTCTTCCAAGCCAGTAAATTAAAAACAATGACATTTCTGTCACTGGTTTAGAGATTCATATGACTTTCTAGCTACCTTTGTTTGGGGGTTTTGGGGTTTTTTCCCATGAATAACTCCTTAGAGTAGCTGATTAGCTCTATTTGGACAGTCCCTATGGCATAGTGCAAGCCACTAAAGGCTAGGAAGCTAACAATCATTTTGTAGCCTGCTGCCTTTCTAGCTTATTGTGTTGCAAGTGTAACTACAAGATGGGTGAGACATACACATGGGCTATATACTTTTGATTCAGGAAGACATGTTAAGAGTAAATTTGGTATTTACTAGGTCTTTTTCTTTCCCTCATTTGGTATTACTTGAAGTTTAGAGCTGCTAGTGTATGGGTAGTATGTATGGCTCTTTGGAAAAGGTGCTTATACAAAATGAAGAGGCAGGTGTGGCAAAGTGGTTAGAACCTAGGACTTAAAAGACAGGTTAAAGTACCACCTTTGCCACTTATCCAACTGTATTGGGTAGCTTTGATTATAAATAAAATAACCTCCTTTACCTTTCTAAACCTCATTTCCTCATCTGCAAAACTGAGATACCTAACCATAGTGGTATGAATTAAATGAAATCATTTTGTTTTCTGGAAACACTGTTAGTATAAGTTAGTACTATTATTTTTTACAGTATAAAAGAAATTAGGCCAATAGAATGTAAGCCTCAGAGGACAGGGACTATTTTGTTGATTTTTTTGTATCCCTAGTACCAAACACAGTGCTTAGCACATAGAAGGTAGTAAATGCTAGCTGAAATGAATTAAAGCCATGAACCATTTCATGACAAAACAGCCGTTTGTTTATTTGGTATTTGGTTTTTTTTTGGGGGGGGGATGTTTTTTGCTATAGATTTAACCTAATTATGTTGAAAAGATATATTTGTCTTCAAATTATTTTTTGTCCAGGAAAATGTACATGCATTGCTCTTACTTTTGTCCATCCTTGATTTTCAAAACAACCTATATATTATGTTATACAGGTTATATTTAAGGATGGCTCTTGCCCATATTATAATTTCATAAAGGGCTACTTTTTATGGAGTGAATAAGAATTAAAACAAATAATATAGGTTCAGGTTCAAGCCAGGTTCATAAATGGATAAGATTTTGTGCAACCATTATCATTCTTAACTAGTAGGCCTATTCTTCACAGAAAATATAGTATCCTCAGTTTTATGAGTTGGAGACATGAGGTTTGGATGATTCTAATTTAAATAAATGTGTAGTATCTGAAAGCATAGACATATTAAGGATTTCTAAGAGAATATAATTAAATCTGAAGATAGCACCAAGCAATTGCGTGAACAGGTTGTATTATTTTAAATGTGGTCATTTCTTAGTCACCTGTGTCTATAATTGCCCTACCTAACCAGTGAGACTTTTCACTAGGGAATGTAGTTTGACCCCTTAATTTGAATAGGTATTGCACACAAGTCCTTATAAGGGTTATAATATTGCTTTCGTTATGAGGTGATAGGGTAAAATTACTACTGTATTACATGGCCATGGAATGGCTGTTTCTGTTTCATATTCTTTGGTCTTTCTCTTTGTTATTTCTGGGTTCCTTTCTTCCTGGTACGTGTAATGAAAAAGGAGCTATTCAATTATCAGGAATAATAAGTTTTAACTGCATGTCAGACCTTCTAGGGATTGAAAATGCAGGGGTTAACCAAGCATACCCTAGCACCTTGCAGATAGTATTTAATAAGAATTTATTAAATTGAAGTTTAATTCTTATCCGTAATGTTTAAATAACAGAATCTTAGGATTTAGAACTGGAAATAAACCTTAAGGATTATTTGGAACAATTCTTTATTTTAGAGATGAGGAAACTGAGCCTCAGAGACAGAAGTGCCTTGCCCAAAGTCAGTAAACATGATTGTAAAGATTTGGGTCATTGGGAGCTGTTCAGATAAAGTACTGAGAATTATTGGCTGGTCCTATTTGGAAATGGCAATATCTGCCTTCAGAGTTTGGGAATGAAGGGAAGTAGATAGTACATGTAGTGGTTGTTTTTCCCTATTAATGTTTTTTAATCAGTTACTTCTTTCAAATTGCAGACCAGAGCTTTTGGAGAGTGTGCTTTGCTAAAGTGAGGAAGTTTTTGGAAAATTAGTGGACAAGTAGTTGAAAGACTGCTAACCAGCTTTATTTCAAGATAGTAATAAAAACAACTGATTGTATTTGGAAAGGGGGAGTATTGCTGTAACTGAGGAGTATTCCCAAGTATCTGGTATGGTTAAAACTTGAGTAATAGGACTACAATTATTTGCTATTCTTTTCAATGTTATCTTTTTTTTTTAAATGGACAAATTTGACATTTATCAAGACTTTTCAATAATCAGAATGAATGTTAGAAAAGGGCATATATTTCTTCAGCTGACATAAGATATTAGTAAGTTGTTTACACAGCAGCAAGTATAGAAGGAGAGAGCTCAGAAATAATCACTTTAGGTTCTGTTTTGGGAATCTTAATTCTTTAAAGAATATCTCAGTTAAGATTTATGACTACAATTCAGTTTATAAATCCTTTTATACATATATGTTCAAAATTATCTTTTTTATTTGTATGCTTGTTATTTCTCTTCTGTCTAGATTGTAGCCTTAAGAATAGGGGCACTATCTTGATCTTCATGTCTCCCTTTATTGCAGTATATTTACATAAACATTTAGTAAGTGTTTGTTGAATGACTGAATGAAATATGCTAGAGATTAGGAATAGTGACCCTCTTGAGAGTTTAAAATTTATAATATTAGGGGCGGCTAGGTGGCGCAGTGTGTAAGAGCACCAGCCTTGGAGTTGGGATGACCCAGGATCGAATCCGGCCTTAGAAAATGAGCACCCACACATAAATAATGACTAGCTGTGTAACCTTGAGCAAGTTACTTAACCCCAATTGCTTAAAAAAATTTATAATATTAGCAACATTCTTAAGTACATAGTCAAGACTTCTGTGATTTTTCCAACTCCGTAAAAGTTCAGAGCCTGAAAGGAGATATACTTTCTAGCAAAAAATTTAACTTTGATATCCAAACTGTAATTTACATTTTTGATTCTTAAAATGAATAAGAAATTTACATTTAACATGCATACATTTCATATAATTGCTTTTTAATTACTATGACCAGAAAAGCATGTACACACCCAGCCACTCTACCTTTGCCCTCTCTTGATTCTATCTTTTCTTGCTATCCATTCTCTGTTAAGTATAGCTCCTTTGAGCAAGACAAGAGGATTGTAGTCATATCACAACTGTAGTCATATCTCAATCATATGTACAGTCGAAAACATAATCTAACCATGTAAAATTTTATCTTTGTTAAAATGCCATGTGGCTTTAAACAAAAGGTCTTCATCACAGGACAAATTTTTATAAACTATGCCCATCCAGCTAGCTGATCTAGGAAATAAATATCTGGATCATCACTTTAAAATGGATTAAGGAAGGCTATATATGACAAACTGAATGAATTAAAACCTTCAGGATAATTAGTTTTGATATCTACAGATCTATTTGATGGCAAACAAATCATCTTAAAACATAAAATCTTTATTTCCTTTTTCTTTTCTTTCTCATTAAAATTTCATATCCCAGAGAGCTTTGGGAGATAATTTTTAAAGCTTGGCTTGAAATTTCCTATTTCATAGGTCACCTCAGAAACCTGCTAGAACAGAGTAAGTCAGGAACTCATTTGAATGAACTTCTTGAGGTGTTCTCTTGTCCTCTCCAAGTAATTCTGTGTGACTTGCTCTCTCATAAGTGCTCATCTCCAAAATACCAGAGGCTGAAGTTCACCCTCCTCTGTCCCCCTTTTGTTTATCATGATGCTTTCTTGTAACAGTCTACATAAGAGTCAGACTCAATTCCTATTTTATGATTCTTTAAAGCTCCCTGAAATTACTGCATCCAGGTACAGTGGGGAAGTGCTGGACATGGAATCAGGACCTGGACTCCAGCCCATCTTTCATATTTACCACCTCTACGACCTTGAGCAGGTCACCTTACCTCTCTAACTTCACTTTCCTAATCTGAAAACTGATGGCCTTGGGCCAGACGGCTAGTGAAGTTCCTTCGAATCCCAGATTAAAGGAAAGGATATTCAGGAGACGGTTGCCTTCTAATAACATTTGTAGAAACCTTTTCCATATAATGCCTTTTTATTAAAGATCAACTATAAGAACTCCAATATTAGGACTTTATATCTACTTTAGTTTTCATCTAAAGTTCTGAAAGCTCTTTTACAACTATTAATTCATGGATTCACTTGTGCAGTGGATAGTGTCAAGTAGTAGTATTAACTATATCTCATGGAGTGGGTTAAACAAGGACAGCGTGGTAAAGTAGTTAACGCTTCCTTTTATAGGATGTAGGGCATATTGGTAGCAAAGCTACCTTCATCACTAGTTGAAAAAGCTCATAATCTTTCTTAAAATGCATTTTTCAATTCCTTTCTAAAAGACATTGTGTAGCTCTTCTTCAGTAGGAACTCAGAAGAATATTGGTTATGTTACTAGGAGTAAGATTGTTATGAAGCTTTATTTATTTATTCCAAATTATATTATTTAGTCAAAGTAAGACCACTTGTTTTTTTATATAAGTAAAACAACTTGAGGTTGATATGTAATTCATACCAGCAAATGGGCATCTGATCTAATAATGCCTGTTGTATTACATTCAGCCTAGGGAAAATAGGTAATATTATGCCACCCTAAATTCACATATGATGTGGGGTTATTTTTCTTTGTGAATTTAATGCACATTTCAATAAAACTCCTCTCCTAGAGGAAAATACCAAGTTTAAGTTAGAAATACAATTTATCCTTATTGAACTTATAGTCCAATAGGGAAATAAGATATACATACAGATAACTTTAATATGCAGTATTACATAAGTACAATAATGGTAACAGGGAGGATCAAGAGAGGCTTCTTGGAGAAGCTGGCTTTTGAATTTGGCTTTAAAGGATGAGTAGGAAGTCAGCAGGTCTAAGGAAAATCATGAGCAAAGAAAGGATGCTAGAAAATATCAAGATGAGCTCAGGACACAGAGAGTAGTCTAGTTTAGCTAGGAAATAGAATGTGGAGGAGAATGATATGAAATAACTCTAGAAAACAGAGTGGTTTCAAATTGTGGAGATCTTTGAATAATAAGCAAAGGACTTTGAACTTTCCTCTATGGATAGTAAGGAGTCATTGAAGATTTTTGTGCACGGTAGTGACACAATTAGAGCACTTCAAGTATACTTTGTCCTTTTCTTTTAATTGATTACTTTCCCAGAAGGAAAATTGGTGCTTCATAACTCTGTTACTTTTACTTAGGACAATATTCTGATTGCATACACTTGTTAAGCTAATTATTTTTCAGTTCTATCCCTCCAATCCTACCCCCACTGGAAAAAGTGAGAAAAATAAAGCAAAACTCTTGCAATAAATATATGTAATTAAACAAAACAAATTTCCATGTTGCCGTGTTTAAAAATATGTATCTCATTCTGCATATTTAGTTCATCACCTCTGTCAAGAAGTGGGTAGCATTCTTCATCATTGGTCCTTCAGAAAAATGGTTGACTATTACATTGATCAGAATTCTTAAATCTTTCAAAATGTTTGTTTTTACAGTGCATCAGTTCATACAAGTTTTCTCAAGTTTCTCTGAAACCATGCCCTTTCTTGTTTATTATAACATAGTACTATCTAAATGCATACATTTTTCTAGCCCATCAAATAGTCTAACTCTTCATTCCTATAGTGACAATGAACAAAGACTAGTTGTCTTTCAACATCCTTTTTAGCTCTAGCAATTGGTAGACTGGTTATAATGGTAGACATAGTAATATTTCTGTGACCATTCTAGGCAAGAATAATCTTACTGTCTTTTTTCCCTTCTTTTCAGATCAACACACAATGAAATGGAAAAGAATAGGTGAGTTGTGAGTGTTTTCTGTGTGACTGAAACCCAATGGGTCTGGATAAAAACTTCATTAACTGTTTGACAATTAATTGTGCTTCCTTAGTCCCTCTACTTCTAAGAAAAGATTTGAGAGGATATAGATAGATAGAGATAAAGATATCAATATATAGGCTATATCCTCTGCCTTTAGGGAGCACTGTGCTAATATCACTCTAGATGTATGAATATGTATCCAGTTTCAAATGACCATAAGAAAAGAGTTATTTTAATGGAAAGAGACCTGGATTTGGAAACCTCATTTCAGATACTGGTCCTGCTACTTACACCTCTGTGATGTTGGGCAAGTCACCAAACATTTCTGGGTCTCAGTTTCTTCATCTGTAAAATAAAAGAGTCTTGCTAGATAACCCTTAAGATCCTTTCACTCTGAATCTAATGACAATAACCCATTCATTTTCATTAGTATTTACTGTGTGACTACTCTACAATATAACAATTTGGTTTTGATTTTTTGTCTTTGTATCTCCAATGCCTTGCATGTAGCAGGTGATTAATAATAAATGTATGTAGACTACTATGTATATATACGCATCAGAATCTTTGACTTACTAGAGAGGAAAGATTTGGGAATAGGAAGGTTCTTTTTAGCTTCTCAAGCTAAGATGAATTTTATAGGTTTTAATAGGGCATAAGTCTTAAGAGATGAGGGTGTTTGAGATTTATTGCACATGAACTTCTCTAATATATTAGTTTAATGTTATAGCTTTCATATGTTAGTTAGTTTAGTTAGTTAGTTTAATGTTATAGCTTTCATATTTCAGAGTGTTTTCATATGCCTTATCTCATTTGGTCCTCAATCTTGTGAGATGAGAAGACCCATAATTATCCTAACTTTAAAGATGAGAAAACTTGAACTAAGTGACATTCCCAAGATGGTACAATTAATAAGCAGTGATGGTAGAACTAGAACCTAATTCTTCTGAGACTCAGCCTTCCAGAGACCTACGATTCTTTGCACTATACTGTTCTGACTCCCTCTTTCTGTCTTCTGTCATTCAGTTTTACATAAATGATTTAGGACCATAGATTTCAAAGATGGAAAGAACCTTTGGAGATCATTGATTTCAAATACCTAAATTTTACAGATTAGGAAACTGGACCTCAGTGTGGTTAAATGTTTTGCCTAAGGTCACACAAGTAATAAATACCAAAATATGGACTGCAAGTGTTGTGCTCTTTCTACTGTTGTATTATCTCTATCACTATAGTACACCCGTGATCAAAGTCTCTAGCTTTAATCTGCTTTGTATGAACCTTGAGACTTTTCCCTTTAGGGATATATAGTTAACCAGAAACTCAAATAGGTCCTGATTTCCACAGCAAGAAGAAAAAAATCATCTGTGTCCTGTCATTCTCAGCATGTTCATCTTTTTATTTTGTTCCCCTATTCTCTTAGCTCTGTTACGACCTATAACTATTAGTTCATACTGGTGAAATTTGATTTCTTTTGGAGTTTTTATGCATTTTTACAATTTCAGATAGAAAACTCTTAACTCACTGCAAATCTTTTCCTTTTTACTCTATAGTGTGCTGTAGATACCACATAACAACTAGTTATTGTCTAAGAAACTAGAACTGAAACTGTAGTTGTGCTAGCTAGTTCTAAGTGCTTCCAAATGACAATGGTCAAAACTCCATTGAAGACATCCAGTGACAGGGGAATTCATTACCTCCCAAAGCAGCCCATTCCATTTCTAAACAGCTGTAACTGTTAGACATTTATTTTATATGGCACTAAAATCTGCCTTTTGGCAAGCAAAACAAGCCTAAACATAAGATTTAGAGCTAAAAGGGCTTAAGGGATCATCAAGTTCAGCCCCTTCATTTTACAAATGAGCAAACTAAAGCCCAGAGAGGTCACAACTTGCCCAGCATCATAGAGGTGGTAAATAAGAGGCTGAGAATTAGAACCCAAGTATTTTGAATATAAATTCAGTTTTCTTTATATTTCACCATAATGTTGTTTCCATTCCCCTGCTTCATGATTACTATCTGAAGGATAATTTTGCACTGCTCCCAAGCCTAGAATGTGAATAAGAACAAGAAAGTAGAAAATCAACATAGCTAATTTGGCTAAGCTAAATTTTGACAGCACTGGTTCAGAAAAAAAAAAAAAGATTAGAGCCAAGGGTTCACATGTTTAGATTTCACTTTTTTATGCTATTTTCTCTCCCCCATTAGGGTGGATAATTGAAATCTGACCATCCTGAAAAATTAGGTGAAAACCTATTAATGGAATCTCCCTATGCCTGGTGGTTGAATCCTATTAATACCATCTAGGCTTCACAAATTCTGGGGAATTTAGCCATTTGTATTTTCAGGAGTTACTAAAAGAATGAAGTGTCTTTGTCTTATTAAGGAACATAGTAATTTGGGTAAATGGCTTATAGCAGATGGCATTTATTTCTTTTTTTCATACTGTAGAGCACAGTTGTTCTTGGATTTCTAAAAAAACTTAAATCTATAAAGCATCATGGAAATTCTATAATCAATTAATGTTTTTATTTAATCAGAAAATCCACCCATGGAGATGCTGTACTGAACATCTCTATTTTAAATCACATTGATTGGCTTTGATAGATGCTAGTGTGTAGAGTCAAAAACTGTGTTAAAGACCTATATGCACGCACTACCTGTCCATTTCTGAGCAAGCCACTTTTCTTCTCTGGGCTCAGCTTCCTCATCTGTAGTATGAAAGGACTAGACTAGATCATGTATAAGATTCAGCTCTAAATTGTGTGATCCTTTTACCAGTAAGGAAACAGAAGAGAAGCCTTTTACAAAAGTTGGTGTGTTGGGTTTTTTTAATTGAAATTCCAGTCAGTAGATGGGCATTCAAATTAGAATCCTTCATTTCAAACAGTTCTAAGGATGATAAAAGAAGATTCCAAAAGTATCCTTCTTAGATAGTTTATATATGTACATATACCTCAAATTAGTCAAATAGACTAGATCATCTCTGTCAGAGCCATATTGTTTAATGATTTATTGCATAGTTTAGGGAAAGAACTCAGTAAGCTGCGATCCAAGTAGCCATTTCCATTACTCTCAAACATCTCTGCTTTTGTTGTTGGCTATCCATTGGTACAGGATACAAATTTGGTCAGATTATTCCAAATCTACCCTAATTGATTGCAGGTTTTGATAGGGGCTTCCCTGATTTTTAGTCTGGTAAATGATTGCAGATCTTATATCCAAAAGAATGGATATCTTCTCCCCTCCATCTCATCCCCAACAGGGCCACATATGTGGCATTATACCATGTTTACACTATTCCACACCTTCATCACAATCAGATCTTGCTCTAAAATGTGGCAAATGGAAGTCACATGGGTCACTTGTTGCAACATTACTGTAACTAGGCTACCCTGGTTGGTGCTGTACTTGGAAGGATGTGATAACCCAGGTTTGATCTATCTTTAAAAGGGATGAGAAAAAAAAGCAAGTGTTTATTGTTCAGTACCTAAATTCCAAAACTATGTTACTGCTAGTTTATGTCTTTGATAGCCTATGTTTTAGTAGAGTTTTCTTAGAGGAGAAACTTAATATGGGAATATGGGATTGTCCTTAAGACCATTTTGTGCAATAGCACTTTCAGTTCTCACATACCTAGTCAAAAGTCATTGGTTAGCTTAGAAATCAACAGAACACTTTACTAGATTACTAGGATAAAGAGAGAATCATCAAATACCAATTCAAAAGGACAGACCTTTCTTGTTGTGGTTGTATGAAGGCATACCCCCTGTCATATATGCTATGTCATAACTCTCCTCTGGGTAAAATCTGACTCAAGAAGAAGCTTAGTAAGAAGTAGGTTAGTAAGAAGTTTTCAAAACTTTCCAGAGAAACAAGAGGATGATAGTCAACTCACAACTGCTTTTGAAGAATAAGTTTAGAGCCTTTTTCTTTCCTTCTGTCTTCCCTTTCTCTCTAGTGAGTCTTGGCTCCCTCTCATTTAAATACACCTATACTTATCAAGACTAAAACTGGATTCTTTGCTTATTGATCATAATGCAGACTTTGGACATCACCAGTATCTTTTGAGGACATTAATATTTCTGTGAGAAACTATAGAACTATTAATATGATAAATTTCATATTTAGTATATGCAACTCTACCCCTACCTTTCTCTCATTTGAACAAGGAAAATATTCACAAAAGCCACACATGCTTGTACCCAATTGATTATTTTTAGTCTCTGTCTAATCCCCAAACATCATACTTTGTATGAAGTTGTGTAATGAAGTTGTGTGAGTGTTCACATTGTAATAAGCCAGAAATATAGTATTAGGAAAATTTTGCTACCTTGAGAAACTCAGATTGAGTTAATAAGATGTTCCCTATATAAATAAGGTAGCATTTTTTTTCACCTCTGATACTCTTTATTGGACCTAGCTTTACTCTTATTGGGTATTGGGTTCTTAATTTAAAAAAAGTAATTTTCAGAAACACTCTAATTAAAGGGTGAAAAATTCTCAGAGGTAATAGATCATATTCCACTGGTCAACCGTATTACTTAAGTGCCTATGATATGCAGAATACTATTACAAGACCATGGAGAAGTTAAAAAGGAAATAGAAAACCTGGACTTTTATCACTGAAGAACTTAGTCCAATGGAGAAAATGAAATAGATAGGAATATATAAATATATATACATATATGAACACAGGAGACAGGTATGTAAAATTATGTAATGGACAGCTGTATGGCCATACAGAGTAATACATTGAAATATTAAATATTTGAAGAGGTGAGTAATATTATCTGCCTGGAACAAGCTAGATTTTATGGAGGCAGTGTCTTAAAGTTTTTGAAATGGGAGTCAGGGAAGAGACCTGTTTGGTTGACAGGAATGAAGCAGCCATTTTAGGTAATGAATTGGAAGTGGTAAAAGGCTAAGTATGTTTCAGGCCCTCAACCAACTTGCCTATTTCGCTACTTACATTAGTTGTTATATACCAATCGTTATGTTGTATCTTAATCCTATAACTACTTTCCATGCTTCATCCATAACTGCAAGACTCAAATAAAGGGGGATATTTGATTTAAATGCTACCTCAATGAATCTATAATCTTATCCATATGGGTTCTCTCTATCAGTATATAATATAACCCATCCATGTCTCTTTTTTTTTAAAGCAATTGGGGTTAAGTAACTTGCTCAAGGTTACACAGCTAGTCATTATTTTATGTGTGGGTGCTCATTTTCTGAGGCCGGTTTCGATCTCGGGTCATCCCAACTCCGAGGCCAGTGCTCTTACTCACTGTACCACCTAGCCGCCCCCATCCATGTCTCTTGATCTTGTATTTTTTGTCTATGTTCTATAGTAGAGCCTCTGTAGGAGACACAACCAATGTGTTTGAGCTCCTTTTTATCTTTTGTGGATCCAGCATGACACTTGGCCTGTCCATCTATCATATCTTGCTCTTCTTGTGTTGCCAATTCACCTCCTTGTCAAATAATGCATTTCCTCAAAGATGGTCTTTATACCACATTTCATGGGCATAGGTCACCACTGAAATTATATTGCAGACTACTTATACTCACCAGGTCACTCACTCTTGATTCTTAAACCATAGAGGGTATAAATGACTGTTTTACCAAGAGTATACCTCTTGATATCTATCAAAGAGAGAGTAAGACCTGACTTGGCAATCCTATGAGACTCCACTCACAATCAGCAATTTGGTGAAACCAAGAAATGTTTTGGGGAGCAGTAGAGATGAAAAAAATAACTCCATATATTGTCTAAATTCACTAGCTAGATGTAATTCCCTCAGTTAATGTCATTCATGGCCTATCTGTGATCTAGTCCCTTTGACTTACCCATTCCCAAGCTTCCAAATTTGTCAGTCTGAGGAGACAGCATAATCATAGTGAGAGTGAGTCTGAAGACTTAAATAAGGAGTGCCAGATTCAAAGTTATCAGTTGGTAGTTTGCTCTGTCCTCCTGCCTACCTATAGTTTGAAGCTTAGTTAAGAGGAATGCCTCATATGGTAGAAAGTTTCCTTTGAGATCGGCACGAATCATGGAAAATCTGCAGTGGAATTATATAGTATTGAAGTTCTTTTTCATTCTATCCTATTTTTAGGAAAATGGTGTTTTTAAAAAATACATATATTTAAATTCCCTACCTGTTATCCCATTTAACTTAGTGTGCATTAGCACATAGGAGGCATTGATATAGCAAGTTTGGGCCTAATTACTAACTTAATTTTTTACTAGTTACATCATAATCTAGCATTTTCACTATAATGAATACTTTAAAACTGAGATTTGGGTTTTTACCAGCCTTCTTAGACCAATCTGCTTTAGTAAAATTCTCCTCTGATAAAGATGCAAATGCATTATAGGTGTAGTGGAATCCCAATTGTTCATTTCAGAAAGTAAGATATAAAGATCTGAAGCTCCTTATCTGTCACCCACAGCCATATGTTTTACCCCAGTAAATCAGCATTGTAGAGGAGAAGGAAGGGAGAATTTCCTGTCCAGTTCTCCCATTTCTCTCATTTGACCTCTCCTGAGTTCCTTACCTTCCACATTTTACTTTGTATTATAGTTACTTGTATGTTATGTTATATCCCCTCCCAGACTACAAACTCTGAGGACAGGCACTATGGTGACTTCTTTTTTGTGGGCTCCAATGCCCATCACTTGTTTTAGTACTTAAGGAACCTGTGGTTTCCTTTATATGGGTACTCCCTCCATTGATGCAGATCGATTCCTTCTACTTTCACTTCCTTTCACTCTTTTAGAGTTAACTTTGACTGAAGAAGTCATCACCTTAGATAGTCTGATCATCAAGTTTACAAGATGTAAACCATCCCTCACTAAGCCGGAAGGTTTTCTAGTCATATAGGACCTACCAAAACTTATATTTCACTGACTTAGCTTTTAAGAACCCATGGTCACCTTCACTTCATTATGGGACATTAGAGTAGGGCCTGAGTAGGGACATTCTACATAATAAACATTTAATAACAAATTTTTGTTAAGTTGAATTGATCTTTGATTCTGTCTGCATTTTCTTCCTGAAAATAGCACTGTATTTCATTCCTTTCATGTTTTTGTCTGCAAATGTGTCCTGAATTCTTTAAGGTTAAAAGGCTAAAGTTAATGTAAATTCAGTTTAACAATCATTTTATTATACACGTGTTAAACATTTTATTATAACACTGTGTTAGGTGCCAGGGGAAGTACAAAGATAAGTAAGTTATGGTCTCTGCCCTCATGGAGCTAGCAATCTAATGGCGAGATAGGACATATATGTAATAACTGCACTGCTAAATGTAACATGGGTACATAAGAGAAATATAAACAATGTTTTATGTCAGGTTTGAAAAATGAGGAGTGTTAATGGAAATTGTATTCTTTGACTTGGTATCAATAGGCCTAAATCACATGACCCAATGGTGTGTTCAAATGACCAAAATAAAGAACTTTATGCATTATTAGAAGTCTAATATCCAGATCAGGAGAAGTGAGAGTCACAATGTACTCACTAGACTAGTTAAATTACATTTAGAATACTGTCTCTAGCTCTAGATACCACATCACAAAGGGCACTGTCAAGAATTGCTCATACACAGAATACGGTCGTTTAGATGAAGAGAGCAGTAGGTATAGTGGGATAAACTCAGATTTGGAGGCAGAGGACTCAGGCTCAAATCCTGACTTTCTGCTCTAGTACTCATATGACCTTGGAAAAGTCACTTAACCTCTCTGAGCCTCAGTTTCCTCATCTGTAAAGAGGCTGAACTAGATGATCTCCAAAGTCATCCTGTTTCTTAATTGATGACTCTATCACTCAAAACTGAGGAATTAGAGACTATGCCACATGAGGAAGAGTTGAAGAAACCAAGAATAGTGCTTCTGGAGAAGAGATGTACTGGGAAGATGACAGCTAATGTCAAATATTTGAATGGCCCCCATGTGAAGAGGGATAATATTTGCTTTTGTGGGTCCAGAGCAAAGAACCAGGAGCAATGGGTGGGAGCTACGAGGAGGTAGATATGAATTAGAAATACTTGCTAACAACTTGAGGTCCAGAAATGGAATAGGATGGCTTCGTGAGTGGTGAGTGCCTCATTTCTGGAAATATTAAAGCAGAAACTAGAAGACTAGTTGAGGATCTTTAGAGGAAATTTATGTATGGGGTAGAAGGATAGACTAGATGATCCCTAACTTCCCTTCTGCCTCTAACATCCACCAGAACTGGGTCTAACAGCGGTCCTTCATGTTTCTGCACTTGAGTTTTAAATCTTGCCCCCTAGAACACAAGAGTGGAAGTTAGAGGGTATTTGAGTCTTGTTCTGTATAGTTTAATTTCCCTTCTAATTTTTCTTTCTTCATATCATTGACCATGAAGGAATCTTTCCTCTTGCACATATTAACTTCATGTTAATTTTTTTTAAGATGAAACAAGATTTGTGCTTCCCTGGAAATGGGTCAGACATTCCCGTAAACCTTTTAATTCCAGAAGACTTCAATCTCCTTTATACAATAACAGCCTGCAATTCTCCTCATCCTAGTAAAATGCAATTCAGTTCCCAACTGACTTAAAAAGAAATATTAAATTGCTTTAATTATCTTCATTTTCCTAGCAGTAATCACCCTTCTGCAAACAGAAACACGTTTGAAAGAATTCCCTACTCAATAATCTGCCCATACTGTACTGCTATACCTGTCACACATCTAGAAAATGTGAATAGGGAAACCAGCTCAAAATGTTGACACTCCTCTAGAGTGGCCTCCATGCTTCCTGCAGAAAACACACACACACACACACACACACACATGGGAATCGGCATAATTCAGTGAACACATTGTCTCTGAAGTCAGAGGAGACCTAGATTCAAATCCTGCCTCTGATCTCAATATTTTTATGACCTTGAGAAAGTCATTTAATGCCTCCCCCAGCCTCAGTTTTATTGTCTGTCATATGAAGAGACTAGAGTAGATGGACTCCTCTGAGATCCCTTCTTAGTTCTACATCCTTGATCCAGTGATCTAAACTAGTCATCAGTTGAGAGAGTTTCCACACTGGGAGTTCTCCATACTGTTGAAATAAAGGACTGAACAAAAAAAAAATGGCCATCATTGGGCTCTGTTTGTTTCTTCTAGTTGCCAGTTACAGTTCAGGTCAAAGGTAGATTGGTCCATGAAGACTATTACAGGCCAAAGGTATATTTAGAATAATTAAACTGACCTTTGTAGATTGTTAGCAGGTAAAGGAGCTTTGTTACAGATGTCTATAAAATATCATGGAGCAAAAAATCTTACATTTCCCCCAGGGACTGCAGTCATATTTTCATAAATGCAAAGCTGGTTTGTGAAGAATTACCACTTGTACCATTGATTTGAACTACTTAGAAAGAGAAAGACAGACAAAGAAGAGAGAATTAATCTTGTTTTGTTCTTTGGCAAGCTTAAGATACTTTTACAAAACCTTTATTAAATAATAACAGCCCCCTTGGTCAGTTTACACTCTTTAGAGAGTTCTAGAAATGGTTGAAGATAGAAGAAGGTTTTCTTGTTTTTATCCTTTTGTCTACCTACTGCCATTAAAATAATTTAAATATTCAGATAACCTAAATACACCAAGGAAAGACTAACATGATATTGTTGTGTAGTCTTTGCAAATTCCACCCCCCACACACATGCCATCCAATTTAAAATGGTTTTGATATTGGTTTTGGTCAACCTTGATTTTTGCTGTTAATTTGGAAATTGATTGATAAACTATGTAGTAAATAGGAGCTGTATGTGTGGGAAGAAATAAGTAACTACAACCTCACATGGTTATTTTCAATAAAATAATCCATTTTTCTGAACTTCATCCAAAATATTCCCTTACAAAGTAAAAATGTTTTTCACCTGCTAATAGCAGTTTTCTCTCAGTTTTTAGGGTTTTTTAATGTGGTAATGAGGTGAGGTAAACTGATAATCTGATTCCTCATTTGCAGATAGTACATAATTCCAAATCTAAAGATTTTCAGAGAGAATGGAAGCCTTATGAAGGGTTGGTGCAGTCTGTACTCCCAATTCCAAACTAGTTCTGAAATCACACCTCTGCATTTTTAACTATTTTTTTTAAATAGTTTTTAAAATTTTTTAAATATTTTAAAATCCTTTTAAAAATCAGTTTCATATTATTCTCTACTAAGACAAACCTGGTGATAAGAAAATGTTATAGATGTTAAGAGTGACTCTTTTGCTGATAGCATGCTCCCATTCCCTACTTTTGAGTAGGGTCAAATTTCTTTCAGCATCAAAGGAAAAGATGGATGATGACTTCTTTGTTTAGATACTCTTACCTAGTACCTGCCTAGTATAATGCTTATTTGATCCACAAAAAATGAAAATCTGCAAGTCATGAGGAAGGTATAAGAACTGACCTCTTATGTGAGGATCATGCATGCTGATCAGTTGGCCATTCTCTAAAGATTTGTTCTCCTTTTGGTAGACCTTTTATAATGCCTTCCCTTCTTACCCCAAGATCACTAAATAAGACTGTTAAGAGGAGAAAATCCAAAAGGGGAAACCAAGCTTCAATGTATTTGACTTTGCCCATAGTTAAATTACTCTGCTTATAGGTTGCAGTGAACCTGAAATTCTGAAACTCAGAGGATTATGCATGTACTACCAGAATAGCATAGCGTTTTAGAGTTGGAAGGTCATTAAGTAAGGGGTCATTAAGTCCATTCTATCCTATCCTATACAGCAATCTATTTTTATATAACCCTGATAAGGGGGTTATGTAACTTCTGGTTTAATACTTCCAGTGAAGGGACCCATAATATCACATGAGGCAGCCCTATTCCATTTTTGGACAAGCTCATATTCATAATTCCACTTTATGTTGAATCAAAATGCCTTCTTTTAACTTCCAACCATAAGTTCCAGTTCTGTCATCTGGAGCTATAGAAAAGAAGCCTAATCCTTTCAACTCTTTATGACTGTTCTTCATCTCATCAGCTCAATCCATTACATACCAACTTTGCACAAAATGGTTACTAGTGTTTTGACAAAAAGACATTTATAATACTGTCCTTGCCTCAAAAAGCTTTATTCTCTAATTGGAGAAGTATAGACTTGAGAAACCAAGGATACAATAGATGTCATAGATTTTCTGTTTTGACAAAATGAGTATTGATATCAACAATAAAGGTGTGAGTTCAGGGGAAGAAGGGATCAGTTTATATTAGAATAGTCTGAGAAGGCCTTATAGAGGAGGTATAATTCAGTTATGCCCTTAAAAAAGGTAAATTGTGGCAGGTTTTTTCCTTTTACCACAGAAACCATATTGGGATGATTCTTATTTTGGTATAATAAAGTCCAAACCAAGGTATCAGTTATTTCAGAGAAAACTAATGGATACTTGTGAACCACATATCATATGATAGTAAACTCTTCTTACTTAGTAATTTTTAAAAATATAATTCTTTTCTTTCTTTTCCCAACTTTTTCTCCACATCTTCCTATTTTAGTCGTTTAAGTTTAGTGACTTGGAAAGTAGTTATATTCGTCTGTCTCCTATCTGCATAGTGACATTTACCTGTCAATAGTTTTCACTTGCCTAACCTCAGCTCTGAGTTACTCCCACCATCTACCTCTTCCACTCCTACTCAAGCACTACTGCACACAGCTGAAGGAAGTCTCACAACTGTGCTGACTGGGTATATTACAATTTCATGTTATCCAACCTCAACTGGGCCCTCATTGCATCAAGGCAGTTTTATTTCTTCCTAATTGATTCCCTATCTCTCTTCCCACAGGAGCTATTCCAAACCTTCTCTTCTCTTTTTAAGCCTCCCTTCCCACCCTGCACACTGCCTAAGCTAAGGAGTTTTCTTGTTACTTTATTGAGAAAATGGAGAGCCTCTTTTCCCACATAAGCTGCCTTTTCTCACATTCTCTTCATCTCAAAACCCCTTGGCAGCAGCTCCCACTCTTTCTTCCTTTCCAAGTATGTGACAAAAAAAAATGACCCTTTTTTCCAAGGCCAACCCCTCTACATGTATACTTGATCCCATCCTTTTCCAGCATAGTGTATCATCCTCTCTCTCAAATTTTCAACCTCTTTCTATCAACTAGTTCTTTTCCTACTGTGTACACATCCAAGTCTTCTCTATTCTTAAGAAAATGAAATTTTAGAAATTGGATTCTACCATTCCATTAATTTATCATACAATATATCCCCTTCCCTTCTCAGACAAACTACTTGAAAAAGTTGACTACACTCCACTTCTCAGTCATTTCTCAACCCCTTGTAGTCTGACTTCCAACCTCCTCAACTCAACTGAAATTCTTCTTTCCAAAATTTCTAATCTCTTAGTTACCAAATCTGTTGATCTTTTCTTATTCCTAATCCTTCTCAGCCTATATTCTGCATTTGACAATGCTGACCACCTTCTCCTTAATATCCTCTGCTCTCTGGATTTTTCTTATACTACTCTCTCCGGTTTGTCTCCCACCTTCATGACCACTCTTTCTCAATCTCTTTTCTTGGTTCTTCAACCACATTGTAGCCCTTAACTGTATGTTTCCCAGGGTTTTGTCCTGGGTCTCTTCTCTATTGGTAACATCCGTTCCCATGAATTTAACTTTTCTCTCTATGCAGTTGACTCCTAGAACTACATATCCACCTCCATTCTATCCCTCAAGCCTCCATCTTGCATTAACAATTAAATTACTCATTAGATATTTCAAATTGGATGTCCCAGAGAAATCTTAAACTCAACCTATTATATTTCCCTTAACTTTACCCTCTTTAAGAAAGACTCCCCTATTTCTGTTGAGGGCACCACCAATTCTTCCATTCTCCCAGGTTTGTAACCTAATGTCCTGGCTTCCTCAGCATCTCTCAGCCCACATTATTTCTAGTAGTTTCCTATTATCTCTACAATAAAATATATTCAGTTTAGATTGTAAATCTTTTCACAATCTTCCCCCAATTTTTCTTTCCAGCCTCACTGTTAGATCCCATCTTACATTTCTGAGATCAGCCAAACCAGACTTTTCTTTGTTTCTCATACACAACACTCCTTCCATCACCATGCCTTTGCACTAGCTGTCTCATATTCCTGGAATGCACTCCTTCCTTCCCTCTACCTCATAGAATCCCTTTCTTCCTTTAAGATTCAACTTGAGTACCATGTTCTCCATGAAACCTTCTCTTCCTAATTTCTTCAACTGCTAGTGCCTTTTTCTCAAATTACCTTATATTTATCTACTTTGTATATATTTGCATTTATGCTATATGTATTTGTATGTGTCCTTGTTATTTTCCACATTACAGTGTTTGTTCCATATCGGGATTGTTTCATTATTTGCACCTATCACCTGGCACATAATAGGAATTTGATGAATACCTGTTACTTAATTGATTGGTTACAATAGAGTGCCTCTTTCTAGTCCTAGTAGGAGACCTGTAAGTGTCTGTTTAAAAGTATGTCAAAGCCAAATTGAGTAAGATCTTGGCCACAGAATGTCTCATTTCTATGTAGATTTATAGGTACTCTAAACAAGAGAAGTCTGAGCTAATATATAGCCTATAAAAGAAAATGGTAGCACCTGCCCATGACAAAAAATACCGGTGGGGTATAAGGGGTTTCACTGCAAGGTTCCCAGTACTCAGTGGTTTTTGTTCAGTCAGCTGACAGGAAAAGAAAAGTGATTATTTCAAGAATTCTCCTAATGATATCTTTACCGTCTCTCTTGTCCTGTTACTGTTTGTTCTTGCTGGATTGTCCTGCCTGATCTTGTATTCTGAAGTGCAAATGTGACTTTTTGCATTGCAGACGTGCCCACCTTCGCTTGTGCCTTGAGAAGCTGAAGGGGCTTGTACCGCTTGGACCTGAGTCGAATCGTCACACTACTTTAAGCTTATTAACAAAAGCAAAGTTACACATAAAGGCGAGTGTACATTTGGCTTCCTCCCTTGAATTTCTAACCATCCAGTAAGAACTTTCCTTGGTTATAAAGGTGTGGACTGCTGAACAAATAGTTTATATGAAGAGTAGTATTATATTCATTTTATTCCATATCACAGTCATCAAAATTCCTGCTTAAAGTACTTTTATATTTACTTCCTCAGTAAGAGAAACGTTGGTTTGACTTCTGATTAATAAGTCTCTTAAGATAATTCTGGCAACAAATATCATCATTTAAAACTTTCTGCTCTAAAACAGAGGTGTCAATATTCCCCCAATATTCCCAAGTGAAGCCCAAACTATGTTAAAAATGTATTTCCTGTCTGAGTTTAATTCTTTGATATATTGATGAAAAAAGAAATATGGAAACATGTGTTTTTCTAAGTCAATATGCTGTCCATAAAAGTCCTTAGTATGGTATAGTGGCCCCTGTTTTTATTTGAATTTGACACTCCTGCTCTAAAGGATATTGTTCTGATGGCAGGGTTGGGATGTGTTCAAATGAGTACTGCCTGGAAATGGAAATGATGTCTGAGCTCTTGTGCCAGGTGATTAAAATAATGATTTAAAAAGAACTATAATTATGGGCTTTAAAAGAAGTTAATTTGATGCTTAACATCATACAAAAAGTGCTTCTATAACTGAGCTAGATATGTTGAGTAAAAATGACTTTAAATTGAGGTATGTTTCTCAAGACCCTTTAACCTATAGCTTCTTCAAACACCATGAGACTTCAAGTTCACTGTGTCCCCCTAGACACATAAAACAGAGTTCAGAGGATGCTGGGGTACCAGACTATCTTCAGGGGGCAGGTGGTGCAGTGGAAAGAGCCTAGGAAGTGGAGCCACAGGACCTAGCTTCAAGTCCTACCTCTCACACTCAGTGCCCAAGTGACTTCAGAAAAGTCACTTAACCTTTCTGGGCCTCAGTTCCCTTACTGAAAAATGAACTAGAAGGAGTCTAGGATTCCTTCATGATCTAAAGCTGTGATCCCTATAAGGAAATGAGTATTGATGTCATAGACATTGGAGGACAATAACAGTGGCTCCCCAGTGAACTTCTTTTCTGAGAAAAGCAAGAAAGTCAAGACACCAAAAAGCCTTCTGGGGACAGGAGTGTGTTTCAGGAGTGAGACACAGATTCAAGGTAGTTTTAATTACTGGTTTAAGCCTAATCTAAGGATTCCTCTGAAAACTCCTTTAACCTGCAGAAGCTTGAAGACTGTGACAGAAAAGCAGTACACCAAATAGACCAACTACAGCGAGAACAGCGGCACCTGAAGAGGCAGTTGGAGAAATTGGGCATTGAGAGGATGAGAATGGACAGCATAGGATCGACGGTCTGCTCAGAACGCTCTGACTCAGACAGAGGTGAGACCCTCTTTTCAATGACTGGGATTTTATTTTGAAATATCTTCCCTTTGCTCCTCCTCATCTGCATTTTCCCTTCTCTAAACTCCACAGAGTAGTACATAATTTCCCTAGTACTCTGGAAGGTTATAAACTGTGTAAGGCTGGTAATGCAAGTCCAGGTGAGAAAACGAAGGCTCAGAAGGCTAGTCAGTAACCTGCCTGTGTTCCCGTAGCTAGACAGTGTCAGAACCAAAGCTCCTTTGGCTCCAAATCCAGGACTCTTTCTGTAATAACCATGCTGCCTCATCAGCGCAATGCGGCCTAGATTGAAGTGGAGAACTGCCATTCACCCGGAGAACTTAAGCAGTGGCTAACACGGATTATTTCAGGAGACGATCTGTTTTCCTTCAGTTCCCCAGATACACGCAGGGAGGGAAAACCGCTTTTGCATTCATTGGAGTTAGGGCCTGACTTGTCTGCTCTGTGGTGACTGTGCATCCCCTCAACTCTCCCTTTTGCTCTTTTCTATAGAAGAAATTGACGTGGACGTTGAAAGCACAGACTATCTCACGGGCGATCTGGACTGGAGCAGCAGCAGCGTGAGCGACTCGGACGAGAGGGGAAGCATGCAGAGCCTCTGCAGTGACGAGGGCTACTCCAGCTCGAGCATCAAGAGAATAAAGCTGCAGGACAATCACAAGACGTGTCTCAGTCTCTAAGAGCCGGCTCCGCAGTGGCTGCCTTCCTTATGGTTTTCCCTCTCGGATCTTATTAGGTAGTGTATTGGACCTTCCCACAATTCCCTTGCACGTCAATTTCAATGTACCACCACCTTTACCCAAATCAGCTTTGCCTAAGTTTTCAAGAAAAAGTGCATAGGGTCGTGGGTTTACAAAGCTACTCTCTGGAGCACACATCTGATTGCATCCACTAGCTTCTCTTTCTGTCCATAAAAATTCATCTCTGTGAGACTGTACACATTCCAACCAAAATTTGAAACATCCAAGAATATTTAGACTTAGAGCCAACTCCCAAATATCAGTAATTTCCCCGTTTACTTATTGTCATCATTTAGTCTTCTCAGCCTATCTTAATTTTTTCTGTTTGCTATGTTTATGTATCTTGTCTAGCAAAATTGTTCGATTGTGACTTCTGTTCAAAAAACCTGAAGGAACCAAACTTTTCAAGTTGAGATCCTAATCTCAGAACTATGAAGTAAGCTTTGAAAAGAGCATTTAAGAGCGCTTAACTGTGTGCCTCACCCCAGGCTTTCCTGGGAATGCTAGGAAAAAAATCCTTAATCCTCTGAAAACTTACCCCTCAAACACTGCACATGAATTTCTCCAGACCCGTATGTAGCCTTGGGCAATATCTCTTGCTTTAAACCAGGCACCTCGACTCGACAGCATGTCTTCGGGGTTACACAACTCATCAAGTTTCTTGAATGTTTTTCTCACCAACTAAATGGTACAATCTATCCCCACCTCATGTTCTGGGGATTGCACCATAGGATCGCTGAATAGTGCTGTCCCAAGACACACATTTATTTTTTCCTCAAAGTTTAATACTACTTGTCTCTGGGATAATTTTTTTTTCTACCTCAGAGATAAACAAGATGATCTCCATTTCCCATTAGCACAAAAAGATTATGCCTCTTTTTAAAAAAAAAAAAGCAACATTTGGTCCAGTTCCAAGCTATTTTCCTATTTAACCTTCAGCAATAATTGAGCTGTAGGGCTAGCTGAGCTAGCTCCTGTCATTAGTGAAAGGAAAAGTTCACATTGCTACTTTCTATGTTGCAAGTAAACACAAGGGGATAGTACAATGTTACTACAGTTCCTCACCTTGTTGAATGATTTTTAGACACTCCCAGAAACTTGTTTATGGAGGCTTTGGGGTTGCTAATTTAGAAAGATGATTTTTTTTTTCCCTCTTTGGCCATGGTTTCTCCCCAGCTTGGTCCCCCACCTTGTAGCATTTTTATTTAAGCTTAACAGAGCACATGTATATGTACATAAACACATTAAATCTATAAATACTATTTATTCATTTTTATATAAACTAATGTAATGGAGAAGAAATTCTTACAACATGCTTTTATAGATGTTCTGGAAACTTTGTATGTAGATATCTGCTAACTAAAATCTGTTCATTTCCCCCTTAATCTTTTTCTTTTGAACATTGTAAAGCCTTGATATTTTGCGCCTCTTTGGCTAATCTGTTCATTGAATTTGGACCATTCATAAGATGCATAAAACTAAAATACAGCAACTGGCACAAGGTGATTAGAGCGGTCCCAAATGCCTAGATACTTTGCAACTTTAAGGGCTACATAATCAGTGATAGACAACCACCATGGGCTTCTTTGCTTGCCTGCAATCTTTACCGTATGTATGTGTATTCAGCCTGATTATACATCTAGCTGCCTCAAACCATTCCATATACTCTAAAATACAAATTCAGAGGGAGCCTATGCTCAGACTTTAAAATTGATCAGCAGCCTAAATAAACTAAATTACTTTTAGGCTCTTTTTAAAAATGATTCTTTATTGAATTTTAAAAATATGGGAATTAGGGCTAGTGGATTTCTTAAACTCCAAAGTCTCCTTGTTTTTCCCCTTCCTTTTTTGTGCTATTTAATTTTCTTTTTGTGGGGAAAAAGGGGAGGTGGGAGGGTGGAGTAAAAAAGAAGGATTTTTTTTTAAAAGCTGGAACTTTTTCTGATTACCAGCAGAAGATTTGCACTGAAATACAACTTGTATGCCTTTTGCATTTATTAAGCCTGCTTCCTGAGTCCAAGCAGAAAGATAGTGTTAAGAGAGTTAGCTCAGCCTGTAACATGTTTGAAAAAGGTACAGATATGCCTGCACTTTGAGGTACCTGCTCTGATGCCCTTTGCAAGACCTCACAAGCATTTTGTTGGTTAATGAAATGTTACATTTGAACCACCTTCACAAGTCCAAGCCCCAAGTTGTAGATGCTTTAAGGCATCAGGAAGTGTAGATTTGAGGGGTAGGGAAAGCTTGTGGGCCTGAATTGGGGGAGGGAACAAAATTGTGTACTTGTTTATTTAATTTAGAAATAAGGCGTCTGAGAGCCGCCAGTATTTTCTGTGTTTTAGTTGTTGTGCCTTTGATTTAAAACTGCATTTTTGTCTCTTTGGTTGAAAGAATATTAAATGTGTTGTCCCAACATAAAACAGTAATTATTTGACCTTCACACTGTTTGTCTGGTCCTTTTCAATTTGATTGCGTAGAAATGTGGAAGTTAGTATATAAATATATGTGTGTATACACATACGTGTATATATATTTATACACATATATTAATGCACTTATGTCAAACTGACACCAGGGTTAGACATGGCTTTCAAAAGTTCTAAGCAGATAAAGTTAGCTTGCCAAGCTGAGCTCCAGGGTAACCAATTCCTTAATTATTGGGACCAACCCTGGGAGTTTCTTCTCTGTGATCCTCTTGGTTGTAAACCAACTCATGCCAAGGCAGCTAATTCCCCCCATGTTGCTGAAATGGTAGCACTGATTTGCCAGCCTTTTCTCTCCAATTCACTGATCCACCAGCATTATTGTTAAAGAGCTGCATCAGGGGTTTTGTTTGTTTGTTTTTTGTTTTTATTAATAAAGAAAACCTTTTTAGATGGGGTAGTTGAGGTGGGGGAGGGGAGGGGCCAAACATGTAAACCCCCAGCCTTTAAGATTTTGACAGTTGTACCTATGGATAGATATGTATGTACACATAGGTACATGCATATTTTTGTGTGAAAGTTGATTTAAACTAGCACCCAATCACTGCATTCTTAGGTTTCACCATTGCAATGCAAGTGGTGAAATTGAGGCTTGTGGTCCTTATTCGGAACAAACAAACCAAACTCTTGCACTTAGATAATAAGCTTAATGAAATTCTTACAGTAACGTATGTATATGTAGCATGGCGCTGTTCTATTTTAACATCCCAAAAAGTATTGTCTTTATTATTTGGGGCTTTGTATTGAGTGCTGAGCACCCATTGCGTATTTATTTCAGGCTTTCTTCTGGTAAGCAGAGCTCTTGAATTCTTCAAGGTGCTGATAGCCACACCGAGTGAATTTCTTGAGTCACAAGGTTAATGCTAATTTGATACCAATTCAAAGAGCACAGCACTTTGAGCAGACCAGGGAACTCTTCTGCCTGTCCTTAAACAGGCAGAAATGATTTCAATACTGTATTTCAGTGTTGGGCATTATGTAGGGTCTTGTTCTGCAATTGGCCAACCACTTTAGCACTTTGGTTGGGGGGACTCCCTGGCACTTCCCCTCATCCTCCCCCTTGGGTTTTTTGTTTTTGTTTTTAAATTAAACACAACTTCTGACTTGCATTCCACTGCCTCTGCCCTGACCCTAGGAGATGTGACCAAGAATACACTGTGTGTTTGAGAGGAGGGTAGTACTCATTCCACATCAACAAATGAAAGCAGTAACAATCTAATAATATTTAGGACTGGATGAAGGAGTTGGTAGGGTTTCCTCTTTCTGCCCCCACTTGTGTATTAATTTCAAGTTTTACCACTGTGCTATATTGGGAAGGTTTCCCCTCTCTCTCTCTCTCTCTCTCTCTCTCTCTCTCTCTCTCTCTCTCTCTCTCTCTCTCTCTCTCTCTCATTCTCTCTCACTCACTCACCATGCTGGAGATGATCTCTAGTTGCCTTCTCCCTTATTTCCTCTTGGCTTCTCTGATATCCTACTCCCCTCCTTTCCTTTGGAATTGAATGTCTAGTGGGAAAAGGCAGGCATGTCAACATGTGGGGGAAATGCCTATTATTTGCATTATACAGCTATACACCAACAGTTGTGGATAGATAACTGGCTACTCCTATTTAAAATAGTTCCTGGGAGGAGAGAACACAAATGGGCCCCAGATAAAAATGATGCCTCATTCTACATAATTAGACTTCTCAGTACTATAAGATGTTTTCTCTTTCTTTCTCCCTTTCTTTCTTTCTTTCTGCTACCTGAGTGGGATGTGATAAGTGTGATTTATCATGGTTGGTTTTTTGTTTTGTTTTTTTACTCTCCATATTTATGACATGAATGAATTTATTGTGCCATAGACTTATGAGAAAATAATTAATTGACTGGCACTGCTAGATCCAGACTATTATTTTCAAAACAGCTGTTGCATGACTGAAAAAATTGAGTATCTTTGTCTTCTAGCAAAATCATAAAATCAGAGTCAGTAAAGTGGCCAATCTGTAGATTTATCTAAACTTAATTTATCTTCAACTTTTCTTTCTTTTTTTTTTTGGGCAGTTCTTTTAAATTTTGCCTAAGAACCACACTTGCCTTTATCCCTTATTCCTAGAATTGGTGCTCTTTGTAATATTGCTCTTTAAAATCATCAATTTGGGGGTGGGAATGTCTTCTGAAGGGTAAATACATCCTAAATAGGGGGAGCAGCAGATGGGAGAGTGTGAAATTCTGTTTCCAGATGTTCAGTTCCTAATGTAAATACCGCGCCAATGTAAATCCTGGGTCAAGACCATAGAGAATGGTGCTTTTACTACAGTGAGCACATGCATTTTTAGAAACTACATGTTTTAGAGAACCTTGCTGTGTATATGTAAACTTCTGTATTGTTCAACTGTTAAAAATAAGAAGAAAAAGAAAATAAATTATTTCATTATTAAAGAAATTTGTCTTACCGTAATTTCTTTCTCAACTCCTCAGCTTTTCATGATCTCTCCGTATGTTGTTTGAGTTCATCTATTTGGATTTCTAATTTTAATCCCCAAAATTAACCAAACTTTTTTTTTAGCACATATGTATTCTCATACACAGTTCTAAATTCAAATTTAGATCCCATAGAGCTGTCAGTTGCATTCATCTATTGTTCTGACTTCTTTTACATTATTCATCATAACCACTGAAATTAGACTATTACTGAATATTCTGATGGACTATAGAAGCCTTATGCTATAGTGATATTCTAAAAAAAGAAAGTACATATTTTATTTGACTTCAAAAACAAAGCTATATAGGATGAAGAATGGGCTGGAAAGGATCTTAGAACACAGAATGTCAAAGCTGGAAGAGACCTTATTGATCACACAGTTCAGAACTTCTCAAACTTTTTTGTGTCTTATGGATCCCAATGGCAGCCTGGTGAAGTTGTGGACCCCTTCTCCGAAGAATGTTTTAAGTGCATAATATAAAATGCATAAAATTACTAAGGCATCTAGAGAATAATGAAAATGAAAATGAAAATGTCATTTTTTTGCCATCCAAGCTTATGGGCTTTCTGAAATTTCTCCACAGGACTCTTTCAGGTCTATAGACCCCAGGTTCAGAACCCCTTATGTAATCCAGCCCCCTCATTTTACATATGGGAGAATTGAGACCTAAAGAAAAGTGATCTGAATAAACTCAAAAGCTAGTGAGTTTCTACACTAACTTGCCAGTTTACAATATTGTATTTCCTGTTAAATGTATGATCCTTGATGGCTGAAGTTTGGCATGAATTTTGTGTGTTTTTGTTGTTATAGCTTTTTGCCTTTTTAACCCTAGTACCAAGCCTTGAACGTAGTAGCTGCTTAATGAATGATTATTGATTTGAGAACTATTGGAACCAGGACACAGACACAGGTCTTCCAATTCCAAGTCTAGGTCTTTTTTGGTTGTACCACGCTAACTCAGCCCTACATAAAAATAAATAAAAAGAAACACATAACCCCAGTTGCTGTATGCTCCGTGGATTGTTTGTTGTTGTTGATCAGCACTGAGGTAACATGGTGGCCATAGAAAGAACCATGGACATGGAGTCCGATCCCAGGTCATGTTCTAGGTTGGCCATTTTGACTTTGAGCAAACCACTTTTAAGTAATGGAGGAGGAAGGATATATGATCCCTATTCCTAAAAATTAATTCTTCTAAAAAATATTGTAGATATCTTTTGAGCATTTGTGCAGTAGTAGTAATAATTAATGATAATAAGGACATTTCTATAGTTTTGCAATGTTTGCAAAATGTTTTCTTCGCAATAATCCTGTGAGATATAGTATATTTGCTCCATTTTGCAGGGAAGGAAACTGAAAGCTAAAGAGGGTAAGGGATTTGTCCACAGTGGCACAAGGATTGGGACAAAGACTAAGGAATCCTGACATCAAATCCATTTTTCACTGGAGCTTTACTAGAATGTTTGTGTTAGGGTGCATCCCATAGAAACGTTATGCTACAGATATACTTGAGTATTCCCAGTAACAATCCCTCTGCTACTTAACCTTGAGCTTCTATGGGTCTCAGACATCCCATCTAATAATAACAACAGCAATAACAGCTAGCATTTACATAGCACTTAATACGTACCCAGCACCATGCTAAGTGCTTTACAAACGTCATCTCATATGACTCTCAAAACAAGTCTGGGAAGCAGGTGCTATTATCTTTATTTTACAGTTGAGAAAACAGGTAAACAGAGGTTACATGATTTGCCCAAGGTCACATAGCTAGTAAGTGTCAGAGGTGGGTTTTGAACTCAGGTCTTCCAAACTCCAGGCCCAGAATTCTATCTACCTTGCCACCAGCTGCCTCATTTGTAAAATGGGGATTGCCTGAAGGCACTGTGCTCCACCAAATATTATTATGAGGTCCATTCTAATTCAGATCTGTAATTCACTCACAAGTTCCTTTGGATGGTATCCAAAATGGACCTCCCTGACACTAGATTGTGGGATATATGAAGAAAATGCTCTACCAAGAATTTTTCTAATTTACTGAGGAAGAGTAAGATTTTTTAACAGAAACAATGGAAAAGTCCCCTGAATTTGAAGGACTTTGAAGTATTTTGCACTTCTCTGGCTTAGTCTTTGAAAATCTATGGTCACCCTCATTCCCCATTGACCCCCAGGGGAAGTATTTTGGGTATAGGCTTTGATAGCATCATTTTGTCCTCATAGCCTCCCAACTCTTTCCTCCTAGTAAGTCGACATTTTTCTCAATTGTTGGTAGACTCTTGGGAGATACTATGGAAGTATTTTTTTTGGAGGGGGAAGGCAGGGCAATTGGGGTTAAGTGACTTGCCCAAGGTCACACAGCTAGTAAGTGTTAAGTGTCTGAGCCAGATTTGAACTCAGGTCCTCCTGACTCCAGGGCCAGTGCTCTATTCAATGCATTACCTAGCCACCCCAATTGTGTGTGTGTGTGTATGTAAAAAGTATTTTAAAAAATATTTCTCCATCATTACTTCTCCCCTAGAGCACAGGAAATACCATTCTTACTGGCTTTAAGTAGTCACTCTAATCTTTGAGATATTAATGCTGGTTTTTCAGAATAATAGTTCCGGACCTTAGTTTCCATAGCCATAAAATGAAGTTGTTGAGCTGCTAGATAATCTCTAAAGTTCCTTCCAATTATAATTCCTATGAGTCCCCATGTAATAGTCATTATTTAGAGAGCTATCATTCATACAAGAGTCACATTGGAAGGTTTATTGTTATTGGGCTAAATTTAGATGGAATGAAAAAGCATTTATTAAACACCTACTATGTGCCAAGTACTGTGCTAAGCCAGAGCAAAAAGAACAGTGAAACACTATGAAAAATAAGGGCTGGAGAGAAGGAGGAGGTATTGTACAAGCCAACCCTACATTGTTGGGCTCATCGCTAGAAGCATCTTCATTAGTGATGAAGTCCAACAATACAGATAATAGGACTTTTTTTGAAGTTTCCTAATGCAATAAAACTTATTCTTTCCAACTTCCAATTTAGACCTATGGTTCCATTTCTTGAATGATTATAAGATCCTGTTCAGCTCCTACTTCTTCCATGAAGCTTCCCATGACCATCCACTCCCCATGACCATCCACTCCCCATGCCCCTCCCATATGAAAGTGATCTCTCTTCTCTCAAATTTATCCTGAAATTTTGGATCTCTTCTCTCCCTTGGATGTCCTGGAACTTGGATCTCTATCTCACTCTTCCTTATATCATAGGGTTTTTTTTTTTCTTTCTGTACTCTTCCTTTTTCCCTATTAAGTCATCAACTCTTTGAATTATATCTGTATGTAAGATCAACACAATGACCAACCATTATTTGAGAGGGCTACTAATGAAGCATTCTATCCACCTCTTGACAGAGGGGTAATGAACTAAGACTGTAGAATATCTTTTTTGGATCCAACTGATGCAGAAATTTATTTTGCTTGTCTTTGCATTTTTTATAAGAGTTTGATGTTATGGCAATTATTTTAGGGTAGGATATAGGGAAAGGATAAAAATGGATTTTTGTTCATTAAAAAAAGTAAAATTTAATTTAAAAAGAGAGAGAACAGGGCCTATGTCTCCTCTTCCTTTGTATCTTTAGTACTCAGAATACTACCTAATAGTACCTAAAATGTATTGAAAATAGTACCTAAAATGTATTGAATTGAATTTTCTACCTCTTTCTCACCAATACTATGTAAGTTTGAAATGTTAAAGAATAGAGCCAAAACCTTACCCACTTTAAGCTAACTACAGGGTTAATATGCGAGTCAATTTAATAAGTCTACTCACTCATAGAAGGACACAAGATATGTGTGCCCTACTACTTCACTGACATTCTGGGTTCCCACTGTGGTCTGATTAGGGGAAGTAAAACTGTATGTGGGCTTAGCTGAGACGCAGGTGCCCAATTCAATGTAGGTGACTAATGGGTTCTGGATGGCCAAAGATGTTAGGGTCTATTTGGTTTTGTACTGAAGACAAAGAAAGATAGATGTTCTTATCTTGGGTCAAGAAACCACAGTTACCTTTGAATATAATAGTCACAAAAAGGTCTAATAAAGCTAAATAAGAAGTTTAAACAAAAAAAAATTCCTTTGGAGTCAGAGACTGCATTCACAAATATTCATCAGTCACTCTAATTCCCACACTTGTATGTGTACCTCCTATCCTATAGGAGAAAGGGATCTGGTTCAAATGACCAACATCAGACACAGGAAATGACCAATGACCAGAAACTAAAAAGAATAGTCTTCTTCTCATACACTCCTGGAAAAAGAGAATCCCCTGATATCTAGGACCCACTAAAGTATCTCCATAAATCAGTGACACTTTCTTACAGATAGAAAGCTACTAATGGGATTACAAACAGGTTACAGTGCACCAGATAACAAACTATGAGTTGTCAATACTGGCTTTTATTCCTGTTGTCCCTGTCTCTGTCATTGGTGCCACCATTCTCCCAGGTACTCATGCTCAGAAGTTTAGCATTATCCTGGAATTGGGCACTTAGGTAGTATAGGAGTGGACCTGGAGTCAGAAAGACCTGAGTTAAAATCCAGCCTTAGACATTTGTTAACTGTGTGACCCTGGGCAAGTCACTTGCCCTCTGTTTGCCTCAGTTTCTTCCTCTGTAAAATGGGGATGATAATAATAATAGCATCTGTCTCCTAGAGTTGCTGTGAGGATCAAATTATTCAATACTTATAAAGCATTTAGTATAATGCCTGACATATAGTAAGTGCTATATACATGTTATTTGTTATTATTATTAATTTTCTGTTTTCTTAAGGGCCCCTACATATACTTAATCACTAATTCAGCAACCATTATAATAGAAATTAAGCACTCCTTGAGGTTAGGAACTGTTTTTTTGTTTTGTCTTTGTATCCCTAGATTTCCAGTTTCAAGGTGATTCTAAACTGCTGAGCAACCACCTGAGGGGAAAAAGCACAATGTCCAACTGGAGCCAGTTCTGACCTCCCCCCCACCAAATTATTTCAGACAAAGATTTAGTCTAGTGAATCATGAATTGCCCATCATGGAAGGAGGAAGAGATGCTTTGAGATCTAGCCCTCAAGGAAACAACAGAGGGGAGAGAGTCAGGAAGTGAATGATAGGGGGAAAATAAGAAGGGGCATAAATTACTAAAGATTTCAGGAAGAAGAAAATTCAAAGACCTTGAACATAAGTAGGTAAATCAACAGGAAAAATATTAATAAGAGAAGGAATACAAGTTCCGGCATCTATGAATAAATACTGCAAAACAAAGAAAAATAAACATTTGATGAGACAGAGGATGCTGTGGAATTTGAGGAGAACATGGAACCACAACACTCTAGGTGGTTCAAAAGAGAAATGAGAATTAAGAGAGCAAAATGTATGGCCTGCACAGATAGAAAAACCGGAATTTGCAATGGCAAACTTCACCAAATAAAAGAGAGAACAATAGATTGAGAATGAAAATACACTGACGTGAAGGACATTCTAGAAGAGAAAAAAAAGCCTTTATGAAGAAAATATGTTCACAATGCAAGTAAACCATACTAATCTTGAAGACAGGATATATAGAGTCAACATAAGGATTATAGGACTCCCCAAAGAACATGATGGGGGGGTGGGAAGCCCTTAACACCATAATCAAGGAAATAATAGAAATGCCCAGAAGTTCTAAACATATAAAATAGAATACCAACTAAAAAAATACCAACTAAAAAATTCACAGATTGCCTTCAGAAAAAAGTAAAGGCTACAAACTCCAATACACAGTAGATAAAATTGACCAATTCAATTAAAAAACAATAATTTCTGCAGATGATCAGGAGGAAGACCTTCAAATACAAAGGAAAAGACATTTGAATAGTGTAGGATTATTCTGCACCCACTAAAAAATATAGGAGGGAATGGAATAATTCGTTCTAAAGAGTTGCGAATCTCAGGATGCAGCTGAGCCTAATCATACATGAAAAAAAATATAGATATTCAATAATAAAGAGAACTTTCAAACATTTTTAGAGAGAAAACCAGAACTAAAGAGATTATTTGCAGGAAGTTAGAGAGGAGTGAGTATGTGATGTGTTTGGGTAAAATTAAAGGCTAGCAATAAGGAGAAGGTGACCATTGTGATTTCTGAAAGAACCTACAGAAGAGTGGGGAGAAAGGAGTGAGGGAAGATTGGACGAGGTGGAAAGTGAAAGAGGCCTTACTTTGGTGGTAGGACGGAGTTCTACTGATGAATGCTCTTATAGGTAAAGACAAAGGGTCTGTGATGGGAGATAGGGAACTTATACCTTATATATGTGACCTGGGAGATTTGGTTGTTGAAAAGTCTTCTTGTCCTCTATTGGGAGAAGAATTTGCCTCCAGAAGGCAACTGATACCTGAGGGAATGGGAAAACATGGACTCAAGAGGAAGATTTTGAGGCAAATACGAAAAAAGTGACAGGGGAGGGGTGGAAGAAATATATAACTAGATAAAATCAATAGAGAAAAAAACTAATAAACAAAACCCCAAAAGCTGAGAGGTAACAAAAGAGAGAAGGGGATCGGGAAGGAAAGAAAGCCAATGGAAATAGAGCCACCTTTTAAAAAAAGATTAAAGTAACTGAAGGAATATTATACTGTGTTTATAGTAAAAGAGGGTGAAAATCACAATTTGGGGGGGAACCAATATTAGGGACAGAGGGAGAAAATGCTAACCTAACTCTTCTAATTTTAAATGTGAGTGGATTAAACAATCCAATAAAATGAAAAAAGAGTTATAGATTAGATAAGAAAACAAAACCCAACAATCTGTTACTTCCAAGACACACTTTAAAAAACCAAGACATACATAAAATAAAACTGAAGGGTGGAAAAAATTTACTAAGCATAAAGTGAATCCAAAAAAGCAAGAGTTGCGATCATGCCATCTGACAAGGCAAAAACAAGCTTTAGAAAATAAAAATGGTTAAACAAGAAAACCATATTATACTAAAAGAAACTACAGATAACAAATCATCGTCAGTAATAAACTTATATACTCCAAATGCTTTAGCCTCCAAATTCATAAAGGAAACATTATCTGAGGTACAACACAACAGTGACAAGAGACTCCAATATCCCTCTCTCCATTTTGAATAAGTCTGACAGAAAAATAAAAAAGAAATAGGGAACTGAACAAATTTTTGGAGCAATTCAAGTTAAAATATTCATGATGTCTTCTAAATGAAACAGCAAAAGAATATGTATATTTCTCTGTGCCACTTAGACTTTTACAAAACTTGAGCATGTACTAGGGCACAGGGATATTACAAACAAATATTAAAAAACAGAAATAGTCAAAACATCCTTTACAGACCAAAATACAATAAAGATAAAAATTAGTTCAGGGACTACAAACAAAAGATACAGATCCAAATGGAGACTTAACAAAAAAAATCTTAAATAATGAGTGGGTCAAAAAACAAATTATAGAAACAATAACTATGAAACAATTAATAATGATGAAACAACATGCCAAAATTTTCTGATATGCAATTAAAGCAATTCCTAGGGGAAAAATAATATCCTTAAATATACATTAGCAAAATGGAGAGAGGATTAATGAAGTGAATATGCATTTTTAAAATTAAAAAAAAAACAAAGAAACCTAAAATAAACACATAAGGAGAGATATTAAAAATTAGAGGGCAAAAAGATAAATTGGAAACAATAAGAGTCAAAGAAATGAGAAATAAAGCTAAAAGCTGATTCTTTGAAAAGACTAATAAGGTTAATTAACCCGTAGTTAATCTGACCAAAAATAAGAGAGCAGATCAAATCGGTGACTTAGGAAACGAACACTGTGAGACCATAGCAAAACTAGAAGAAATAAAAAGAATCAGAACATACTATGCACAGTTGGAGCCCAATAAAACTGAAAAGACAAAAGAAATAAATACCTTCAAAAATATCAGAAGACAAGATGGAAATCAAAATAATGCAATTTCAGAAAAGGAAATAGACCTAGCTATAAAGGAAATGTTAAAGAAAAATCTCCTGGTCATGATAGATTCACAGGAGAATTCTACCAAACTTAAAAAAAAGTTAATACCCACTATTATTTGATATAGTTTTAAAAATTCTAGCAACAGCTATAAGACAACAGAAAAAAATTAAAAGAAACCAATAGGTTTCTATTTCTGATGATGGCATACTTGAAAAGTCCTAGGGAATCAGTAAAGATACTAATTGAGACAATCATTTCAGCAAAGTTACAGACTAAAAAATAAATCTTCAAAAATCAATAGCATTTCTACATAATAATAAGAAAACATAAGAAGGTGGGATGGCTAGGTGGTGCAGTGAATAGAGCACTGACCCTGGAGTCAGGAAGACCTGAGTTCAAATCCAACCTCAGACCTCAGACACTTACTAGTCGTGTGGCATTGGGCAAGTTTCTGCATTCTCCCCTCCAAAAAGAAAAAAGAAAGGAAGAAAGGAAGGAAGGAAGGAAGGAAGGAAGGAAGGAAGGAAGGAAGGAAGGAAGGAAGGAAGGAAGGAAGGAAGAAAGAAAACATAAGAAGGAATAATAGAAAGGGAAATCCCATTTCAAATAACTAAAAAAATATCTGGGGATTGACCTCCAAGCACACAAGAGATTTTTATCAATTCAATTACAAACGGTTCCTTAAAGAAATGAAGAACTTAAAAAAAAAAACTGGATGAATATTTAGTATTCATGGTAATGCCAAATAATAAAAATGATAATATTACCAAAATTAATTTATGCTTTTAATGCTATAGTGTATAATCAAATCACTACGGAGATATTTTAAATAACTTGATAAAATAATAATAAAATTCATTTGGAAACACAAAAGATCTAGAATATCAAGGGAAATGACAAAAAGAAGTAGGGATGAAGGGAGAATAGCATTTCTAGATCTCAAAATTATATTACAAATAGTAGTCATCAAAACCATCTAGTACATGTGTGTGTGTGTGAGAGAGAGAGAGAGAGAGAGAGAGAGAGAGAGAGAGAGAGAGAGAGAGAAAACGAGGGAGGGAGAGAGAGAAATAGAACAGAATACACAAAGAAAATTCAATAACCCAATGATTAAGAAAGTAAAAAAAACATAAATTACCTAGAGATAAACTCCCTGTTTGAGAAAAACTACTAGAAAAACTAGAAAGTAATCTGGCAGAAATTGGGCTTAGACTAACACCTTACACCACATTCCACAACATATTCTAAATGGACATGCAATTTTAATATTAAAAAGCATACTATAAAAAGTTAGAAGAGAAATAAATTCTATACCTCTCATAGCTATGGGTGGGGGATGTATTCTCAGCTAAACAAAAGATAAAGGAAATTACAAAAGATAAAATCAATAACTATTACTTGAAACCGAAAAGCATCTGCATAGGTGAAACTAATTGCACCTAAGATAATAAGGGTAGGGGTCTAATGGGATAAAATTGTTGTATCAAATTTCTCTCACAGAGTTTGGTATCCAAGATTTTATGTGTATACACACACATGTATATATGCATTACATGTATATGTATATATGTATATATACACATGTGCATGTGTGTTTATGTTTGTGTATCTACACACATATATAAAACTAATAGCCATTCCCTAATAAATGGTCAAAGGATAGAAATAGTTTTCAAAAAAACTGCAAAATATTCAAAACCACCTGAAAAAAATTCAATGTCACTAATAATAACAGAAATACAAATTAAACCAACCCTGAGATTTCACCTCACACCCTGAAAATTGTCAAAAATTACCAAAAAATAACAATAGTCAATATTGGAGGGATTGTAGAAGGGGTGTAGCTAGGTGGTGCAGTGGATAGAGTGCTAGGCCTGGAATCAAGAAGACTTGTCTTTCCAAGTTCAAATCCAGCCTCAAATACTTATTAGCTATGTGGATCTGGGCAAGTCACTTAACCCTGTTTGCCTCAGTTTCTTCATCTCCAAAATTAAGGGGAGAAGGAAATGGCAAACCTCTCTGGTATCTCTGCCCAGAAAACCCTAAAAGGGATCATGGAGAGTTGGACATGACTGAACAACAACAGGTGGATAGGCCCACTGATACATTGTTGGTAGAGCTATGAAATGGTGCAACAATTTTGGAAAACAATTTGGAATTATGCAAAAAAGTGAATAAAACATCCACACCCTTTGAACTAGAGACTCCACGGATAAGACAAAAAGGATCTTTGCTAATCTTTCTGATTTCCCATTCATTTGGTTTTCTTTTCCAGTTTCATCCTTAAGTGTCCTTAGAATAACTTTCTTAACTGAATCTCTCTCTCAGCTTTCTCTCAGCTTTTTTTTTCCTTCTACCTCTTCCTCCTCCATGATGAAAATGCTCCTCATAATCTTCCTATTGGCTGGTAGAACTTTCTGCTTGGCAATAGACTATAAGCTCTTTAAGGTCAGGAACTGCTATATTTTTGTTTCTTCTAATCCCTGGAACCAGGACAACCCCTGAGCATAGCATGAGTTGATAAAGTGTTTGCTGATTGATTTTTAGTTGGCAAGGAAGTCAGGTATTTTCTTTCTATGGCATTTTTTGTATGGCATAATGACAACTGAATTATCAATTGAATTTCTATATGAAAATTTTATAGTTAATGTTGATATCCTTTCCACCATCCATTTCCCATTTTTGGCATCAGTAACTTCTAAAAGATAGGTCAGATTGAAATTGTTTTAACTTCATGCCATATTATTTTTTCTTCTAACTGTATTAATTTTAATCTTTGCTCTAACAATTAGGGAATCTGATTATACACAGATAATTATCCAGGAATCACTAACACATCAGTAATGAGTCATTTTCTCTTTGTATTCCCACTGTAGAATCTTGCACAAAGAGGGAGGTCGGTGGTGCAGTAGGTAAAGCATCAGGCCTACATGTGTTCAAATGTGGCCTCAGACACTACCTATGGGACCCTGGGGAAGTCACTTAACCCTGTTTGCCTCAGTTCCTCCTCTGTCAAATGAGCTGGAGAAGGAAATGGCAAACTACTCTAGCATCTTTGCCAAGAAAACCCTAAATGGGAAGAATCAGACACAACTGAGAAATGATTGAACAAAAACAAATACGTTTTTTGTTGAAATTGAACTAAATTGTACATGTTAGGAAACTTAGGCCTAGTTAACTTATAAGATGTGATGAATATTATAATGGCAGAGTGACCAATATCATGATGGCAGAACAAAGGCTAGAAACCTAGTCTCCAGATTTACTCTTAGCTCCAACTCAGATCCCCAGTTACCAGCCCAAGTAACATGTCTGTCACCTTGAATTAGTCACTTAACTTCTTTTTGGTTTCAATTTCCTCATCTGCAAAATGAGATTATTAGACCAGATGACTGCCTAAATTTGTGATCCTGAGCCTGTCAATGAAAGCATGAAACCAGAAAAGCTTTTTTTTAAAAAATGTATTTGAGAGAAAGTTCTCAGAATTACAAGATGAATCAATTTATTTTCCCCAGCATTTCTTGGAATTAAGTGCCATAGGAGTACTTTTTACTAAGTGCATATTAGTTGAAAAATTATTTGCAAAGATTTCATATGTAATTGTTTTTCTAATTTCTTTCACAAGAAACCATTCTAACAATAGTAACATAAAGCAAGGAAACCAGATGATGTCTGGCTCTGCTCTCTATCTTTCCATCACACCCTTAATGATAAAAGCATTAAAGAGCAAGAAACATTAGCAACAAACTGATTATTTTCCATTTCAACAATGTTTGGTTTTGTGCATACTTTCATACACAACATTTGTGTCTCCATACTTCTTTCTGTAACCTGACTTTGGCCATGCCCACAGAAGGCAGAGAGACGTGGGGGGCGGGGGAGGGAGGAACTGGCCAGAATGTTGGGAAGCTTACTCACATTTCCAAGTTTTAGAGTCTTCTGTGACTTTGATCTTCAAGAGACTTAGAGGAAGAAGAAGGGAACCATCAAAAGGAGGAAGATGATATAAAATTCATCTTATGCAGCTATTCAGAGGAGCAAGAACTGGGTTAGAGGTGTCATAGTAATATGGCCTGTTCTGAGTATCCTATTCCTTTCCCCCACCTTAAATCCTGGAACTTAGCTGGCCAATTGCTATTGTGAAAATTGGAGAGTAGGAGCTAAGAAAGACAGCTTAGAGAGTGCTGGGAGCTGACTGGGTGTGTTGATGAGACCATACAGCAGGAGGGCCATCTGGGTGCTCTGATTTTTCTCTCTGACCATTGAAGGATTTTAGCTCAAAGCCCCTGATTCTCAGATTACCTGAGGGCTGATCACCGGTCTCTCTTCAACCCAGTGAAAGGAAGAAGAGGGAAAGGGAAAGAGATAAATGATTAGTACCTTCCTAGATGCCAAAAACAATCACTTTTGTTACCTTGACTCTAACCTTTTCCATTCTGATGCTATTTCAATTGTTGAACATATACATGCGTGTATATACACGTGTATGCAAACATGTATGCACATAGGCACATACACTTATATACATGTGTGTACATGCATGCATGTGTGTACATAAATGAAAAGTTGGTGACTATCAATATTCAGCTGGTATGATTTAATAACAGGGGCTCAGGAAAGATTTTATTAGAAATTTTGCTTCTAAAGAGAGGAAAGACATTTTACTGTGTCAATTGCTGCTCAACTAGATGGAGTCAATCATTCTAGAGAAGTGCCCCCAAAATAGACCTTTCAGTCTTCAAAATCACTCTGACTCCAGCTTCAGTCCTGACTATGAAGTCAATGAGAACCTTCCTTCCTCTCTTCCTAAATTCCCTAAAACTATTGAAAACATTACTTCACTCCTAGTCACCAAGGCTCTCACCATTAGAATGTTTCTCAACTCCTCTCTCTCTTTCTCACCTCACCCCCTCATCCTGTCATTTCTAACTTTGGACATCCCTCCTCTTTTCTCTAATACTGCCACCACCCCAGTGAAGGCTCTCATTACCATTGGTTGGCATCCCTGCCTCAAATCTCTCCCTGCTCCAATCCATTTAAATTGATCTTGCTATAGCACACAGTCTGACCATGTCACCTCATATTTCGTATGCTCCAATAGATTCCTATTACCCCCCTGATCAAAGATAAAATCCTCTCTTTGGATCTTAAAGCCCTTCCTAACTGGGGCCTGCCTACCTTCCCAGTCTCCTTATACTTTTCTCCCTTCCATGCGCTTTGCAATCCAATGACACTGGACTTTCAATTCCTCACAAGAGTCACTTTATCTCCCAACTCCAAGTGTTTTCACTGGCCTTACCCCTTGCCTGGAACCTTTTTCTCCTCATTCATTTCTCCCTTCTAACTTCCTTCAAGTCTCAGCTAAAATCTGACCTCCTGCAAGAAGATTAAGACCAGTCCACCTTCACTCTAATATCTTTGTTTTGAGATTGTCTCCAATTTATCCCGTAGACCTTGTTCATACCCAGGTACTTGTGTGTTGTTTCTCCCATTAGAATGTGAGCTCCTTGAGAAAAGTGACTGTTTTGGGTCTTCTTTTGCTACCCCAGCTCTTAAAACAACGCCTGGCATTTGTTGTTCTGTTGTCTTTATTCAGTCACATCTTATTCTTCGTGACCCCTTGGACCACAGCATAGCATATGACCTTACATACTCTACTATCTCCTAAAGCCGATCAAGTTCATGTTCATTGCTTCCACGGCACTATCTATCCATCTCATTGTCTGACATCACCTTATTTTGCCTTCAATCTTTCCCATTGAGTCCTCTCTTCTCATTATTGGGCCAAAGGCACACAGTTGGTACTTAATAAATGTTTGTGGATGTGGCAAAAAACTCTGCCCTTGATCAGACCACATTCTAATGGGGGAAGAAAACATGCAAACAACTACATACATATGAGGATGCCTACAGATATACAGAAAGAATGTAATTTCAGAGGGAAGGCACTAGAAATGGGGGCAGGAGGGTATTAGAAAAGGCTGGCCAAAGATGAGATCTGAGTTCAGTCTTGAAAGAATCCAGGGAAGCCAGAAGGTAGAGGTGATGGGGAAGAGCATCCAAGGCATGGGAGAAGACTGAGTGGAAAGAGAAAACCTCTGAATAGAGAGATAAAGGTAGATATTGCTAGATCACAAGGTATGTTGATCAGAACAAAGTATAGGAAAGCTGAAAAGATAAGAAGGGCCCAGGTTGTAAAGGTCTTTGAAGGTCAAACAGGGCATTTTACATCTGTTCCTGGAGGTAACAAGTTGCAGCTGGAGTTTATTGAGTGGGGAGGTAATGCCGTCAGACGTGCACTTTAGGAAGATCAGTTTGAGAGCTGAGAAGAGAATGAATCAGAGTGAAGAGGTTTCCTTCAGGGAGACCAACCAGAAAGTTACTGTAAATCATCTAGACAGGAGATGATGAGAGCTGTACTAGGCTGATGGCCTTTGGGGGCAGTGGCAGGGAGGGGATATTCAGCATCAGAGCTGGAGAGCTGGAAGGGGTCTTGGAGATCATTTAATCTAATCCTTTAATTTGACCACTAAGGAAACTGAAGCCTAGAAAGAAATCACTTAGCCAAGATCAAGCAGTAAGTAACCAATGTGGTTTTTCATGATTATCACCATTCCTGGCTTTCCTGGAGAACTTGACAAAAAGCCTTGGAGTAGGGCAGATTCAGCCTTACCCAGAGAGAGAGTAAGTCACTGTCTCTGCCTCTGTGGTATGATTTGAAGGACACTAGAAATGTCCTCCTCTCCAGATGTCTCACTTCAACAGCTCCTTTATCAAGCTGCGATTATACCTGAAATTTTGCCCTTAGGGATTGATTCCTTTGGCTTAAGTCATTTCTTCTTCTATCAAATGAAGATGATAGTAATTTGTATGTTTCCTCTCCATGTTGTTATGAGGAAAGTGCTTTGACAATGACATGAATTCTTATTGTTATTTTTTTATTTTTTTATTTTTTGAGGCAACCAGGATTAAGTGACTGCCCAGGGGTCACACAGCTAGTAAATGTCTCAGGCCAGATTTGAACTCAGGTCCTCCTGACTCCTGGGCCAGTACTCTATCACCTAGTTGCCCCTCCTCTTATTATTATTGACACTGTTAAAATATAAATACTCCCAGAGCACTATTAACCCATTATTAGCCACTAGTACCTCAGGATGAATGAAGTAAAGTCTTTGCCAATGACTAAGAGCAGGAAAGTTTCCCTAGAAGGATGGAGTGGAGGTTGGGGATGGAATACAGATTATAGAGCCAAGTACAGAAAAAACGGAGAATGTGTTGAATGTAAGCTCCTTGAAATCAGGAATTGTTTTATCTTTTAGTTTTTGTATCCCCTTACCACAGTGCCTGGCATATACTAGGGGCTTGTCAGCTTGGAATGGATAGGAACATCCCAGTAGGGTTGGCTGAGGTGGGATAGCTCAGAAGGGCCTTGTGGCAGCCAGAAGGCATGATGAGGACACTTTGGGGGCAGTGCCCTAAAGGTGTACTGGGGAAGGACAGGTGTGCAGTTTTGCCCAAGACCCACACTAGGGTTGGGTGTGTGGGTGTGAGGCCATTACCACTCCTAATACTGATCAACATGCCTGTGATTACTCACTGACCCACTTCTCCCGGGATCCAGGCTGAATGAGACACTCCCACTGTGGAGAACAAAACCCTTTGGGGCTCCAGGTAACTGGATGGCCCACACTCTCTTCAACAGCGTGGGAAGCCACCTTGTACATGCATGAAAGTAGGCATTCCTTTCCTTTGAGTGGCAGTGAATTGACTGAAGCTGTTAATGCACCATGAGGAATGTTGGACCTTGTCTTTTCTTCAGTTCAGTTTTCCACACGTGCAGAACCACTATTCTAGTTAGTCACAATAATAATCTCTGGTCTACAAGAAGAAAGAGAGACAAGATCTTGGCCCAGCGCAGAAAACCAGCCAGTGGAATGCAGTGGCAAAAGCAAGTGGTCCTGGCATCAGAAGGTTTGAGTTCAAGCCCAACCTCTTGGAATCTGGGTGGGGGAGGAAGACCCAAAATATTAGAGTTGGAAGACACCTTAGTCTTAGAGTCCAACCCAACCCAACTGAGATCCTGAAAGACACAGTTGAAGTGACTTGCATAAGATACCTAGCTAGTAAGAGACAAAGTCAGGATCCCAAGTGCAGCCGTATTTCCGATATAGCAAACTTTATCTCTCTGAAACTCAGGTTCCTCATTTGTAAAGTGGGGATGATAATACTGCACTATCAGCCTCACAGGGTTACTTGTGAGAATAGCAACCTTATTGTAATCTAATCCAATCCAACAAGTATTTGTTAAATGCCTACTGTGTGCAAGGCATTGTACTAAGGCAGAGATGGGGAACTGCAGCCTCAGGGCCACATGTGGCCCTTTGGGTCCTCAAGTGCAGCCCTTTGACTGAATCCAAACTTCACAGAACAAATCTCCTTAATAAAAGGATTTGTGCTGTAAACCTTCAGACTTAGTCAAAAGGCTGCACCCAAGGACCTAGAAGGCCACGTGGGATCCTCAAGATCTCAGGTTCCCGGCCCCTGGACTAGGGGTACAAAGACAAATGAAAAAAAAACAGCCTCTGCCCTCAGGAAGTTTACATTCTATTGGTAGTTTACATTCTATTACAACATACAAATAGGTAAGATTGTACAAGATAGTTTGAGGAGAAAGGAGTGTTAGCTAGAAGGCTACAGGAAGGCTTCTACTTGGAGATGGGGCATAAGCTAAGACTTGAATGAAGCTAGAGATTATAAAACACAAAATAAATGGGACCTACTGTTAAGTCTAGGAGCTCAAGGATAAATTTCCTGTGCCAGAGTGTTCCCTTTCTCTCTCTGTCTCTGTCTCTCTCTGTGTCTCTCTCTGCCTGTCTCTGTCTCTCTATTTCATTCATGAAGGAAGCAAGTTACCCCATATATATTTATACAGGTGCATTCAGCTCTGCTATGTGGAGGGAGAGAAGGAGGCAGGGAAGGTTTGGGTGTTGTCCTATAATTAATTCTGCATCAGATCAGGGTTTATGGCTGCTTCTGAGTCCCACATTAGGACCTTCGTCAATCCTGGGCTGGGCTTTGGCAACAAAGCGCTTCTGGCCTTAACTTTGGGAGTCAGAGGTTGGACCCCCTGGTTCCTCTCACATGCAGTGAGAAAAATGACTAGATTTGGAGTCAAAAGACCTCAATTTAAGTGTGACTCTCTCATTTACTAGCTGGGTGACCGTAATCAAATAGTCTAACTTCTCTGGCCTCAACCTTTCTCATCTGTAAGATGGGAACATACAAGGTCTCATCAATCTTTACTCCTTGTGAATCTATGGTTCTTTTCTTTCTTCATCAGGGTGGGATGAGGAGGAGGGAGAGAGAGAATTCATGTCAATCTCCTACATGAGGGGCTAATAAAATTGAGCTAAGAGCTGCTGCATGCTCAGAATCCCCAAAACATGGATCCACTTATTCAAAGTAAGAAGAAATTTATTAATTTTTCACAGTTATGTAAGACTTAGAACTGGAAGCTATCTTAAAGAATATCTGGTCCAATACCTTTATTTTACAACTGAGATAAGTAAATCCCAGAGAGATGGAATGACAGCCATGTTAAAACAAGCAGGAAGTGGCAGAGCAAGGATCTGAACTTAGGTCTTTCAACCCCAAATCTGGTATTCAGGCTATTATACCTTCTGCCCCCCCCCTTTAAGTGGAAGAGGAGTGGGGGAGCAGGAATAAAAATCTTTGGTCTGGGTTATATATGGTTTTTAGGCTATCATTTCAAAGTTGATTTGGAAAATTGTGAAATCCTTTATTTAGCAGCAGGTCCTTCTGAAGGAGTCATTAAGCTTACTTCTTCTTTAAAACTGTTTCTTATTCTTGGGATCATGTACCCCATCCTCACCTCCACTTCTCAGAATTCTCATCTCCTTTCAAGGTTGTGTTCAGGAGCCATCTTGGTGAAGTCTTCTCTTGTTTCCTTCCCCACCCCTGACCCCTTTAGGACTCTTTCCTTCAAATATTCCTCCATCTCTATGTCTTTATCCCTTCACCCTTTATCCCTTTACCCTCTTTGTATTCACTATTTGAGTAAATTCTCTATCCCTGCTTCAGTCCTACTCCACCCCTCTCCCCAGTGGAATATAGTTTCCCTGAGAGCTGGGACTATTTTTCCTTTTTGACTCTGTACTCCAAAGCCTAAAACAGTATCTATTAACTTTATATTTATGCTATATTACATATTGTGTGTGTGTGTGTGTGTGTGTGTATACTTGTCTTATCATTAGAATGTGATCTCATTGAGAACAGGAATCATTTCATTCTTTGTACTTGTATCACTAGTATCTGGCACAGGGACAGGCTCACAGTTGCCAACAACAAATAAATAATTGTTGATTGATTGATTACACATAGTAGGCACTTAATGAATGCTTATTTAACTTAGTATAATTACTTAAACATTAATGAGTGACGGAACTGAGTTATGACTATTTTTCAGCTTGGCTCCCATTTGGTCTCTCCAGTGATGCCCAGCTGTGATGCTTATTCCACTCCTGAATGAGGTAAAAATGGCATTTCCTACCTTTCATCTTCATCCTCTTAAAGGACCTGGCCAACAGCCTCACCACACATGTGTGAGCAGCAATGTTTTTATAGGCACTCCCAAGCCTCAGATGCAAACCACCTCTGCTTCCTCCTCCAACATTTAAGGGTATAGGCCTCAGACCTTTGCTTCTATCTTAAGAAGGTCAAAGCTACTTTCCTCACCCTTCTCTAGATTCCCCAGGCAGCTGTGAGAACCTGCAGCCAGTTAGCATAGGATCTTCCCCAACATGCCACCCACAGGACTTTTGAACGCAAAGGTGATACCTTGGACAAATGTGCCAATTACTCTGGGCAGCTCAATATTTTCTTCTGTAGTTCTAGTCTTGAAAATTAAGTAGAAATCACACAGGGCCTAGAACCTATTCAGCTGTTGGGTTTGAATTCAACATTTAGTCTAGTTAGAGGCCAGCTGGGTATCCTTTTCCAGGCCTTAGCTTGCTTATCTAAAAAAGGGAATCCATCCCACCTGAAGCACCTTCTTTATAGGGTTGGCATTAAGAGGATGCTTTGTAAACCATTAAAGCACTTATGGAAATGGGGGCTGACTCTCCCCCCCAAGTTTGTGGTGCTGCTGAGCCCCTGGGTGCAAGGCTATGAACATCCCTCCCTCCTTTGAAAAACCACAACATGAGAGGCAAGGAGGAAGAGAATTTCTGCCATTACTCAAGCTATACTGCTCTCCATCCATCCTCTTTTCAATCCAGCTAAGTGTGGCAAAGATTTAGGAATGTTTTGTGCCTTGGGGATACAAAGTTTAACTAAGACAGAACCCACCAAATCCTACCCAGTTTATCACCCATCCAAATCCCTCTGCCTCCATGACACTGCCCCCAGCTAGCTCACTACACTTCATTCTCTGACCCTCCCTCCCCACCAACATATTTTTATTTTTTCTACTTCATTCATTGATATGTGATCCCTTTCTGTCTTGAATGATGGTCTAATGTCCTGTTTAAACACATCTTGGCTTCTCTCTCCACTCAGACCCATGGGCAGAGCCATGGGGCAGTGTAATAGCAGGAACACTGGATGTGGGATCAGGAGAACTGTGTTTAAATCCCTGTTCTGCTACCTACTATATGTGGAGTGTCCCCTCTCTGGGTCTCAGCTTCCTCCTCCATAAAATAAAGGGATAGATCTCTTCCAAGTCAAACTACCACATGCTTCCCTTATATCACCCAGCTAGAAGGCATGTTCTCAACAACAAAAGCTTCCTTCTCCCCCTTCATTGACACTCTATTCCCATCATATCAACACAGCACTCTGTAATTGGGCCAAATTAATATTTATTCGTTTTAGAAAAGCCAAATCATTGTTGCAAGGTTCCAGAGCTTCCAAGTATGTGACAATAAGAAATAGGCCATGCAGGACAGACAGGAGGAGTAAGAAAGAAGATAATCTAAAGATAGCTTGGGGACCCCCTAGGGAACACACCACTGGGGGACTTCTGTAATCTCCATAGTCAGTGGCTAATCTAGCAGAGACTCTCAGTATGGACCTCTAAAGGCTTAGCATAACTATCTCTAGTGGATGGGAATTGGGGACTAAAGTCCCTTCTACAAATGAGTGGGTTTCTAGCCCCCTTAGATGCAGCTTTCTAGTTGTTAAGTCCTTGAAATGGAGAACAAGATGACAAGAGAAGGAAGTTATCCACTTAGGGACCACTCCTCTAAGGAAGGCAGGCCTATGCTTCCTCACCAATGTATTATTCATTGGAAACCTTTGCTCTTTCCCTCCCACCCCACAGCCATAGGAGCAGATCTGAGCTCTGCAAGAAGGAAGAAGAAGAAGACTGGTTCCAGAAGGTTGGTCAATCACAGCTCCTACTGGGCATGTGTTCTACCCTCCTTCCCCACCTCCCCCTCACCTCCCTGGCCATCTCCCAGACCATATCTCTAGGCTTAAGTGAAGAGAACCTCTTCAATTGTCAGAGAGCTCCTCTATGAGCTCCAGGTCAAACTCTTCTTCTAGGGAGCCTCCAACAGGCAGAAGGCGGAACTTCTTTCCTCTCAGGGTACATGTGCGGTGCTTGAAGTCCAAGATGGCACCGTGGTCTTGGAGTACATCTGTCCCGATGATGGCTTCTTCTGTGCTTGCATTGGCCACCAAGAATTCAGCTTCCATCTCAAGCTTTCCCAGGGTCACTGTAGTGTCCCAGATGCCCAAGATCTTCATCTCAGCTCCATTGGCCACTTTTACCACATTTTCAAAGGGGCGGAGAGTGTCCAAGTCTCCATCAGTGGCCTGCTCCCACAAATCTGGATGGACCACTGACACCTGGGCTCCAGAGTCCACTAGGAACCTCACAGGAATACCCTCAATTTTCCCTTTGAGGTAATATCCCTTGCCCATACTATTGGCAAATACAATCACCTTGGGGCCAAGAGGTTGCGTGTGCTCAGTGTCAGAACGGAAGGCTTCAGCCAGGGCATCTTTCACAGCCTCACAGTCACCTTTGGCCTCTGGGCTAAGTCCTGTGTAGACATCCAGGGCTTCTCCTTTGAGAGACTCAGTCAGGTACTTCATCTGAGTAGATTCATCCCAGTTGTTGAGGTCACTAATGACATTAAATTGGTGCAGCCATCGGTCCACATTTAGATTGTGTCCATCGAAGGACTCAGGGGTGAAGGCATAGGTCTTCCCAGTCCTACCTCCGGTTGTTCTTCCAGCCATGATTCCACTCTCCACTGGATTTCCTTGTACAATCCACACAAGGCAGATTAACCCGCAGAGCAGAACAGGAGCAATCACGGTGGTGTCCAAGGCAAGTCTCAGAAGTAACTGGGACAACCCTTCAGCAGCCTGAAGAGTTGGAGCTTCTGAATCTCTGGCAAGCAGAAGGTGACCGTGGTGTCCTCTTGGGCTTCTCAGAACCTTGGGCAGCTAGTGACTGACTCCTTCTCCTCTTCAGCTGCTCTGTGCTGCCGGAGCTTTCTGGAACAAAGCTTCCCTTCTGCAGCAGGCTGTGCCTTTTTGATTCCTAAGGTACCACCTGAGGCTACCCAGTTTTTCTTTGTTGTGTGAGGCTCCACCCCCTCATTACCCCACCCCATGTGGAGCATCCCGACGGACTAGCAGGGTAAGTGCCCCACCTTTGCTACTTCTGTCCCAGACACCCAGCAGCATCTGTGCCATTGGGTTGGAAGAAAGAGCACCCAAGGTTACAAGGGACCCTCCCCCCATCTCACTCAGTCACCCTCCCCAGCATGTACCCAAGAATAACAGATTGGGAAATGGAGGAAGTCTTGATATCCAAATGTACATGAAATGTGCTTTGTTGGGCATGTTGTAGTGTATGTACCTTCATGTATGGTTTGAAATAGATGGTCTTCTTCAGTCCCTTCCAATTCTCTAATTCTGTGATTAGTCAGAGGATGTGAAAGAGAGATATTCTCCCACCCCACCCCTCACCCCCCAGGCCCCAGCAACTAGAAAAAGGAGATAGCTGTCCACCTGAAGGCACTTTAATGTGGCCCAAGATTGAAGAAAAACTCAGGGACCCAACCAAGCAGGGAATTTGACTATGCCCAAGGTCTCACAGATAGTAAGTAGCAGAGCTGGGATGTGAACCTCTCTTCTCTGGTTGTCTTTCTACCACATGATGATAATTCTGGGGAAGAGGGTGAAGAGCCAAGAATACACATAAAAGGAGTTTAACTATATGCCTAAATCCTTTTTTAAACATGAAAATAAGTGTATTTATAGGGTTTTTTTTTTTTTACAATAGGAATGTATGCATTTGTGCACATGTGTGGGCATGCACACACATACACAGACACTCACACACAGACAGACCTTGACTCACAGTCTTGTTATTGGACCAAACAATGAGTATTTGAGAGACCAAGGCAAAGCAAAACAAAACAACAAAAAAGGCATTTCCCTCACATACTACACGACAACAGATAGACGACAGTTTTCTTACTTAGCTTTTTGCCTGGTACTGAAAGTCTGACTCTGGCCAAGCTCCCTCCTAATCCCTTCCTATCCACCAGGCTGCACCTCTGCTCATGGAGAGCAGGGACAACCAAGTTGCAAAGGACCTAGGAAACTGAGAACTTGGGTATGAGAAAGGGGTTCTCCCCCACACCACAGTCTTCTATCCAAACCCCAAAGTTTCTTCTCCAACTCCATAGTAGCCATGGGAGTCTGGATCTGTTCCCCTTGCCCTTTCTATTCCTTGCAATAACCTTTCTCCACCCACCACCCCCTCTTAGAGTAATATTTATAGAGGATCTTTCCTTTCTCTCCTCCGTTCCCAAAAGCAGTATCAAACTGTAGTGAAAATTTAAATTCTGGCCCCCATAGCAAACTGTCAAAGGACCATGTCTCCATGGCATATATTAGAGACAGGGAACTTATTATAATGGAAAGAAGACATGGCCTTATGGCCATTTGGAATATGGCTCCTTCAGTGCAGTCTGGGTCTCATATGTCTGTTCATAGAATCATATACCTTGACCTAGAAGCTTCTAATCCAACCTCCTCATTTCACAGATGAGGAAACTGAGTTCCACAAAGGTTAAATGATTTGCTCACTGTCACAAAGGTAGTAAATGGCAAAGGCAGGATTTAAATTCAGGTCTTTGATTTAAAATCCAATACCATTTCTACCCTATCACTTTGCTCTTTGGACCGATTCCCAAGTAGAAATCAAACCTATGTAATCTTGAGATCTGGGCCAGGGGCAGATACCACAGAACTATGTAGTATTTGGGCTTTCATTGTTGTATTTTTTAGTTTGAGACTGGCTAGGTGTTTAAAGTTCACAAAGGGAAAGCCATAGAAAGCCAGTGGTGCAATGGAAAAGACTGTTGGATCTGGAGTCAAGGAAGTCACAGCCTCAGCTCTTTACTACCCCTTTGACCCTGAACAAATTGCTTCCGTGTTGTATCATTCAGTAAGATGTAATTTTGTCATTTTATTTCTAGTGTCTTGCCCATGATAGGTGCCTAATAAATGTAGTTGGATTGGATTAGGTTGACTTTAACCTCTCTGGGGCCTCATATTTCTTCTCATTAAAATGAGGAAGTTGATTTCAGTGACCTCTATGTTCCCTCCCAACTTGGAATCTATTATCCCATCCTAAATCTCCCTGACAGTGCAATGATCACTTTTCAGGAATGCTATAGAAGAAAGGTTGCTTAAGTCCTACATGACCTCTGAAGCCCTTCCAATGCTGAGAGTTCATGACTGAATGACAGTGAAGCCCAAATCAGCTGGTGTGGATGTGAGACATGGAACTCCTGGGCTGTGGGAGCCTGCCCTCCTGGAAACACTTCTATCTCTACAGTTGAAAAAGCCTAGTAAAATAGAAGGAGAGACAGCCAGGACACATGGCTTTGAATCCTGGTTTTGTCACTTACTCATGGTGTGATGTTGAGTAAGTTTCTTCTTTTTTATGAACTTTGGTTTGCTCATCTGTACAACGGTCATAAAGGACTGTACTTGTACTATCTGCCTCACACAGTTATTATGAAAGCATTCTATGAACCTTAAGGCAGTAAGGAAATAGTTACTATTAATAATATTAGTATTATTATTACTCTAGCTAGTTTCTTCCTAACATTACATTAGTTTCAGGGTTCCAGGCACCTCCTGCTGTCTCTGAAGCAACATACACTCAGGAAATGAGGAACCATTAACCCTTTGGCCCCAGTGTTCATTAAGGGATGTCTTATACAAAGGGATACCTTCTCTGGCCCAGTGTGTCCCCCTGAAAGTCACTCTCTGTGTACCCAGGGCTAAGAAGACCCCTTTTAAGTCATATCAAGTTAAGGTGGGTACTCATTTCCCTAGGAAAGTTTGGAGGAGAAAAAGGCCTAAGAAATGGTAGCTCATTTACAGCCAAAAGATAATCATCTTGACCTATGGCTTCTCAGATACATGGTAGATGTGCCCTAATTCCAGACAACAAGAGATCCAAAAATTATCCAGATTCTCAGAGGAGCCCTTACTCCAAACCAAACCAACATCTGAAAAGGTTACAGGATATAGAGCTACCAGAGACATTAAAAATCCAGTCCAACCACTTCATCTGATAGAGGAGGAAACTGAAGCACAGAGAAGAGAAATTATTGGCCCCAAATCATTTGAGAAATAATATGAAACACTAGGATTGGAACCTGGGCCCTCTAGCACAAAATCCAGTACTCTTTCCATGAGTTCAACTGCTTCTAGACCACCTATATCCCAACAGAAATCCTCACCCTCAGTCCCATTCTTGGGGTGATCTCTGCAGCCTAACCACTTCAAAGAGGGACCCTGAGGAGAGGCGCATAACATATGCACCCAATAGGCTGCCTGGTTAAGGTGGGGCTGGAGCATTCCAAGAAAACCAGAAGAAGACAAATGGAGCAATGGGGGAGGGGCCAAAAGAAGGTGGGCCACTCTGTCATTTGCACAGTGGAAAAACCTCGAACCCAAAGAGTTGACCCAACCACCTCTATGGTCTAGATGACCTCCTTCTACAAACATCCACCTCACAGGCTCCCTTCCTCCCCAGTCTAGTCCAGGCCTCCTCCACTGGGGCCTGGCCCACACAGTTGTCATTGGCATCTGGAGTCACCTTTGCCTGGGGATAACATTGATCACCTGGTCCACTTGACAGCCCTACATTGTTTGGCAAATGCTATTGACAGATACTCAGGATCAGCCAAGGACCATGTGTGGGCAGGGGGGAGGGACCCAGAACAGGTTTGGATAAGAGAAGTTGGGCTGGGCTTCCTCTTAGCTGCTATCTGATCTCATCCCTCTAGATCATTTGAGAATCAATATTAAAGTAAGAACCTCCCAAAACTTTGTTAGGAAATATGGATGTGTCCCCAAACAGAGGGCTTACATTTCTTCTCCATCTGGAGATTTCTAGGCGCTTGGACCTCAGCTTAAGCCTTGCTGTCTTGATCCTCTGAAATGAACAACACATGTTTTCTGTGGCTGTCAGAGAATAAATAATGGAACAGCTTACATGTATATCACATTTCTATATTATTTATAATATACACACTATGTAACATGTAATATATTATTTACATATTATATTATAAATATTAAGAGTAGCATAGGGTAGGGAAAGAATAATACTAGATTTGGGGTCACAGGACATTGATTTGAATCCTGGCTTAATTTGCTTCCTCAGACAATTTTTTTCTCTGGGCTGTTTCCCCTTCTGCAAAATGAATGAGTTCGACTAGCTGACATCTCAAATTCCTTCAAATTCTTGATACTCTGGTAATATCTTCTCCATAACAACTGTTTGAGCCAGCTAGACAAGTATCACAGAGAAAGAATCTTAGAATGTCTCCAAGTGCAGGTGACTGGGTTCTCAAAGTCCATGACAATGGAGCCCACATTTTGGGAGTCTGGAAAGCATTTGAGAATGACCTCAGCAATGGGTCTAGCCTAGCTGATCACAAATGGCCTCAGCACCAGAAGATTGGCCACCAAGTAATGGAATTTTGAGGAGGCCACAGAAACTCACAAAGACCCTTTGCTAAAGCAAGCAGGTGCATGCGTTATGACCTTAGGCAGGTTCAGAAAGTACCTATTCTGATGAGATCAGAGATCTTTTGGAAAAGTCAATCAACAACGATTTGTTGTTTGATGTTGTTGTTGTGTTTTTTCAGTCCTGTCCAACATCTTGTGACTCCAATTGGAATTGTCTTGGCACAGATAATGTGGTTTGCCATTTCCTTCTCCACTCATTTTACAGATGGGGAACTGAGGCAAACAGGGTTAAGTGACTTGCCCAGAGTCATACAGCTAGGAAGTATCTAAGGTCAGATCTGAACTCATGAAGATGAGTCTTTCTGATTCCAAGCCCAATGCTCTGTCCATTGTTCTACCTGGCTGCCCAATTAAGTATCTATATGAGAAGATAATAAACATAGCTTACCTTTCTATAACATTTAAGTTTTCTCACAGCAACCCTATTTTATAAATGGAAAAAAATGAAGTTCAGAGTGGTTGTCACTGACCTAAGTTTTCATAGTTAGTGAGTAACCAAGACCCAAAACCAAGAATTCCAACTTCCTGACACTTACTTGGATGGTTTTTGTCTTAATTTTTGCTTCCTTTTCCACCTTACTTGATCCTACAGGCAACAGGAAGACAATGAAGATTTTTGAGCCGGGCAGTGTAATAGAACTAGATTGACACTGTGAAAAGTGGAGAGAACTCTAATGAATATAGGACCACAGAGCTAGAATTAAGGAAGGTAGCAGAGGTCATCTAGTCTAAAGCTCTTATTTTACAGATGAAGAAGGAGAGTTGTTTCCATTCTCTGTTTATTTCTTTTGCTTTATACTTCCCCGTCTAAGACTCATTCTCCTTGATAGAGAAGACACAAGCAAAAGGCATGTGAAGATACCCAGATGGGGGCAAGACAAGATTTCCCTTTTCTTTCCAAGACTTTCCCTGTAAGCCCTCTGTATTTTTGTTGCTGGTTTTAGCTGGTGTTTTTGGCTTCTGTATCACATTCCAGATGAACTCTTCAGGGAACAAGTGCCTTTCCTGGGTAATAACTTAAGAGTATAGATCCTGTCTTCTTGTATAATCCCAAAGGCTCACACTTAGAATCACAGAATCTGAAAACTAGAAGGGGTGTCACAGGTCACTGGACCAACTTCTTGATGAGTTCGTTGATCTCCCACAGCCTCATGGTATCTCCCAACATTTTATCCTTCTGCCTTGGCCTCATACCCAGAAGAGCTCAGTGCTAATTCAAACTTGGGGATTTTGCTGAGAATTTCCTCTTTCAAGAAATTTATAGAGTTTAAAAAAAGACTCATGAAATAAGAGCAGTTTGCTGCCATTCTACTTCTGGAAAACACTATGATTGACTCCTTTCTATCTAGACAATTGCCATGACTTCATATTTCAATTCACATTTCATTTCAGGGTTGAGCATCCATTAATATGAGTGCTCCATTCCTAGGTGCAGAACACACCCTTCTCCCTTCCCCCATGCCTTAGTAGATCGTTCTTTCTGAGTGGCTGAAGTTAAAAAAACAAACAAACAAAACCATGTTGGTGAGCAAACCTCTGATAATTAGTCTCTCTGCACTTATTGAAGCTAGTTCTCAGGCTATGGTTACAAGTTCTATTGTAGAACCATATTGAAAGTTCCTCTCAGCTTGGTACAAACTATCGGAACCTGTGTTCTACTGGTATAAAACTGGAAGTCACCTCCACAGTGTTTGACTTAATTCAATTTGCCAAATACTAAATGCTTATTAAGTGCACTCTTAAAAGGCAGCTAGGTGTGGCAGTGGATGGAGAGCCAAGCCTGGAGTTAGGAAGATCTGAGTTCAAATCTGGCCTCAGACACACTTGGTAGTTGGGTGACCCTGGGCAAACCACTTAACTCTGCCTCAGTTTCCTCATCTCTAAAATGAGCTGAAGAAGGAAATGGCAAAGAATTCCAGTATCTTTGCCAAGAAAAAACAAAAATTGGGGTTCTGAAGAATCAGACATGACTGAAATGACTAAATGAGAAGAAGTGTTTATTATATTCAAGGCACTGTACTAGTTGCCATAGATATGAAGGAAGGGAAAAAAGGCAGCTGTAGGGTAGGGTGTAATCCTTGTTCTCAAGGAGCTAACATTCAAAATGTAAATAAATATAAAACTGTAAAATATAAAACAAAGTCATGGGGGAGAGATGGGAGAGGGAGAGTAGATCACCATGATGAGGCATCCGAGGAGAATGCCAGTAGGATGCCATGACATCCATGGCAAAACAATCTCCTCCTAGAAACTGCTCAGTCCTAGGGCCATTCTTTTTATTTTTATGGTCTGTGCTGTGGAGCCTTGTCAAAGGTCTTTTAAAGTCTACATTAATGACAATATAACCATTATTACTGATCTTCTTAAGTCCTTCTCTACTGTTTAATATTGATTATGATGCTAAGAAACCCACAAAGGGGAAGGCAGCAGAATAGTTGGAGAAACTGAGGGAAGTGTTGATAGATTGACCCCTGGGAGGTCTGGTATTAGGAACCTGCTCTTTGAGGGCAAATGGGGAGGCCACACCCATGATAGCCTCATGTCCACACACACTACACGTCTTACATGCTAGAATTCTTGGCTCAGAGTTGCCCATTTCCTTACTAGCCTGAGGTTCAAGCGCCCGAGCACTGGGTTTTGTTCTTTGAATTTTTATTCCTTAGGAGTTTAGAGCACCTGAAATACAACAGATAACTCAAAGTTGTGTTTTAGCTTGTGGGGAGGTGCTGCACTGAGTGATTCATACACACACACACACACACACACTCTGTTCTCTCTTGTGACACACATAAAAATTTGGTTGTTTTTGTTGTTATTGTTATATCATTTTCAGTCATATTCAACTCTCCAGGATCCCAGTTGGGATTTTCTTGGCAAAGATACTGGAGTGGTTTACCATTTCATTCTCCAGCTCATTTCACAGATTAGGAAACTGAGGCAAACAGGATTAAGTGACTTGCTCAGAGTCACATAGCTTGTAAGTATCTGAGGCCAGATTTGAACACAAGTTTTCCTGACTTCCAGGCCTAGTGCTCTATTCACTGCACCACCTAGGTACTTGAAATTATTTTTCTGCAAGGAAGGAAATGAAGGGAAAGGAGGGTCAGTCTGTGAGTGGGATACAAGTCAATCTATGGCTAGAGTGAAGTGTCAATCTGAGACCCAGATTAGAAGTCACTCTGGGGTCAGTGTATAGCTGGGATAAGGGAGATAGCTTATGACAATGATAGGTGGGAAAGTCAGTCTATGATTTGGGTTCATTTGATCAACAAACCTTTATTAAGTGTCTACTATGTGTGGAACCCTGCGAAGATAAATAATGTCCATTAAAACATGGAGCACATATTCAAAGTGGGATAGAATCTAAAAAGAGATAACTTCTATGCATAATACATGAGAGGCAGTATGTATGGATACAGTGGAAAGAACATTGGATTTGGTGTCAAACGACCTGACTTTCTCAGCCCAGCTGTGCCACTTACTAACAGTGTAATTTCGGACAAGTCATTTGAATTCTCTGGGTCTCAGTTTCTCCCTCTGTAAAACAAGATTTCAGTCAGATGATCAATAAATGCCCTTATAGCTCTAAATCCTAAACAGAAAGGTGAAAAAGAAGTACTAACTATGAGATAAAGGGGTGGGGTAGCTGCCAACCAGGGGAATTGGGGAAGCCTTCATGGGGTTAGAAGTCAGTTTGTGGTTCATTTAGGGTCATTCTATGATTAATAGATGGTAGAAAAAAATGGGATTAGGAGGATAGCAGAGGCAAGGATCCAAATTCTCCTTACCTCCAAATACTTCAAATGCCCTAAGAGTCACTTAAGAATAAGTGGATTGCTATGCTGATGGGTGAGTTGAACTCCAGTTAGCTAAGCAGCATGGCTCCGAGTGACACCTCCCTCTTTCCAGAACATAGAAAATCACAGATCATTATAAACCAGGTTAGGTATTGGGGAGGTAACACCCTCATTATAATCAATTAACATCTCCTGAATGCTCCTTGCAAGAGACAGAAGGTCCATCTCCCAGGGAGCGGTGGAACCAAGTCAACAATCACTTATTAAGCACTCATAGATGTCAGTAAAAAGCTCTTCCCTGGAGGATGGAACTCAGGTCAAGGGAGGAAATTGTGAAGATAGGGTTTGTCTTGATATGAAGGAAAATTTCCCAATAAAGAGAGTTTTCTGAAATGGAAAGGGCTGCCTTGGGAGATAGTGAGTTCTCCATAAATGAAAATTTGTAAGGGAATAATAGATGACCACCTATTCAGGATACTGTAAAAGGTACCATTCTGTGTCAGGTTAGGTTGTTATAAAGGTTCTTTCCATCTCTCAGGTTCTAGGGCCCTAGGGTGGCTCGACAACAGTTATGTCGTTGTGACTGTGATCTGTTTTTAAATGGGCTGTTAGTAGCTGGTATCTGGATTCCATGTGATGGCTATGATCATTGTCTCAGTGTATTCAGTCCTTCCACTCCAAGGCCAAAACGGGAGATAAAATAAGGAGTGAAATCATCTTCTAGGAAAACTTCAGTCTCCTTACTTAAAAAATAAGTGGCTTGTATGACTATGTGGCATAATAGAAGGAGCATTGCGCCTAGGGACAGAAGGATCTGAGTTCACAGCCTCAGACATTTACTAGTTGTGTGACCCTGGTCAAGTCACAACCACTGTCTGCCTCCATTTCCTTATCTGTAAAACAGATAACTGTACCCACAGGATTATAAAATGGGGTAATATTTATAAAGTGCTTTGCAGACCTTAAAGTGCAATATAAATACTAGCTATTATTATTATTCTAGATCTAACTTTTTCAATGAATTTTATATATTATTATTCATATATGTATTATTTCACTGAATAGTATAAGCTTCTTGAGATCACGTATACTCTCACTTTATTTTTGTCTCCCTCAGTGCCAAACAGAGTGTGTGGCACATAATAAATTGATACCAAGTTCCAGGTATTAAGACTGCCTTACAACTCTGACTTTTTCTATTTTAAAGATCCTTCTAGCTTAAGGATCCCATCCAGTCCATGTTCTGGTATTGAGTTCTGACATTCTGTTTTAAGTTTGTCTTGTAATATTTGGTGATCTTTTTCTTAAGTCAATTATTGCTGCATCTGAAGGTTATCTTAAGCCTAGTCTGATCTTGTAGACGTATTGGAGATTTGGGCAGTAGACATCATATTGAATTATTGAAGGTGTCAGTGTCCTGGGATAGAGTTCATAGAGATGCAGCTTAGCAGGGGATAAAGGCCAAAATAAAGAAGTAAGTTGAACATCAGGCTTATGGAGGTGGGTGTCAATGACTACGGTCTTTGATTAGGATTGGGTCCTCTTCAAGGTCAGTAGATTGACCCAAACTCCTATGGAGAAGGAGGGAAGAGGTGCAGTGCCAAATGTGACCTTCCTCCCTCTCCATAGACCCTTGGCCCAAGTAGAATATGAAAGAGAGTTTAATATGGCAAAGTGGAAAGAAAGAACACTGGATTGGAAGCCAGAGTTGTTGGAGTCAGAGTACCTGAGTTCAAATTCTAGCTCCTTGATTCTATAGCCTTAGGCAAGACACTTTACTATGCTAGGCCTCTGTTTCCTTATTTTTAAAATGAGGGGTTGGTAATAGATGACCCTGAAGGGCCTTCCAGCTTGAAATCCATCATCTCATGATCCTTTAATGTAACTTCATTGAAAAACTTTCATTTTTTATTTTTGGATCCCTAGCACCCAATAGGCATCCAATTAATTCTGTTCAAATGAACTTAAATTAATTTAATTAGATTGGACATAAACAAAAACATCGATTCATTCAAGAAAACATTGATTTGGGGGGATGGGCAAGAGAAATCTGGTGTGTGGTGAGTGCCCAGCCAACATATTGTGAAGGGAAGTAGTGTGAGACAGTAAAAATGGTGGGATAAAATAAGATTGTTTAAACCTTGAATTGTTGAGACTAAGGAGTTTGAACCTTACCTGGCAGAGTGACCTTTGAAAGTTTTGATACAGGGGAGACACATGGTCAGACCTGTGCATTAGGAAGATTATTTTTTGGCAGTTGTGTGCAGATTTGATAGGGAAGAAACTGTAGACAGGGAGATGAGATAGGAAGCTATTACAGTAGTTTATGTGAAAGGTAATGAGGTCTTAAACCAGGATGGTGCAAAGGTAAGCTACATAGAACTTAGTAGATTGGAGGGGGTGGAGTTGAGACAGAAGGAAGAGTCTGACTTAGAGGTTTTCAGCCTGGGATGCTGGGGGTATCTTAAATGGAAAGGAAGGAGAATGCCATGTTCATGGAACAGTAAGACATGGACCTAGCAAAGCAGATGTGTATTATGAAGTGATAAGAACTAGGATTGGGTAGATGGGATGGAGTTGGGCTATGGAAGTCTTTGAAACCCAAAGGAATTTGGATTTTAAACTCTAGTAAAGAGAGAACTTTTAAAGATTCTTATGCAAGGAAGAAAAGAGGTCCTCAAATATTACCATTTTCTAGTGGTTGACATTTCAGAATATTTGGGCTCAAGGTTAGGTAATAATATAATAATCAGAGTTGTCCAAAAAGTGAATGAGTTCCTTATCACCTGTGGTCTTCAGATAATTTTGCAGGTATCACAACATTTAGAGCTAGAAGGGACTAGCTCTATGAAGGCACACTTACTTTAAAGATGAGGAAATGGAAAATTGACTTGCCCAAGGTCATATATAAACTACAGAAGTGAGACTTGAAGCTAACATTCTTGACTCCAGATTAAATGCTCATGGCACAGTGGATAGAGTCGGAAAGACTCATCTTCTTGAGTTCAAATTTGGCTGCAGACACTTACTGGCTACTCGACCCTGGGCAAGTCACTTAATCCTGTTTACCTCAGTTTCCTCATCTGTAAAATGAGCTGAAAAAGGAAATGGCAAACCACTCCAGTATCTTTGCCAAGAAAACCCCAAATGGGGTCAGGAAGAGTCAGACACAATTGAAAAAAATGACTGAATAACTACTATGCCATCTTCAAATCTGGGTTGGATTAGAGACCCCTCAGTTATCTTTCAAGTGTGAGATTTTGAGAATCTCTGAGTCTGTAAAGCATCCTTCTCCAGGGACTATTTCAGAGACCTAGTAGAGTCTTGTCTCCTCTCCCAATTTTTTGAGGCCTGGAATACACTGTATTTGCATGGCAAGAATTTATTTACTCTTGATAGAAGGTTTCTATTCAGCTTTCAGTTTTTTTCTCCTCACTGTTTTATCTCCTTCCACCCCCAAAAAGGGGGGATGTTTGTAAAGCAAGTTTAAACAGCTTCTTTAACATCAAATAGCTCTTGGTAAATAGCTCCCCAGTGTATGGAGTTTTGAGGCATCTGAAACACAAGAACTGGGTCACCCTCCCAATGCAGGTGGATTTAACTCCACCAAAACATACAGCTTGGCCCACATTGAGCAGGCTTCTGTCTAACTCAAATTACCTCAAAGGCAGCTTTGAACTACGTCCAAAAGAGCTTCGGCTGCTGCTAATAACAATTGTCACTGTACATAATGGGGGAGGTGTGGCTAGAAAACAACTTCTGTGAAAAAGATCTGGAGGTTTTAGTGGACCACAAACTGAGTAACAGCCATAAAATCTTACTGGATCTTAGGCTGAATTAAGAATGATATAATTTCCAGTGTGAGGGAGGAGACACTGGCATGATGGAAAGAACATTGGCTTTGGAATCAGAGGTCCTGGATTCAAATTCCATCTCTAATGCCTATTACCTATGTGACCTTGGTCAAATCATACAAGCTGGGTCCCAGTTTCCTCATCCACAAAATGGGTTATATGGCCTCTGAGGTCCCTTCCAACTCTAAATTAATGATCTTCTGCCCTAGTCAGACCACATATTTATGCCCAGTTCTAGGCATCAATTTGTAGAAGGGAGTTTGATAAGCTAGAACATATCCAAAGATGACGGGAAGAGGAATGGAGACAATACCAAATGAGGAATGGTCAACAGAGTTAGAGATATTTAAAGGATGAGAATAGTTTATGGGGGTGGGAGATGATCATTGTTTTCAAGTATTTGAAGGCTTGTCACATAGAAGGAGAGATCAGACAGTCCCAGAGAACAGAACTAGAAGCAACAGGAAGAGAAGCAAATTGAATTTTAAAATAATGAAATTTTTCTGATATTCAGAGCTACCCTATCACTGGGAGTCTCCCAATGGAAGCCAGAAGACCATTCGTCGGGATGTTGTAGGGCGATACCTACTTGGGGAAGGTTTGGTCTGGATGATGTTGGAAGTGTCTTCCAGCTCTGAGATTCTGTAATGAAAACATAGAGACAGAAATCATGGAAATGGAGGATTCTACCTTTGGATGCAACAGTCAACTGGGACCTTTGCTCTCAACTCACAGAAATGGGTCTGTCCTTTCTTCTGCTTCATCATGCTAATCTCTTTCCTTCAGCCAGCTAAAATGTAAGGCAGAAGGGTATCTTTACCCTCAGCATCACTAAATATTTGTTTATGCAGATTCTTGTGGTGACTCTTTGTGACTCCATTTGCGGCTTTTTTTTGGAGGGGGGAAGGCAGGGCAATTGGGGTTATGTGACTTGCCCAAGGTTTTCTGAGGCTGGATTTGAATTCAGGTCCTTCTGAATCCAGGGCTGGTGCTCTATTCACTGCACCTCCTAGGGGCCCCCATTTGGGGCTTTCTTGGTAAAGATACTGGAGTGGTTCGACAGTTCATTTTATAGATGAGGAGTTGAGGCAAACAGGGTTAAACGACTTGCTCAGGATTTCATAGTTTAGGTAGTGTCTGAGTCTGGATTTAAACTCGGGAACATGAGTTTTCCTGATTCTAGGCCTCTGTGCACTATGGCACCACCTAGCTGCCCCCTTACACAGATTACACTGCACTTCGGTGAGAGTTGCTTTACCCCCATTTTATAGATGAGGAAACTGAGACCCAGAGAAACGCAGCTGCATCCCCAGGGTCATACAGATGGAAAGTGCCAGAGCCATGATTCAAACCTAAGCTTTCTGGCTCAGTTCTTTCTACTACTCTGCAATTTGTACTATTTGATCGTTGTTGTAGAAAGAATTGTTCTGCCATTAAATAGTCCTTCAGACACCAGAATCTTAGAGATCGGGGCCACTGTAATGCAGCGGGTAAATCACTGGATCAAAGCCAGTGGATTTCGGTTTGAGTCCCTGCTCTACTGCTTCTGCTTTTCTGGGCCTCAGTTTCCCCCTCTATCAAATGAGGAAGTCAGACTAGATTAGATCAAAGGTACCTTCCATTTCTAAATCTAGATATGTGTGTTCCTACGACTCTCTCATATGATAGATGAGGAAACTCACTGTAAGAAAGACTTAAGTGTTGGGTGGCTAAGTGATGCAATGAATAGAGTTCTGGCCCTGGAGTCAGGAGGACCTGAGTTCAAATATGGCCTCAGACACTTGACACACTTACTAGCTGTGTGACTTTGGGCAAGTCACTTAACCCCAACTGCCCTCCAAAAACCAAAAAAGAAAAAGAAAGACTAAGTGTCTTATGTGACTTGTGTGTCTTCTGGGACGTCAGAGCCTCTGAGGCCAGTGTAGCTTTCTGGTCCCACCCCACTGCCTCTCTTCCCTTGCAACTCCTCCAGTCCCACCCCGAAGGTAGCCAGCCACCTTCCTTAACAGGCCCAGGTAATCTCTGCAGGAACAGGGCTTTCCTGGCTATTCCTAGAGCCCTGAACACTTCCCTTCCCAGCCCTAACCATCAGTGTGTTCTCTATCCTGAAATTACTTTGTATTTATGCCTCTGGGCCCATGTGGAACCAGCAAACTCAGTTAAATACAAGTTTCTTGAGGACAGACTGGTTTTTGCTTCTGGATTCCCAGTGCCTAACATACAGTAGCAACAACAAATACTTGCTGAATTTGCTGACAACTTAGAGTCAGGAGAGTCCCGAGTTCTAATCCTGTCTCGAGTACTTATTAGTAAAATAAGTATGGGCAAGAGGCTCCTGAGCCTCAGTTTCCTCCTCTGTAAAACAAAGATAATGATACCTGTAGCACTATAAGGTTGTGATGAGGGGCAAATAATGTATGTAAATCACCTTGCAAACCTTAATCATTATAAAAATACCAGATATTATTGTTATAGCCTTTTAAGGTTTGAAAAGTCTGCAGTCCCATGAGGTAGGTAATGCAGATTTTATTATCCCTATTTCTTAATTAGGAAGCTTTTAAGAGACAGCTAGGTAAAACTGTACACGGAGTCAGGAAGACCTGAGTTCAAATCCAGTCCAGATACTTACTAGCTGTGTGACCCTGGGTAAGTCACTTAACTTGTTAGCCTCAGTTTCCTCAACTGTAAAATGGAGATATAATAATAATAATCTACTCTCAGGGTTATTATGAGGCTCAAAGAAGATGTTTGCAAAGTGTTTAGCACAGAGCCCAACACACAGTAGATACTTAATAAATACTCATTTCCTTCCTTTCTTGAGTACTTTGCCTGCTATATCCCAGGTGGTTAACAAATACTTGCTCATTGATGGGTTGCCTGATTTCTCAAAGTTAACAAAAGGAAAAACTTGGATTCGAACCCAAGTCCTCTGACTCAAGTTCAGAGCTCTTCACATTTTTCCTGTCTGTGTGTCCCAGCTACAAAAGTCTCACTGCCCTGCTTCTCTGAACAGATTTGTATGTCTTTTTTGAGGGGTGGGGGAAGGAAAAGGGTTAAAGATATGCCTGGAATAAGAAATTTCTGATGTGGAAATTCCATCTACCAATGAAAATTCGCATTCCTCTCCCAGGAGGACCTGAATTCAAATCCAAAATGAGACACTTACTAGTCGTGTGACCCTGGGCAAGTCACTTAACCCTCTTTGCCTCCGTTTCCTCATCTGTAAAATGAGCTGGAGAAGAAAATGGCAAAGCATTCTAATATCTTTGCTGAGAAAACCCCAAATGGCGTCACAGGGTCAGATGAGACTGAAATGACTGAACAACAACAACATAACCTATAGTCTTATAGAATTTCTTGGGACACTGGATGTAAATCACATGCCCATGGCTAGACAGCTAGTATATGTAAGATTTGACTTGAACTCAGGTCTCCTTCCTCCCACTAGGACTAATACTCTATATCAGACCTCTAGTTTTTATGTCCCACTTCCTGGGGAAGATGATCTACTCAACATTGAAATTTCTGCCCTGGAGCACAGTTGTCTTGATTGCTCTGAGTGCAAGCTTAGTTAATCTACTCCATCTAGCTGGTCCCGAGACCAGGTGTCATATCCCACCAAGCTGTGCAGTTTTTGTCCCAGAATGCATTTCCTCCCTGTCTCCTAAGGACCATGAGACCTTTCCCTCTGACTTGCAGATGAAACTTTCCATCTTCGTCATCTCTCTGATTAGAATGTGAACTCCTTGTATCAATTATCTTATTTACCTGAGTTCAAATCCCAACTCTGCCTCTTATGACCTTATGACCTTCGGCAGGTCACATCCCTTCTTTGGGTCTCATTTTCCTCGTCGGTCAAATAAGATAGTTGGATTAGTCTCTAAGGTCCCTCCCAACTTTAGATTAATGATTTTAGATCAATGGCTTACTCCACCAGGAGGGATTACAACCTCTCTGTACCTTAATAGATAGTTGTATGAATTGCTGTGACTGAGCATTTCGAAATGTATCCAAGCTTGTCCATGGATGAAAGTTCATTATCGGCCTCATGCTCAAAACCTTTCCAGTTTGGTAAGACCTGCCAGAAATTTGTCACAGCCTTTTCATGAGGAGGCATTAGAAGACCTTAGGGAAGTTGGGAATCTACTAATGATTATTATAATGAATGTTGGTAATTATTTTGTATTATAATTATTTATGTATTTTAATATATAACATAATATAATTATATAATTCATTATAATAAACTACCCTTCTCCTCCCCAGCCACCTTTATATCGTGTCACCATAGCAGACCCTCAAACAGTAAATCATACCATTCTTGGAAAGGATGTAAGTCTATCAGTTGCCCTAAGACTCCACTCACCATCCCTGTGTCTTCCCTAATGAAAACTTCTTTCTCTTACCATCCCTTAGCTACATAATTTGTCTCCCACTATTAGAATGTAAGGTCCTTGAGGACCGGAACTGTTACTTTTTTTTTATCCCTAGCACTCAGCACAGTGCCTACCACATACCAAACACTTAATAGATGCTTTTTTATTCATTAATCCATTCATATGGGTTTGTTCTAACCTTCCATTTTCCATCTAGAATACTTCTCTTTCCCTTTTTTCCTCCTTAACCCTATTCAGATCCTATACTATTCTTCCAGGTACCTCTTCCTTTCCCCAACTCCCATCACTTAAAGTCCAGTCCACACATTTTAGCAGTTAATCATGTAATGATGCATAGTTCTCAAATAGTCTTATTGTGCTATCTAATCTCACCAACTAAAGGAGTATATAGAAAGACTTTGGACCAGGGAGCCAGTCAACCCAAGTTCTAATCTCAGCTTTGGCATTTAATAGTTGTATGATTTTAAGAAAGTCATTCCCCCTACCCCCTTTCAGTGTTCAGTTTCCATATCTATAAAATGAGGGAGTTTAACTAGGTGACCTCTAGAGTCACTTCCAATTCTGACATTCTGTGCCCTATGTTTCAAGGCCCTTTTAATCTCCAAGTCCATGCATCCCTAGGAGGCCTGGCATAACACTGGGCAGAGTGAAAACTTAATGAATATTTTTGAAAGTACTCTAGCATACTTTTCTGAGGCCCATGGTTCAGTCAAGAGTTGGTATCATTATAATTTTAAACTTAACTTAAGCTAAGGGTCAGAAAAAAAATCTTGATCCAGCAAAGCACTGTTTCTCAACTGGTACATAAATTTGTGTCACTTTTGGGGTTGATAATTTACTTGCAAATTCATCCTTTGTGTTTCATAATATCCTGGGTTTCCCCATGTGCTATTGTCAGTTTTTGACCAGAGGGTGGAGGATGGAAGGTGGAGGTATAGGAACTGCTAAGGACAAGAAGAAGTGTAGATAGTAGGACCAGCAAATGACTGACTTGGGTCCCATCAAGATCTGGAGATATGCCCCCAGGTGTTGGCCTAAGACATGTCATCTAGAAGGTTAACTCCTCAAGTGGAAGAACCATTCTTCATATGGTACTTGGTCCCCAGTGTCAAGCACAGAACCTTATATCTACTATTTCTTCAAAATGACCTCAGTGTGGGGTATGGCATCTCTGTCCACCAATACATATCACAAATCCTTAGTAGATTTTCTTCAAAAGTTTCTATGGTCAAAAATAGAAAAACATCACCTGGTACCAATCCCCAACCAGTCCACGATTAGCTATGATGGTCTTTGTATGATAAAGAATATGTGGTCTGTCCTTGGGTATATAGCAAAGCCTTTTCAACCTAATAGGAACTCTTAACTAGGTGTTTTTGCAAACTGTTTCAGCATAATATTCATATTTCCCAATTTCCCTCTTCAGATTCTTTCAGAAGACAAAGTCTAGTAAAACCATTCAGCGCAGGATTATTTTCCTACAATGTTATCATAAGCTCAATTAGGGCAGGGACTATAGCAATCATCTTTGTACATCTCCTATTGTTGAGCTCAGAACTGTGCATATGGATTAATACATAGGATCATCAATGTCTTCAGGAAGAGGCTACATGGCTTCTTGTCAGGAAGGGAATAGAAGGATTAATGTCTCAGGTAAAGGCTGTACCAGATGACCTCTGAGGTACCTTCAAATTCTGAGGTCCTATGACTCTATTGAGAAGGGGAAGCATAAAGATAAAAACTGGCCCCAAAACCTCTGCCTCTCCTCAGCTTTCATGAAGATGAAACCAATAATAAAGATTTGGGGAGAATGGGAGCAGAGTAGGGGACATAGAACTGTACTGTGACTTCCTGGCTGGCTCTTGGGGTGCCTGTGAAGGAGCAAGAGAGGTTGGGTGGCAAAGAAAGAATGGGAATTTCTGAAGTAGAACATGGTGGCTTTTTGAACAATGATGTCAACACTTCCTGCTCATATTCCCCAACAATGTAGGACAGGGCAGAGCAAGAAGTGTGGTAATCAAATGGTGAGAAGGAATTTGAGGAGGAGGTTGATTTGAGGACAGGGATGAAGCAATTTTGTAAAGACCTCTTTGAATATACCAAATGTCTACAGCTTCCCCAGAGTCTCTCTTTCATTGTCCAAGGTGAGCCCTATGATGGCTTTGGTGTGTATGTTTATTCTGACATGCACACCAAACCTTGGAAGCCATAACCATAGAGGTTATTGGCTTTCCCAAATCCCCACCCCCACTAGCCACCTGCCTAACTTTGAAAGGATCTGTAGCAATTTCCACTCCATTCAGTAGAATCAAAGAATCTCAGAGAGCTAGGAGGAACTGCAAAGAGCATCTTCTCTATCTCCATCCTAAACAGGAATCTCTTCTATGACATCTATGGCAAGTATTCATCCAGGTTCTAAGACACCCAGTGAAGAGGGAAGCCACTACCCCCTAAGGCTGCCCATTGCACTTGTGGATGGCTTTCATGGCTAGGAAGCATCTTTTTATATTAAGCTATTGGGCTTGGATTGGATTAGATTGTAATGTAATGGTGGCTTTTTGAACAATGATGTCAAAACTCTGTGTCTCTGTAACTTCTTTCCATTGTCCTTAGCCCTTTTTTGCCTTTTGGAATCAAAAGCAAAACAAGTCTGATCCTCTGTCAAAGTGCCCTATGAACACTGAAATCAGCCACCATGTCCCTAAGTCTTCTCTTTTCTGGGCCAAATATCCTCCTTTGATTCATTTCATTCATTCAAATCCTTGCATGGTTTTCGTTTCAAGTTTCCTCACCATGCTGGTCACTCTCCACTGGATACACTTCAGCTTGTTAATGTCCTTAAAATGTGCCCCAAACTGAATACAGCAATCCATCTGTAGTTTGACCAAAGCAAGAGTAGAGCGAGACTATCACTTCCCCTGTACCTGACTCTATGCTTTTGTTGATACAACCTAGAATTGAATTTCTCATATTTATATATTATACTTTCATATAAATATATGTAGCAGTATCCAAATGCAGAAATTTACATACATACCTTTTACATGTAATCATACTAAATTTAGTCATATTAGATTTAACTATTGATGGAGCCTGTTGAAGTCTTTGGAGATCCAGATTCTTTTATCTAGTATGTTAGCATTACCTTCCAGCTTCATGTCCTCCACAAACTTGATAAGTAGTCCATAATAATACGGTTCAAGTCATTCAAGTCCTATAGCAGTCTATTTAAGATTATCCTATAAGATGACATGGATTTGTGTCTGGGTTCTTATATTCTGCCTCTTTTGAATCAAGCCAACCATGCTATCATCTGATACACACCTCTTTATCTTGAAATTTTTCCAAATGTTTTACCAGAATTCAGATAGTCCATGTCTGTAACATTTCTCTCATCTACAAGTCAAGAAATCCTTAAAAAAAAAACAGGTGGAAGATAAATGAGGTTAATCTGGAATGCCTCATACCTTTTTTAAAATTATTTTTTCATTTAACAAGCATTTGACTCCCCCCCACCCCCCCGCCTTCTGTTACTCCTCCCTTCCCTGAAAAAGAGAAAAAAAGAAGAAATACACATAGTGTGGAAAGCACATTCCTATACCATTCCCACATTGGTCATGTTCAAAAATGCCTATCTCACTCTACATACCTAATCTAAGACCTTTTTATCAGGAAGCGGGCAGTGTTGCATCAATCCTCTGAAATCATTGTGTTGATCAGAGTTCTTAGCTCTTTCGAAATTATTTGTTTTTATAATGTTGTTATGGTATAAATTATTCTCCCGGTTCTGCTCACTTGACTCTGCATCAGTTCAGAGTGAGGTTCAAGTGAGACCTGCTCCTCCCCTTTCCTCCTTCATATGGATTCTACTTGTAGCCTCTGATTAGGTGAAATAATAAATCCCTCCCCATTCTTTCCCTTTTCTTCCCTAACTTCTCCTTTCCCTTTCTCCACTATCAAAACATAATATGAATGATTTCTTATTTGACTTTCTCTATGACTCCTGCTGGCATCACAATTCTTAGTGAATGATTATATCAGCCTCCCCTCTACATTAGAATGAAAACACTCTCTCATTTGTAATTATCCTTTTTATGTTTCTCTTTCCTCTCATATTTGTATTTCAAAGGCTTTACTTAGCTCCTACATTTTCATCAGGAATTTTCTGTTGCATTAAAGATCCACTCCCCTCCATTATTCTTTTGGAATATCATAGTCCCCGATTCCCTCTTCTTTAGAGTTCTAGCTGCTAAATCTTTTATGATCCTAATTGTGGTTCTTCAGTACTTAAACTCTCTCTGACAGCTTGCAGCATTTTTTTCTTTGACTTAAAACTCTGGGTTTGCATCATAACATTCCTGAGAATTTTCATTTAAGAGTTTTCTTCAGGAGGCTACCAGTGGGTTCTTTCTTTTAATTCACCTTCTAGTTCTAAGAGAACTGGACAGTTTTCTTTCATGATTTCTCAAAATGTGATACTCAGACTCTTTTTGTTTTTAATCATAGATTTCAGTTAGTTCAATGGTTCTTTAAATTATCTCTCCTTGATCTGTTTTCCAGGTCAATTGTTTTGTTTTGTTTTGTTTTTATGTGAGATATCCCGTATTTCCTTCAATTTCTAAAAATGTTTGACTATGTTTAATGTTTTTTATTGTTCTAATTTTTTTCATTTTCTCATCCAGTCATTCATTTCTGTTCTGTCCATTCTAATTTTCAGGGTGTCTGTTACTTGGGAAAGGTTTTGTGTACCTTGTGCCTAGGTGTTAATTGTCTCTCTAAAAGTCTGCTCTCCTAGGTCTAATCTCTTTTCTAATCTTCTCCATTCTTTTCTCTCATTTCAATTATAACACCTTTTCAAACCCATCTTTATCACTTCATTTCTTCTAGGAATTCTAACTAACTTTGTGGAGAATCTGTGTTTTGCTTTGAGATTTGCTTCTAGGTATTTTTCACTTAGTCTCTTCCTTTGGGTTTGTATCTTGTGTCTTGATAAATAATAGCAATGTATCTTTTTTCTGTTTAGTCATACTTTTAATAATATGCTCTGGGCAACTTGGCACTGCTGTCCTTGCTTGGAGGTCTTTCAGGGATAAGTCTTTGATCCTATCCTGTGTGTGAGACCCTGTCATACTACTGACCTGGTCAAGGAACTGAGTTTATAATCTGCTACAGGCAACCCCGTGATGAGGGCTCTGATGTAGGTGGGAGGGTTCTGCTAGGAACTGATAGGGTTTGGGGTTTTGAGCCTATTCTCCTCCTTGAACTGTATCCCTAGGTTAGAGCTAAGTCTAAGACTAGCTTTGGAAATTTTTGCTCTTCAGTCCTAGACTGGAGTTCTAGACACTGAGCCTAGAGTTTCTGGCCCCTCTGGGAGACCCTTAGTTACTGACCTAGGCTATGGCTGAGACTTTCATCAGCTCTGGATATTCCTGCCCTGGTGACTTGGCTTAAAACTCTGGACACTAAATCTGGTGAACTCAAGCTGGGACTTGGGCCTGGGTCATCTTTAATCTGGCCCTGCCCTGGTCACTTGCCTATGGTTTGGATAGGTCATCTTGGACTGGGAAAAATGACCCACTGCTTTTTAATCTTTTGATTTCCCATTAACTACTCAATCCAGCATTCTTCTTACAACATTACTGGAGTAGTTGTGTTTGGGGGAGGGGGACTGAGATGAATTTCTTTCTCCCACTCTGCCTTCTTAGCTGCATTTCCCTGGCATGCCTGGTTGTTAAAGAACCTATGCTGGCTCCTAGTGATTACTGCCTTCTTTCCTAAGTGCTCATTAACCATTTTCTTTAATAACTTATCCCAGTTGTTCCTCTCAGATTCTAACCAAGCAATCACTTATAATGGATATCTGGTATGTATTTGTGGATTACTAAAGGTACTACTCTTCTCCTAGGGCAAGGAATGGAAACTGACCCAGAGAGTTCCAAATAGAAAGCTTGGGGTTCAGTTTGGATAGTAATGTCCCTCCCAGTGCCATATAGGAACTTCAGAAAGCTGACCTGCTTCCCCATGCTTCTGGGCTACACGGGTTGTTCTTTGCTTGCTATATTAGCCATCAAAGATGCAAAGGCTCCAGGTCTCCACTATCACATGATAAATTCTGCATCTGTGACTTACCTACCTGGACTTGGGGGTGGGAGCAATATGAATATGGAGGGCCCACAGATTCGAGTTCCTAAGAGGTCTTCACAGGAACGATGGAGAGGTTTACCCTGAGGAAATTTCTTGCTTTCCCTTTTCCTTTGATTTTCTCACAAAATCACAGATTTAGAGCTAGAAGGGACCTCGGAGGCTGTCTAGTCAATTTCTCTTCTCTTTAGAGGTGAAGAAACTGAGGCCCAGAGAGGTTCAGTAACTTGGCTAAGCTTCCATGAGTAGTAAGTGGTAGAGCCAGGATCTGAACCCAGATCCTCTGTTTCTAAATCTACCTGAATTGGGAGGCTCCCTTTTCAGTGCAGATCTGGAGCTGAGCAGGAAGTTCTTAAAAACCACAAAAGAAAAATATTTAACTCTTGAAGCACAATGTTTTCTTGAGGCAGCCCTTCCAGGAGGTGAGTGAACAGCCCAGCCAGACACCAGCCACCCAAGCTACAGGTTCCCAGAAATAGCAGGTTTATCTTGTAAGTTCTCCACACCAGCAGCAGGGCTTGATGATAGTGGGTGTGTATGATTGCAGAGTTTGCATGTGCAAGTGTGTGTGTGTGTGTGTGTGTGTGTGTGTGTGTGTGTGTGTGTACCTATGTGAGAGTGTGAAGTTATAAAGATAAGTGCATGGGAGGGTATATGTGAGTGCATGCATAAATAAGAATGTATAGGTTTATGAATGTGACTATTAAGTGTGTATTGGGGGCAACTAAGTGTCATAGTGGATAAAGCACTGGTCCCAGAGTCATTCCATTCTGGCCTCATGGGGCAGTTAGGTGGCCCAATGGATAGAGCACTGGCCCTGGAGTCAGGAGGACCTAAGTTCCAATCTGGCCTCGGAACACTTCCTAGTTGTGTGACCTTGGGCAAGTCACTTAACCTTGTCTACCTCAATTTCCTCCTCTGTAAAATAAACTGGAGAAGGAGATGGCAAACCATTCTAGTATCTACCAAGAAAACCCCAAAAGGGGTCATGAAGAGTCAGACACAACTGAAACAACTTAACAGTAACAAATATGTGTATATTGTGCAAGAATCTTAATGTTTTGTGAGGCAGGAATGTATGCTTCTGTATGAGTGAATTTGTGTGTGTGCCTGTGTGTGTGTCTGTGTTTTTTAGTGTATGAATGTATTGTTGGGGGGGGGGGCAATAGGAAGGGAGAAGCTTGGGGAATCACTTTTGAATCTTTTCCTAGACAGCAGGGATTAAAGGCTAACTTAAGTAGATAGCCCTTGGGACCCCAGGATCAGATTTCCTATCATAGAATCGTAAACATCAAAAGTCAGTGGAGGAGGCCAACAGGAGCAGCGAAGCCTGCTTGGTACACTCTCCGAAGAGAAATTCTCAATTTGTGCACGGAGCCCCGAATTGAAGGGGCCTCCAGAGGTCAAGCAGCTCATATCAGCCTCCATACAGAAACACACCAAAGCCATGCTTTCAAAGACCTCTGGAGCAAGAGATGCTGTAAATCCCCAGGGTGGCCTGTTGGTCCAGGACATCTGTCAGTCCAAATTGTGAGAGAAATGAAAGCATCAGACTACAGCTAGAGAGAATATTCAGGAAACAGCAACACTAGAATTTAGGGTTCACCTCATGTGTAGGTGCAGCCTGGGGCTACCTGCCTCTGTGATATGCTTTTAGGGGGCTCCAAGTAGGATCCTAACTGCGAAATAACATTGTTACTGCTTGATATTCCCCCATTATATCTTCCTTCCTTTGGAGACACATGGTGTAGTAAGAAGAATACTGACTTTTGGGGCTGGGGGACCAGAATTTCAAGCCTGGCTCTGCTTCATCCTGTTTGAGTAACTTCAGTCAAATCTCTGCCCTACTCTGAGCCTTATTTCTCTCATGTATGAAATGGTATTGGATGGCATCAGGAGCTCTTAACTTGGGGCCAATGAACTTTTAAAAAACTGTATTGTGATAACTGTATTCTAACACAATTAGCTCCCTTGGTAATACCCTCTATCTTATTTTATGCATTCTAAACATTATTCTGAGACGGGATCCTTAGGCTTCTACCTTACACCAAAGGGCTTCATCATACACACCCCTCGCCAAAATGATCCATAAGTTTCTTCCTGGTTCTCCCATCTTAAGATCCTATACTTAGCTATTAGGCCCAGCATGAGCTCCAGCCAGGGTAGCAATTGTGTCTTCTCTTTACATTACACCCCTCCCTCTGCCACAGCTCTCCAGTGTCACAGTAGGAACCCCAAGTCCTCCGTAACTATGGGAGTGGAGCTTTTTTTTTTGGAGGGGGGAAGGCAGGGCAATTGGGGTTAAGTGGCTTGCCCAAGATCACACAGCTAGTAAGTATAAAGTGTCTGAGGCCAGCTTTGAACTCAGGTCCTCCTGACTCGAGGGCCAGTGCTCCATTCACTGAGCCACCTAGCCACCCCGAGATCAGGTCTTCTTGACTACAGGCTTGGTGCTCTATAGCATACACCACATAGCTACCCTCTCTCCCTAACTCCCTTCTATTTATTCTCTTTACATTTATTGTGTATATTTTATACAGGGTGTCTGAAAAGCCTTAGAGCAGTTTAAGCATTAATAGCCTGGTAATCTTTAATAGGTTATATTGGTTTAAGCTTTAATAATTTTAGCTGCCCTAAGACTTTGGGGACATGCTGCATATGTACTTGCTGTCTCACTGGATAGAACAGGGGCCCTTTGAGAGTAAGGACTGTCATGTTCTTTGTATTTGTATTCCCGTCACCTAGAATAGCATCTGGTACTCATTAGGTATTTAATAAATGCTTTTTGGTTGATGATTGTCTCCCCTATTACAGCACACGCTCTTTGGAGGCATAGACTGTTTTACTTTTGTCTGTGATCCCAGTGCCTCTCACAGTGCCTGGCGTATACTTGGAGCCTAATAAATGCTTATTGATGGATTGATTGACTGAAGTGATGAAGCATGCTGCTTTCTGGAATTCTGCATATAGAAAGCACTCAATAAAAGGTGTTACTGACCTATGACTGGTAGGACATTTTCTCCATAATAGGGAAGATATTTTCATTATGTTGGTGAACAAACTAGAAGGTACCTCAGAGATCACAGTCCAACCTCCCTCCTCCCTCTTATAGATGAGGAAATAAAGTCACAGAGAGATTAAATGATACACCTATCCTCACACAAGAAACAAGTAGCACATCTCAGACTTAAATGGAAATCCTTTTACTCCAAATCCAACCTTCTTTCTAGCATGCTACTCTAACCTCTCAGTAATTTTGTGATTAATTTGTTTGGGTTGGTATTATGGCGTAAGGACCAGATCAATGCATGTCTTATTAGTGATATAGAAATTGGCCCCCTCTGCTTCAATTTTCCTCATTACCTGGCCTACAGCAATAGCAGCCTAATTGGTCTCCCAGTTTCTTCCCACTCTAATCCATCCTCCCTCCACATAACTGACAAAATATATTTCATATATATATATATATACATATATATATATATATATACATACATAGTCAGATATAGACATCTATCTTACCCAATAGGGAGATAGGAGGGAAGAGAGATAAGAGATATAGAGTTGGGGATCATGAGGGGGAGGGTGGATTGGGGTAGGCAGCAGTTAGCAAGACAGACTTTTGATGAGGGACAGGAAAAAAAGAGAGAGAGAAGAATAAACCAAGAAAAATGGCATGGAAGGAAATGCACAGTTAATTATCATAACTGAATGTGAATGAGATGAGCTAACCCATAGGACAGGAAGTAGATAGCAGAATGGTTTGGAAACCAGAATTCAACAATATGTTATGTACAAGAGACACACTCGGGACAGAAGGACACACGCAGAGATGAAACAAAGGAATGGAGCAGAGTTTATTATGCTTCAGCTAAAGTGAAGAGATCAGGGGAAGCAAGTGTGATCTCAGACAAAGCAAAAGCACAATTAGACCTAATTGAAAGAGATAATCAGGAAAAGTATATTTGGCTAAAAGGAACCATAGACAATGAAGAAATATCAAAGAGTTTTATAGCATTTTTCTGATGAAGGCCTCATTTCTCAAATATATAGGGAACTGAGTCAAATTTATAGACATAAGAGTCATTTGATAAATGGTCAAAGGATATGAACAGGTAGCTTTCAGAAGAAGAAATCAAAGCTATCTATAGTTTTGTGGGAAAAATGCTCTACATCATTATTGATTAGAGAAAGACAAATGAGAATAACTCTGAGATATGACCTCAAACCTATCAGAAATGACAAATTCTGGAGGGGATAAAGAATTGTTGATGGAGTAAGCTGGGTCAACCATTCTGGAGAACAATCTGGAACTATGCCCAAAGTGCTATAAAACTGTGCATACTCTGACCCAGCAATACCACTGTATTGGGTCTGTATCCCAAAGAGATCAAAGAAAATAGAAAAGGAGCTATCTGTACAAAAATATTTATAGCAACTCTTTTTGTGGTGTCAAAGAATTGAAAATCAAGGGGATGCCCATCAACTGAGGAATGGCTGAACAAGTTGTTCATATGATATGATGGAGTACCACTGTGCTATAAGAAATGACAAGGCAGGGTAGGGAATGGGTGAGTGATTTCAGGAAAAAAAAAACATGCCAAGACCTATATGAAGTGATGCAAACTAAAGTGAGAAGGATTTGGGAGATCATTGTGTGGTAATAGCAATATTGTAGTGAGGATCAACTGTGAAAGACTTGGCTACTCTAATCCAAGTGATCTACAGTGATCCAAGACAATTCCAAAGGATTCATGATGAAACAATGCTATCTGTTCCCAGAGAGAGAGCTGATGAATTCTGAGTACAAACTGAAGTATGATTTTTTTTACTTTTTTTTGCTTCTCTTCATGATATGGATAATATGGAAATTATAATATAATATAATATAACATAATATAATATAACATAACATAACATAACATAACATAACATAACATAATATAATATAATATAATATAATATAATATAATATAATATAATATAATATAATATAATATAATATAATATAATATAATATAATATAATATAATATAATAAAGTTTTGCATTATTTCACATGTATAATTGTTATATTGTTTGACTTTTCTGTGGGTATGGAATGGGAGGGAAGGGAGAATTTAGAACTCAAAATTTTAAAAGAAAAGAATGTTTAACATAAATATTTTTTAAAATGAAATAAAAAGTAAAAGAGTCTTTCCAAATCATATGTCTCACCATGACTTTGCTCAGAGGTCCTCACTGGCTCCCATTACCCGTAGAATAAAGGAGAAACATCTTGGCATATAACATTCTCCTCCAACTGTAACCTACCTTTTATACCAGCTAAAAGTAATTTCTCCCCTCAAATTTGGAAGTATTTTTGCTTGTATTATATTCTAATTGGCATTATACTTATATATGTATAATATATACCACTCATTAGACTGTAAACTCTTTGAAGGCAAAGATTGTCTACCTCTACACCAAGTATCTTGCACACGGTGGGTGCCTAATAAATGTTTGTAGAATGCAATGGGGGTAGAATTAACTGAATAGTTAATTCTATTTAGTTAATTCTAATTAACTTTCCTAAGGAAACTGTCCTTAGAAAGGTAAGCTGTGAATATTAGCACCATCTCCTTTGTTAGAAGCTGGTGTTGAAAAAGGCACCTCTCTGGTCAGATGGAGTTTTTTTGCACATTCTTCCCCAAGTTTATTTCACCTTGGAGTGACTATCAGATTGTATTTTGTTTACTTAGCATTTTCAGTGGGCCTTTTTGGAAACTAAGAACCTGGGTTTGAATCCCAGCTATGCTACTATGTCTGTGATTTTAAACAAGTCAAATAATCTCCTTGAGCCTCAGTTTCCTCATCTGAAAAATGAAGGAGAAACTAGATAATCTCTAAGGTCTTTTTCAGCTCCAGATCTTAGGAACCTGATCTATTTAACACATCATCTCTTTTCAGTATCTGTTTCTACCTCCTGGAAAACCCTGGAGGCAGCTTTCCTGTGGTTCAGATGAGAAAATGAAGGCAGGTGAGATAAAATGAAGTTAAATTTACCAAGGGACCTGAAAAGAGAGGTCCCAATGTAGGGACTAGTGACAATGAAATGAGACAATGAGATTAGATCCAAGAGAAAATTATAAAGTGAGTGAAATGTGTTTATGGCTCCTTCAAACCTCAACTTGCAAATTCATATCTCATCGTGTAGTGTTCCTTTTTTCTCAGGTGCTAGATATCCATTAACCTGGAGCTACTCAAAGTTACTACCACTGCCTACACCCCATGCTGCCTGCCCACATTCCAGACTTCTTTCCCTCAGTCCTCCAGATGTCTGCAAGGTATTTGCAAGAAAGCCAACCCCCTGTCTAAGTCTTATGATCGATTCCAAGGAGAATTTGTGGTGTAGTATGGTGAAGAGACAACAGGATGGCAGAAGACCTAGGTTAGGGTCTCAAACCCAGCACATACTGGCTCTGTTACCATGGGCCAGCTATTCAGTTCTTTATGGCTCGGTTGCCACATAAGTAAAACAAAGATAATAATATCTGTGCTACCTATCTCATAAGATCATAATGAGTAAAGTGTCTTGTAAACCCTAAAGCATTCTATAAATGCAAGCTATTGTATTGATTGTTTAAAATAGGATGTTTGCTGGCCCAAATGGATCTCTAACTATGAAATTTCAGAGGATAAGAAAAAGCCTTAAAATCTCAGAATCCTAGAATGAAGAGTGGGAAGGGATCTTAGAAATCAGTTAGTCCGAATCTATAATGTTAATCATGGGCAGAAATTAAGTCCAGAGGCATGGTCACTTGCAGAATAAAGAATTTTAGACCATGTTATCTGAACATAATCAACATGAACGTGATGGGGGAGACTCTTTGGGAACTACAGAAGGCTCCTTCCAATTTGTAGGAAATCATAGAACCACAATCACAGTAGGTGGTGGTGGAGATGGAGAACAGGCAAATGAGGAGAGCTACTCTTGACCTCCCCTATTTCTAAGACTTCTCAAAATAAGATCCAGCCCATTCACTGATAATTGCTACTTGCCTGAGAGAATATCCAAGGACAGATGTTCTGAGATACAAAAATTCCTGAGAAAAGATGGTATGTACAGCAATGATAGGGATAATAAATAGATATCCTATTTCTACAGTGCTGTAAGGTATAACAAAGCACTTTCCTGACAATGACCCTGATATGACAGATAGCACTCTGTCAATTCTGGTATTAACTATTTGTGTGACCTTCAGAAAGTTGTTGTACTCTCTAGGCCTCAGTTTCTCATCTTTATAATGAAGGGATGAATTAGATAACCTTAAAACTATAAGACAATGATCCATTTTATGGCTAAGGAAATGACTAAAAGATGTGAAATGACTTGTCCAGGCTCACACAGCAGGTAAGCGTCAAAGAGAAAACAACCCCCAAGGAACTGGAACTTACTTTAAGAGTTGGTGTGGGGGCAGCTAGGTGGTGCAGTGACCAGAGCACTGACCCTGGAGTCAGGAGGACCTGAGTTTAAATATGACCTCAGACACTTAACACAAAAACTAGCTGTGTGACTTTGGGCAAGTCACAACCCCAATTGCCTTGCCTTCCCCCCTTCCAAAAAAAAGGTTTAAAAAAAGGAGTAAGTATGGTATAATCTAAAAGACCCTAGGAAGGCCATCTTACCAAACTTACCCTCATGAGTCTCATCTCACAGTACTCTGCCCCAGTAAGACTGGAACTAGAGTGCTATATTCAGTTCTGGGTACCAGTCTAGGAAGAATATTAACAAATAGGAACATATCCATAGGAAGGTGACCAAGATGGTGAAGAGCACTTGAAACTGACTGAGGATTGGTGGAATTTTTAGCCTAGAGATAAGCTTTTTAAAAGGAGATGATTATTGATTATTCAAGCACTTATAGAGCTGTTGTATATGTAGCTTTGTGGTACAATGGATAAGACATTAGACCTGGGGTCATAAAAGTCTGAGTTCAAACCCTGCCTCAGATATTTACTAGTATGTGACCCTGGGCAAGTCACTTAAGCAAGTGTTTGAGAAAAGGTCATTTACTGACAACATCTCAGCCTCAGTTTCCTCATCTATAAAATAGAAATGATAATAGAACCACCTTCAAAGGGTTGTTTTGAAGATTAAATGAGAACACATATGTAAAGTGCTATATAAGTGCTAGTAATTATTGTCATCATTATCAAGTGAATGTACAGCTCAGCTTGTTCTGTTTGGCTCTAGAGAACAGAAAAGCGACGGGTAGACATAGTAGAGGCCATTCAATATGAGCTCAATCAGCGTGAATGCTTAGAGCTGACTAAAAACAGAACTGGCTGCCTTGGAGGAGAGCAGATTCCCTGTATGCTGAAGGTCCTCAAACAGAAGATACATGAGCAAGTCCTTAGGGAAATGGGAGAGGAGATTCCTGTTCAGGTACCAGTTAGACTAGCTTGGCTCTGAGGTCCCTTTTCCAATGCTGAGATTTTTTTATTATAGTAATTAGGGACAAAAAAGATTATTTGACCTCTCCAATACACTCTGGGAAATGGAGAAAGGGGGGATGTTAGGGTAAAGAAAGACAGATTTTGTTTGCTGTTTACATTGAGAGGTAGCTGGCATGGTAATGCCCACACACACACACACACACCAAGACCTGCTCAACTGGCCCAGCCAGTCAGGAGGAATTACATGGGGAGGGAAGCCATCTCCACAAGCAACTACAGCCAGTTCTACCCCCAAGGAAGGAAGAAAAGCATTTGTCATGCCCTGTTAAGTAGGTTGGCTGCTGAGATCAGGGGTGGGAGCATGGGACTGTGAAATGACAGGGTCCTCAAATGCTTTCAAGTCAAATCATAGTCCAAGTGGTTGGTTTTCTGGGACAAGAGGGTCTTTCAATATCTCGTTGTATTGGCTGTCCCCTGTAACTGGAAGCCACTCCCTCCTTGTAGAACCCCTCATTTCTGTGGGCTAGCTCTAGTACCATCTTCTAGAAAGCAAGGGATATCATCCGTTTTGTGTACCACGGTCCCCTTTGGCAATCTGGTGAAGCCTGCAGACCCCTTCACAGAATAGTGTTTTTAAATAAATAAAATATATAACATTACAAAGGAAACCAATTATATTGACATAGAATGTATTTTTAAAAAACATATTCACATCCCCAAATTTTAAATTATGTTATAGAGGAAGCCTTACTTGGTCTCCCAACTGCTTGGTGACTTTTTACCGCCTTTCTACTACCTTATGTTTATTTTGTACATATCATTTTATATAGAGAGTCAGTCCATCAACCAGCATTTATACATGAGGCACTGTGCCAAACACTGAGGATACAAAGAAAGGTAAAAAACAGTCCCTGCTATCATAATCCACCTGTAGTCTCCCTCATAGAGTGCAAACTCCTTGAAAGCAGTTACAACTTCATTTCTGTCTGACATATAGTGGGTGTTTAATAAATGCTTATTGATTGATCAGTTGATTTCAAAGTCACTTCTCCTTACAACGTTTCAGCTCCAGAGGACCATGCCTGAAAACTGCAAGAATGACTCTCAGAGATTTACTAGTTCAACCTCCCTCTGCATGGAAGAATCCTTTCAATAGCATCCCTTAACATTAAGTAGTTATCTAGCTTCTCTATTAGCCACTGTTTTTTCTACCCATCAAAAATATTTAGGAGGTTTACCACATTTCTCTTAATCCCACTGCTCAGTTTCTTTAAGGCCATATGTCATGATTGATATTTGGCAAGCAGGGACAGCTTTTTGCTGGATATTAGGTCCATGTCCTTTTAAAGTGTTTGTCATTTGACATATTTTCATTATAAAAATAATATGTCACATGACTTTGAACATAGAACATTATGTTGTCTGTTCTGCATAACCCTTATGTGAGGTAAGGTACTACAAGATCATTAACACCATTTCACAGATGAGGCTTGAACCTCAGAGATTGACATTCCCAAGGTCATACATGTTGCAGAGTCTGAACTGAATAAAGATCTTCTGACTTTCATCCAGTCTATGGATGGGGGGTCCTCTTCTCTTCTCTCGATATATTTTCTTTTTTTATAAGCAATTGGGGTTAAGTAACTTGCTCAAGGTTACATGGCCAGTTATTATTTGTGTATGGGTGCTTATTTTCTGAGGCTGGATTTGATCTCTGGTCATCCCAACTCCGAGGCCGGTGCTCTTACTGCGCCACCTAGCCACCCCCTCTCGATATATTTTCAAACTGTTGATCTCATCAGCTCCCATGGATTCAATTATCATATGCTAATTCTCACATCTTCTTATCCATCCCTAGCCTCTCCACTGATACCCAGTCCCACTTCTCCCATTGCCTATTCGACATCCCTAACTGGGCATCCCATAGACATCTTAAACTCAACATGTCCAGAACTGAACTTGTTACTTCCCACTCCCACCCTCCAATAAAAACCCTCCCTCCTTTCTAACTTCTCCTTAACTGTTGAGATTCTAGTCATCAGAACTCACAACCTAGGTGTCATTCTCAATGCTAACAAAATAGCAGGTCAGTGCCAAAATAACACTAATGATGAGAATATACTGAAATGTTGTTAGCGGAATACAACTTAGACAATCTATTGTGATAGGTAGATTTTTGAGTATTCACAAACTCTTTAATAGAACCTTTTACATTTCTTCAAGGGGATCAAGTTCCAACTCAACTCAAAGCAGCTGTCCAGAAGCTACATCCTCCCTCCCCACACTTTTCCCCTTCTCCAGTCTCCTGGCACTTCTTCCATTTCCCATGAGCTGACCAGGATCAGCCCCTCACTCACAACTACAAGTCCCTGCAATACTCTGTGATATACTTAAATTGGTCCTATGTACATGAACTCAACCAGAGTACCTTGGTGTTCTCTTTCCATCCCCTCACCAATACAGGGCTTTAATGCTCAATAGTTCATATAATCACAGACATTCAGAACTGGAAGAGACCCCAGAAGCCACTTAGTGCAAATAAGATAATCTTCTACAATGTGCTTGATAAGGAAGCTCACTGCCTCTCCCCTGATTCCACTTAGGGAAGTTGCTAATTCTTAGGAGGGATTTTCTTATATTTATTCTACTCTCTCCACATAGAAATACGTTCTTCTTAATAGAGAAGCTGAACCAAAAAGAAAAGCTGAGTTATTCTGTCTCTGTCATCCATTAACACGGCTTATCAGTGATTCTAACCCTTTGCTATTCTTGATCAGAATATACCCATTTCTTGTCTCGAGCAAGCTTGTGACTTGCTCATAAATGCACAGGTTGGGGAACCTGTGATCTCAAGGCTACAAGTGGCCCTCTAGGTCCTCAAGTGTGGCATTTTGACCGAATGCAAACTTCAGTCAAAAGGCTGTACTTGAGGACCTAGAGGGCCACGTGTGGCCTCCTGTGCCCCAGATCATTCCGAGGCACAGCATTTTCTTTTTGTGTTGGTGATATACCCCTATTTTGATCTTTTGAAATTGTCCTTTTAAAATCTGGGTTCATCAGAGAGCTCCTGAGAAGCTAGCCTCGGTTTCTATAGCTTTCTTTCTATGTGGCATCATGGATAGAGCCCTGAGACTGAGTCAAAAAAGTTTCATTGTTCAAATCCGTCCTCAGATACTTATTAGCTGTGTGACCCTGGGCAAGTCACTCAACATCTGTTTGCTTCAGCTCTCTCAACTATAAAATGAGGATGAGAGGCGCTGTCCCCCGGGGTCGCTGGGAGGATCCAGTAAGGTGATGTTGTGAAGCACTGGACATGTGGGAGGCGCTTAATAAATACTTCTTTTCTTCATTTCACAAAGCCTCCAAATGTCTCAGAGAGCTTGGATATGTCATGACTTGAATGAGAGTCTGTGGAACAAAGGGTCTGGCTCTGGTGCATGGGCTTTGTGACAGCTATTTGGGGTCTCGGGAATTTTCAAAGTATGGGCTCAGTGCTAGGCTGTATTCTGAGAAACTGAAGTCTAGCCTCTGGATAAGTGGGGGATTGCTGAGCTTATTCAGCATCTCTGCACTGGGTTGAGGGATGTTTTTACTCACTGAATCCATAAGCATTAATATTTTAGATGATCTCCTCCCTCAGTGGAAAGAGTGCAGTAGTCAGGAAGGATGTGAGAACATGAAATGGACCTTAGAACCCACATAGACACAAGCCATGGGAGCACATATGTATAGTCCTCGCTACTGGGGAAACTGAGGTGGTGGATCTCTTGAGCTCAGGAGTTCTAAGCTGCAGTGTATTAAATTACTCAGACAGTCATGCCAAATTGGGCACCAGTATAGCAGAAGGGGAGGGAGGGAAAGGGGCAGGGGGAAAGACTAGACTGAATAAGGAAGGGAGAACCTGCCCAAGTCAGAAATGTAGCAGGTCAAAGCTCTGGTGCCAATCAGCAGTGCGATCAGGTTTGTGAGTGCACACTGCACTTGCAGACTGGGCAAAAACAGGGGGATGTAGCAAAAGGAAATGAAAGGGAAAGAAGGGAGGAAGGGAGGGAGGAAGGAAGGAGGGAGGAAGGAAGAAAGAAAGAGAGGAAGGAGGGAAGGAAAGAAGAAAGAAAGGAAGGAAGGAAGGAAGGAAGGAAGGAAGGAAGGAAGGAAGGAAGGAAGGGAGGGAGGAAGTAAGGAAGAAAGAAAGAAAGAAAGAAAGAAAGAAAGAAAGAAAGAAAGAAAGAAAGAAAGAAAGAAAGAAAGGGAGGGAGGGAGGAGGGAAGGAAGGGAGAGGGAGGGAGGAAGGAAGGAAGGAAGAAAGAAAGAAAGGGAGGGAGGGAGGAAGGCAAGGAGGAAAGAAGAACAGAAATAGTTCATCACCACCACCACCACCCATCCTTTCTTTACAGAAAAAGAAACTTAAGATTTCTAGAAGGGAAGCCATTTGACTTCGGCAACATATCAGGTAAATGGAAGAGCCGGGATTTGAACTTTAGGCCTTTTGAAGCAACTGTAGTATAGTAGAAGCTAAATGGATCCTGGAGTCAAAGATTATGGTTCAGATCCTGGCTTCGTCCCTTGCTCTGTTTGTGTCTTTCTCTGGACAAGTCCCCCCTTCTCTAGGCCTCCACATTCTCACAAATAAAGGCATTGGAAGCTAAGTTTACTTCCAGCTCCAAACCCTGTGATCCTATTACTCCCCATCCTCTTCTGTTTCTGCCATTCTGTACCACCTCAGCAGAGCAGGTAAGATTGGACCTGAGCCTTGAAGAATGAGTAAGTTTGGACAGTCAGAGGGAGGAGGGAGGACATTCCAGGCAAGGAGAACAAGCTAAGCAAAAGCCTGGAGGCAGAGCAACGCAGCTAAAGGGGCAGGAGTTCAGAAAAACCAAGAGCAGTGCAAACTGGGGAGCTGGGGCTGATGTCCCAGCCCAGTTGGAGCATCATCAGCCACAGTGCTCAGACCTTCTGTGATAGAACCACAGGCACATCCGTGCTCTGCCAAAGAGTGGCCTATTCCATTTAATTCCACAAGCATTGGTTAAGCAGCAATTGTGTGACAGGCACTTGGCTAGAAGCTATGAATACGAGGGCAGAAAGTGAAATAGTCCCTGCTTCAAGGAATTTGCATTCTAGAGGTGGGAGTAAGAATACCCAATAAGAACAGAGGAAGTGAATACAAAGTACATAAAAAGAACAAAAAACATTTCAAGAGAGTAAGCCTGCCCATACCTGGGGGAGGAGGGGGACAGTTAAAGCCTCCTGTAGAAGGTGTCACCTGAGCTGGTAGAGGAAGAAGGATCAAGCAATAATTAATCAATAAACATTTGTTAAGTACCTACTATGTGTCAGGCACTGTGCTAAGCACTTGGGCTACAAAGAATAAAGAAAAATAGGAGAAATACTCTATTAACTTGCCGACTTGCATTCATTCATCATGGCTTCACAGGATTTGGAAGTAGAGGGGCCCTGAGACATGGCTAGCCCAACCCCCTCATTTTACAAAGGAGGAAAATGAATCCCAGACAGGAGAAATGGCTTTCCCAAAAAAGACACAGTAGAAAGTAACAGAACTTGGTCTTCTGAACCCAAATCATGGGATTTCCCGGGGTCACTCTACTCTTTTGAGCAGATTTCATAGAAGCTTGGAACTGAGAATGCTCAAAGGCAGTCAGGTAGAGTGAGTAGCATGCAGAAATTGAAGTCAGTTAATAAGCATTTTTCCCCAGTGATTTAACATTTTATTATTCCCCCAATTACATATAAAACAATTATCTATCTATCTATCTATTTATTTATTCAGATAGAATTTTTCATAAGTATTTCAGAATTATCTTGAATCATTGTGTTGCCGAGAATAGCCACATCATTCACAGTTGATCATTGTACAATATTGCTGTCACTGTACAATGTTCTCCTGATTCTGCTCATTTCACTTTGCATCAGTTCATATAAGTATTTCTGGGTTTTTCTGAGAGCATCCTGCTTGTCATTTCTTATAGCACAATAGTATTCCATAACAATCATATACCACAACTTGTTCAGCCATTCCCTAATTGATAAGCATCCCCTCAATTTCCAATTCTTTGCTGCCATTAAAAGTGCTGCTATATAATACCACTACTAGGTCTGTATCCCAAAGAGATTATAAAAACAGGAAAAGGACCCACATGTACAAAAATATTTATAGCAGTTCTTTTGTGGTAGCCAAGAATTGGAAATTGAGGGGACACCCATCAATTGGGGAATGGCTGAACAAGTTGGGGTATATATAATGGAATAATATTGTTCTATAAGAAATGATAAGCAGGCAAATTTCAGAAAAACCTGGAAAGATTTGCATGAACTGATGCTGAGTGAAGTGAGCAGAACCAAGAGAACACTGTACACAGCAAGAGCAACATTGTACAATGATTAATTATGATAGACTTAGCTCTTCTCATAAATACAATGATCCAAGGCAATTCCAAAAGGCTTGTGATAGAACATGCTAACCACTTCCAGAGAAAGAACGATGGAGTCTGAATGCAGATTGAAGCATACTATTTTTTCTTCTTTGTTTTTGTTTTTTTTTTCTTTCCTGTGGTTTTCCCCTTTTGTTCTGATTCTTCTTTCACAATATAATTAATGTGGGAATATATTTAACATGATTGTATATGTATAACATATCAGATTGCTTGCTATCTTGGGGAGGGGAAGGGAAGAGAGGAAGAAAAAAATTAGAACTCAAAATTTTACAAAAATGAATGTCGAAAATGATCTTTGCCTGTAATTAGAAAAAATCAAAATACTATTAAGAGAAAAAGGTACTGCTATAAATATTTAATAAGCATTTAGTAAGAACTTACTATTTGTCAGGCACTATGCTGGGGTTACTATGTTGGGGGCACGAAGAAAGGCAAAAGCTAATCCCTGATCTCAAGGATCCTGTGGTCTAATGGAGGAGACAATATGCAAACAACTATGGACAAACAAGCTATTTACAAGATAAATAAAAAATAATCTACGGAAGGAAGGTCCTAGAATTTAGAATGATCAGGAAAGGCTTCTTGTAGAAGATTAGATGTTAGCCAGGACTTGAGGAAAGCCAGGGAAGTCAGGAAGGAGAGATGAGAAAGGAGGACATTTCAAACATGGGGGAACAGCCAGAGAAAATGCCCAAAGTCAGGCTATGGAGCATCTTGTTTGAGCAACAGCCAGGAAGCTGTGTCACCATATCACAGAGTATGTAGATGGGTAGTCAGGTGTAAGAAGGCTAGGAAGGAAGTAGGGGGGCTTGAATACCAAACTGAGGATTTTATATTTGACCCTGTAGGTGATAGGGAGCCTCTTGAGTTTATTGAATAGTGGGAAATGTGGTCAGAACTACACTTTAGAAGATCCCTTTGACAGCTGAGGAGAGAATAAGACTGGAGTGGGGAGAGATGATGCAAAGAAACCATCCAGCAGACTATTGTCAATTGGCTTAAGTTGTAGCTCTGACACCTGCTAACTGAGTGGCCATGGGAAATCATTTCACCTCTCTCAGACTCAACTCCCCTGTCTATAAAACATGGATAAAAACAGCTATATTTTCTGCAAGCATCTATGTCACCAAAATTTGTTGTGAATCTGAAATGAGATCATGTGTTCAAAGTACTTTATGAAATTTAAAGCACGGTCTAAATGTGACTTATTTGGTAGAGTTATTATTCCATAATCCCTCACACTTTCTTCCAAAGCAGGAAGGCAGTGAGATGACACTTACCATCATGTTCACTCTAAAACATGAGAAAACAGGGCAAAGAAAGGAGAAGATGGCAGGTAGGCAAGAGAACCCAGGTGACCTTTAGTGCAATTTCAAGCAGGCTCTCAGAGCATGAGGCTGGCATCCCCCAGACCTTCAGGTTATAGTGACTCATAAAAACAGTGTTCCTTTCTGGCCAGAATGAATAAGTGTGAATAATTCAGTACAGGTACAGGGGAGTGGGGGTGGTGAGGAGCACAAAGTATTTCATTCCACAGGGGCAACTGAGGTTTGAAATGGCAACACTATTTGAGTTGGTACCAAATTGACCTAAATTCAGAGTAAGATGTAAGGGCCTGATAGCATGTCTTTCCTACAAGAGGAGAGTGAGGCCTTTCATGAGGACATTGGACACCTGAGGCCAGTGTACACCAAGGAAGAGGGGAAAGGGCACAGGAGGCAAACAATGCCTCTGTCACAATTTTGCCTTGGGCTGGCTCTTGCTGATCCCCTTCAGAAAAAATAGTAAATAATAATAACTCCCATTTCTTTAGGTTCACAAAACACTTTCCCCACAACAACCCTGCAAAGCTGGTAATACAAGTGTGCACAGGTATTATCATTTGCATCTTACTTAAGAGAAAACTGATTCTCAGTGAGGGGGCTTCATTTGCCTAGGGGCTCACAGCTAATAAGTGACTGAGTAGAATTCAAACCCAGGTCTCTTGAAGCCATGCTCAATATTGCTTTGACCAACACTATGTAACCCCTCCTCCACCCCCATCACACTACTACTGAGGGGCACATGGAAGTCCCAGGGGTCACAGAGAAGGTAAAAGTAAAAATCACAGAAAAGGTAAAATTGTTAGAGAATGAGACCTCAGAGGAAAAGTGAAACAGACGCAATTTCAATAGATTAATAGAGACCACTTAGCAAAGTGAGTTTAACCTGAGTTAAAATCTGTCCCAGATACTTGCTATACCACAATTTGTTCAGTCATTTTCCAATTTTTGTTTTGCGTTTTTGGAGGGGGGAAGGTAAGGCAATTGGGGTTAAGTGACTTGCCCAAGGTCACATGGCTTGTTTTGTGTTAAGTGTCTGAGGCCACATTTGAACTCAGGTTCTCCTGACTCCAAGGCCAGTGCTCTATTCAATGTGCCATCTAGCCACCCCAGTCATTTTCCAATTTATGGGCATCCACTTTTGAAATATTTTTTCTCAAGTTACTAAAGTTGTTGCTGTGTGAACTTGAAAAAAGTCATTTTACTGCTTTTGGCCTTAGTCTCTCTGTCTGTAAAGTGGAGATAAAATAGCGCCCACCTCACAGGATAGCTATGAGAATCACATGACATGTTTTGTAACTCTTAAAGTGCCATATAAATGTTATCTACTATTAGCTTCTAATCAACTAACAAGCAGTTGTTAAGTATTTATTATGGGCCAAGCATATCATGCTTGTTCTCATAGAGCTAGTCTGCTCCTTGGTCACATTAAGGAGAACTGACCTCGTGGTGGTGGTCTCTAGCATAGAAAATGTTAGTTAGCATGACAGTAGTTAGCATGACATATCATTTGAAAGTTTGGAAAGCATTTCACATATACCAGCTCACATGGTCCTCACATTAGTCCCGTAGGGTCAGCACTATTATTATCCCCTTTTTACAAATGAAGATACTAAAGCTCAAGGAAATTGAGTAACTTACCTAAGTCCACATAACTAGTGGAGACAAATTCTGAGACAGAATTTGAAGCCTGATCTTCCTGACTCCTAGCTCTCTACCCCCTAAGACACACTGCTTCAAGATAGCAAGCTTTCTCTATCTCCAGAGGCAGCAGAATAAGAATCATGGGGGTTAGGTTACAGAGATCAAGATTTAAGCTTACACCATGGCCCACAACTCTGGGGTAGACATTGAATCATCCAGATTTCCAGTTAATAAAACCTTCAATTTGCCTTCATAATCTCCTTCCATTGGTTTCCCTTACTCTCTCCCTCTCTAAATGGACAAATGAGTAGTCAGCCCATTGTTTTTGAAGTACTTGTGTATGTGTGTATGTGTGTGTGTTTTTAATTATATTTCCCCTAATTATGTGTTAAAACTTTTTAAAACTTATTTTTTAAGTTTTGAATTCCAAATTCTATCCCTCCCTCCCCTCCCCTCTTCCCTCTCTGAGACAGTAAGCAATCCAATATAGGTTATACATGTGCAGTCATGTAAAACATTTCTATATTAGTCATTTTGTACAAGAAGATAGAAAGGAAGGAAGGAAGGAAGAGAAAAATAGCATGCTTCAGTTTGTATTTAGACAATATCAGTTCTTTCTCTGGAGGCAGAAAACATGTTTCATCATAAGTACTTTGAGACTGTCTTGGGTCATTGTATTGTTGAGAATAACTAAGTCATTCATAGTAGATCCTCGTACAATATTGCTGTTACTATGTACAACATTCTCCTGGTTCTGCTCACTTCACTTTACATCAGTTCATGTAAGTCTTTCTAGCTTTTTTTCTGAAATTATCCTGCTTGTCATTTCTTACAGCACAATAATATTTGATTACATTCATATATCACAACTTGTTCAGTCATTTTCCAATTGATGGACATCCACTTTTAAGGTATTTTTTCTCAGGTTACTAAATACCATAATAGATAATGTTGGTCTTGGAGTCAGAAAAACCTGAGTTCAAATCTGGATTTATAAATTCTTGTCTTTGCTAGCTGCGTGACCGTGGGCAAATCACTTAACTTCTGTCTGTTTCCTCAGTTGTAAATGGGGCTCAAAATAGCACCCATGTCACAGAATTATTGGGAGAGTGTTCCATCCTTCTACCCTTCCACTAAAATTGATTGCAGCAAATTTTAACCCCAGCATTCTTCCAGCCATGCTAGGAAGCTATTAACCATGGGACCCCACCAGGTAAGAAGAAGCTGAATTGCATGGCACCCCAAAAGACAATGAAAAGACAGATGATTACCCTCACTCTTCTCCCAGGGAAAACTGCTCTAGGTGTGAGTAGGCTGAAGTCTATTACCAACAATAATTTGTGTTTAAGAAGTGATGTAAAAGACATACTTGAGGGCATGTATTCCCAGAAAAGATGACAGTCATATATCAAGAGTGAGAAGGACAGAGGAACAGTCTGAATGCTATAGTGTCATCCATAAAAAAAAAATTTTTGCTCTTTTGGAGGGGGAAAGGCAGGGTAATTGGGGTTAAGTGACTTGCCCAAGGTCACAAAGCTAGTAAGTGTTAAAAGTCTGAGGCTGGATTTGAACTCAGGTCCTCCTGACTCCAGGGCCAGTGCTCTATTCACTGTGTCACCTAACCGCCCCCATAAAAATCTTAAAAGAACCAGAGGAAGGCCTGTAGTGTGTTGGGTAGATCCACTCTAGAGGGTTTATGGAAAGACATGGACAAGAGAGACACAAGGTAAGAATATATGTGTGGAAGGGTTTCCAGATGCACAACCAATAAAAAAATCTGTCCCTGCCTGGTCCAGTTCAGAACATCACTAAATAAACTCCCATTTGTTCAGGCTTAGGAAGCATATTCCTCACACTCATGGGATCAAGGATATATCATTGTATTCAAGTATCATGCTACATTGATGCTTTCTTTTCCCTCTTCACTAACAAGCACAGACTATTAGGGACTTCAGGCCTAGTGAACTGGGACACAGGAATCAGAAATAGATCATTGACAAGCATTTGTTAAGCACCTGCTGTATGCCTCTTGTATTTTAAGACCTGGGGGTGTGAAAACAAAAATTCAGTTGTCCCAACCTACCTCCAATGAGCTTAAATTCTATCACCATGGCACAATCAAATGAATCAAAGTCAATTATCAGCATAGAAATAGAAAGCGAAAGAAACAAGAAGACAGTAAAGGCAGCCTGGCTAAGATCATTCTCACATAAAACTTTCTACACATGTAGTATGATAGAAATATAAGATTTTCTATCAGGAGACCTTGATTCAAATCCCAGCTCTGACATTTACAACCTAACACTAAATTTCTCTAGGCCCCACTTTCCTCTTCTATAAAATGAGGAAGCTGGATTTAAATAATCCCTAAAGTTCTTCCAAGGCTTTTGCAGTCAGCTTAAGCATCAGTGCCCTGAAGAGTAAGGAATGATGCTGGGGAATGTCTGCCAGGACCCAGACCTGAGTAGCTGAGACAAAGTCCCATCCAATAGTCATGATGCATCTGGACATGAACTAGGTGGGACCAGTCTTATGGAGGAACTGTACGTAGTACATTCTCACCAAGGCAGGGGAAGGTAGAGTGTGTTCCCAGGTGCTGGGAGGGAAGGGGGAGGAGTGTGTGTATTTATTCTTGCTATATCTTCAAAGTGAATTTCCCGTTGTAAAAGCTAACTGATTGCTAAGTGGTTAAATGGAACTGGGGTACTGGCACCTGACAGTGGGAGAACACAGCCAATGGAGACTCAAAGCCTATAGGATTAGAGAAAAGATACCCTAATCACTCCCTCCCCACCCCAGCCCTGGGGTTGGGGTGGGGGCTTTTTGTAGAAGGTGGCACTTGAGCTAAGTTTAAAAAAGTTTCCAGATATTATTTCAGACCAAGTCAAGACAAGACATCTCAAGTTCAACATGGATGGATAGAGCATTGGATTTGAAGTCCTGGGTTCAGATCCCACCTCAGGCACTTACCAACTGTGTGACCCAGGGCAAATCACTTAACCTTTCTAGGCCTTAGTTATCTCATCTGAAAAATGAGTGTTGGACTCGATAAATTCTAAGGTCCCTTCTAGCCCTTAATCTGTGATCATCCAATGTCTCCCTCACATCTCCACATTTTCTCTTGTTACTACTCTTCAAAGCTCACTTCAGATGCTACCACCTGCACAGAGTCTTTTCTGATCCTCCAGTGGATAGTGCCCCTATAAATAACCTTGTATTTTACGTCAGGAATATTTATTTTGTATACACTTACACGTGTGCATGTTGTTAACATAAACTACTTGAGGACAGAGATTATTTTATTTTTATCTTTGTATCCCCAATACCTGGCATATAGTAGGTGCCTAATAAATGCTTATTGGTTTTGCTGTTCTTTCTAGCTCTAAAATCCTATGATTTATGATTTACTTTGAGAGATTGTGGGTTCCTTATCTGAAGACAATGGGCCTTCAAAGACAGAGTGATCATTTTTTGGGTATATTTTAGAGAGGATTCTAATTAAGGTCCTGGTGGGCCTGGGTGGACTTTGTGGTCCCTTCTAGCTAGCTCTGAGGTACTGAGATTTTGTTTCCCTCAAATGTAATTAAGGAGTACATAAAAGCCAGCAGCACAGTCAGCTCTGATGCTGGTGATCTGAGCTGCTTGCCTTGGTATGTTATCTTGTGATGTGTGGACTATAGACATGAGGCCTGATCTAGGCTTCAAAACTCAAAGACCTCCTATATTCAGAACAGTCTCAAAACTCAGTTCCTCCTTGCCCAGTGGGTTGTTGCTCACCAATACATTTGTTCCTATGATGATGATGGTTCTTGGGTTTAATTATTTAATGGGGTCTGTTTGTTTAAATGGCTATTTCCTACACCCACACCCAGAGAGAGAGAATCAATCGGGCATCCTATCATTAATAAGCTGATAAGTATGTCCTATTACCACTTGTGCAATGATGCACTTGTTCTACCAGAATCTTTCCTGGCCTCTCAGTATTTGTTTATCTCTTTGTCTAGATCCTCCCACCTCAACCATTCATTTCTATTTAATTCACGTTTGTTAAGTTTCAACAATGCACAGTACACTATGCTAGGCACTGGGAACAATGAAATAAGATGAGATAAAATGTTCTTGCCCTCTGGGAGTTTACAGTCTAGGCAAGGAATATGACATAGGTATCTGTATTCAGAAGATATGGCTTTAAAACCAGGTGTGACCCAGCGCAAGTCTCTTAACCTTTGTGTAAATCAGCTTCTTCGTTTGTAAAATAAGAGTTGCTGGGCTCAGTGGCCTTTATGGTCTATTCCAACTCTAAATCTATGGTATCAGATAAATGCTTCAGATATGAATCAGATTGTGTTGTGATGTTAAGGGGTGGGGGCGCGGAATGTTGCTTATCAGAAGGGATCAGGAAAAATTTCCCGAGGGGAACATATGAGTTAGAATTTAAGGGACAGATTAGAATTCACCAGGTTGGTTGGTTGTTGTCCTTCATTCTTGAAAAGGACCAAAATGACATCACTACGCTTGAGTCAAGTTACAGTGTGTCCCACTCTGGCTAATCAGACCCATATGAGTTTGGAATGTTCTACTGGGCACAAACAGTCCATGTGAACAGTTAGTGTGGATTCTCCAAATTTGCACATCTCAGGTTTCTTTTGAGCTACTCCAATTCTGCTTCCCTCATAGAGCACAGCACCTTCTCTGATGTGGGCACACCATGCTGAAAAGTCCTGTGTCAGTGTCTCCCATGTCACACAATCAGTTCCAAAGTCCTTAAGAGAAACCTTGAGAGTGTTCTTGTATCCCTTCTTCTGACCACCATGTGAGCACTTAGCCTGTGTAAATTCTCCATAAAATAGTCTTTTAGGCAAGTGTACATTTTGTGTTTTAACAATGTGACCATTGCATCTGAGTTGGGTTCTCTGAAGTAGAATTTGAATGCTTGGCAGTTTAGTTTGAGAAAGGACCTTAGTGTCTGGTACTTTATCCTGCCAGGTGATCTTCAGAATCTTCCTAAGACAATTCAAATGGAAGAGATTCAGTTTCCTGGCATGGTACTGTCCAGGTTTCACAGACATACAAGTGAGAATTAGACAGGTAAATAAGGGGAGTGAGAACACTCTTTGTCATTTGGGATTTTCTTGGCAGAGATACTGGAGTGGTTTGCCTTTTCCTTTGCCAGCTCATTTATAAATGAGGAAACTGAGGCAAAGTGAAGTGGCCTGCCCAGGGTCACACATTGAGGAAATGTCTGAAGTTAGGGAGAAAAGTCTTTCTGATTCAAAGCCCAGAGCTCTCTCACCTGCCACCTGCTAGAAGGAGAACACTCTAGCCATAGGGAATCATTTACAGAAAGGCAAAAGAGGGAAATAAATGTGTGTTCAGATAAAGAGGCTGGAGTGTAGGCAGTATATGGAGAGAGTAAGTAATAAGAGATAAAACTAGAAAGGTATGGCAGGACTAGATAGTGAAAAGCCTTGAGTGCCAAACAAAAAAATTTGAACTTGGTCTATAAACGAGATGAAAAGGCTGCTATTGTACCAGGTTTGGCAGAATCATGGTGGGAGGCTCTTATCCACCATCACTTCCACTCTTGGCCTAAATCACCTGCTCTTCCTTATCAACAGGTCTCAGTTCTCCTGAATTAGAAAAAAAAAATAGCTTTCATTTATTGGCACAGCTGTCCCAGTAGCCTCTGCAAAAATTTGGGGCCCTAGAAGCTGAAGTGCAGCTTGGAGCCCAAACTCAAAGTCACAGAAGATGTTTGTGCTGTTCAGATTCAACAAAATATGTTTACAGTTATCTTCAATCACAAAGTTTCCACAAAACATTGCATTTACACACAATACCTAGATGAGCTAAGCCCTCTAAGAGACCGGATATAACCTACTTACTGCAGATCAATGACTCAGCTTCTCAGAAGGTTAATTCATCCTGGGGTTCTGTTCTACATGGAACAAAAGCAAGACAATGGAAGGCAAGGAAGAGAAGCTTCATGCCAAAGTGGAAAGGCTATGCAGTCAGACCCTGTGTTGATGTGTGTTGGAGGGTGGGGGAAAGAGATCCTCTGGGGCTTTTAAAAAGAAATAGTGGGCATTATAGTTTTACATGATTACACATGTGTAACCTATATATGATTGCTTACCATTTCAGGGAGTGGGAAGGACAGAGGGATAGAATCTGGAACTCAAAAAATTTTTAATGTTAAAAAATTATTTTAACATGCAATTAGGGAAAAAAAAACAAAAGATTTTCTTTTAAACTGTGGGCATTATATTTTAAGATCTGCCTTTGGGGCTTTTCATCTAAGCTCCTCTACTCACCTGAACCAACAGAGAGCTATAACACTCACTTGAATACCAGCCACACTCTTCCAAAACACAAAACAACTCTCTAGTGTTTACTCAAAGACCAGGGATTGGTCAACTTTCTGGTCTGTGTTGTGCCCAGTGTGTGTGCCCTTTCCTGTTATTATGTGAAATTACAGAGGGTGGGGAGAAAAACTGATGCCTTTTGATTTGACACTTTGGGGAAGTTGGGGGTGTGATGGGGCATTGGCCACTCATTTACACCACAGGTGGCTGACAGCAGCTCTGGCAAACAGTGCTGAGTTGGGGGAAGAGGGCATCACCAAAAGTGGCCCCTGGGCCACATACCATTGAAAACCAATGTGTGTGGCATTTTTGCTTCTGCTATTGAGAATCATCTATATTGAATGCAGAGGAAGGATTACTGCCTTTGGAGGCAAGAGTCATGAATTGTCTCTAATGCTCAGTATGTGAAAATGACCATGGAACTTCATCTTTCTGAGGCCTATTTACAAAATGAGATCATAGTACCAGAGATATAGAAGCTGAAAGGAACCTTAGGAGTTTTCTAATGTAATCTCTTCATTTTATAAATGGTGGAAACTGAGGCCTGGAGAGGCGGGGAACCTGGGAACCTGGTCCACAGTCACACTGGTAGAAAGTAGCAGAGCTGGGATTCTAACTGAAGCTACCTAATCAAACTACTTACCTCATAGGATGGTTGTGACATTATAGAGATATGAGTTATTAGCACTGTTATTTTATCCCCTGTAAGTTCAAATAGGTTTCCCCAAACATGGTGGCTGGCATCTAGCAGACATTAAACAAGTAGGGAATGAATGAGTGGATGCATTTTCATGAATGCTGCAGCAAAAAGAACAGTGCATGGGGTAGTTATAGTGGCAAGTTAGGGAAAGTATCCAGCTATATTTATTTTATGGTCCTTCAATGAATTACTTCTCCCTGGCACTGTCAGTGGAATGAGTGGGAGGAGTAAACCTAGGTTTTAGATCAGGCTTTTAAAATTGGAATGCTTTTTTCCCCCAGCATGCTAAGTTTTCATTGTGGTTAGGCTTAGCCTTTCTCTGCCTCAGTTTCCCCAGGTGTCAAATGAAGCAAAAGATTAGATAGTCTTAGAGTACCTTCCGTTTCTCAAATTCTATAATCTAAAGTTCTTGGCTGATAAAATCCCTACATCTGACATAGGAGTTCTTAACTTTTTTGATGTCATGGACCCTTTTAACATTCTGGGGAAGCCTATAAACTTCTCAGAATAACATTTTAAAATAAAGTATATAGCATTACAAAGGAAATCAATTATGTTAATATATAGTTAACAAAATATTTTTTTAAAATAAGTATGTGGACCCAAATTTAACAATGCTTGATTTTACAGATTAAGAAACTAAGGTCCACAGGTAGGAAATCACAGAACTAGAATTCAAACTGAGCATTCTTTCTCCAAATCTATCGTTCTGTAGTATAGAATATAGTATACTTATACTATATAATTATAATATACTTCCTTCAGTTTGGTATATAAAATATTCTTGACTGCCCAGCAGAAATCCCCTGGCAGGCCCCCTAATGACCCCTAACTGTCACTTTTGGTTGACCAAAAGGCACCTGATCCCTGGTTTGACCCTGGTGCCCTCTTCCAGCTCTGAGGAAATCCCAGCATTCCTGTTGGATGAATTGCTGTGTGGGAGGGCCATGGGCCTCTCTTGGCACTTAAGGAAAGAAATTCCAATTGAAGAGGCCCAGTTTATGACCTTAGGCCCATGATCCCTGACACTGGTTTAGTGATGATTACAGGGAAGGCAGTGGAATGGCTGGGTTTTCTTTCTTTTCCTTGTCACTAAGGTTCTGCAATGACCTTGGTGGTGAATTGGGGAAAACTTCCCCATTTATGAAATGTCCTGGGGAATGCTCAGTTTTATTCACTTCTAAAGTAAAATATAATTTTTCTATTGTGATTATAATGAAGGCCACTCTCAGCCTGAAATACAGAATAGTTCTGAATAAGTAGAGAATCATAGGATCATAGATTTAAAACAGAAAGAAAACCCAGAAGTTATCTCACTACATTTAAGTACATGTGCTTGGCACAGTCAAGTGCTTAATAAAAGCTTTATCTGAGCAAAAAATTTGAACAAGACTATCAAAATTCTGCTTATAGAAATGCTTGGGGGATCTGCTTTAATGAATAGAAATTTCAATCAGCATAACAACTGTATAAAATGAGTAACTTTTGAGGGTTTAAAAGTATATTGGCTAATCAAATCAGGGTAGTATGTGTAGCTCATTCCTGCCTTCCTGCCTAAGAGCCTGAACTAAGTAAAATTATAAAGATGCAAATTTTCACTTGATCTAAGGAACATCTTTTAACAGAGTTGTTGTTCAGGTGTTTTTCAGCCATGTCTGATTCTTCGTTCTTCATGACTCCACTTGGGATCTTCTTGGCAAAGATACTAGAGTGCTTTGCCATTTTCTTCTTCAATACATTTTATAGATGAGGAAACTGAGGCAAACAAGTTTATTAAGTGACTTGCCTAGTCTCACTAGTAAGTATCTGAGGTGGGATTTGAACTCAGGAAGTTGAGTCTTCCTGATTCCAAGCTCAGTGCTCTATGCACTGTGCTAGCTAGCTGCCTCCTCTTAACAAAGAGAGCTATCTAAATTGTAATGGACCAGGCCAGTGGGGAGGCTAAAGTGAGTGGGCTGATTGCTGGCATTCTAGAATTCTGAGCTGCAATATGATACGCCCAACCAAGTCCAGCACTAATATGGTAAACCCTGGGGTGTGTGCATGACCACCAGGCTGCCCAATGAGGGGCAAACTGGCCCAGGCAGGAAACAGAGCAGGTCAAAGCTCCCATGCTCATCACCCAGTAGGTGACCACTGTATTTCTAGCCTAAGTAAGATAGTGAGACCCCATCTCAAAAAATAGAACAGAAATGAAGTGTAATGGGCAACTTCAGAAGGTGATCCTGATGCTATGTTAGTAGTGATCTTTAAATGTGGGTGGGATAAACACTGGCCAGATGTTGTAGTTGAGATTCCTGTTTAGAGACAGGCTGATTAGATAACTTCTGAAGTCCCTTCAGACTTAGAGATTCTCCTCATGAAGAAATAAAGACAATGACAGTAACTCATTTATATAGTATGTATTTGTATTTTATATAGTTATATACTATTTATATCTATATTTAAATATTATAGGACAATATGTTGCAGTGGAAATAATGATGGATTTAGAGTCAGACTCTGCTATCTACATGACCTTGAGCAAATTATTTAGCTTCTCTGGGCTTTAATGTCCACATTTGTAAAATGAAGACATTGGACTAAATGACTGCTAAGATCTTTCCTGCCTTTTAACCTAAGATCCTAAGGTCTCCAAAGGACTTTTCCCACAATGATCCAATGAGGTATGTTGTTCTCCCATGCTTTCCATCCCTACCCCACCACTAGGACCCCCTTCTCTCCCCTGACTATCCCAAACCCACCCATTCTTCAAAGCCCAACTCAAGTCTCTTTCCCATGAAACTTCCTGAATTCAGCTCTCATCTTTAAAAGCCCTTCCATTCTGAACCATGCTATTTTTATATGTGTTCATTTCCCAACTGAGTTCACAGAAGGCAATAACCTTGTTTTTCTCAGACACATCAGCATCTCCCTTATACCTAGTACAGTGGAACATTGGCACATGAGGTTACTCAGCAAACACTTGTTTAATGGATAGCTTCTCCATGTGTGCCTCACCTTGGTCTGGGACCTCTGGCTCTGGCTATTTCAAGACCAAATGGATTTCACGTTAGAAAAAGCTGGATACATGAGAATTAAAAAGACTTTTAAAATTTTTTCTTTCTATGATAAACCTAGCTAAGAGAATCTCCAAGTTCTAGTGGTTTGTTTGGTACCTTTTGAAGTAACAAATCTACAAGAGGACAAATGAGTGGTAGAGATAGAGTTTAAAAAGGAAACTGTCTTTCAGATCTTTTCACAATAGTGGAAAACCCAGAATCAATCATACTCTCCCAGCCTCTGGCTCTTTGTTTTGAAATTTTCATATCATTTTTAGGGATGATATGATCCATCTGTTCCTAATTTGTTTGTGCTTAAATAATCAAGCTGCTATTTGGCAATTTCTTTTGAACCCTAAAGAAGCTTTTTGGTCTCTGCATTTTCTTTCTCCTGCCCTTCTCTCTTCCCCTCTCCTTCCTTCTCTCTTACCTTCCCTTTCTTCTTTCCCTTATTCTTCCTTCATTCCCTCCTTTCCTCCTTCCTTTCTTCCCTCCAAGGTAATTTGAGAGTCATTGAACTCCGAAACATCTGAATTCAGCTACAAATGCACCAGCAGTGATACTAATTATTCACTTATTTTTCTTTCTTTTTTCTTTCATCCTTCCTTTTTTCTTTCCTCTTTTCTATCTTTCCTATTTCCTTCATTTTTTGTTTCTTTCCTTCTTTCTTTCTTCCTTCTAAAACATATTGAGTCACTTATGTCCTCAAATTTCCCTGGTGCCCAAATACCTTCATAGGATAGAAAAGGGAAAATGAAGACCAAAGAATTGAACTGGTGTGAGGGCTTGAAGCACCTAGGTCAGTCAATGTAAAGAATGGTTAAACTAACTTCACTTCCTCCAACCCCAGAATATCAGGGAGTGACCCAGTGGCTCTGGAGGAGTCTTTACTCTGAGATCTATAATAAAAGGTGCCCATACCCTAAGAACTCTGCCTTGCTAGAAATTGTATTGCAGATCTGGCTTGCTCATCTATCATTCACCTGACCCAGGCATCTCCCACCAATGCAATCATAAAAGAGCTAGTTCCTGTCAGGCCTCTAGTAATGAACATCAACTCAGGTCAGGCCCTCACTTATTCTTTGCAAGATCAGACTGCATCTCCTCCCCATGCTGGGCACCCTCTCTGGATACTCTCCAGTTTATCTATGTCTTTTCTAAAATGCCTCACCCAGAACTGAGCTTCATACTTCAGATGTAATCAGATCAGAGCAGAGGACAGTGGGACTATCACCTCCTTCACTGGGGATAGATCTCTACTCATGCAGTCTAATATTGCACATCTGTCCTGTGGTAGTGTTGACTCATGTTGATTATGCAATACACTGAACATCCCCCCCACTCACCCCCAGGCCTTTTTTTCACACAACCTGCTAGCTCTCCACCTCTGCCCCATTCAGTATTTATGTAGTTGTATTTTTGAAACCCAATGTTGGACTTTGTTTCTCTCATGATTAAATTTTAGCCTTTTAGATTTAGTCTGTCACTCTAACCTCTTGAGATCATAGGATCCTAACTCTTGAGCTGAAAGGGAACTCCTATGCCTCTGAGTCGAACCCTCTCATTTAAAAAAGACTGAGGTCCAGGGATGCTAAGTGACCTCCCCAGGGTCACACATGTGGTAAATGTCAGAGGTGAGAGTCATCTTAATTCCAGAGCCAAGATTCTGGGATCATGATTCCTCTAGCCAAAAAATTAGTAATATCTTCCAATTTAATATTATCTGAAATTTTAATAAGAATATTATCTGTGTCTTTAAGTCATTACTAAGAATGTTGGGAGGCAGCTAGATGGCTCAATGGATAGAGCACTGGGTTCAGGAAGACCAGAGTTCAAATTCAACCTCAGATACTTTGTGGCTGTGTGAACCTAGGCAAATCACTTAATCTCAGTTTCCTCATCTGTAAAATGAGCTGGAGAAGGCAATGGCAAACCCCTCCAGCATCTTTGCCCAGAAAACCCCAAATGGGGTTATGAAAAGTCAGATAGGATTGAAAAAGGACTAAACAGCAATGTGCCAGGTGCTGTGCTAAGCAATGGGGACACAAAAAGACAATCCCTGCCCTCAAGGGGCTTACAATCAAAGGAAGGATGACAACACACAAAAGGAAGATGAAAGGGGGAGGGGTGATAGAGAGGACAGAAATACCCTGGAAGTAGTGCAGCCATAGAACTGAGGAGATGCTCCCTCTGTAAATGGAGGTTTTGTAGTTCATGGCTCCACCCTCCAATCAGAGAGGCAGAGGGTGGTGATGGATTGGAGCATCAAGGCTGGTGGGATCTTATAAGATCAAGCTAATTTGGAGTAGGGAGGCTAGGGCAGGTTGAGAGGACTGGGAAAGGTTTCATGTAGGAGGAAATACTTAAACTGAGCTTTGAAGGAAAATATAAATTTTAATAAGCAGAAGAAAATGGGAGTTCATTCCATGTATGAGGATCAAACCTTGCAAATACTCAGAATTCAGGCAGACCAGTTTGTCTAGACCATAGAGTATATAGAGGGGAGTAATATAAAATAAACCTAGAAAAGTGTGTTAAAGCCAGATTGTGAAGGGCTTTAAATGGAAATCAGAGACAGTTGTACTTTATTCTAGAGGCAACAGGGAGCCAATGGGACTTTTAAAATAGGGTAGTTACAAGGTCAAATTTATGCTTTAGAAATATCTCTTTGGCAGCTAAGGGGAGAATGGATAGCAACTTGAGTGATGTGGCTAAACCCTAGATTTACGATGTCTGCCAGTCCAGTAACCCTTTCAACAAAGGAAATGAAGTTACTGTGGCGTGACTCCTCCTCAATGACTCGGTGCTGGCTCACGATGCTCACCCCTTTTCATTCTGTCACTAATAGGACATTCCTTCAATAAGATGTTGTCCTGTAGAATTTTTCCAGGCATCGAAGCTAAGCTCATTGGCCTAAAGTAGATAGAATCTACCTTCTTTCCTTCTTTGAAAATCAAGATATATTTTTCCAAATTCTAATCTGACTATAACTCCTCAAAGACAGGAAACTAGTGAACACATCTGCATGTTCTTTTGAACAATAATAATAAAAATAATAATAACTAACATTTGTATAGTGCTTCTGCAAATCAGTTTACAAATAGTGTCTCATTTGTGCCTTTGGATACACATCACCTGAGCTTGATAATCTGAAGTTATTAAGGCAGTTAGGTATCTTCTTAACATTTTTTGCTGGACCTGGAGTCAGGAATACTGATTCAAATACTACCTCAGACACTTACTAGTTGTGTGACCGTGGGCAAGTCACAACCTCTCTTTGCCTCCATTTCCTCATCCATAAAATGGGGATAATAATAGCATCTACCTCCCAGGCAAGTATCAAATTAAATGATAATTGTAAACACTGAGCACATAGAACATGCTATATAAATGTCATCATCATCATCATCATCATCATCATCATTTTGGGGTTTCAACTCCCTGCTAATCAAAGCCTTTGACACTCAAGTAATTCATTAGGCTTCCAAATGGTTATGACCAGTACAACTCCCCAGCTTCTGTGGGCTTCTAGTCTCCATTTAACTGTCTCTTGCACATTCAGCCATGGCCCCAGGTCTGGGACCCATTTAGCCCCTAGACACAGGGTGTCAGAAGATCATAAAATAATAGAAGCAGAACCAGAAAGGACCGCTGAGGCCATCTAGTTCAACCCAGTTATTTTACAGACCAGGAAACTGGAGCCCAGAGACATTCACTGACCTGCCCAAGGCCACACAGGTGGTAGTGGAAAAAGCGTTTGATTTTCTGATTGATGCTAAGTTCCTATGTAGTTTTCTAAGTGCAGTTCTAAATCCACATCTACCCTGAAACACTAACAACTCTTTCTTTGGATTTCCAAATAATAGAAGGGCCTCATCGGAAATGCCAAATTCTTTCAAGGAGGTATAGAGATAGGAGAATAATAAGGGTAAATTTCAAGCTTGGGCAAAGAGTTAGTATTCAGTTCCATTCACCAAGAATTTATTACCCAGACACCACATGCAAGGTACTGTCCTGGACTTTAGGGGCATGAAAATAAAAATGAAAAATGGTCCCTGCCCCCAAGGAACTTATATTCTACTGAAAAAAATCAAGGAAAGGTCAATAAACTCTAGTTTAAATAAGAAAAACTTCTTAGCCATTAAAGTCATCTAGAAGTTGAATGCACTGACTCCATTGAATTCCCCATCACTAAGAAGGAAGGAATTCCTAATAAGCATAATAATGCTATGAGGCTAAGTGGTTGAAAGCAGCTAGGTAGTTCAATGGATAGAGTACTGGGTCTGGAGTTAGGAAGACCTGAGTTCAAATGTGACATCAGACACTTACAAGCTATGTGACCCTGGGCAAGTCACAACTCATTTTGCCTCTGTTTCCTCATCCATAAAATGAGCTTGAGAAGCAATGGCAAACCACTCCAGTCTCTTTGCCTAGAAAATCCCATGGACGGAATGGTCCATGGGGGTCATAAAGAGTCAAACACAACTTAACAATAACAAGTGTGCCAGATACTTCATAAATATCTCATTTTATCCTCATAACAACCCTGGAAGATAGGAAGTATTGTTACTCCCATTTTACAGCTGAGGAAAATAAGGCAGCCAGAGGTTAAAGTAACTTGTGCAAAGTTAGACAACTAGTAAGTATCAAAGGCTAGATTTGATCTCAGGTCTTCCTGACCCAGTACTTTGCCTTTAGAGATCTTTGTTCAGAAACTGGTTGATCATCTCTCCAAATGGGGGAATTTCTGATGGGATATATATTGGAAGGACTAGGTGACCTCCATAGTGCTTCCCAGCTCTGAAATTCCATACCTGCATGATGCATTAAATGTTTCAAATATATATAAATACTAATAGTAATACTCTTTCGCTTGTAATAGGGAGATAAGATGTGCAGGCATTGGGACACAAAGATTCACCTTCCTCTAATGGAAAAGTCGATGGGGGTATGGGATAAGGTATGGGAGAGAGCAGATTGGAGGAAGCGATATCTTGTGGGACTGCTATTCTGGGAGGTTGGGTAGGGGAATAATGGGGGGAAAATGATTGTAACTCAAAATCTGGCGGAAATGAATGATGTAAAACAGAACTTAATAAAGCCATTTGTTTAAAAAAAAAAAAGATCTGTGGTTTGGTTCATATGCATACGCCCTTTCCCAATATTTCTTCCACCAACATAGATCACAGCTACTTACATATCTTAGTAAATAGTTTCAGGATTTGCTGTGCTCAAAGACAAAGACAGCATATGGTGACCAACCTCCCTGTTATGTGTCTCTTAGAAATTACAAAGGATGACAGATTTAGACCTAGAAGGAAACTTAAAAGTTATTTAGTGCAACCATTTCACTTTACATATAAGGAAACTGAGGCCCAGATAATTTAAGTGATTTACCCAAAGTCTTACAGTAAGTGACAGACCTAGTCCTCTGAAGCCAGGCATATTTTTCTCCTGAATCTGGTCCTTGGATGAGAAGCAAAACCCTAGGGCAAAAAACCCTGGGGCATCCCTAGGGCAAAACCCAAATCAATAACTCAATAAGCATTTTTTTAGAGGTGGCTGGTAGCACAATGGATAGAGCACTGTACCTGGAGTCAGGAAGTGCTGAGTTCAAATCCAGCCCCAGACATTTATTAGCTGTGTGGTCCTGGGCAAGTCTCTTAACCTCTCTTTGCCTCAATTTTCCCCAGCTGTAAAATGGGAATGATAAAAGCACCTACCTCCTATGCTTGTTGGGAGGGTTGAATGAATAATATTTATATTATATTTATAAAATGCTTAGCACAGTCTCTAAAACATAGTAGATGCTATATAAATGCTTATTCCCTTCCCTTAAATAACTATACATCGTACTAAGGACACAAAAAAAGATGGGAAAAAGTTACTTCCCTCCAAGATCTTTTTAAATTCTTGCCATTCAGGTGGTCAAGCTCAAATTCTTTCTCTTTTAGAAGGACCTGCCAAAGCTTCTGCTCCATTGGCATATGCTTGAAAACTGAGAGTCTAATTAGAGGCTTCTAGGTGATGTTATAATTATTCATATCCATGACTCATTATCTCTCTTGTCATTGAGAAGTTATAGAGAAGATGGAAACCTTTGTTGGTATAGGGAGTTTCCCCATCCAAGAATTCCTTTTCCAATGGAATCACAGGTCCAGTCCCTAGCTCTATTCTATTATCTCTCTTAGATTATAAGATTCTTGAAGGTAGAGTGTACCTGATGTGATTGCTGAACCAGTCAGTGATCTCTTGAAAATTGTGCAGAATTAGATTGTTGTTGGACTAGAGAAAGCAAATGTCCCTACTAAAATTTCAAAAATGGGAAGGTAGTAGAATATCAGAGAATATGTCTTCAATTCCATGTAAAATTCTAGGGTAATTTTTTCCCCTTTTTTTCTTGTTCTTGTTCTTTTCTTTTCTTTCCCTGTCTTTCTTTCTTTATCTTTCTTTTTCTTCCTTCTTTTCTTTCCTTCCATTTTTCTTTATTTTTTTTCTTTCTGCCTCCCTCCCTCCCTGTCTTCCTTCCTTCCTTCTATCCTTCCTTCCTCCCTCCCTCCCTTCCTTCCTTCTTCCTTCCTTCCTTCCTTCCTCTCTCTCTCCCTTCCTTCCTTCTTCCTTCCCTCCTTCCTTCCTCCCTCTCTCCCTCCCTCTCTTCCTTCCTTCCTTCCTTCCTTTCTTCCTTCCTTCCTCCCTCCCTCTCTTTCTCTTCCTTCCTTCCTTCCTTCCTTCCTTTCTTTCTTTCTTTGCTTCTTTCTGTCTTTGTTTCCTTCTTTTACCTCTTCTCTCCTTCCAAAAAATAAAAGAAAGAAAACATGATCCTTAGAGCAAGGAAGAATACTCAAGCAAAGCCATTCCACCTATTCGCCATGTGCAGAGGTATGACTTACTCTGCACTCTTCTATCAAGAACACACTTCATCATCAGTCTTCTGGAGTCTAGAGCAAATTATTATATTAGTGGTTAGTGAATATCTAGAAAAGTAAAATAAGAGCTGGCATGGCTTCATTAAAAACATCAATCGTGCCAGACTAGCCCCATTTCCTTTTTTAATGAGGATCTGATAGATCAGAGAAATGCTATAGAAATAATTTACCTGAATTTTAGCAAAGTATTTAACAAAGTCTATCAAGTTATCTTTTTGAATGAGATAAAGAGATATAAAATAGATGATAGTATAGTTAGCTGTATTCAGAACTAGTTAGATGGCCAAACACAGAGAATAATCGTTAGTGGTTCAATGTTAACTTGGCAGGAAGTCTCTAATGAAGCACAACAGGGATCTCACTTTGGTCCTATGCTGTTTAATTTTTTTTAAATCAGTGACTTGCACAAAGGCATAGATAGCATGCCTATCAGATTCACAGGTAATACCAAGCTGGAAAAGACAACTAGACTATTGTATGAAAAAAATCAGAATTCAAAAAATTCTCAGCAGTCTAAAATGTTGGTTCAAATCTTCTAAGATGAAATTTATGAACATGTGAAGGACCTGGGATTTCATAGGGAAGTAGGGATAGGGAGCTCCCAGCATGGGAACTTTCTCTATCAATGGGTTGCCAATTGCAGCCCATTTATAGTAGAACATAAACTCCTCAAGAGAATGCAAATTCCTTAAGAGAAGGGATGGTTTCATTTTTATTCTCTGTATCTACAGTGCCTAGCACATATAAAATGCTTGAGGATTAGCATGTATCATGTCATATATGTGCATAGACAAATACACACACGTGTGTGTGTTACCTGCAGCACATATAAGTTATGACATATGCATGGTCACCTAGCTAACATCAGAAGCAGGATTTGAACCCAAATCTTTTTTATTCCAAACCCAGGACCCTATCCACTATGTCACACTGTATCAGATAGAATTTAATAGGGATAAATGTAAAATCTTACACTTGGTTTAAAGAAATTGACTTCACGAGTTCAAGCTGGGAAAACATTTTTCAGCAGCAGGTTGCCTGAAAAAAAAGATCTGAGGGTTTTAGGATACTACATGTTCAATATCAATCAATTAACTGATATGAAAGCCCCCCCCCCACAAAAGCAACTGTGGTCTTAGATTGCATTAAGACAGAAAGAATGTGGGGGACTAGGAAAGTAATGGTGTCACTTTAATCTACCCTGGTTAGACCATATCTAGATTTCTGTGTTCAGTTCTGGGCACTACATTTGAGGAAAAACATTAAAAATCTAGAGAGTATCCAGAGGAGAATTACCAATATGTTAACAGTTTCAAAGTCATAGTATATAAGAACCATTGAAAGGGCCATAGGTATTTACCTTAGAACAAAGATGAAAAGGGCACATTATTATAACTGCCTTCAAGTAGTTGGAGAGTTGTCACATAGAAGAGGGATTAGCTTTATTCTGCTTGACCCCATATGGAAGAACAAAGAGGAATGAATAACATTGCAAATAGACCATTGAGCCCAGGGACAGGAAGACCTGAGTTCAAATCCAGCCTTAGGCACTTACTGGCTATGTGACCCTGGGCAAGTCACTTAACCTCTGTCTGTCTCAGTTTTTTTTCAACTGTAAAATAGGGCTAATAATAGTAGCTATTCTAAGGTTGTTGTGAGGATCAGCTGAGATAGTATTCATATTAGTATTTGTAAAGCACTTATCACAACTCTTGGTACATAATGGATGCTTAATAAATGCTTATTCTATCCACCCAAATAAATGCTTATTCTATCTCACCTTATTCTATCCACCCAAAAGAAGTAAATGTTACGTTTGTCATAAAGAAAAACCTTCTAGGACAGTTAGGTGGTGCAGTGAATAGAGCATGGCCCCTGGAGTCAGGAGGATCTGAGTTCAAATCCAACTTCAGACACTTAACATTTAATAGCTGTGTGACCTTGGGCAAGTCACTTAACCCCAACTGCCCTGCCTTTCCCCCTCCAAAAATAAGACAACAACAAAAAAGGAAAAACCTTCTAACAATCCAAGCTATCTTGAAGTGGGCAGGGCTGCCTCAGGTGGGTAGTGTTTCCCCCTCATTTTTGGTGTTTGAACAAACCTTAGAAGAGCACTCATCATATATGCCAGAGAGAAAACATCTGCTGAGGCATGGGTTAGAGTAGCTGCCCTTGAAGGTCCCTTCCAACTCTAAGACTCTGGTTCTGCCTCATTTATCTTTGTATCTCTGAATTCCCAGCACAATCCTTGACAAGCAGGCATTTAATAAACATTTTCCTCCCTGCAAATTGCAAAATCATAGAGCTGACAACTTCTCAGAGCACCAATTTTTTTTTCTGTTCCAAGATTTGGGACTAATTACCGCTTAGTTTGACTCTTCAATCTCTATGTACTTTTTAACCAGTACCAAATTGTTTTAATGATTATTGCTTTGTAGTTCAGTTTGAGATCTTGTACTTATATATCCCTATTCTTCCTACTTTTTTCATTACCTTTGACATTCTCGACCTTTCCTTCCATATGAATTTTATAAGTTTTTTCTAGCCCTATAAAATAATCCTTTGGTAGTTTAACTAGTACAGATCTCTTTTTATTCTATAAATTGTTTTCCTAGTACTGAACTCCCTTTAGGCTACTCAACCAAATTTCCTCCACATCTACCCCTTGGGAATGTGTTCCAGGAAAAGAAAGCAAAATTTCTAGGCAGAGGACCCCTTCACTACAGTCCGTGATATGACTATTGAAACACCACTTCCCCATTGAAGGCATTAAGATGGGCCCCCACTTGCATCAAAAATATTAATAGCAGCACATTTATGGTGACAAAGAACTAGAAATAAAGTGAGTAACCATTAATTGGTGATAAATGAAGTGTACTTTTATGAACATAATGGAATATTATTATGCCATAAGAAATAACAAATATAAGGAATTCGGAAAAAATTTGCAAACACATATAAGATCATAGATCTGGAGCTAGAAGGTGACTTAGAAGCTCCTTATTTTACAGATGAGGAAACTGAGGCCCATGGGGGTTAAATGACTTGCCCAAGATAACATCGGAAATGTCAGGGGTAGAATTTGAAAGCAGGCTCATCTTCATCTGTAAAATGAGACCCAGGGTGGTTTAGTGGCCTCCCAGAATGAAGAAAGCAGAACCAGGATACAATATATACAACTACAAGAATTTAAATGAAACACAATACTAAGAGGCAGCTGAATTCAGGCTAACTGCACTGACTAATCTTGGTTCCAGAAAACAGATGATGAAATACTCTTCCCTCCTCTCAGCAAAGAAGTGATGAATTATGGGAAACAGAATGTTACATACATTGTCAGATTCAGTTCTGTTCTCAGTTGGTTTCCTTTACTGTTTTACTTTGTAACAAGGGAGGATTCAATAAAGTGGGTGAGGTATATTGGGATATGGCTATGGTATAAAAAAGGCATCAATACAACTTTTAAAAAAACCTCTTTTGAAGGACTTCCATTTCCTCTTTTATAAAATGTAGGCTTTGTATTGGACTATCTCCAAGATCCCTTTTCCCTCTAACATTCTATATTCTATTCTTTAAAGTCTTTTCTAAATCTGGCATTCCATAATTGGATAATAATCTCATTGTTCCATATTGGAGCTCTTGTTAAGTTTCCGTTTCTTCTCTGTGGTTCAACTGTAGTTCTCCTTTCAATTGTAAGGCAGAGACGACTAGAGTAACCTTCATTCATTGAACCATCCCTCCAAAAAAGAAATTAAAGCTGAAAGAAAAAAAACAAATATTTTTGATCAATCAAAATAATAAAATAGATAAATCATTAACTAATTTGTTGGGAAAAAGAGAGAAAAACCAAATTGCCAACATGAAAAAGGAGTATTCAGAACAAAGAAAGAACTATGAAAAGAAATCGTTAGAAATTTATTTTCACAATCATATGCCAACAAAACTGAAAACCAATGAAATGGATGAATAGTTATAAAATACCAATGTGATCAAAACTGGAGAAATTAAATAGCTCAGTTACATGTAAAAGAAATTGAAGCCATAAATTAACTCCTGAAGGAGAAAAAAAAACCAGGATTAAGTGACCTCTATCAAACATTCAAAGAATAATTAATTCTAATATCATATAAATTGGTTTGAAAACATAGGAAGATAAAGTATTCTTTATGAATAAAATAAAAATAAAAATTATATTTATTATGCGAATATTAAAATATTATACATTACAAATGTATTGTACTTGGACCAAAAATGCAAGATTGGTTCAGAATGAAGAAAATCATACAAATAATATGCCATATAGAAACCCTCCCATTATTATATTATAATAGATGCAGAAAAAAAACCTTTTTTTAAATACAACATCCATTTCTGTTTCAAAAAATCACGCACATACACACAAATAGATGTGTCCTCAATTTGTTAAATACTATTTCCATAAACTAAGATCTAGCATTATATATAATGGAGAATTTAATAATTCTTTTCCAATAATAAGTCTTTTCCAATAAGATCAAAGGTAAAGTAAGAATGTCTATCACTAGTATTATTATTAATGTAGTTCTTAGAGTGTAAGGTGTTCAGGGAAGACTAGTACTTCTGGTGTGAGTGTTGTCAAGCCCTTTTTAAGGGCTGCTTTCCACCTTTAGTATCCACCTGAATCACTAAACTCTCACCTGTAGTATGTATGGCAACCACTACTCCTTAACCACCCACCCCCAGAAAACTGGTTAGGCAGATGGGCTGAAACAGAATGAGAGTAACTGAGGAGTTTCAAACATATTGGTGAGTTGGGGTGGGAGGAGACATCTACTCCAGTCATGTGAGGAATTTCCCCTGCAGAACAATTTGTTCTAACAGACATGAAGTCTGCTGAAGCAGGTGCTACGGAGCTCTTAGAGCTTGGTTAGACATCAGCTGTGAAGCTGGCATAGGTTTCACAATCAAAATTAATCTAGTCAACAAGGTCATATGCCTACCAAAAGGAATGAAGGCTCATAACAATTCAATTGCCACTTGCAGGAAAGTGCCTTGTCACCATCATCAATGTGTACACACCTACCATGACAAACCCTGATAGGGTCAAAGAAAAAAATGAATTTTATTTTATTTTTAATTTATGAAATAAAACAAACATTTCCATGACATAGTAGAATTTTAAAAAGATGATTGTGCATGAAACTGAAAATCTATTATGTACAACTTGCTATTCTCTTTAAACGTGCAATAATGTTATCACATAATTTTCTTTTTTCCTCCTTTTTTCTTCTCCTCCCACCCTACAGATGGCTATCATTAGACATAAATATGTATATATATATATGTGTGTGTGTGTGTGTGTGTGTGTGTGTGTGTGTGTGTGTGTGTGTAAAATCATCTATATATTCTTCCATTATCAGTTTCTTCTCTGGATGCAGATAGTGCCTTCCTTCATAGGTTCTTTGTAGTTAATTTATAATCATCAAAATGACTTAGTCACTCAAAGTCATTCTTAAAACAATATTACTGTATACAATGATCTCTTTGTCCTCCTTGTTTCATTCTTCATTATTATGGGCAAGTCTATCCATGTTTTTCTATAATCAATGAATTCATCATTTCTTAAAGCACAGGAGTGTTCCGTCATGATCATGCACCACAACTTGTTCAGCCATTCCCCAACTGATGAGCATCCTCAGAATTTCCAGTTCTTTGCCACCACAGAGAGAGCCGCTATAAATATTGTAGAACATATAGGTTCTTTTCCTTTTTTCCTAATCATCTTTGCAAATAGACCCAGTAGTGTTATTGCTGGATCAAAGCGTATAGACAGTTTAATAACTCTTGGAGCATAATTCCAGATTGCTCTCCAAACTGTTTGCATCAGTTCGCAGTTCCACCAACAGTGAATTACTGTCCCAAATTTTCCACATACTCTCCAGCATGTGTTGCTTTATTCTTCAGTCATTTTAGGAAATCTGATACGTGTAAAATTATATCTCAGAGTTGTTTTAATTTGCATTTCTTCAATAAATAGTGACTTAAAGCATTCTTCATATGACTATAAATTGTTTTGATTTCTTCATTAGAAAACTGCCTGTTTATTTCCTTTGGCCATTTATCAAATGGAGGATGATTTGAACTCTTAAAGATTTGACAAAGTTTATATGTTTGAGATATGAAACTTTGATGTGACAAATTGTCTATAAAATTTTCCCCAATTTTCTGCTTTTTTTTATCTTGACTACACTTGTTTAATTTGTGTAAAACCTCTTTAACTTAATGTAATCAAAATTATTCATTTTACATGTTATATTGCTCTCTATATTTATTCATAAACTGTTCACCTATCCATAAGTTTGATAGGTTACATGTTCCACATTTTTCAAATTTTCTTGTAATATCTTTCTTTATAACTAGGTCAAATATCCATTTTGGCCTTTTCTTGGTAAGTGGTATAAGATATTGATCTGTGCCCAGTTTCTGCCAAGCTACTTTCCAGTTTTCCCAACATTTTTTAAACCAAATAATGAATTCTTATCCCCAAAACTTAAGTCTTTACACTTGTCAAATACAAGGTTACTATATTCATTTGCTGCTGTAAATTGTATGTCTATTCCACTGATCTACCTTTCTATTTCTTAGTCAGTACCAGATAGTTTTGATAATTACTGCCTTATAATGTAGTTTAAGATCTGGTACTTCTAAACCTTCTAAAATAACTCTAGACAATATAAAATACCTGGTAATTTATCTGCCAAAATATACACAGGAACCATATGAACAACATTATAAAAAACTTTTTATATGAATAAAATCAGATTTAAATAATTAAAGAAATACAAATTTTTCATGGGTAGGCAGGGCCAATATAATAAAAATGACCATTTTACCTATACTAATTTATATATTCAATGCCATCCCAATTAAATTGCCAAAAAAGCATTTTACTAAATTAGGGGAAAAAATCATTTAGAGGAACAAAAAGTCAAGAGTATCAAAGGAATTAATGGAAAAAATGTAAAAGAAGGAAGCAACAAAAGTTTTTATGAAGATCTGAATACCCTCATCATCAATGTGCCAAAACGGGACAATCTTAAAATTCTGGGTGACTTTAACACCATAGTAGGCACACAGACTATCAGGCATGGCAGGAAGTCCTTGGAAGAAATGGAATTGGAAACAGCAATAGCAGTGGTCACTTACTACAATGACTTGTGCATCTCATGACTTTCTCTTCACCAGCACTGTCTTCCATTTACCTAAATGTAATAAAACTTAATCGATGCACCCTTGAAGCAAACATTGGCATTTGATAGACTATGTAAGGAAAAGAGACAGACGAGATGTGAGAGTGAAGAATATGATGTGTGGCAGAGTGCTGGACAAATCATAGACTTAAATTCACATTCAACAAAAATGGTGGCCCCAAGGTAAGATGACTAGTAGAATACTTAATGTCAACATATTGGAGCACTTCTGAGTGTGAACACTTTGTTGCTAATATGGGAGAGAAGGCTAAGCCAACACATGGCTGGCAACGGTGGAGGAGAAAAAAAAAGTAGGCAGCTTTCAGAGATTTGGTATACAACAACACATTTACTGATGTGGGCCAGAACACTCTCAAATGTCAGGATTGGTTTGATGAAGATAATGGGAAAATTCAGAAGCTGTTAAATGAAAATCAAGAACTCTACAGGGTTTACCAGCAGGATAGTTCACCTTTTTCCAAGAAGGCCAAAAGTACGTTTGTCTAAAAGACTGTTTTTACAGAGAACTCACACAAGGCAAGTGCTCACATGGAGGTTAGAAGAGGTGACACAAGGACACTCTTAAGGTCTCTCAGAAGAACTTCAGAAGTGATAGCAAGACATGGAAGACCTTGGCACAGGACTGCCCGGTATGGCAAGCCTGCAACAAAGAAAGTGTTGTGTATTCTATGAGCAAAGTAGAATTGCAGTAGCTCAAAAGAAATGTGAAGTGTGTAAATTTGAAGACACCTCCACTCCAAACGTTCATAGGGACTATTTGTGCCCAATCTCTGGTAGAATCTTCTCATCAGGCACTGTCAGACACGCTGTATGCTGACCCCAAAAATACTGATGTTGTTTTAGTTTTCTTTGAGAACCAAGGACAGTAACTAAAAAAGGACAATAACCATCATTTAATATAATTCTAGAAATACTAGCTATAGCAATAAGACAAGAAAAAAAAAACTAAGAGAATTGACATAAGAGAGGGAGGAAGTAAACATATATATAGTATCTGCTATGTTCCAAGCGCTGTGCTAGGCACTTTTCAAATATTATCTCATCTGATCCTCACAACATCCCTGTAGGATAGGTTTTTGTCCTCATTTTACAGTTGAGAAAACTGAAACAGAGTAAGTGACTTGTCCAAGGTCACACAGCTAATAGATATCTGAGGTCAGATTTGAACTCAGGTTTTTCTGACTCTAGGCCTACCACTGTGCCATGTGGCAGCCTAGAACAGAAGCAAAGAAAAACAAAATTATCAATTTTTGTAGATGTTATTATGGTCTTCTTGAAAAATCCTAAATTCAACCAAAAATAATTGAAGTAATAGCAAAGTAACCACATAAATCATCATTCTTTCAATATGCAAAGTATCCCCAAAGTCTTAGTACAGATTTAAGCTAGGCTTAAATATTTTTATTTTTAAATAGTGTTATTTAAACTTAAATAGCTTTAAACTGAACTAAGATTTTGGGGATACCCTGTATCTCCAGTAAAACCCAACAAGAAGAGATTGAAAGAGAACATCCATGTAAAACTACTGCAGAGGCAGCTAGGTGGTGCAGTAAATATAGCACCGCCCCTGGAATCAAGAGGACCTGAGTTCAAATCCAGCCTCAGACACTTGACACACTTACTAGCTGTGTGACCTTGGGCAAGTCACTTAACCCCAATTACCTAGCTTTCCCCCCTCCATAAAAGCAAAAAACAACTGTAGTATATGTAAAATATTGGGGTTCTACCCCAAGATACACAGGAACTTTATGAAAATAACTACAAATAATTCTTTACAAAAATAAAAGCAGAGATAAATAGAGATAGATCAATTACTCATGGTTGATGTCATGCCAACATAATTTAAAATGACAGTATTATTGAAACTAATTTATTTAGTGTCATACCAATCAAACTACCAAAGGGTTACTTTATAGTTAGAAAAAAATCATAACAAAATTCATCTAGGGAAAAAAAGGTCAAGAATTTCAAGGGAAATAATGAAAAAAAAAAGTGGGCAGGAAAGGGATCTAGCAGAGCCTGATCTCTAACTACAATACGAAGCAATAATCACTTAAATTTTTTAGCACTGGTTAAAAAATAGAAAAGTTGGGGGGTAGGGCAGCTAGGTGGTGCAGTGAATAGAGCGCTGGCCCTGGAGTCAGGAGGACCTGAGTTCAAATCCAACCTCAGACACTTAACACTTATTAGCCATGTGACTTGGGCAAGTCACAACCCCAATTGCCCTGCCTTCCCCCCTCCAAAAAGCAAAAAAATTAAAAAGCTGATCAGCGATACAGATTAGGGATGTGACATATAGAAACAAATGAACTCAACACCACATTTCATAAACCCAAATACCTCCAAGTATTAGAGCAAGAATGCACTAATAGATTAAAAACTGCTAGGAAAACTAGAAAGTAATCTGGGAAAAATAAGGTTTAGACCAACACCTCAAACTTCATGCCACAATAAGCTCTAAATTGACAAAGAAGCAAATTAGAACAGGGAAGTGTGTGCCTTTTGCTTGTATAAATAGGAGAAGAGTTTTTTACTAAGCAAATACCATTTTTGTTATTGAGTCATTTCAGATACGTCTAATTCTTCACAACCCCATTCAGGGTTTTCTTGGCAAAGATAATAGAGCAGTTTGTCATTTCCTTTTCCACCTCATTTTATGGATGAAGAATTGAGGCAAATAGGGTTAAGTGACTTGCCCGAGGTCACACAGCTAGTAAGTATCTGAGATTGGATTTGAACTCAGGTCCTCCTGACTCCAGGCCTGGTGCTCTATCCACTGTGCCACCTAACTTCCCAAACAAATATCATAAGATTATAGATTTAGAGTTAGAAGAGACCTTAGAGTGCATTGAATCCACCCCCTTCATTTTACAGATGAGCTCTTAGAGGACAAGTGGCTATATGATTTCCACCAGGTCACATGGGCAGAAAGCCCAAGAGGTGGGATCTGAACATAGGTCCTTTGACTTCAGAGTCAGTTCTCTTTCCACTGTGCAACACTGCCTCCTAGACAGAGAGGATCTCAGAAGATTAAATGGATAATTTTGATTCTATAAAATTGAAACACTTTGGCAAACAACCAATGAAGTTAAAATAGTAAATAGTATAATGGGGAAAACCTATTTGTAGAAAGTTTCTTTTATATCTAACGTCCAAGATGTATAAGTAATTGATTTAGATATAAAAGAACAAGAGCTATTCCCCAAAAGATGAATGGTACCAAGATATAAACAAGGAGTATTAAATGAAAGAAAAGAAAGCAATCAATAGCCACATTAAAAAAGCTCCAAATCACTAATAATAAGAGAAACTGATCATTAAAACAACTATGAGATGCTACTTCATAAAAATCAGATTGACAAAGATGATTTTTAAAAAGGAAAATTACAATTGTTGGAGGGATTGTGGGAGGCCAGGAATACTGATGCATTGTTGGTATAGCTGTGAATTGTATCCTCCACTCTAGAAAGCAATTTGGAAATCAAAAGGCCACAAAATTGTGTGTAAACCTTGACCCAACAATACCACTACTGGGCAGATAGATAGATAGATAGATAGACAGACAGATAAATAGATAGATAGATAGATAGATGGACAAAGAAAGAGACATCCCAAAGAAATCAAAGAAAGGATGTATGTGCACCAAAATATTCATAATACCACTTTTTATTATAATAAGGGACTACAAATTAAGAGAGTGTTCAGTTGGGGAATGGTTGGACAAATCATGGTATATAAATAAATGGGATATTATTATGCCATAAGAAATGATAAAAAGGATAAATTTAGAGAAACTTTGAAAGATTTGTCAACTATCAAGTAGAACTAAGAGAGAAATGTATTACAATGACTTCAGCTAGATGGTACAGTGGATAGAGTGCTGGGCTGGGAGTCAGGAAGGCCTAAGTCCAAATCCAGCCTCATATACTTACTAGCTGTGACCTTGGCAAATTGCTTGACCCCTGTTTGCCTCAGTTTCCTTATTTGTAAAATGGAGTTAATAACAGCATCTACTTCCCAAGGTTGTAGTGAGGATCAAAAGAGATAATAATTTTAAAGCTCTTATCACAGTGCCTGGCATATAGTAAGCACTATATAAATGTTGGTTATTGTTATTATTGTCATTACAACACTGTAAAACAAAACTATTCTAAAAGACTTAAGAACTTTGATCAATGTAAAGACCAACCTTGACTCCAAACGGTAGATGATGAAGCATTCTACCAACCTCCTGACAGTGTAGAATGAAACATAAATGTTCAGATGTGGCCAGATGTTTTGCTTGATCGTGCCTATCTTTACAAGGGAGAATGTTTTTTAATTAGAGAAGAGATTGAGAAAAGAGAAAAAAGTTTAAAATAGCAATTAAATTTTCTTTAAAAGAAATATAAAAGTGTCATTGGATCTTTTTTTTTTAACATACAGAAGAAAGTTGAGCTGGAGACAGAGACAAATAGGACAGCCCTGAAATGAAAAGTCTTCAATTTCTTGTATACCTAAAAACAAGCTTTACATAAAAGAGATTTTCTGTTTCATATATAATCCTCTTTTTTGTTCAAGTTTCTTGATATTTGGCAAATTCAATGACAAATATATACATGTTTTTTCAACCCCTCCCAGTATAGATCTCCAATTATGTTCGCTTCCTAAGTTGTCTTTGATGACTTAGGTGTAGAGGAGGCCACATATCAGTAGAGGTTACAAAAGGGGAAAAAAATCCCTCATCTGTACAGTGAAAATAGCATGTAATTTCCACCAAGAGGAAGACTGTTGTTCCTTCATAGATCCTGAAAGGTAAGGTAGAAAGTCACCAAAGCAAAGTGCCTCTTTTACCACATTGCCAGTGACTGGTTATGGAGCTCAAGACTACTGGATACAACAAAGCAGTCACTGCTTGAAGGCCTGTACATTCAATGAGATGCATTCAAGGAAGCATTTTCCCAATGTTGTGAGAACATGCCTGACTTGCTCAGTACCTTTGAGGTGGCTGGACACTATAGAAAACCCTGGGTTTTCAGTAGGCTAGCTCCCCTAGCTAAGGGAGGTACCAGACTAAAAGCTATCCTCGTCTAGAAATAGCCACAGCAGGTAAGTTAGCTATAAAATCTCTGATCCAGATTTTCTCTGATCCACTCCCTTCATAATTCAAATCAAAATGTTAGAGATGGAAAGGCAAATGGGCCATAAAGGGTAGAGGCAGGGAATGAGGGAAGCAGAATGAGCTAAGGATGGGGATAAATATTAGAATATACAACAAAGAATGTCAAGGCTAACAGAAATTTTAAAACATAGACTGTCAGAGCTAGAATGGACCTTAGAACCAAGAATATCAGAACTAGATGGGAACTTAGAACACTAGATGGAATCTTAGAAGTTAGAAGATAGAATGTCAAGGCCAAAAGCAACTAGACTTAGAACATAAAATGTTAGAAATAAAAGGGATTTTAGAACATAGAATGTCAGAGATGAAAGGGTTATTGTTGTTAAAGCTAGGAAGAGACTACCTGATGCAATCCCTTTTTTCTATAGATGAGAAAGTTGAAGCCTAGAATGGGAAAATAATTCCCTCATTCCTTTCTGCTAAGCATTGCCCTTTAAAGCCAGATAATCTTCTTATAAAATGTAAATTCTCCTTGGAGGCATCAAGCATTAATCCAAAAATCAATTTGTTTGTTGTTTAGTCATTTTCAGTGTCATCCCACTCTTCATGACCTCTTTTGGGGTTTTCTTGGAGAAGATACGGAGTAGTTTGCCATTTTCCTCTCCAGCTCATTTTACAGATGGGGAAACTGAAACAATCAGGGTTAAGTGACTTGCCCAGGGTCACACAGCTAATGTCTAAGGCTGGCTTTGAACTCAGGTCTTCCTGACTCCAGGCCCTGTATTTTATCCACTGTGCCACCTAGCTGTCCCTAATGACCAATTACCAAGCATTTATTAAGTACTTGGTTCCAGGCACAATCTTAGAGACTAAGGGAGTTACAGAATTTATATGTGCCTATCCTCATGGAATCTAGTAGGGTATTATGATATGCACACACAGATAGAAACACAGATTGAACACAACACACAGATGTTGTTGTTCAATTGTGTCCAACTCTTTGTGATCCCATTTGGGATTTTCTTGGCAAAGATACTGGAGCAATTTGGCATTTCCTTCTCTAGTTTATTTTTTACAGATGAGAAAACTGAGGCAAGCAAGGTGAAGTGACTTGCCCAGGGTCACATAACTAGTAGGTGTCTGAGGCTAGATTTGAACTCAGGCCTTCCTGACTAGCCCTGAAGCTCTCTCCTCTGTTCCACCTAGTTGCCCTAACACACAGATAGTACAGAGTAAAAAAAAGGTTGAATTTATCAGAAAGGTACAAAGTGCTATCTGAGATCTTAGGGGAAAGGTGGTTACTCCCTTGGTAGTGAGAAAAGACTTTTGTGTTGTTCCAAAAAGGTTGGAAAGCACGGGGAAAGGTGTGAATGATGTTCGCCACAGGCTCTGAGGAGGATGAGAACGTCAGGGTGGAAATGGGTGCTCAAAGAGATGTGGATATTACTGGCCTATTTCAAATTTTGCCCAGAGCTATCCCTAAGCACATGATTCACTCTGGAATGTTGGGGGAAACTCTTCCCTCCTGCTCTTGGAAAAGTGGACCAGAAAGCCAGTTATCCCACAGGGAGTCCTCCATAAATCACAGCATCTATTGTGCTGACAGGGGCTTCCCTCGGGTTGTTCTCCCAAAGAGTGGTGATGTGCACTTGAATGCCTGCCACCATTAGTGGCCCAGATTCTAGCAGGCCTTCCCCACAGGAATTCAGGAGGGTAAAAGGAAAAATATTACCAGTAAGACCAGCCGCAGCATACCTGCAACCCCTGGAGAAACAGAAAAAGACCTTAGAGGTCATTGCCTTCACTTTACAGATTATGAAACTCAGGCCCAGGCAGATTATGTAACTTTTCTAAGATCATCCTGGTAGTAATAGAGGTGGGATTTGAACCCAGAAAGAATACTACAGTATTCTTTCCATTGTACCACTTTGTTTAATATACTGTGGTAGACGCCACCCTAGAAGGCTCGTCTTAACCATCCCCTCTCCCACTGACAAGACTGTACCCACACTGTCTGAAGTAGAGGGGCTCCCCAAATTAAGGAGAATCAGACTTGAGCTTGAGTTTGAGTCTCTCAGACAGGAGGCAAGATCCCTTGTGTGACCTGAAACTGCTCATTTCCTCTCTCTGGGTCTTAGTTTCCTCATCTGTAAAGTCTTAAGGTCTGACTGAATAATCTATAAATTACTCTTCTGGTCTAAATTCTATGAGTCCTTGCCCATTCCATAACAATTAGTAGTAGTAGTAGTAGGAAAATAACATGTATTTCTCGAGTACTTTCTTCATAACAACCCTGAAAGAAGAAGGATTATTCTAGTTTACACAGGAGTGAACTGAGGCCAGAAAATGTCAGAGGTCATCTGTCAGCATAGGACAATGGATAGAATGCCCAGTCTAGAAGCAGGAAGATGCATCTTCCTGATGCCTCCAAATCCATCGTTGGACACTTCCTAGCTGTGTGACCCTGTTTGCCACAGTTTCCTCATCTGTAAAATGGGCTGGAGAAAGGAAATGGCAAACTGCTCCATCACGTTTGCCAAGAAAATTCCAAACGGGGTCACAAAGAGTTGGACACAACTGAAAAATGACTAACAAAAAAGACATCTGATTCCAAATCTAGTACATGTCCTATTATACTAACATTCCATTTCATGAGCTAAGTGGTCTTGGGCTTCATAAAGAACTGAGAATTTTTAAAAATTATAAGGATTTCTTCTGAACCCTAAGTGGTCAAATAAAAACTTTTTCCTGACTCCTATATATATTTCAGAATGGTAGTCCTTGATCCTGTGAATTGGCAGGCTATGAGTATACCTTTATGCTGTGACTTGAGAGGCACCTGGAGTATCCTTCTCCCCTGCGAGAGAGAGAGAGAGAGAGAGAGAGAGAGAGAGAGAGAGAGAGAGAGAGAGAGGAGAAAGAAGGAAAGAAAGAAAAGAAAGAAAAAAAGAAAGAGAGAGAAAGAAGAAAGAAGCAAAGAAAGAAAGAAGGAAAAAGAAAGGAAGGAAGGAAGGAAGGAAGGAAGGAAGGAAGGAAGGAAGGAAGGAAGGAAGGAAGGAAGGAAGGAAGGAAGGAAAATAGCTCCTGAAATGTATTATCTAAAATTCCCCCCAGTAGAGGTGGATTCCTTTGGTTCTATTAGAAGAAATAAGCAAAAGTTGCAGAGGTAAAATTTGATTAAACATAAAGAACATTTTCTTGTGTTTAGAACCATCTAAATGCAGAATGGGCTGCCTAGATTTAACCCAATTCAATACAACCCACCAAGCTCTTATTAGATGTTTGCTTAGGTGCTGTCCTAAGTTGTGACAATGCAATGACAAAATTAAAATAGTCCTTTCCCCAAAGGAGTTTACATTCTACTGAAGGGATACAACAAACAAATAAGTATATGAAAGATTATTTAGGGAGGGAGAAAGTGGTAATAATGAAGCATATAGGAAAAAGGCTTCTACAAGAAGGAACATGTGAGATGAGCTTGGAGGAAGTCATAGATTCTAAAGATGGAGATGAAAAGGCAGTGCAATTGTGGCATGAAGGACATCGTGGACAAAACCCCAGAGGTGAGAGATGTAGAAGAATGCTAGGTTTGGAGAATGGCAAATGAACTGGTTTGACTGGAACATAGAGTGTGTGAAGGATAATACTATGAAATGGAAAGCCTAGAAAATTAGGCTGAAGCCAAACTGTTACAGAATTTCAGTTCCAAGCTAAGCCATTTGAATTTTATCCCAGAGGCAAAAGGAACCATTAAAGATGGTTGATGAGATTATTTTGCAACTGAGAATGACACTGAAGTTGCAAATGTTAGTGACTATAAGGATGGAGAGACCTTTGACAGAAATAAGGAAATTTGGGGGAAGAATGATCCCACGCAATTGTGATTGTTCAAGTAAATGATCTTGAATTGGTCAAGTTGAATGATCATTTGTTGGGCAATCTGAAAGTGTGGGCTTGGCCAGATAACCTCTCAGGTCTTCTCATTCAGAGATTGTGATTCTTTGTCCTTTATTAGAATGGAAAAACCTGAGAGTAAGGGAATATAAGAATGAGTGAGTGAGTGAGTGAGTGAGTGAGTGAGTGAGTGAGTGAGTGAGTGAGTGAATAAGCATTTGTTTACTTCTTACCTTGTTCCAAGTCCTGTGCTAAGTGCTAGGGATACAAATTTTTAAAATGATATATGCTCTCTACCCTCAAGTCCATACTGGAAGTTTTAACAACTAACACTCTGCCTTACCCATAGAAGAACTTAATAAGTGTGTTTGTTGTTGTTAAGACTTTAGGGGAATTAGTATAACTAGTGGAAACCAAGGGCCCCCAAAATGAGACACAGGACAGGTAGGGGCAGGTAGGAGAGATAAGCAATATAAGGCTGAAAGAGGAGGTGACATTCCATATGGAATGGGAAGAAACCTCAGACATTATCTAGTCCAGCTCTTTCTTTTTTTGGTGAGAGAAATTGAGACCCAGAGATGGGAAGTGACACATTGGTGAACTCACCCTCCCACCTTTTACTACCATTACTACTACTACTACTACTTGCTGCTGGTACTACCACTACTACTACTACATTAATAGTACTGGCTAGCATTTATATAGTGTTTTACATTTTGCAAAATGCTTCACATAAGTTATCTCATTTGATCCTCACTACAACCCTGTGAAGTAAATGATATAATTATCCTCATTTTATAGATGGGGAAACTGAAGTTGAGAGAAGTGATTCACCCAGGTCACATAGCTTGGAAGTATCTGAGGCAAAATTTGAACTCCTGACTCCAAGTTCAACATTTTTTGACTAGTGCATGGAAGAGACTTGCCCAAGGTCATACAGAAAGTAAGGAGCTGAGCAGGGACTCAGACCGAAGGTCCTCTGCCTCCAAATTGCATGCTGTCTCCTATGCACAGTTGTATAGGAAGGAAGCCCTGATACCTGGTGAGGAAGACATAGACAGGTCTTGCTTAAAAGCGTCTGACATAAGCTGATGCAATCAGATGCTTTCTTATCGGGGAAATGGGATGTGTCTGAAGGTCCTGCTGGAGGTAGCCTGCTTGGGGGGGTAGAGGGAGGGAGTCAGAGAGTAGTGCAGTACAGAGTCCTGGACTGGCTGGGCTGGAATCTCCCAGTCACATGCCAGGCTCCTTGTCACCAGACATCTTTTTTTCCCCTTCTCTCTCCCTGCCTGTCTCTCCCCTCCCCCTAGGGTTTTGTGTTCTGAATTGGTTAAAATAGATGCAGACTCGGGTCCTTTCTATTTTTAATACCCAACCATTACATAATCCCTAGCGTAATTGCTGACTTGAAAATCTATTAGCAACAGTAGAAAATCCCCAGAGTTTTAAAAACAGGAAAAGGATTATTAAAACACAAAAGCTGTTGACAGTTTTACTGACTCGTTACTCACAGGAGCCAGATATAAAAGCAGCCATAATTTTCATTTTGCCGGTTTAAGTCACTCTCAGCCCTACACAGCACAAGGGAACACTCACTCTCTGTTCTGAGGAGAAGCAGGTGGAGGGGGGAAAGAGAAAGGGAGGAAGAGCTGAGATAGGAATGCCACCCCCAGAGGGAAAACATGAAGCTACCCACAGAGCTCTGCTGTGCAGGGGCCATAGGCTGCTGAGGATGGAGTTTCTGACTTCAGAGCAACCACATTTTAGAAATGGAAGAAGCCTTAGGGAGCAGGCCTGTGCTGGATTTGACTGTCAGCTTTGCTAATGGCTAGGGTTTCTGTGGCATTTTAAGGGTTGCAAAGTGCTTTATACATCTAATCTCATTTGAACCACAGAACAACCCTGGAAACCCATTTTACAGATGAGGAAACTGAGGCTGAGACTTTAAGTGACTTGCCCAAGATTGTATAACTAGAAAATATTTGAAGTAGGATTTTAACTCAGGCCATCATAACTCCAGCCCAGTGCTCTACCCACTGTACCATCTTCCTGGGCCACCTTGGCCAAGCTACTCACTCTTTCTAGATCTCAGTTTCTTTTTTTCTTTTTTTTTTTGAGGGGGGAGGGTAGGGCAATTGGGGTTAAGTGACTTGCCCAAGGTCATATGGCTAGTTTGTGTTAAGTGTCAGAGGTTGGATTTGAACTCAGGTTCTCCTCACTCCAGGGCCAGTGCTCTATTCAATGTGCCACCTAGCTGCCCCTAGGTCTCAGTTTCTTAACTTGTAAAATTGTGGTATGAGGAGGCAGGGAGAGAGGTTGAATTATGTGATTAGATCTCTAAGGCCCCTTCTAGCTCTAGACTCCATGGTCCTATGTATTCTTTCCATTTCTGACATTCTGTAGTCTAAGATTCCTTTCAACTAAGATTCAATCCCATCTTTTCACTGAGGAAGAAACTGAGGCTAGGGGAGGTGCAAGGTTGTGCTGACCATAGATCTTGGATTTGGGACTAGAAGGGGCATTGTACAAAGACATATAGTTATGGTACAAATGAGAGCTCTGACACTTAGAGTAGCAGGTCACCAGTCAACTACATTTATTAAACATCGACTGGGTAGGAAGTGACCAAGATAAGATTTGAAACTCTGACTCCAAATTTGGGGTCACTGTCACAATTTCCAAATCCAATCCTCTTTCTACTATAGCGTACATAGGTGAAACCAGATATTTCTGGATAAAACATGTAGTCAGAAAAAATGAATGAGACAAGGAACTAAGAATGTACTAATAACTTCCCACTTGCCCCACTATCTAGAAGCCTTACCCTTCAATTTCTTACCCTTCCTCCAATCTCACCACAAATTCCTAAGGAATACTTGAGAGTGGGATTACACCTCTTTACATAGATTTGTAGATTATTAGATCTGGAAGAGGAGAAGGAGGAAGAGGAGGAGGAGGAGGACAAGGAGGAAGAAAAGAGAGAGAAAGAGAGAGAGAGAAGAGAGAGAGAGAGAGAGAGAGAGAGAGAGAGAGAGAGAGAGAGAGAGAAGGAGAGGGAGAGGGAGAGGAAGGAAGGAAGGAAGGAAGGAAGGAAGGAAGGAAGGAAGGAAGGAAGGAAGGAAGGAAGGACAGAAGGAAGGAAGGAAGGAAGGAAGGAAGGAAGGAAGGAAGGAAGGAAGGAAGGAAGGAAAGAAGAAGGAAGAAAGAAGGAAAGAAAGCTCTCTCTTTTCCAGGGGCTACTTAAAGGATTACAAAGTATTTTCCATATAACTACATTGTGAAGATACTTAATCAATCACCAAGCATTTATTAAATATTATGTACCAGTCATGGGTAATGCAAAGATAAAAACAAAACATGTCCTACCCTCAAGGAGCTTATATTCCATTGTGGGAAATAATATACAAGGACCCACAAGATAAAATACAAAGCTTTTAAAAGTTAGTTTTATTTGTTTTTGAAGGGAGAGGGTATTGCCACAGATAAATAAACAGGATCAGAGAGGTGAAAGGATTTGCCTAATGTCTCTTAATTAGTAAAGGTTAGAGCCAAGATGTGAATCCAGTCTCAAGACTTCTTCCAATAAATACCTCTTCCTCCAAGCTCCTTATTTTACAAAGGAGGAAACGGATCCAGAACATGGAGGTCAGTTATCTGCTCCACTAATTAGGAAACTTATCTGGATGTCTTGTAAATTAAACTAAAAACCGGCCTGTTCTCCACTGGAGGCTTCCTTATTTCAATTCAAAGATCATACTACTTACAAATACATTTATCAGATACCTAGAATGTATAGAATACTGTGGCAAGTATTGGGTATGAGAGGAAACAAAGTTTATAGAGAGATACTAACTCACATCCAGGAGTTTGAAGGTTGCAAAGTACTTTGGATACATTATGTCATGTGACTGTCACAATACCACTGTCAGGTAATGGCTACCATTATTATTGTTACCATTTGATAGATGAAGAAATTGAGGCTTGGAGTAGTTAAAAAAAAATATGGGGATGGCGCAGTGAATAGAGCACCAGCCCTGGAGTCAGGAGGACCTGAGTTCAAATCCCGTCTCAGACACTTAACACCTACTAGCCATGTGACCTTAGGCAAGTCACTTAGCCCCGATGGTCCCTCCAAAAAGAAAAAAGAAAAAAAACTAAACAAAAAAAAATATGGGGAGCATCTGAGGTAGGATTTGAACCCAAACCTTCCTGACTCCAAATCCAGTACATTATTCTCTATGCCAGCACTTCTTAAACTCATAATAAAGGTAAACCAGTAAAAGGTTTCTGAACATGCAATGACTAAAAAGTCAATTAAAAATCAAACTCATAGGGGCGGGTAGGTGGAGTCAGAAGGACCTGAATTCGGATCCGACCTCAGACACTTAACCCACACAAACAAAAACCTAGCCGTGTGACCTTGGGCAAGTTACTTAACCCCAATTGCCCTAAAAGGGGCGGCTAGGTGGCGCAGTGAGTAAGAGCGCCGGCATCAGAGTTGTGATGACCCGAGATCAAATCCGGCCTCAGAAAATGAGCACCCACACATAAATAATGACTAGCCGTGTAACCTTGAGCAAGTTAGTTACTTAACCCCAATTGCTTAAAAAAAAAGAAAGAAAGAAAATCAAACTCATAATAAATCCGAGGTGTTTCTGGCAGCACTTGCTCGTGTCACACAACTTCACTGTAGCCTTGGTTCTGAACACAAAGCCCACACACTACCTTTTGCACTGCTCCTGCCCTGATGCAGCGCCAGTGAATGCTACTGAAAAAAGAAAAGGAGTCGAGAATGGAAAGATAAGCCCTGGGCCATACTGCCTGTCATTTATATCTCATTAGATGTGAATAATAGGACCAGAAAATCAGGGATTTAGAGATAGGAGGAACAGAAGAGACCAACTAGTACAATCCCTTTGTTCCACAGATGTGGAAACTGAGGTCCTCATGGTCCCTGCCCTCATGGAGCTTATAGTCTAGTAGTGGGATAAGACATAAGCAAAGATGGCTATAATGTGTAATATTCCATGATAAGCATACCATAAGCTGATATGGTACAAACTGCAAGATGAGGGAGAAGGGAGATCCAAGAAGGCATCTTGGAGGAGGCAGCAATTGAGTAGGGCCTTAAAGGATGGGTAGGATTGGGGTGGCTAGGTGGTGCAGTGAATAGAGCACTGGCCCTGGAATCAAGAGGACTTGAGTTCAAATCTGGCCTCAGACACTTGACACCTTACTAGCCGTCTGACTTTGGGCAAGTCACTTAACCCCAATTGTCCTCCAAAAAGTAAAAAAAGACAAAAGCAAAAACAAAAAGGATGGGTAGGATTTAAAGAGGCCAAGATGGGAATCCTGCATTATCAGCAACAACAAAAGAGAAGGGGAGGGGCTGTTGGCACTAATCATGTTTTTATGGTAGCTACAGTCCAACTTTGGAAACACCAAATAAACACCATTCCAGAATTTAAAGTATGGCCCAGTGATGTACAGTGTGTCTAAAAGACAACTTAATATCAGGGCTTCAAGAACCTGGGGCAGTATATAAAAGAGACATCACAGGATTTAGAGCCAGAGGAAGTAAGTTCAAACCCAGCTTCTGCTACTGACTGGCTGTGTGACCTTGGATGACTCATTTGGTCTTGCTGAGCCTCAGTTTCCCCATCTTTAAAAAACAGCAGAGTCATATTAGATTAACTTTAAAACCCTTTGACTAAAATCCCAGAAAGGAGTTTCATCGTAGTTGTACTATAGTTGGACCCTTGGAATCATTGAGAGGTCATCTGACCTAGACAATGAGGAGTTTGATCAGACTTCTAAAGATTAGATCCTCTAAACTCATATCCTTTATGTTTACTCACAAACTTATTTTCCAACTTTTAAATAATCACATAATGGGAGCATTTCAAGCCCTCTACTTCATCCACTATGATTGTAAACTTTCTGATCTTCCTCTTTTGATAATTAGAAATATGCCTGACTTCATCATTGCAGACACCTTTGGATGGCTTAGATATCAACCCTTCTATAACGATTTGGTGAATTTCTGTGGTCCAAAGAAATTCATCGCCTAGTGGTCAACCACCATCAATGAACCTCTCTACCCCAAGCTAAGCTGGTTCTTGCACACCAGGCAGAGTCCATCACTGGGTCAAACATGAAGTTTTACCTCTTTGAAACACCTACCAAAGCTTCTACTCCACTGGCAGCACCTTCAAGAACCCAGGCATTGCAGATAAACTTGGAATCAAGAAGACCCTTGGTTCAAATCCTATGTCTGACATTTAACTGGCTGTGTGACCATGGACAAATCATCTACCCTCTCTGAGCCCCAAATTTCTTATCCGTTAACATTGGGGTGGTAAAAATAGCTGTAGTAGCTACCTCATGGTATTTCTCTGTGGCTCAGATTAGAGCACGTTTTAAAGCACTTTGCAAATCTTACACCCTTATGTAAATGTCAGGTATTGCCTGTGAAAATGGATGTGATTGTTCCAGATAATCTCTGAAATGATGGGTTATTAGAGAGGAACATTAGTGAACATTCTATTTTTTAAACAAATACATTTTATTAAATATAAATCAAAATCTGGACTTGGATGCTGCTCTCTACAGTTATTCTGTAAAACATCTGCCTGTTACTCCTATTAATTCTATTCTTAGAGTCCTTAAGGATGATGTTTTCTTTCCCTTAAAACTAAGGAATTACTTTCTTTCCTCTCATATTGTTCATTCATTATTCATTTTCTCAATTGTAATTGCCTGTTAGAGGATACTATTTTTAATAGCTGAGGACCAGATCTGTGACACTGGCTGACCCCTATTCCTGGAATGCTCTCCCTCCTCATCTTTGCCTCCTAGGTTCCCAAGCCTCCTTCAACCCTGGGCCAGAATTCTACCTTCTATAGGAGGCCTTTTCCAATCCCCCATATTTTAGTGCTTTCCCTCTGTTGATTATTTCCAGTTTATCCCATATGTATCTTGTGTATACATTGTTGCTTTCATATCTCCTCCATTAGGCTGTGTTCTCCTTTGAAAGCACAAACTGTCTTTTGCCTTTATTTGTATCCCCAGTGCTTAGCATAGAGACTGGCATGTAGTAGACACTTAATAAATGCTTATTGATTGATTGACTGGTTGACTGACTGTGATTTTTATCAGCATAGGGAACTTTAGATTAAGGAAATTCCCTTTACCACTGCAAGTCAGCACTTTTTTTGCAACTTAAAGTAATTTCTTTTTGGAGGGGGAAGTCAAGGCAATTGGGGTTAAGTGACTTGCCCAAGATCACACAGCTAGTTAAATGCCAAGTGTCTGATGCTGTAACTTAAAGTCTTAGAGAGTTGCCTGGGGCTCAGAGAGTGTAAGTGACTTACCCAGGGTCACAAAGCCAGTATCTGTCAGAAGTCAACCTTGAACCCAGGCCTTCCTGGTTCTGTGCCTAGCTTTTTATCCCCTATGTCTCTACTATTATTAGTATCAATTACTTATAATTGATACTATAAATAGTATAATATACATATTATATTGTATTGTATTTATTATATATTGTATATACTAGATACTATATATAGTATTATAATAATTAATTAGTATCAATCAATTATTTATTTAATTTACAAAGGTTTATTCCAATGAAAAATCATGACATGGAGGTGACCCTGGGTTCTTGAAATCTAGGACCTGGGAAAGCAAGCGAGAAAAGGGTCTGAGCATTGACCCAGTAATAGATGAGGGGCACAAGATACAGCTAATTCGGGAGAGACTCATCATTGAAGGGTTGACTGCCAAGTAATGAACTTTTTCAGACATGAGGACTCATAGAAGAGCTAGGATCATGTGATGCTATGAGGACCGTAGTCAACAAGACCACAGATAACAGAGATACACCTCACATTGGGGACTAAGGAATTACAAGCAGGCGAACGAATTGCCTTACAAAATGAGGATAGGGGCGGCTAGGTGGCGCAGTGAGTAGAGTGTTGGCCCTGGAGTCAGAACGACCTGAGTTTGGATCCGGCCTCAGACCCAAAAAAAAACCTAGCTGTGTGACCTTGGGCAAGTTACTTAACCCCAATTGCCCTCCAAAAAAAAAAAAAAAACAAGGTACTCCATCTCCGGACTCTATACCTTTAGGGGAGGCTAGGTGGCGCAGTGAGTAGAACGCTGACCTGCAGTCAGAAGGACCTGAGTTCGGATCCGGCCTCAGACACAATGCACACACAAATAAAAACCTATCCGTGTGACCTTGGGCAAGTTACTTAACCCCAATAGCCCTCCAAAAAACAAAAACAAAAAACAAAAAACAAAAAAAAACAAAATGAGGATAACTTGACTGCCTAGAGGTAGGGGCCAGACTAATTCATCTTTTAGGGTCATTGCAGCTAGAAGAGCCATGTCCCAGTGGGCACAGTATAAAGGACAGAGGACTGAACCTGGAGCCAAGAAGATCTGGGTTTGAAAACCACCTTACGTCCTTACTGGCATCCTCATCGGCACAATGGAAATAATAACAGCACCTGCTCTTCAGGATTATCTTGAGGATTAAATGAGGAAATGTATGTAAAATGCTTCACACATTTTAAAGTACCATAGAACGGTGACCTATTATGAGTCTATGTTTCTAAGTGTTCTAACTAATTCACATTAAGAGAGGAAGAAGTCCTTCACTCATCTGGAGGCATAGTGGGCAATGAATGAGGCCATGGTTTTACCCTTTGTCCTGGTCATACCACATCTGGAGTGTTGTATTGCAGTCTAGGAAGGAGAGAGAGACAGACACAGACACAGAGAGACAGACATAGAGACAGATAGAGACAGGGAGATAAACACAGACACATAGAGACAGGGAAATAGACACAGAAAAACAGAGGTAGAGAGACGGAATTTATTAAGGCACTCCACTAGGCACTGGAAATACAAATATAAGCCTGGTGTTTGCCAAGCACTGTACTAAGTGCTAGGAATATAAATATAAGCTACCAAGATAGTCCCTGATGACTAGGTGCTTATATCCTAACGGGTGGAAGGCTATACATAAATGGGAGCTAGAAGACAAGATGGAATGATGTGGAAGCCTGGTTCTGGGCATGATAAAGCAAAAGTTCACCTATCAGAGCTCAGGGTCTCCCAGGAGCAAAGTTCAAGGTTCTAGTGGGAGAAGAATAAGAAGTATAGCCAGATGGTTTGGAAATGGCAAGGAAGAATATTGGCAAAATGGAACATATCCAGAGAAGGATGAAGGAGATAAGAAAGGATGAGATCTTTCTGACTAGAAGGGAGCTACCACTAGTCTAGTCTAGTCCAACTCCCTAATTTCATAGAAAAGGAAACTGAGGACCAAAGAGGTTAATGACTTGCCCAGGGTCACACAATTAGAGTGAAAACCCAATTTTTTTTAATATTTGAAACATTTAATTTTAAAACTTTGAATTCCAGATCCATTCCCTTCCTCCCTTGTCTCCCACTCCCTCTGGGAAGATAAGCAATTCAGTATATGTTGTACATGTATAGCTATGCAAAGCATTACCATAATAGATATATTGTAAAAGACTGGCTATATTTCCCTCCTACCCATCCCACCCCCCACCTGGTCCATTCCCTACTTTGATCCTGTCCCTCTTCAAAAGTGGGTGCCTCCAACATCCCCTCCCCCCAGCATGCCCTCCCCTTCATCATCCCCCCCTCATCCCCCTCTCCCCTACTCTCCTGCAGGGTGAGATATCCCACTTAGTATGTATGACATTCTCTCTCTGAGCCAAATTCAATGAGAATATGGTTTTGCCTTTTTGCCTTCCTATTCTTTCCCTCCTCTGCAGCCACTTCCCCTTGCTTCTTCTACATGAGATAGTTTACCCTACCCTGTTTCTCCCCATCTCCTCTCTCCACATTCCTCTCTCACCTCTTAACTTCACCCCTTAAGTATCATCCCTTCCCACCAAATTCAACCTGTGCCCTCTATCCATGTATACCTATAAACATATATACACACATTCACATATGTATTCATATGCCCATATACCCTTCTTCAACTATTTTCATATTGAGAAGGGTTTCATCAGTCACAGTTATTGTTTTTCCATGTAGGGATGTAAATAGTTCAACTTTGATAAGTTCCTTTTGATTTCTTTTCCCTGTTTACCTTCTCAAGCATCTCTTGCTTCTTATGTCTGAATGTCAAATTTTCTATTCAACTCTGGCTTTTTCCTCAAGAATGCTTGAAAGCGGGGCGGCCAGGTGGCACAGTGAATAAAGTGCTGGCCCTGGAGTCAGAAGGACCTGAGTTCGGATCCAGCCTCAGACACATCACACACAAACAAAAACCTAGCCGTGTGACCTTGGGCAAGTTACTTAACCCCAATTGCCCTCCAAAAAAAAGCAAAAAAAAAAAAAGAATGCTTGAAAGTCCTCTATTCCACTGAATGACCATATTTTCCCCTGAAACAAGATACTCAGTTTTGCTGGGTGATTCTTGGTTTTAATCCCAGGTCCTTTACCCTGCGGAATATCATATTCCATGCCCTTCAATTGCCCAGTGTAGAAGCTGCCAGGCCCTACGCTATCCTGATTGTGTTTCCACAATATTGAAATTGTTTTTTCTTGGCTGCTTGTAGTATTCTCTCCTTGATCTAGGAATTCTGGAACCTGGCTATAATATTCCTAGGAGTTTTCTTTTTGGGATCTTTTTCAGGAGGTGATCTGGGGATTCTTTCAACCTCTATTTCGCCCTCTGGTTCTAAAACATCAGGGCAATTTTCCTTGAGAATTCCTTGAAGGATGATTTCTAGTTTCTTTCTTTGATCATGGCTTTCAGGTAGTCCAATAATTTTTAAATTATCTCTCCTGGATCTATTTTCCAGGTCAGTGGTTTTTCCCATGAGATATTTCACATTGCCTTCTATTCTTTCGGTTGCTTGGATCTGTTTAACAGCATCTTGAATGGATACTATTTGGGAGCCTATACCCCCAAGGAGATCAAAGTCCCAAGCCCATTTTAATCAAAAGTTTGCAAAGTACTTTGCTCATTTGGTCTTTACAATAGTTCTGTGAGGTAGGTGCTACTATTGTTTTTATTTTATGGTGGAGGAAATTGAGTCTGGGTTTAAATTATTTGCCCAGGATAAGTATCTCCCCAGCTAGGAAATATCTGAGGTAGGATTATGAATTGAGGGTTTGCCTAATTCCAAATTCCATACTCTATCCACTCTAGCCCCTAGTAGCAAAAAAGACCAAAAAACTGAAAACCAAGTGATGTCCATGGAGTGGGGAATGACTAAGCCTGCTGGTGGTATTGGATTGTAATGAAACATTATGATTCCATGGGAAATGATGACTATGAAGAATTCAGAGAAACTCACGAAGACTAGTTTGGATTTATGTGGAGTGAAGCAAGTCAAACCAAGAGAATAAGATACACAATTAGGATAGTAAGGTAAAGGAAAACAACATTGAGAAATATCAGGACTCTGATTAGTGCAGTAAACCACTTGACTTCAGAGAACTGATAGTGAAATAGATAAACATCCATCTTCCTTAGCAAAAGAATGACAGATTTCTCCAACCAGAGACATCTAGGAGACTCCAATCTATGGAGCCTCCCTACCTGCCCCTCCCCCCTGCCCAAGTCACTCAAGGAAGTTTTAATTCAGAGCTATTACATTAGAGTGAAGAATTGCCAATGAGTGAGGTATGAATCCTTGTGTTTTGGATGGCTACAGCACAAAGTAAAGGGCAAGGAGTCCAAGTCAGGTCTCCTAGGCCATAGCTCAGACAGTATTGGTGAAAGTGTACCATGGAGTCTTGAAGTATTGCAGTCAAGTATACTATAATAAATGGTGCTTTCTGAAGACTAGACATAATATGTCCACACTCTTCTGTGGGGGTGCTTTCTCTTAATATCAAGACTGGACCTAAAACTAGAGAAAGGGAGAGAATACTCACTGGATTTGGAAATCAGAAAAATTTGGGTTCAAGTCCTGATAAACTTAGTCAAGTCACTTAGCCTTTTGAACTTCATTTCCCTCATCTGTAAAATGGGTGCGATATTACGTGCATTGGCACTAGTCAATATCCTGAAAAGATCAAAGAAGGAGGAAAAGGATCTTTGTATACAAAAATATATACCAGTTTTTTTTTTCTGCAGTGGCAAAGAGCTAGTAAATAAGGGGGCACCCAAATTGGGAAATGACTAAAGAAGATATAACAGATGAATGTGACTGAGAAACCGTTGTTTTCTGTAAGAAATGCTGAAGGGGGTGGTTTCAGAGAAACCTGGGAAGACTTGTATGAATTGTTGAAGAGTAAAGTGAGCAGAGTCAGGAAAACAACTTAAACAATCATAACAACATTGTAAAAATGGTGAAAGACTTAGGAACTCTGATCAACGAATGTCCAACTAGAAGAACTCATGATGAAACAAGCTACCTCCCACCTGACAGAGAGGCAATGACTCAGAGTGCAGATTGAGACATATTTTATTTGGACATGGCCAATGTGGAAATTTGTTTTGCTTCATTGTACATGTTTGTCATAGGGGTTTTGTTTTTCTTTTTTTCTCATTTAGAAGTGGAAAGTGGGAGGGAGAAAATGTAGCTTTTTATTGATTGAGGGAAAAGATTAAAAACCAAAAAATGAAATAAAAACACATGGATTACCTTTCTCACAGGATTGTTGTAAGGATGAAATTAGGAAATACATGGAAAGTTCTGTGAAAACTATAAAACACAACATAAACATCATTGGAAACCACCTGAATGAACAAAAACTCTAAAATATAGAATGGGTTTAAAACAGTACAATTTTATTGTTTTTAGCACATAGTAAGTAGAACTAAAATAATAAAATGGCATCCAAATGGAGATTCTCTAAGGGTCTACTGTAATGGCTAAAACTATCATATAATTGGTAATAGCAAATAGTAAATATGCTTTGCAACCTTGGAAAAGACACTTAGAATTCATCATAGAATTTTGACCTTAGAGATCACCTAGTCTAAGCCCTTCTTTTTGCAGTAGGGGAAATAGAGACTCAGAAAGGTAAACCAATGAGAATGTCAACTTCCTCATTCATAAAATAACAATTCTCTTTTCACTACTTGATGCATTCAGTTACTTTGAGGAGCAAAAGAGATAATTAGGTGAAAATACTCTGAAAACTACCTGTTTATAAGGCATTATGTTATCATTATTGTTATTACTAGTACAGTTCCTACTTTATTAATATATATCTTCCCCTAAACAAAAGTCCTGGGGGTGGAAATGAGCAAAGGACAAAGGTAGGGAATATAGGAACTGCTACTAGTCAATGTCCTAAAGAGACCAAATAAAAGATAAAAGGACCTATGTACACAAAAATATACCAGTTCTTTTTGCAGTGGCAAAGAGCTGGTAACTGAGGGGGTGCTTAATGCTAAGCTCTATCTACTGCACTACCTAGCTGCCAAGAGAAAAAAAAAAGAGGATTCCAGAGTTGGCAAGGATTTCAGTTTAAATCAACTCAGTTGAATTAAATTGAATTAAAGTAAGTAATGTGGTATAGGGGGGCAACTAGGTGGAACTATGGATAGAGACAAGGTCTGGAGTCAGAAATAACTGAGTTCAAATCTAGTCTCAGACACTTACTAGCTGTGTGACCCTGGGAGAATCCCTTACCCCCATTTGCCTCAGTTTCCTCATCTGTAAAATGAACTAGAGAAGGAAATGGCAAACTCCTCCAGTATCTTTGCCAAGAAAACCCCAAATGGGGTCATGAAGACATGGACATGACTGAAACAGCTGAACAACAACAAGAAGAGTGGTGTAGTGGAAAGAGAATTAGATTTGGAATTATGAGATCTGGTTTAAGACTTCCAACCTTTGTGACTCTGGATGAGTCACTCTGCCTCTCTGAGCCTCAGTTTCCTACTTTGTAAAATGAGGAAGTTAGAAGAAATTATATCTAAGGCCCCTGCCAGCTATGACCAACTCAATTCAAGAAATATTTGAGCTCCTTTGTTCAGCACTGGTGATGAAACAAGCGCTCAGCATAAATATGAAACAAGACATAGATTTTACCCTCAGGAGTTAAAGGAAAGTGGCAAGCATACAAATGACTGTGATTCAAGGTCATATCTATGAAAGGGAAAGGGAAAAGTGAAAGATCCCATCAATGTTTTAAGAAAGGATGAGGGAGAGACCACACTTATTTGGAGAGCTAGAGGAGGCTTCTCAACCACCGAGTTCTGTCTTGCCCTAGATATCTCTTTGAACTTATCTTACTGTCTCTTGTATCAGAATTATTGCTCGATTTCTTGCTGAGCTCCACTCCCTTTAAGTCTAAGCTCTTTGAGGGCAAGAAGACCACAAAGAATACACAGGGCCTTGTATGAAGTAAATGTTCATCTGGTTGAGTTGAGAAGGACTTTATCAGAAAGAAAGAAAGAAAGAAAGAAAGAAAGAAAGAAAGAAAGAAAGAAAGAAAGAAAGAAAGAAAGAAAGAAAGAGAGAGAAAGAAAGAAAGAGAGAGGAAGGAAGGAAGGAAAGAGAAAGAAAAAGGAAGGAAGAAAGAAAAAAGAAAGAAAGAAGGAAGATACAAAGAAAGGAAAAGAGAAAGGAAGAAAGGAGGATAGATAGAAGAAAGGAAAGAAAGAAAAAGAAAAAAGAGAGAAAGGAAAGAAAAAGGGAAGGAGGAGGGAAGAAAAAGAAAGGAAGGAAAGAAAGGAAGGAAAAAAGGAAGAAAGAAAGAGAAAGAAAGAAAGAAAGAAAGAAAGAAAGAAAGAAAGAAAGAAAGAAAGAAAGGAAGGAAGGAAGGAAGGAAGGAAGGAAGAAGGAAAGAAAGAAAGAAAGGAAGGAAGGAAGGAAGGAAGGAAGGAAGGAAGGAAGGAAGGAAGGAAGGAAGAAAGAAAGAAAGAAAGAAAGAAAGAAAGAAAGAAAGAAAGAAAGAAAGAAAGAAAGAAAGAAAGAAAAAGAGAGTGTGTATTCTAGGGATGTGGGTATGAGATGAACTTTGTGAATCTACAGGGTCTGAGAGGGCAAGAGGAGGTCCACAGCAGTGAAGGGAGTCCTCTGGTTAGAACACAGGCAGTGTTAAAGTGAGGAGTGTGAGATAAGCTTGGAAAGATAGGCTTAAAGTCAGATCTTGGAATCATTCCTCAGACTAGTTATATGGCCTTGGGCAAGTCATTTAACCTCTCTCAGCTTCAGTTTTCTCATCTGTAAAATGAGAATAACAATAGCACCTACCTCACAAGATTGTTGCAAAGATCAAATGAGTTAAGCTATTTAAAACACTTTCCAAATCTTAAAGATTTACACAAACACTATCTTGGTGGCAGTGGTGGTTTTCTTGTTGTTTATCAGGCTGGAACCAGACTATAGAGGGAGGGCCATTGATTGAAAAAATTCTGTTGCAAGAAACTCTCTATGGTATTTCTGAAATGGAATGAGAAATAAGAATTATCTTCTTCATTCTTCTCCAGAAAAGCTCCTTGTGGTCAGGGACAGTTTAATTTTTTTTAACACCTTATCCTTATAAGATTTAGAGACCATCTAGTCCTTAGAGACTATCTAGTCCTATCACTTCACTTTACAAATGGGTAAACTGAGGCCCTGGGAGAAGGCCCTGTTGTCCTCTAACCCCACAGTAAGGGCTTTTTCCATTCTTTCACTAGTAATTGGCACTAACTAAATATTCGTGGATTGACCAAAATGCTTCCTTTTCTGAGGCCTATTGGCGTCATTTGTCTCCACACTTCCTCTTCCACCCTCCCTTCCACTAATATCATCAGACCTTTTTCAGGCAACTAAACATCTAAATATACCCCTCCTCATTTCATACTTATGAAGTCAATTGTTTGAACCCAAGTATATGACCTTAACATTTATCCTCATCAAATTTCAGCTTCTTAGACTCAACCATCATTCTGAGATATTTTTGGATCCTAACTCTGTCATCCAGTGTGTTAGCTATTCCTTCCAGCTTTTTGCCATTTCCAGATTTAATAAGCATGCTAGCTATGCCTTTGTCCAAATCATTATAAAAATGTTAAACAGCAAAGAGCCAAGCACAGACCCCTGGAGCATCCCATTGGAATCTTCCTGCCAAACTGACATTAATGATTATTTTTTGAATATGACCATTTAACCAGATCCAAAACCCATGCAATAGCATTTAGCCCACATCTCTCCACATTTTCCACCAGAAGAGAGAGGAGGGGGAGGAAGAGGAGGAGGAGGAGGAAGAGGAGGAAGAGGAGGAGAAGGAGGAAGAGGAGGAGAAGTAAGGAAGAAAGAAAGGAGAGAAAGAAGAAAGGAAGGATAATGGAAGGAAGGATGGAAGGAAAGAAAAAGAAAAAAGAGAAAGGAAAGAAAGAGAAAAAAGAAAGAAAAAGGGAAGAAGAAAGAAAGAAAGAAAAATAGAAAGGAAGAAAGATTGAAAGGAAGGGAGATGGAAGGAAGAAAGGAAAAGAAAAAAGAGAAAGGAAAGAAAAAGAAAGAGAGGAAAGAAAGAGAGAGAAAGGAATGAAGGAAGGGGGATGGAAGGAAGAAAGGAAAGAGAAAAAGAGAGAGAAAGGAAAGAAAAAGAAAGACAGAGAAAGAAAGAGGAAGGAAGGAAGGAAGGAAGGAAGGAAGGAAGGAAGGAAGGAAGGAAGGAAGGAAGGAAGGAAGAAAAAAGGGAAGGGAAGGGAAGGGAAGGGAAGGGAAGGGAAGGGAAGGGAAGGGAAGGGAAGGGAAGGGAAGGGAAGACTGCCAAAACCTTCTCGATAAAGACAGCCTGGCCCTTTGTGATCACGCTTTCCTTTTCAGGATGTTAACCATATCTTTAATAACTTATCCTAGAATTGTGCCAGGAACCAAAGTCATTCTCCCTGGCTATAGTTTACAGACTCTGTTCTCTTCCCCTTTTTCCCCAAAAATCAGGACATTCACTATTCTTCAGGCCTGTGGCACCTCTCCCCTTCTCCACAGTCTCTAGTATCCCTGACCCATTGGCCAGCAGTCATATTTCCCAGTTTTTTAAGTATCAGAGGATGTATAAGTGAGTATAAGTATCTCCCTGCTTCTCTTGGGTTTTGATTACCTATTAGCCATTTTTGTTCTTTCATTTCTCTCCTTGGCACAGAAAACAGAAACATCTTAGGAACTGAGCATCTCTGCCTTCTCAGTTATATCATTAGTAATATGCTGCAGCCTATTTACACCCACTACATGTCTTTCCCTTGCCCTTTGGGACACTTGTAATTTTGATTCTTCAAAGATTGCAGTATTCTATGAATCACAGATAAAGCATTACTGGGAGAATATTCATGGGATTGCAGATTTAGAGGCTACAGGGATCTGTAATGACTCAAGGTCATCTGATGCAACCCCTTCATTGTACAGGTGAGGAGACTGAGGCCAAAAGAAATGAAGTGATTTGCTCAAGGCCATGCTGGTGGTTAAATTAATATTTGAACCCTGGCCCGCAGACTCCAAATGCACAACTCTTTAATATTACACCACATTGGTCTTAAGGAGATAGACTTTTGTAGTAGCATACAGCCTTAAGGAGGCTTTGTAGCAGCAAGCAGTCTGGGGTCATATTTTCCAAAATGTAATCTCTATCTTTAACTCAGTTCCAGGCTCAGCTTAACTAACTATTCAGATACAGCACCTGTCCAAGTTAGATATATTGATAAACTTTAATGGGCTGCCCATCCAGTTTCATGCCATAACCTGAACAGTGGATGCTTAATATTCACTTTCTTTTGCCAATTAGACCAATCTTTTTCTTTCTCAGTCTTCCTTGGGGAAGATCTGGTAGTATTCCAGGGCTCGCAGTTGTTAAGATAATGCCACCTGTGAATCTAGATAACCTCATCATTTATGGGGAACTCTTCTGTTTGGAGTCTATGCAGAATATCTTACATAACACTGGTTGACATCTTAGATAAGAGTATATCTCCTTGCTTTATGCCTAGTTTGATATATTAGTACTTAGTGCATTATTTAATTGTTATAATATGGTCATACCTGTCACATAATCTCCCATGAATTTTCCTATAAATTGTATATCTCATATAATCTTAAAATAAAGACTCTTAACATATGCATGGGGAGATCTTATTTAAGGAGAGTTTATAAGGGAAAGTAAGTGGTACAGTGGATAGAGTGCTGGCCCTGGAGTGAGGAGGACATGAGTTCAAATCTGGCCTCAGATAATAGCTATGTGACCCTAAGCAAGTCACTTAACCCCAAAATGCCTCAGGTTTCTCATCTGTAAAATGAGCTGGGGAAGGAAATGACAAACTACTCCAATATCTTTGCCAAGAAAACTCCAAATAGGGTCATGGAGAGTCAGATACAACTGCAATGACTCCACAACAACATCAACCTCTTCATGAGTAGTTGTGCCTGAAAAAGTTAGTCAGCTAATAACGAATCTTAGAGAGATGAGAAGCTCCAAGTCTTCCCAGGGACATCCCTGGTAGTAGGAAAGAGATCTGTCTAACTGGCATGAGAAAATGGATTTCAATCACACTCTATGCACACTACAGAGTGAAGCTAAAGAGGAAGCTTATTTGGTTTTGTATTCCCATTGCCTAATATGGTACCTGGCACATATGTGTAACTCATGTGTTTTTGTAAATGATATCTAGTTTTGGCTAGTGAATTTACTATTTAAAGTAAGGGTTCTTAACCTAGGATTGGTAAACCTTTTTATATTTTAATAATTTTATTTTAAGATAAATTTTAATATTTAAAATTAGGGAGATAGACTTTTATAGTAGCAAATTTACTACTTAATTTAAAAGTTAAATATTATATTTAAATGTTTTAAGCTTATAACCCTATGTATTTGATTTTATGCACATGAAAACATTCAAAGAAGGGGTTCGTAGCTTCACTAAACTGCTAACGGGGTCCATCACCCACAGAAAAGATTTAAAGGGACCACCATCCACCTCTGGGAGATCTTTAGATTTGGTTCTGGTTGTTGTCCTTCGTTCTCAAAGACAACCAAAATGACATCAGTACACTAGAGTCGAGTTACGGTGAATCCGACTATGGTTGATCAGACCAATATGAGCTCAGAACGTTCTACCACAGGTTGGGTACAAATAGTCCCTGTGAACATCTGGGATGGATTCTCTAAATTTGAGCATCTCACGTTTCTTTTGAGCTGTTTCAGCTCTGCTTTGCTCACAGAGCACAGCACCTTCCCTGATGAGGGCACTCCATGCTGAGTGGTTCTGTATCAATGTCTCTCATGTCACACAATCAGTTCCAAAGTTCTTAAGAGAGACCTTGAGTGTCCTTGTATCACTTCATCTGACCACCATGTGAGCGCTTGTGCTGTGTGAGTTCTCTATAAGTCTCTCTTAATAGATCTTTAGGTAGTTAGACGGGAGGGAAAGAATACACATTTACATAGAGCCTAGGATCTGCCAGCCCTGGGCTAAGCCCTTAATAAATATCTCATTTGATTAAAGTTAATTTTTGATATCTCAGCTTTCCTTACCTTGCTGCCCATCTGTACAGTGGGCAGACAATTCACCAAATCATGGAATCTTGGGGTCAGAAAAGTACCTGGACTAAAGATTGCCTTAGTCCAGTCTACAACTAAAGAGTAATTCTAGGGTGACATAGAGGCTAAAGGATTGATCTTAGTGGCAGGAAAACCTAGGTCTAAATCCTGCCCAAGATTCTTATTAGCTTCAGTGACCTCATCTGTAAAATGGAAGGATGGCACTCAGCAGCATCTAAGATGCCTTTCAGCTTTAAATCTCTTGATTCTGAATGAACATCCAGAGCTGCTTGGGAAACTTCACTAGTAGGAAACTTACTACCTCCCAGAACAGCCTATTCCACTTTTGGACATCTCTTATTGTCAGGAAGGTTTTCTTTCTATTCAACTAAAATAGAGCTCCCTATAACCCTATAACATTGATCCCAGTTCTTCTCTTTGGGCTCAAAAAGAAAAGGTCTGAACTCTTCAAAGTTTCAAAGATAGCAACCATAAACCTCTTAAGTCTTCTCTTCTGTGGGCTTCATGTGCCCAGTTTTTTTTTCCCCCAATTAAATCTTGTATAGGGTGGTTTCCAGTTTCCTCACCATCTTGGTCACTTTCTATAGAAATCCTCCATTTTACAATGTACCCCCTGAAATGGGGTGCCCAGAATTGAATATAATACTTCAGATGTCACAAGAGCAGTATGGTTTGCACAGACACTATCGCTTCCTCTATTCCAGACACTGTTCCCAAGGAGCGGAAGCTGAACACATTGGCTAGAGGCCCAAGCAAGGTGGTAACTCTTTAATTCAATTCAATTCATTTCCACAATCATTTATTGAACACCTATTATTGGCAAGGTCCTGGGCTTACTCATGCCAACAGCAAGAGAAAATTTCAGGAGTTTATCCAAGCTCATGAACTGGATACTCCTTCTTTGACAATCTCTTTCCCACATTTATTGAAGAGAGGAACCCAGCCCTCTAATTATTGCCCAGGCAGAAAGCTAGACTTGGAGGAAACATCCTTGAGGATGAAATGTGGGCCAAGGAGGCAGGACAGGAAACACAGGGTGGGGCCAGGTAGAAAGACCCAGTCCTCCTGGAGCCAAGACCGGAACTAGCCTGTTTGCTTTGCCTTCACCGAGGGTATCATTTCCAGTTGGGCAGAAAATCACTAATGACACAGGGCCAGAGGGGAGGGTGGGGTGAGTAGATGCCAAAGGGATGAGCATGGGAAGTCCCTGAAATAGACCTAGTGGGGAGGAGCAAGACCATCTTAGGGACAGAGGAATCGCCCACATGAGGCATATAAATTGGGTGTCCAGCTAAGGTCATAGCTAAGGTGCTATGCATATGGTGGCCAACTTGGCAGGATTTGACCAGACTGGCAGGTATTTAATTAAAGAAGCCCATTCATTCTCACTAGTGTGTTGTAGTAGGGCCTGTTTTTGTTTTGAGTTCTGATAACACTAACACAAACTATAAATGATGGTGATGTGAAATCAGCCATGTACATAAACCAGTTCATTTAAACATTTTCGAGTGAGAAGACATGTGTTCAAATCCTGACTTTGCCACTTACTATCACTGAGACCTTAGGCACATCGCTTCTCCCACTCTGGATCTCAGCTCTCTCAGTTGTAATGATAATATCTGATGTTTCTATAGCACTCTGAGATTCACAAAGTGCTTTACATATATTTTCTCATTTGGTTCTCAGAACAACCCTAAGAGGTAGATGTTATTATCCCTACTTTACAGAGGAGGAAACTGAAGCTCATACTGGCTGAGTACTCCAAGAAGACTCCAAGAAGAAAACTGAATTCAGATCTTGGTGATTTCAAGTCCAACACTTGACCCATTACCCCATGGTATTTGCATAAATTGCCTCTAAATTTCCTTCCAGCTCCAAATCCATGCACCTATGATCCAAAGGCTCTCTCTCTCTCTCTCAGGGGCCAAGTCCTTTTAGCAGAGAGAGTGTCTGATTGTCATGTATATGCTCATCTGATAGCCTGTTCCTTCCCCCAAAATGCAAGTTCCTTGAGGGCAGAAACTGTTTTTCATTCCATCTGTATATCCCTAGGGCCTAGCACAGGGCTTTGCATGTAGAAGGCACTTTCAAAATACTTGTTAGATTAGACTGGATTCTCCTGAAATTGCTATTTCCTGTGCCTTAGTTTCCTCTCACCTCATTATAAAATTAGAATGATGATACTTGTTCACAGATAAGTCACCTGGAAAGTAACAAAGGTACTGAATGGGAATCCTATTCCACAGGGAACCAAGGTGACTTCTGGCTTCATCAAATGTTCAAGCTGAAAGTAGAGCTGTAGAAAACATCAGACAGACAGTTGTGGAGTAATGAAAAGAGCACTGGATTTGGAATCCAAGGACCTGGGTTTGAATTCTGTCTAACTGGCTAGCTAGGGTGAGTCTGGGCAAGTCATCTTACTTCTCTGGGTCCCAGTTTCCTCAGCTGTAAACTAGAAGGTAGGATTGAGCCTGTCTAAGGTTAGATGATTTCTAAGATGTGTCATACATCTAAATCCACAATAGAATTATAGAGCTTAAATTCAAACCCATTTCCACTGACTCCAAATCTAGGGCTCTTTCCACTCCTTGGGCAAGTCAATCTCTCTCTCTCTCTCTCTCTCTCTCTCTCTCTCTCTCTCTCTCTCTCTCTCTCTCTGTCTCCCTGTCTCTCTCTCTCTGTCTCTCTCTGTTTCTCACTGTCTCTCTCTCTCTCTCTCTCTCTCTCTGTCTCTTTCTCTCTCCCCCTCCCTCCACTCACTCCACTCTCTCTCTCTCTCTCTCTCTCTCTCTCTCTCTCTCTCTCTTTCTCTCTCTTCCTCTCCCTCTCTCCCTGTCTCTCTGTGTCTCTCTCTGTGTCTCTCTCTGTTTCTCTCTCAGTTTCTCACTGTCTCTCTCTCCCCCTCCCTCTGCTCACCCCCCCCTCCTTCTCTCTCTCTGTCTCCCTGTCTCTCTCTCTGTTTCTCACTGTCTCTTTCTCTCTGTGTCTCTGTCTCTTTCTCTCTCCCCCTCCCTCCACTCATCCCCCCTCTCTCCCCCTCCCCTTTCTCTTTCTTCCTCTCCCTCTCTCCCTCCTTCTCTCTCTGTCTCTCTGTCTCTCTCTGTTTCTCACTGTCTCTGTCTCTGTCTCTGTCTCTTTCTCTCTCCCCCTCCCTCCGCTCACCCTCCCTCAGTTTCTCTGACTACAAAAGGAAGGGTTTGTACTACATGATCTCTCAATGGTCCTCCCAGCTCTAAGTCATAGAACACTAGCCTAGGTGACAATCCAGGATCTCTGCTTGAAAATTCAATGCCCTCTGAGGCAACCAAGTCTTAATGAAGAGAGAAGACAGGGAGGGTCAATGGCAGCTGATGACAATAGCTCACATTTCTATGGCACTTTAATGTTTGCAAAGTGCTCTGTAAATATTCTCTCGTTTGATTCTCAAATGGGAGGAAGGTGCTGTCCTAATTTTACAGTTGAAGAAACTGAGATAAACAGAGGTTAAGTGACTTACCCAGGGTCAGTCAGGAAGTATCTGAAGCAGGATTTGAATTTATCTCTTTCTAACTTGAGGTCCAACTTTCTATTCACCATGCAACCCATCTACCTAATAGATGTTAAGTAACTCACTAAAAAAATGCTTGTCAAGAAAACGCTTCAAGATCAACTTGTGGGTCTCAATCAGGTGTGTGCTGGAGCCAGAGCTGGTTGTTAAATTTTTAGTCTGAGCATTTACACTTTGGAAATCTGCAAAGGCTACAAATCACAACTTGATTTATTGTTTCATTGATTGTCTAGACTTAAAGTGATGGGGAAAAATATGAATAATGCAGGTTAAACTGAAAAGTATGCCGTTGCTCTATTTTTTTCAGGAGCCAGATGTTAAATATTTATGAGCATACCTACTGCAATCTATTGTTTTGAACAAAAATGGATTTAGTCAGAGGCCATATCCTTTGGGCTAAATGTGAATTTTTGACAGCTTAGAAGAACAAAACTCTGAACAGGGAGTGAAGGGATTTATTATAAGCTCACAGCCTGATGCTTCCTCTCTCCACATGACCCTGGCCAAGTCACCTGATGTCTGTATACCTCATTTTCCCCATTCCACAAATGAGACCATTGGACTGAGATCTCTAATCTCTTCCAGTTGTAACATTCTATGAATTTAATTGAATTCATCATTGAAGGATGGGTAGGATTTTGCTGTGTGAAAAGTCCTTGTAGGAATAGGAGGAAATAAGAATTTATACAGTTCTAGGTTCTGTGCTAAGAGCTTCACAAATACCATCTCAGTCAATCCTCATGATAATCTTTTGAAGAAGATGCTATTGTTATCCCCATTTTACAGGTGAGGAAATTGTAGAGGTTAAATGACTTGCCCAGGGTCACGCAGCTAGCTAGTAAGTATCCAAGGCTGGATTTGAACTCAGGTCTTCCTGACTCACTGCACCACCTAGTTATCCCTGCATAGGATGTTATTCTTAAGATTTTGAATTAGAGGCCTTTAAGGTAATCTAGTCTAGTGCTTCTTAAGCTGTGGGCCGTGACCCCAAAATTTGGCAGCAGTAAAAGGCTTCTGAACATGCAATAACCAAAAATTAATTAAAAATCAATGCGTAATGAATCTGAGGTGTTTCTGGCAGCTCAGTATCATGTGACTTCACTACAGCCTTGGTTCTGAATACACTGCATGTGCACTTTGCACTGCAAATGCCCTCAGGGCACATAATACCAAGAAACGCTGCTGAAATGGGAAAAGAGGTCATGAGTAGGAAAAATTTAAGAAGTCTGGTAATCCAATGCTTCATTTTACACATGAGGAAATCTGCAAAAAGCCAGGAGAAATTAAGTGACCAGAGGCTGAACAGGATCTGGACAGAAGTCACTTGCCTTCAGATTCAATGTGTCCTTCCAGGCTGCCCAGTCCTCTTATCTCATACCTCTCCCCACTGAGGCCACCTATCCCCATTGAGGGAAGGCACTTAACCCAACACAAGATGGCTAGTGAATGGACCACAAAACAAAATTCAAAGCCAGGCTTCCTAATTCCAAATCCAGGGCTCCTTCTACTACACCATCTGTCCTCCTAGGAGTGGGCATGAAAGCAGGTAAGTTTAAACAGGTAAGTCTAGAAAGGCTAGGGCGTAGGGCATATTATGATGATGTTGTTGATGATACTGATGATGATGATGATGATGATGATGATGATGATGATGATTTCAACAACTTTACATAGTGGGAGACAGACTGGAAAGGGAGAGTAGGGACCAGAAAGGCTGAGAGAGCCAGATTAAAGAATCTACATTTTATTTGTTGTGTAATAGGGATTCATTGAATGTTTTTAAGCAAGACAATTGAATGACCAGTCAGATACTTCTGATACTTGGCTTTGTCTAATTTCCTCTGTGATCATTTCCTAGATAACTCAACTACATTTCTCAGTGCCTTTGGGTTGTCTTCAAAGGCACATACAGTAAGACTTTAAAGGGACACACAGGTACCAGAGGGAATATACTTCCAGGGCAGGTCATGAAGATGAGTGCTTCTTTTGGGGGATTCTTAACTCTAGTACTCACCAAATGTGTGACTGTAGGCAGTTCTATTCCCTTCAGCTTCCTCATTTGCAGAGTGGGCATCGTAATCTTTGCCCTACCTGTGGGGTAGGGTATTACGAGGAAAGCAATTGGTCTTTCTTAACATACTATAGAAATGAAAATTATTATGGGAGAGCAGTATAGTGCATCGCAGGGGTATTTCTGTGGTGTGCAGTGCAGCACAGAAGAAAAATCATGGCCTTGGACAGAAGCAATCTAACTTCACGTCCTGGCTCCAGTGGGTGTTGGCTGTGTCAGTGGGCAAGCCCTCTGAGTCTCATTTTCCTCCTGTGTGAGATGAGGGTAATTGCCACAATAATAACAATAATCCTTACGTTACCCACCTCATCAGACTGTTGTGAGGAAACCTCCACATGGTATATAAGTATGAACCCTCATCATTAACCTTTTCATCTTCTTTGTGGGTGTTCATATACTGTTGGCATTGAACACTGGATCATGTCCAGAACTGAGTTCATTATCTTTCCCCCCACATCCCTCCCTCTTCCAAACTTCTTGATCAATATCCTCAGTATCACTTTGCTCCCAGTTACCCAAGCTTGAAACCTAGATGCCATCCTCAGCTCCTCACTCTCTCTCACCCCCTATAGCCAATCTGTTGCCAAGGCCTGGTGACTTCGCCTTTGCAACATCTCCTATGTATGCCCCTCTGACAAAGCCACCATGCTGCTGTAGGTCACCTTATGTCTGGACTATTATAATAGCCTACCTATTGATTTCTCTTCTTCTTCATCACCTTCGTCACCTTCGTCACCTTCTTCTTCTTCTTCTTCTTCCTCTTCTTCTTCTTCTTCTTCTTCTTCTTCTTCTTCTTCTTCTTCTCTTCCTTCTTCTTCTTCTTCTTCTTTTCCTTCTTCTTCTTCTTCTTCTTCTTCTTCTTCTTCTTCTTCTTCTTCTTCTTCTTCTTCTTCTTCTTCTTCTTCTTCTTCTTCTTCCAGTTCACCCTCCACTCATCTGTCAAAGTGATCTTGCTAAAGTGCAGGTCTGAACATGTGACTTTCCCCCAATTCAATAAACTCCTGTGTCCCAGTCACCTCCAGGATCAAATATAAAATCCTTTGTTTGGCATTCAAAGCCCTTTATAATCTGCCTTCCCCCACCTTTCCAGTTTTTCTACATCTTTCTTACACCTAACCCCCACTTCCCCAGGCCAATGTACTATGTGATCCAGTGATGCCAATCTCTTTCTTATATCTCAAATTAAATGTTCAGTCTGACAACTCTGGGAATTTTCTCTGCCCTCCATGCCTGGACTTCTCTCCTTCCTCATTTCTTCCTCCTGGATTCCCTGGCTTCCTTCAAGTCTCAACTAAAATCCCAACTTGTATAGGAAGCCTCTCCCAATCCCCTTAATTCTAGTGTCTTTTCTCGCTTAATCATGTCCAATGTGTCCGGTACATAGCTTTATTGTCCAAAGCTATTTGCCCATTGTCTCTACCATTAGACTGTGGGCTCCTTAAAAAACAGACTATCTTTTGCCTTTCTTTGTATCCTCAGAGCTTAGCACAGGGCCTGATACATAGCAAGTACTTAATGATTATTGACTGACTGACTGACAATGAAAAGGCTCCTAAATGAGACTTGTAATCCTTCAGAAAAAGTTTGGTCTAAGTATCCACACATTAAAAACCAAAAGGAGCTGGGTCCAGAACTGGAAAAGGAGGAAATGAGCAGGCTAGATTGCCTTGGGCAAATGGAGCAATGCTTTTAATGATCCCAAATTTCTCCCTGAAACAAAAGCCCATCTTCATAACATCATTCTTCTTTCAGTGATGCATGTCTTCCAGTCATGTAATGCCAGTATCTGTAGAATTACTATTGAGGGTCACCCAAAGGGCAATGGAGGGATTCATGGTGGTTGTCAGTAGTCTAGAACATGTTACCAAGGAAGGATGAGGTAAGAGAAACCATGTGAACAATGTAATCAGAGATGAATGTTCCAAAAAGGAGGTGGTCTGCCATGTGTCGAGAGCATGGGGTTGCCAATGGCCAGCCTGCATGCTCCACTGGTACCCACAAGGACCCCCCAGCATATTGAATTATACTCTCCCTAACCCCATGGAAGATTTATAGGAAAACATGAACAAGAGAACCACAACATAGGAGGGCATGGGTGGGTCATAACCTGAATTGCTGGAGGGAATACCTACCCAATCATATTTTAGGAAACTTTACTTTTTACCTGGGCTTTTCTGACCTATCCTTAGTTTGGGAATATCATACAAACAGTCCATCAGCTTCCTTCCCCCCTACAGTCACCCTGGCTGAAAGTCCAACCATTTGCCCACCCTGATAGATGGAAATAGTATGGGTAGCCTCCCTACCACAGACAAGGAATGTGACCTTCTTCCCTCCAGTCACCTATGAAAAAATTATGGTCTGGGCTGGCCCTTGGGCTGTAAAAGAAAAGGGATTTAGGGGGAAGGTGGAAGATTTATTAAAATGACACACCCATCCCATAAAAAGAGGGGGGGGGGCCCATGGGCAGAGTCAAAATCTTGAGTCAGCAAAGAGACCAGAGGTGTTCATAGAGCAGAGGAAGGTACTCCTCGTAGATGAGAGGCCGTCTTACACCAGGGTGTGTGTGTCACGGAGGCGAGGCTGAGAGGTTAACCACATATCACATTGAGGGAGGGCTTGGACTGACTGTCAGAGAAGCCTTACCTACCTCAGATCCAGAAAGTGATGGCATTCACGCCCATGATGATGTCACCCCATGGCCACTTCCTTTTTCAATGGGGTGAAGGGAAGTGGGGAGGGTTAAAGGCTGTGAGGACCCTAAAGCCTAATCCTATTTTTGCACCTCTCTCTTTTGAGCTAGCCCTGAGCATAGGATCTAGAAGAGAGAGATGAGGGTACAAACTCTGGCTTAGACACTCACTTAGCTGTGGGGGCCTGGGCCAATCACTTGAACTTTCTGGGTCCTCAGTTTCCTCCTGTGTAAAAAAGGAAGGTATTGGACTTGGTCTCTAAGATCTCTCCCAGCCCTAAACCATATACTCTTATGATTCTACTATGATGATCTTACACACAAGAGTAAGTGTTCAAGTAAGTGAAGTTATTTTTGAAGGGCAAGGGGAAGGACATGGGGAAGGCTTTCTTTCCTAAAATATATCCCTTACTAGTTGGCCTTCAGTATAGTGGAAACAAGATAGTCCCACAGCCTTGAGATCTGAGCTTTGTGTCAACTCTTCCACAAAGCCCTGCACTCTGAGTTCCAGTTTTCTCATCTGCAAAGTGTTTAGCCTGGAAAAATATTAGGAGGGAATAGGATCACTGTCCTCATGTCATCGAAGAGGGAATAAATAGATTGCTTGATTTGGCCCCAGAACTAAGAGCAATGGGTGGAAGGGACAGAGAGACAGGTTTTAGCTCACTACTAGAAAAAACTTCCTAACAGTGAAACCTAGCCAAAAATGGGATGGGCTGCCTTGGGAGGTGGCAAATTTCTGTCACTGGAGGTTTCCTAGTAGAGGCTGGATGACCATTTGGCAGGGATGTTTTACAGAGAATTCTCTAGATATGAGTGGGTAGGACTCCATGTCCTGTGAAGTCCCTTCCAACTCTGAGACTAGGCATTGGGTAGGGTTATGTTCTGGGATGGCTTGGGAGCACAGCGGATGGAGTGCTGGGTCTGATGTCACAAGACTTATCTTCTTGAATTCAAATCTGACCTCAGATACTTACTAGCCATGTGACCCTGGGCAAGTCACTTGACCCTGTTTGCCTCTCTAGTTTCAAGTCACTTGACCCCATTTCCTCTCCAGTACAATGAACTGGAGAAGGAAATGGCAAACCTCTCCAGTATCTTTGCTGAGAAAATCCCAGATGGGGTTGTGAAGAGTCAGATATGTCTGAAATGACTGAACAACAACAACAAGGCTCTTTGGCACTGGGTGGATTGGATGATCTTTGAAGTTCCTTACAGATCTCCTATTCTCTGTATTTACTATAAGGTGTTCCACTTCACTGAGAAAACCCAAGGTCCATTGTACCCTGGCTTGTGTGAGGTTTATTTTTCCTGGTCTAGTAGTAGACAAGTTTCAGCACAGAGATGTTAAATGACTTTCTCCAACTCACACAGTCCAACAGTTCTCACAAGTAAGGATTTCCCCTAGACTCTCAGCCTATTTCTGGAACTATCACGTCAAGTCCTCCAATACTAATGGGAAGGAGGCTCAGCGTCTTAAAAGTGCATTACAAGCAAATGCATTTGCCCCTTTAACACTCTTCAGGGGTGAGGAGCAGATTTGTTCCATGAAGTTTGGATGTGGTCAAAGGGCCGCACTTGAGGACTTGGAGGGCCACATATGGCCTCGAGGCTGTGGTTTCCCCACCCCTGCTCTAGGTAAATCATGTGGACTTGCATAACTGGAATAAGATTGGAAGCCCAAGACAAGTCCCCCAGAATTGGAGCTGGAGGAGCATTGCCAAGGAGAGAAATCCCTCCAGGCTAGCACAGGCAGCAAAAACTTCCTGGTCATATGAAACACCATTTCCTTTGGGCAGTCTTTGGCATGGTGGAAAGAGAGTTGGTTGCTCCTAATTGGTTTGTATCTTGGTTCTGTGGCTTGCTAACTGTGTGACCTTGGGCAAGTCATCTAACCTCTCTCTGAGCCTCAGTGGTTTTTAAGAAATCTATGAAATGGAGATCATAATACCAAATTACTTCTCTCACAGGGCTTCTATGAGGAAAATAGACTTGTAAACCTCGAAGCTTGATAGAAATGTCAGTTGTTATGAAGCTTTCCTTTCTTCTCCTCCCTCCTTCAATCTTTTTTAAATCTTTCTCTTGGGGCGGCTAGGTGGTGCAGTGAATAGAGCACCAGCCCTGGAGTCAGGAGGATCTGCATTCAAATCCAGCCTCAGACACTTAACACAAAAACTAGCCATGTGACCTTGAGCAAGTCACTTAACCCCAATTGCCCTCCAAAAAGCAAAAAGAAAAATCTTTCTTTGACCTCTCTTATCCTGAATCACAATATAACTTGTATTATAGTTATTTTCTTGTACCTGGTTATAGTAGTTGGGCTTACATCTCCTTGAAGAGCAAGCACTCCATTTATTTGGTTTTTGTTTGTTTGTTTGCTTGTTTATCTATTTAGTCATTTATTGATTTGTTTTGCATTTCCCCCCAGTGCCTCGCCCAGTACTTTCTACATTTATTAAGCACTTATTATAAGCAAGGCCCTATGGTCAGCACAGTAAAAACAGGCCTTCAAGAAGCTTGATGAATGTTTGGATTGGGTTGGACTGAGGAGCTCGAGTTCTGGGACTTTGAGGACGACAGAGTTTTTTAGACACTTTAATACGGCCATAGGACTTGGAGCTCTGCTGTGTACCCAAAACACACCCAGAGTATCCACAGAGGATACAAAAGAGACAACAGAGTGTCATCACAAGACAGGGAATCAGGGGACTTAACTCCAGCGCTATCTTACTGTGTGATCTTGGGCAAATCCTGACCTCTGGGTCTCAGCCTCTTCAGATGTCAAAAGAGAAGATTCTTCTAATAGTCTTTGTTTCTGTGACTTATTGCTGTGAAGGGCCAATAGGTTTTCTCTATAGACAGTTATTTTTTGCTCAAGTAGCAAAAAGTGAAGAGCTCCCCCCCACTCCCCAGTCTGGGCCTTGACACATTTGTAACATGGCAAGAGTGGGGTGGTTTGGGGCCATATCCACTATCCCTTCCAAATCTAAATCCTGAGACAATAACAGCATGAGCTTTGACTCCAATAAGCTACCCTAAATGAATAGAGGGCAGCCTTCTGGGGGGAGGTTTCTCATAGCCCCTCACACCTGACCCTTCATTTTAGTGGCTTACATTGTGTGTTTTGTTGTTATTGTCATAGTATTGGGTAAGTTGGCTGCTTTTTGACAGTAAAGCAGTGTTCAGTTCTGCTCATTAGGAAATCTAAAAGCAGAAGTTATTCACAGAGAGGTGGAGGAAACAGCCCTTATTGTAGTCACTAAACTATCTTTCACCACCATTTTGCAATGTTTCTGGGAACCTCTCCCCACCCCCTTCCTGGGGCCTGGGGTAGCCTTGTCTGAGGATGTCAGAGTAAACCACAACTGCTCCGCCCCTTTTCAAATCCTGCAAAGGTTGCTTTCCCAAATAAAATTGTATCCTAATACCCAACAGATTTATGGAAAAGAGGCAAAGGAGACATGATGGAAAGAGCATTGGATTTGAAGTTCAAAGGTCTGGGTATTTCTATCTCTGCTATTTACTATCTGTGGGACCTAGGGCTAATCACTCAAACTCTATGGGCCACCGTTTTCTCCTCCATAAAATGGCATGGTTAGACTTGATAGTTTCTGGGGTCCAGCTCTAGGTCCCACAAAATTGTATTTGTCTCACAAAGGAAAGGACACATTAATGATATTCCAAAGTACTTATGTGTTTCAGCCCTGGGAAGGCACCTTGCTCTAAAGATCTCTAAGCATTTCAATAGAATACCCTTTTCTTTCCATGACTAAGTGGTCTCCTTCCTCACAAATATCTATACATGTTTAGTAAATAGGAATGCTGCATCTAAAAGGCTTTTCTTATAGAAGGGCAAATGAAGATGAAGTTTTCTCACTGATCTGGCCCCAGGTCACAGAAGCATAGATATAGAGTCTGAAGGGACTTTAGAGGTCATTTAGTCCAACATGTCATATAAGGGAATATATCCCCTTTGGTTCAGGGAAATTAAATGACTTATCCAAGGTCACACAGTAACAGACCCTAATGATAGCTTAGATTTACTTCCCCAATGACACTGCCACCATGCTGGTGCAAGCTCTTATTACCTCACACCTGAAGGATTACAATAGCCTTCTTCTGAGTGGTCAGGTCTGACCACATCCCCTTCAACCCCTTTTTCAATAAACTCCCACAGCTCCCTCTTAGTTCCAGGACCAAATATAAAATCTTATGTCTGGCTTTCAAAGTCCTTTGCTCCCTGACTCCTTCCTGCCTTGCTAGTATAACTTACTCCCCTCCACACATGCTTCCATTCAGTGAAACGGGGCTCTTTGAATAAAATGCTCTATCTCACTACTTGGAGATGGAATTATCTCTTTGGCTACTAACTGGAGGATAGAAATAACATAAGTGCTATGGATTAAACCTAGATTTAGAATATCCATCAGTCCAGTAACCCTTTCAACAGAAGGAGCCAAGGTTACTCTATCAATCTGTAATGCCTTTGGGATGGTAAATTGGGCCATCTTTTTCTCAATTCTTACTTAGCCCTTAGTCGTTGAATGGATGTTGCCTCAGACAAACTGAGACCTGGGAAAGACCTTAATTTAGAGAGGCCAAGGTCATTCACTGCTTCCTAGGCCTTTGCCAGTTGTCTTGACCTTTGTCTTGCTACTGGACTCTGATGACTTTGTCATCAGACAAAGCAAGTCTGATGACTTTCTGCAGCTCTTCCTCACTCAGATCCAATTCATGCACAAGTCAGGACATTATGCTCATGAGGTCATTGGTCCTCTTTGAGAATGAAGGATCAACAGCAACAACAGAAGCAACAAGTTTCTTAAGGTTTACAAAATGTTTTTCCTGCAATAATCCTATGAAGTGGGTAGTCCTAGTATCTATCTCCATTTTTACATATGGGGAAACTGAGGCTCCAAGACATGAATTTACTTGTCTAAGGTCTCACAGGCTAGAATTTTCAGAGGCCAGATTTATATCTAGGTTTCCTAGCCTTAGGTTGAAACCTAGGCAACTTTTTCTATACCACACTCCCTCTCTAAGGCAAAAAAAGGTGGGGGTGGACATTTTCCTCACTTTCCTCTTCCTAAACCACCCAGTTCCTGTGGCTGCCCAAAGTACATCACTTCAGGTCTATCTCATGCACCAAAATTATCCTTCTATATTCTTTCCCTCTGTGGAATATAAATCATTTTGCAATTAACAAAGAAGTAATGTGATTCACTAAATGTTCTCACTGAAGTATGAATGACTGAAAGCTGACTTGAACTCTGCCCACTGTATCTGCACTGAAAAGAAGAGCTTGTTCATTGAGTGGGTCACAGGGCCCTTGATTTAGGGCTCCATGAGACCTCAGAAGTTAGTATCATCCAAACTTTTCATTTTAAACAGATGTTAGGAAAATAAAATGCAGAGAGATTGACTTTCTCAAGGGCACACAGTAGAGCACCAGCCCTGGCTCCCTAACTCCCAGGCCTTTCTACCACCTCTCTTTGAGATGCCAGAAGTGATATTTGGGGGTTATCCCCCTTCCTTACCCCTATAAAGTAGCTCCAGGCAAGAGACTGCTATCTCTGTTTCTGTAGAAGGCTGGCCCTGCTTCTGACCCTGTCCCTGGGAGGTAAGCCCATATTCTTCCCTCAGCACTGCAGATGAAAAAACAGAAACTGCGAGTCAGGGCAGCTTCCCCAAGGTCATACCACAAATCAACAGGAGGACCAGGAATAGAACTTTAGAGCCTCCTCCAGCCAACACCTCCCTAGGCAGAAAGTTTTGTTTTGTTTTTAAACTCTATTTTTAACTCTTTGGCATTGCCTAGCAGTCAAATCCTAGTCATAGACGGAGGCTTGGACTGTGTGTACCCAACAGGCCTGGGCTCTTTTCCCAGTATGGTCATTCATTCCTTTGAATTCCACTGCAAAAAGGCCTTCACCTGATGGAGCCTCACGGGATGAATCTGTACAATGGGGAGAAAGAACTTCCTCCTGACTGACCAGCCAAAGAACTTGAGCAAAGGACAGAGGAGACTGGCATTGGATTTAGTAGTACAAATATTTTGGAGTGAGCAAGACCTGGGTTTGAATCCTACCTCTTCTACTTACCAGCTAGGGGATTATGAGCAAATTGCTTAATTTCGCTGAACCCCAGGTCCCTCACCTGTAAAATGGAGTTAATCCTTCCTATACTACTGAGGTCACAGAGCTAGTATAAAGCTTAAATGAGATCATGTATGTAAAATACTTCCCAAACCTTAAAGGTCATTTAAATTTCACCAGTGATTAGGCAACAGGGTTCAAGTACTACATCTGACACATGCTGATAGCGTGACCCCGAGCAAGTCACAAGACTTCTGGTTGCCCCAGGTAATTCTCTAAGACTAAGTTATAGAGTCCAGTAGCAATCCGTACTGGTTGCCCCTTTACACATTCTTCTGGATTTGGGCCTTTCTACCTGCTGTCATCTATCCTTATAATATGTTACCTTTTCACCTTGTTCCTTCTCACAGAAGCTCTCACTTCCTTCAAGCTGCAGCTCAAGAAACTTGGCAGAAACTCTTTCCTGTCCCCCTCCCCCAGTGACTAGTGCCCTCCCTCCCTTGGTAGGTGGAGTTTCTTTGTATTTAACTACCTTGGCTTTATTTTTACTTATTCTATGTATATAATTTCTGTATTGAATACATGCACACACATAGTGTCTCTGGTCAGCAAATTGAGACAGGTTGCTTTATTTTTTGTATACTCAGCAGCTTGGTACATAGTAGACATTTAATAAATGCTTGTTGATTATTGATTAATTGGTAGAGAGAGTTTTCTCATCTGACATTCCCCATAGCAATCAAATCACAGATCCAACTCAAATATTATTTTTTTAGTTGAGAAAATTTGAGATCAGAAAGAAATGTCCATAAAACACCTCTAATCTATTTCACACTGAAATGTGCTAAAAAAAAATAAAAACAAAAACAAAACTTGTGAGCTATAGGAGACCTTTAAGATCATATCAGTGGTATAATTTGCAGTGATTACTATTTATTATAACACAGTATTTATATTCATTGTGAAAGCATACATACTTTAAGGGTGCACAATTTTCATCCATTCATGCAGATATTCTTCCTCCTCTAGTATAGACCAGCGTGGCATAGTAGAAAATGCCAAATTTGAGTCAAACAACATAGGGTCAAAATCCACTCTGACACTTGGCTTCTATGTGATATTGGGCAAGCCATCTAGTGCCTCCGTTTCCTCATTTATAAAATGAGAGAATCGGACTAGATAAGGAAGGTCCCTTCCTGTTTGAGGTCTATGAGCCCGTGGACTCTGGATTGACTTCATGTAGAGATGAAACGGCAGGGGAAGACACAGGCTTTAATAAAGTAAGGCATTCTAAAACACTCCTAATCATGGTAGCTGGCATTTACATAGCACTTTATGGTTTACAAAGTGCTTTATAAATATTATCTCCTTTTTGTCCTCATGACAACCCTGGAAGTAGGTGCTATTATTACCTCATCTTACAGGTGAGGAAATTGAAGCAAACAGAGGCCAAATGGATTTGCCCAGGGTCACAGCTAGTAAGTGTCTGAGGTCATATTTGAACTCAGGTCTTTCTGACCCCCAGTTCAACATTATGCCTTACTGATGCAGGTTCTAAGCCATCGATAATCTAGGAAATAGTTTTAGGTACTTGCCTGGGTCTCAGAAGGCTTAAGTACTTGCTGATAGATGTAAGACCAGTAAATGCCAGAGATGGAAAATTCCCACAAAATAACTATAATTTGTGGTATTATATAAGTGCATTTAGAGAAGACAACAAAGGAAGACCCATCGCTGAGTCAGGGGAGCAGAGAAGACTTCAGTGAAGAGGTGAATTTGGAGTTATGCTTTGAAGGACAAGTAGGAGTCCAACTGGTAAGAATCAGGACTCTGAACAATAATGGGAGGTGGTACATCTCTTATTGTGTCTATTCTTACGGGCCATCATTAATACAAGTATTAGCTATCCCCATCTCATGAAACTAAAGTTATAAGCCAATTCTGTTATCCTGTCTTAAAAACTTGTCATTCATAATGACCATTCTTGGCCCCAGAAAAGAGATAAGGAAATATACCTCCCTTCTTTCAAGAGAGAAAAAGAGGGGACTACAGTTATCCATTCCATATCATGGGGATTAGGGGAAAGTGGCCCCATGATCTGGAAAATCCACATAAAATTTTTTTGGTCCTCCATTGGTATCAGTGAAGAAGTCTGAATTATTATTGTATTAAAAGATAAAATACAGGGTTATATCCCAAAGAGATCATAGAAGTGGGAGAAGACCCATATGTACAAAAATATTTTAGCAGCCCTTTTTGTGGTTGCAAAGAATTAGAAACTAAAGGGGTGCCAATCAATTGGGGAATGGCTAAACAAGTTGTGGTATATGAATGTAATGGAATATTATTGTGCTATAAGAAACGAGGAGGTGACGGATTTCATAATTACCTGGAGAGACTTGTACAAACTGATGCTGAGCGAGAAGAGTAGAATCAGAAGAAATTTGTATACAATCACAGACATACCATATCTGTGATGACCAAGTATGACAGACTGGACTCTTTTCAGCAATGCAGTGATATAAGTTAATCCCGAAAGACTCAAGAAAGTGAGAAATGCACCATCCAGAGATATAACTAGAAAGAACTGAGCCTGAATCCTGATGGAAGCAAAATAAATGATCTTGTTCTTTTCATTGTTTGGTTTTATTTCTTCCTTACCATCTTTCATCCCACCTAGTACAATACGCCTTTGTAATTGGAATAATGTCTAATATGAATGCATTTGCAGATCCTATACTGGACTATATGCTGTCGTGGGGGGAGGGAGGAGGGAAGTAAAGGAAATTTGAAAATCAAGGAACTATGGAATTGAATCTTGTTAACTGAAACTAAGCTAATAAATTAATTTTTAAAAAAGATAAAATATGTTAGAATATGATATTCTAATGTAATGTGTTTATGTTTAACATAAATATATATTATGTAAATATTGTATATTTAAATTAAAAGTATTACATAATATTATTATTATCTTGTTTCAACTTCGCAACAACCTGTGAGATTGGTCCTATTATTATCCCCATTTTATAAAATGGGAAATAAGCCTAGAGAAGTTAGAGTGACTTGTCCAAAGTCACAGAATTAGTAAGTGTCTGAGATCATATTCAAACCTCATCTTTTCTGACTCCAAATTCAGTGTTCTGTCTACTATACTGAGTCTCTGTACTGGAAAAACAACTCCTAGAAGGCAGTCTATTGAAAGGGAATAAGCACCATCATATTCCTAGGACTGGACATTATTTATTTATTCATTCATTTGTTCATTCGTTTATTTTATTTTTACTTTCAGTTCCAAATTCTCTCCTTCCCTCCACCCCTCCTTTACCCATCAAAAAGACAAGAAATATGATGGCCATTATACATATGAAGTCATGCAAAGCACATTTCCACATTAGTCATGTTGCAAAAAAAGCAAGAAAAATAAAGCCAAAAAAAATATGCTTCAATCTGCACTTGAGATCATCAATTATCTCTGGAAATGAATAGCATTTTTCATCATGAGTCTAGAACAGTACATTATTAATGTTATTATTAGTCACCTCCACTAAAGCCTCAATCCAGCACAGAGGTGACCTTGGTCCTTCAAAGATAGCAAGGCCCAAGACTTTGTCAGGTCCCAGCAATCTGGAGAACCTTTGAGTATGAGTCAATGATGGACTATGTCTCTTGTCAAAGGAACAACCTCACTGAGTATGTAAAGAATCATCACCAGACAGGGGTCAACAGGCAATCATTGTTGTTGTTGTTGTTAATTCATGAAGACCATCTACTAAGGAAAGATCTGAAGAGTCGCCTTCTGCACTGAAGCAGGGCAGAGCCATGCCATTGAAAACATGAATCTGAAATATTGATTCAAGTCTTAGCTACCCTAGGGCCAGTATTCTCACCCCAGCAACCAGCTCTAGCCCTTCTTTTCATGACTGTGCAAGGATTTCAGGAAATCAATGGAGAGTATTCCTAGGATCTGGGGTGATGCCCCCCACCCAAGTTGTGTGAAAGCATAAGTACCCTACATACTGAATTCTCCTTGTCTTGCACTTGAAGGGAAATGAGGTATATGTCATCATATAAGGGGTATGACAATAAAGAAATGGGACAGCCATGCTTCAAACGCAAAAGAATTTTCACTTCCAAGCATATGTTGCCCTTCCAAGTAGTTACTTATACCAGTGATGCTTCCATGGATTATGTCATTTAGGAGTCCTACCTCAAGCAAGCCATCCTTGTGACTTCTTTGACTTTACTGCAAAAGGAAACTTGAGACCAAGGACTATCCATACCCTTTCCCCAGAATCAAGAGGCCAAGGGTCAGAGCTGGGACTTGCCTTAGGCTTCCTGGTCCCTCAGAAAGTCACATTACCTCCTGAAGGGCCAGAATAGCTATGAAGGAGATAGAGAGAGAGAGACACGCTGACTCACAAGATTGATGGTGGGTCACTATAGGTCAGAGCTTACCCACCTTATTCTTGATGGCCTGGCCCTTCTGATAATCAAAGACTGAGACAAAACCAACCCTGTCCCCTTTACTCCCTCTCAGGCCTGGGTCAATAGATGGCCCCAGGCCAGCCAGCTAAATAGCCTATTCACCTACCTCTGTTTCACTTTAGTTGATAGTCCTGAGATTCTCAAGACCGGGCCATTCTTCCCCCACATACCCTAAGCTTACCCAAGAAAGCTGCCTAAAGTAACTAGACAGGCTGGTTTGTCTGGAATGTTCTTTCCTTTGGGATGAGGTATTATGTCAAAGTATCATGGATACTTGGGAAGGGAAGCTGGAAGGGACTTTAGAGGTCATTGAAGAATATGACCCTTCCTCCCTTGATTTTTAGCTGAGATCCAGAGAACTTAAATGACTTGCCCAGGGTCAAACAAGTAGTAAGTGGCAGAGATGGGATTTGAATTCAGGTTATCTGACTCCAAATCTGCTTCTTTTCCCTCTATACTATTCAGGAGCAACCTACACTAGGAGACGGAGAAAGATCAGTCTTAAAGCTCACATTTCTAGAGCAACTGAAGAGTCACAAATAATTTTTATCCTTAAAATCCCTTGTTAGATTTTTTTTCCCCAAAGCTCAGTGCAAGTGCCCTTTTCTATATGAAATCTTTCCTGATCTCAACAGTATTTGGTGCCATCACCCCCAAATTACCTTATTTATTGTTTATATTTTGCATGTAATATATGTATGTATATATAATATTTACACATATACGTATGTATGGTAATGTTATGTATAATATACAATTTACACATGTACGTACACATATATGGTTTCTTCCCCAAATTCCTTGAGGGCAAGGACTATTTAATGTATTCTTCACATCTAGCATTGTGCTTAACTGATCATCACAAACACCCCTAAGATGGGTAATAAAAATATTACTATTCACATTTCACTGTTGTTCAGTCTTTTTCAGTCACGTACAACTCTTCATGACCCCATTTAGGGTTTTCTTGGCAAAGATACTGGAGTGCTTTGCCATTTCCTTCTCCAGCTTATTTTACAGGTGAGGAAGTGGGGCAAACAGGTTTAAGTGACTTGCCCAGGGTCACACAACTGGTAAATGTCCAAGGCCAGATTTGAACTCAAAAAGAGGAGTCTTCCTGACTTCAGGTCTAACTCCCTATCCATTCACCACCTAGATTAGAAAACTGAGCCTTTAAGGAATGGTTCCCAGTAGACATCATCTCCAGTTTTCCATTGGAGAGAGGCAAAGTGATGAGATATAATGTTGGGAATACAAAATTTGGAGTTCAACAACCAATGTTCAAAATCTATCTCAGGTGCTGACAGCCTTCATGACGTTAGGTAGCCTCTTCTTTCTGGGCTTCTTCTCTTGTAAAGTGAGGCTGTTGGCCTGAGACAGGGGTAAGGAACCTATAGTCTAAAGGCCACATGCAGCCTCTAGTCCTCAAGTGTGGCCCTTTGACTGAATCTTGGATTGAGGCTCTTCACCCCTGGCCTAAGATATATCAAAGGTCTTTTCCAATGCTATCATTTTCTGCTTTGGAATCAGAGTTCAGGTCCTCCACTCTTCCTAGTCTGCCAGGTTGCCTGTGTGAGTGGTCTATGCTCCTTAGCCCCAGAGGAAGCCAGGGGGAAGAGCAGGAGGGTTAAGGGTTCCAGAAGTGGAGTGACAACTTACTGAAACCTCATCTTCTTGCCTTAGCTAGCTAGAGGACACCTTTGCAAAAACTAAGGGGCACTAGGAAATTTCTGGATCAAGAACATCTCTTCTGCACTTCCAATCATCGTCATGCTGAACAAAACCAACAGATAAGGTGCAGGGGAAGCATCGGGCTTGGAGTTTGAGGACCTGCATACAAATCCCACCTCTACTCATTGTTCTTGTTGGTCCTTTGTTTTTTATGAGGACCAATGACATCATAGGATGATGTCTTCACTTTAGGGTGAATTGAATTGAAGAGAAGCAGAGTTGTGCAAAGTCATCAACCTCACTCTCTCTTCCAGAGTCACTAAGTCCAGTGGCTGGACAAAATACAAGATGGCTAGCTATATGGCCCAGACTGCAGTGGCTGACCTTGGTGTCTTTGATGTTTGACCAAGCTCTAAGCTCTCCACATCCACCTGCTTCAGCCACCTTCATGGCCGTTGGAACAAATTGTTCTCATCTGCCCATTTCACCAGGGCTGTCTTCACATGCTCAGGGTAGACATCCCCCTAACTCACTAATGGGTTTGGGGCTTAGTGGTTACCTTCAACCTGGTCTGGCCCATCTGCTGAGAAGGTCTTAGGGGGATGTGGCCACTTCACAAATTCCAGCTTCTTGGAGCCACAGGTGGAGGAGCAGCCCTCACACCAGAGGTGCCAGTCCTCCCTAAGCACCCCATGTGCCCCACCTCTACTAATTACTACCTATGTGGATTTAGTCACTGAAGCCCTTTGGGTCTCAGCTTCCTCCTTGGCAAAATGAAAGGCTGGACTGGTTGGTTGTTGAGGAGCCTTCAAGCTCTATGTCCTATGAATAGTAAATGTATATTAAGGGCAGGGATCTAGAGATATGAAGATGTATAAGCAAGGTCCCTCTTCTTATAAGAAGCTCAAAGTCTAATTGAGGGGACAGGACTTCCACAAAGAAGCAACATAATGTAATTTCAAAGTTTTAAAGTTAGAAGACCTGAATGTGAAGCTTAATTTTGACCAGCTAGCTATGTGTGATCCTGGGCAAGTCACTTAACCTCTGTCTGCCTCAGTTTCCTATTCTGTAAAATGAGGTAATAGCACCAGCCCCAAAGTTACTACAAGGACAAAATGAGATAATATGTGTAAAGTACTTTATAAGCCTTCAAGTGCTATATAACTACTGGTTGTTATTATTATTATTTGTAAAATGCGAGTGATAATAAATAAAGAAAGCATTTATTAAGTGTTTACTGTGTGCAAAGCACTGTGCTGTGAGCTGGAGATAAGTATAAAAGTGAGACAGTCCCTGCTCTCAGGGAGCCCATATTCTAACTGGAGACACAGCACACATAGAAGGTTTCATCTGCAAGGCAGTTGGAAAGTTCCTGCGGTCCTTAGTGGGAGGGGGCAAAGTAGATGCTAATACGTCATTTGTACTGATAAAATCATATCAGTTTCTATTGTTGAACCATTTGACTGTGCCAAGGACTTTGGTGGTGAGAGCTATTTCTGGGTCTTCAGTAGCTGGGCTAGAGCACCTGTAGGAACAATTGCCAGGCTGCACATCCACATACACATGCTGTTTCCTGGGGTAATGGACTAGAAGCATCACTATCCCCAAGGTTCTGGGGGTCAGGGGCCCAGGCTGTCTCCACCAAGATCTGAGAGGAGATGGTCATCAGTGTGGTGATGCTGGCTTGGCTTGCCTGTCACATGCTGCCTCAGTTAGACCAGTTGTCCTTCCCTGCATACATATGACAGTTTGGTGGAGATTGGTGGAGGTGGCTAGAATCCCCCTCCACTGGAGTTGCTTCCCCATATGATGGCTATGAAGGCTGGGTTGAAAGAAGGGATGGTAGCTTGAGAGGTGCTCTTGTCTCTCATCTTCTATACCCATCTGTCTATTGGTGGCAATTATATATATTATAATGCTTATACTATGTACCTCACAGGTGTATCGTGAGGAAATCACTTTTTAAACCTTCATGTTTAGAGGGGTTAGTGATGATTCATAATTAGGGTGGTAGGAGCTAGGCTTCATAGAAGATAAAACTTGAGCTGGGCCTTGAAAGAAAGATTAGACTTTGACTATCTGTGGGTGGAGGGGGTGGAGGTAGGGAGAGGAGGGCATGCCAGGAGAGTTATGTGTGAGCAAAGGTATTCAGGAATTCATTTGTTCATATATGCTAGTTAAATGATCTAATTGACCCAGCAATACCACTTCTAGGGCTATATCCCAAAAAGATCATAAAAATGGGAAAAGGACCCACATGTACAAAAAGAGTGATAGCAGCTCTTATTGTGGTGGCCAAGAACTGGAAATTGAGGGGACGTCCAACAATTGGGGAATGGTTGAATATGTTGTGGTATATAAATGTAATGGAATACTATTGTGCTATAAGAAATGATGAGCAGGCAGACTTCAGAAAAACCTAGAAAGATTTAGATGAACTGATGCTGAGTGAAGTGAGCAGAACCAGGAGAACATTGTAGACAGTAACAGCTACATTGTGTGATGACCAACTTTGATAGACTTAGCTCCTCTCAGTAATGCCATGTTATAAGACAACTAAAAAGGACTCATGATGGAAAAAGCTATCTACATCCAGAGAAAGAATTATGGAGTCTGAATGCAGATCAAAGCATATTATTTTCTCTCTCTCTTTTTCATTTTGTGTCATTTTGTTTCTTCTTTCTCATGGTTTATTCCATTGGTTCTAATTCTTCTTCACAACATAACTAATGTGAAAATATGTTTAATATGAATGTATATGTAGAGTCCATATCATATTGCATGCTGTCTTGTGGAAGAGGGAGGAGAAGGAGAGGGAGAAAATTTAAAACATGAAAGCTTGTGGAGCTGAATGCTGAAAACTAAAAACAATTTTTTAAAAAAAGATCATAGCTACAGAGAACATAAATAAATAAATAAATAATCTAATTGGATATAAGGGTTTGGCTAGGGGGAGAAGTAGAAATCCATTGTGGAGAGATGCATAGAGGCCAGAGGACCTTGAATGGCAAGCTAAGGTGTTTGGATTTTATCGGCAATCAATCATTCAGTCAGTAAATAGTTAATAAATATTTATTATGCATCCACTATGTGCCAGGCACTGTGCTAACCACTGGGGTTACAAAAAAGAAACAAAAGATAAGTTTACAGCTGACAAGTACCATGTGTTTAAGAGGATTAATATTGAAGGCTTGGGGGTCAAGGGACATGATAGGTGTCTTCAAGTATTTGAAGGGTTGGCATGAGGGAAGAGGGATAACATTTGTTCTACCATTCCTAAAAATCTAGCCAACAAATATTTATTAAGTTTTTACCATATGCCAGTCACCATTCCAAAAGAATAAAAAGCAAAAATAGACCCTACCTTCTAATAAGGAAGACAACATGCAAACATAGATGAGACATAAATAATGTAAGTGTAAGGCAATCTCAGAGGGAAGGTACTAGCAGATGGGGGGAGGGGGAAAAGGAGACTGGGAAAAGCCTGCTATAGAAGGTAGAAATTGAGCTATATTTTGAAGGAAGCCAAGGCAGCTAAAAAGGTGGAGATGAGAGCAGAGCCTTCCAGACATGGGGGCCAGCCAGTGAGAAAGCATGAGAATGGGATGGAGGCTCCAGAGTGAGGAACGGCATCCCAGGAGAGCTGGATCGTCAGGTGCATGGAGGAGTGAAGACTGGAAAGAGAGGAGGAGGCCAGGCTATGGAGAATATGCCAAAGAGAGGATTTTCTATTGGATCTTAAGTGTAATAGGGAGCCATTATATTTATTGAGTTTCAGTGAGATGACATATCAGACCTGCTCTTTAAGAGATCGCTTTGGCAACTGGAAGGAGGATAGATTGTAGTGGGGAGAGACTCTAGGCAGAGACCAAGTAGAAAACTATTGAAGTAGTCAAGACCTGAACTGATGAGGGCCTATACTAGACTGGTGACAGTGCCAGAGGAAAGAAGCAGGGACATATGTCAGGAAGGTAGAAAGACAGGATTTGACAACTGATTGGATTTGTAGGGTAAGAATGAGGAAATGCAAATGTCACTGAAGCAAACTAGGAGAGTGATTATACCCTTGACACTAATAGGGAAAAATCAGGAGTGTTTGGGGGTGCATCTGAGAGAAAATAATTATAGCTAGGTCCTGAATCCTGGGAATAATGAGTTCCTCTTCAGTGGTCACATTATTTGAATTCACATGCATATTTGGTAGGAACCAATGACCATATTTTACATAATTATAACTTTGAATAGTGCAAATTCAAATACCTGACCACTTGAGGAGATTCATTATGTACACTAATTAGGATCTAGTTGTAGTTCTATTCTATACTGAGATCCCTATGGGATATCCCATTTGAGATGTCCAAAAGACAGTTGGGGGTCTCAAGACTTGAGTTCAGGAGAGCGGTTTGACCTGGATATATGGACCTAGGCATCATTGGCATGGAAATCACCAAGAAAAATAGTGTAGAAGGAAAAGAGAAGAGGTTCCCAAATAGAGTGCTGAGGGATATTCACAGTGGACCCGACCTTGGTAATGACCCAGCAAAGAAGACTGAGAAGGAGTTGCCAGATAGGTAGGAGGGGAGTCAAGAAAAAGCCCTATCATGAAAACCCACAAGGAAGAGTATCCAGAAAGAGGGGACGAAGCTACAGAGAGGCCAAGAAGGTTGAGGACTAAGAGGGCATTCCTTTTGTCAATTAAGAGATTGCTGGTATCTTTGGGGAGAACTGTTTTGTTTGAATGATGAAGCTAGACATTGGATTTGCAGAACATTTAGAACTGAGTGAGAGGAAGGGAGTGGAGATGTGGATTTTAGATGATGATCTTAAGCAAATGAAATGAGTGGAAGACACAAAGAGGCAAATTTCAATTTCGTGTAATGAAATCCCCCCTGACTATCAGAGCTGTCCAAAACTGGAATGAGTTGTCTTAAGAGGTCATAGTCTCCTTCTCACTAGAGGTCTGCAAGCAAAATTGTATAAACACTTGGAGATGCTGTAAAATTGATTCTCATTCAGTTGCAAGTTGGGCTAGGTACCAAGTTTCCTTCCACCTCTGAGATCTTATGATTCTGTCATCTGGTTATGTGGGTATGGCTGGAAAAGAGAGACTGGACACAGAGAGAAGCTATAAATACAATTGAATTCAATTTTAAAACTGTATTAAGTGCATGTTTTGTGCTATGCACTATTACACACTGGGGATACAAAACCAGAAATGAAACAGCTCTTGCCATCAGGGAGCTTACTAGGGGAAACAACCTGTAAAAAGATAAAATACAAAATGTACACAAAGTAAGTACATAATGATGGGGAGGGACAATAGGGACACTCCTGGTAATGGGACAATCAGCAAAGTCATGGTATGAGGTAGCCCAAGACCCAAGCTATGAAGGGAGCTAGGAGTTCCAAGAGGAGGAGGCGAGGAAGAAGAGCATTCCAGGCATGAAGGATAACCAATGCAGGTGGTGGAATGTCATGTACAAATGAGATCTAGTAGGCTAATGGCACAGTGTATAGAGAGCTTGGCCTGGAGTCAGGAGGACCTGAATTCAAATCTGGTCTTAGACACTTGCCAGTGGATAGAGTGCCAACCCTGGAATCAGGAGGGCCTGAGGTCAAATCTGACCTCAGACACCAACTGTGTGCTCCTGGGCAAGTCATTTAACCCTCTCTTCCTCAGTTTCTTCATCTGTAAAATGAACTGGAGAAGGAAATGGCAAACCAGTCCAGTATCTTTGCTAAGAAAATCCTGAATGGGGTCACAGAGAGTTGGACCAAAAAAAGGCCAATTTACCTGGAAATTAGAAGGTACGAAATTAGTCCAGAAAGAAAGAATGGCACCAATTTGTGAAGAGCTTTATATGCCAAAAGGAAGTTTGCCTTTTATTCTAGAGGCAGCAATAGGGAATCAGAGGTTATCCTTGACCAGAGAAGTTGTACAATCAGACATGCTTTAGGAATATCAATTTGGCAACAGAGAGGAGAATATATTAAAAGGAAGGATTGGAGGCAGGGAGACCCATTAGGGGCAATTGCAATAGTCCAGGTACGATGTAATAAGTGGATGATCTAGTACAAAGATAACAGGTGTGAGAGATGCTATGAAGGTAATGTCCCCCCAGCCTGGGCCCGACTGGACATCTGGCACCCAGAATGAAACATGATGTTCCAGATGCAGAATAGTAGAACGAGGGAACAGGACAATGGGACTGGCCCCTGCCTCATTCTGGACATCATGCCTCTCAATGAAGCCTATGATTACGATAGCTTTTTTGACTAATGAGACTATTCAGCATTCACCAAACGTCTATTAGGCCCATATCTGAATAAAGAACACACTATAATAGGTACTCTAGGAAAAGCAAAGATAGATTAGTTGTAGTGTACTAGTAAGTCAGTCAACTAACATTTATTTAGTATCCACTATAGGCTCCAGTGGCTATTCTCTGGGGATACAAGGCAGGAAAAAAGTCCCTGCTTCCCTAGAGCTCATGGTTTAGTGGAGGTGACAACAGGAAAACAGCTGCATACAAACAAGATGGATGCAGGACAAAATGGGGGTAGATTCAGAGGGAAGGTGCAGAGATTAGAGGGAAGACTGAAAAAGGCTTCTTGTGGAAGGAAGGACTTGAACTGAGATTTCAAGGAAAGCCAAGAAGCAGAGATGAGTAGGGAGAGCATTCCAGATATGGGAGAGAGCCGGAGAAAAAGGCCTGGAGTCAGGAAATGAGGGGTTTTGTTGAAAGAACAGCAAGGTAACCAGTGTCACTGGTTCATAGCATGTGTGGGAAGCAGAGGTAGGGGGTGGGTGGTCCTGGAGTGCTGTAAAGTATAAGAAGACTGGAAAGGTAGCAAGAGAACAGGTTGTGAAGGGCTTTAAATGTCAATGGGAGGCTTTATATTTCATCCTGGACATTGTAGGGATATAAATGTGCATATGTGTATGTATAGGTAAATGTATAGGTATAGGTATGTGTATACGTATATGTATATATGTGTATGTATATGTATGTGTGTGTGTGTGTGTGTGTGTGTGTGTGTGTGTGATCCTGGAGGTTATAGGGTTATACATATATATACAGGGTATCCCTAAAGTCTGGACACATAGGAAATCTCATTAACTATGCATAAATTTAACATAAATTTTAGTCATGACAATTTCATATGGAATAAAAGCTTTCATTAGCTATTGGGAACTATTTTTCATATTAATGAGATTAATTTAATTTAATTAATTAATGAAATTTCCTATGTGTCTACTATGTCTTCCTATGAAATCTCATTTATGCTATTTAAATAAAAAGTTGTCGAAAATTTCATTCATTTCATTTCTTGAAAATAGGCATAGTTAATGAGATTTCCTGTGTCCAGACTTTAGGGACACCCTGTATATGTGTGTGTGTGTGTGTGTGTTGTGTATGTGTATATGTATATGTATATATATGTATGTATGTGTATTGTGTGTGTTTATATATATATGTATATATATATACATATACATATATGATCCTGGAGGTTATAGGGTATGTGTGTGTGTATACACACACATATACACAAATATATGTATATGTGTGTACATGTGTGTATATATTTATATGTATGTTATATTAGAGTTTATTGGGTAAGGGGTAGTGGTAAAATGGTCAGACTCATGCTTTAGGAAAATCACTTTGGCAGCTGATTTGGGGGAGACAAGACTGAGAGACCAACCAACAGACCATCTCATTGGTCTAGGCGTGAGGTGATGAGGGCCTTTGACAGGGTGGTGGCAGTGTCAAAGGGGAGGAAGAGGCTTGTGTGAGAGATGTCACAAAGGTAGAAGCAACAGGACTTGATCACTTATTGAATATTGGAGGGGGTGGGGGGCTAGACGGTTGAAAAAGATTTGAGTTTTGAACACCTCGGTTTGGAACCTGGGTGACTAGAAGAGGTGTGGTGCCCTGGACAGTAACACAGAAGGTAGGGAAGGGAGCAGGATTTGGGGAGGAAAGATAATGAGCTCAGTTTGGGCTATGTTGAGTTTATGTCAGATGTCTTCTCATAGTAGGACAGATGTGTATACTGTACAACAGTTATATTGTAAAAGAAATCAAATCCATAGAAGCCTTGATTAAATTGTTACCTATTAATGTAAACACAAGCCTAAGGCCCAGAAGGGATCTTCTCTCCTCCTTCACATCCCCTCTGCATTTCTACCTTAGAGCCCAGGCTATTCCAGACGACCCCACTTTCTGGCTAGCTCAGAAAAGAAGAGCTCATGAGGAATGGGGTCACAGGTATGATGATACCCATCTAGAAAAAGCTCTGGCTCTAGAATCAGGAGACCTGGGTCAAATTCTGCCTCTGAGAAGTATTACCCATGTTACCTGGGTAGGTCATTTTCACCTCCCTGGGTCTCAGTTTCCTCATCTGTAAAATGAGTAAATTAGACCAGATGGTCTCTGAAGTCCCTTCCAGCTCTGAGTGAGCTCATGAGCCCTGATTCTCTTCTGTGAACACAGACAGACCAGTTCCTCTAACCTCTAACCTACCTTTTCACAAACATGTGCCATGGGATATGAGAGGAGCAGGCAAGAGAATGTAGAGGAGTCCATGTACATCCCTTCCTACCACTAGAAAAGCAACCCAGTGCACAGAGTTCCCATCATATGATGGCATATTTTTGAGGCTCCCTCTGCCATGTTGTCCTAGAATGGCAGAGACATTGGGCTCTTGAATACCATATCCACAGAATGCAAACTATAAAGTCATCAAGGGTGGCCAAGTGATTGACAATCTGTTGTCTGAGACCCAGCCTCATTACACAGGTTGCCTGCAGGCTGGGCATTTTTTGACCATACCAGCTCTTGAAGACTTGCTATTAAGCTATATAAACTGGCTGTTATCTGTCATTGGCAGGAGTACCTACACTGAAAAAATATCACAGATTCTTGCAGTACTGAAATGTTATCTTTTCCATCAATCAATCAACAAGCATTTATGAGGGGCTTGCTGTGTGCCAATTCCTACGCTAAGCACCAGAGATACAAAGAAATGTAAAATAAGGTCCCCATCCTCAAAGAGCCCACCAGTCTAATGAGAGAAACGGACAACACGTAAGTAACCACGTGGTGTTGTTTGGGTTGTTTCAGTCGTGTCCAACTCTTCATGACCCCATTTTGGGTTTTCTTGGCAAAGATACCTTAATGGTTTGCCATTTCCTTCTCCAGCTCATTTGACAGATGAAGAAACTGAGGCAAACAGGGTTAAGTGACTTGTCCGGGGTCACACAACTAGTATCTGAGGTCATATTTGAACTCCAGAAGATGAGTTATTTTGACTCCAGGGCCAGCATCCCAGTCATTGCTCCACCTAGCTGCCCTAACTGAGAGTACTTAGCACAGTGCTTTCTTTGGACATGATAGATATTTGTTGGATGTTGGATCTCACTAGCCAAAGACGCTATCGTGACATTGGGCTACATTGAGAAGCATATCATCTAGGAGTAGGCAGGAAACATCTATGTTAAAGACCTTCAGTCATGAGGAGGTTGTCCTCTCTGGAAGAGACCTATCCCCTACAGGAAAGATCTTATTCTTTGGAAGTTTCCCCCTAAATGGAGTGCCCTAAAGCTCTACAATTTTCAACTGTTTAGTCTTAAAACTACCCTCTGACCCCCAAGCAGGACAATACAATCCTTACGTGTAACAGGAATATTCGTATATTAAAAGAAGACCAGAGGAAATGGGCAATGCTCAGCTTACAGCATGGCTTCTGTGTTACAATTTTAAACACTAGAGTGAGATGTATTTATTTATTGGTAGGACAGCTAGGGTGGTACAGTGAATAGAGCACCAGGCCTGGAGTTAACAAGACCCAAGTTCAAATCCAGCCTCAGACACTTACTAGCTGATCCTGGGCAAGTCACTTAATCCTGTTTGCCTCAGTTTTCTCAACTGTAAAACAAACTGCAGAAGAAACTGGCAAACCACTCCAGTATCTTTGCCAAGAAAAGCCCAAATGGGGTCACAAAGAGTCAGACATGACTAAAAAACGGCTGAATGACAAAAACAGGCATAACCAGGCTAGTGAAAGGCCTTAAGTTCATCCCATGTGAGAATCACTTGAAAGAAGGAACTGGGGTTGTTTAGATTGGAGAAGAAAAGACTTGGGGGTGGGGGGAGTTTGGGGTAAAAGGGACCTTATTGCAGTCTTCTAGTGTTTGAAGGAAGAGGGAGTCAATTGATTTTGCTAGGCTGAACTACAACCAATGGCTGGTTTAATTGTGATGTGAGGGCCAGGCTCCAGCGTTGTTGAAAGGAGGCATGCGGCCGTCCTGGGAAGCAGAGAGGGCTCCCTCTTCAAATGGAGGCTGAATGATCACTTTGTCAAGAACGTTTCAGAAGAGGCTCTGGGTCAGATATGGGTTAGACTGGGTGGACTCCAAGGTCACCTCCAACTCAGATTGTGTGAATTGGATACTCCATGAGTCATTCTTTCCCTCCTTTGCTCCTTCAGTCTCTCCTTCTCTACTGGTTACTTCCCCACACCATACAAACTCCTCAAGTCTTTCTTAAAAAAAAAAAAACACAACCCTCACTCCCCTTTTGAGCTATATTTCTCCCCTTTTTCACAGTAGGATAAACACTGACTTTGGTATCAGAGGACCTGGGTCCGATTCCCAGATCTGCCACTAACTATGTGACCTTAAGTGGATCTCATTATCTCCCCGACTAAAGTTTCCTCACCTGGAAAATAAAGAGGTATGGACAGGATGACTGATAAGGTCCCTTCCAGCTCCGAAACTATGAGGTTATGATTTTCCTAGAAAGAATAGTCCATACAATCTGCCTCCACTTCCTGAGCACCCACTCACTCCTCTCCCCACTTGGCTTCCATGCCAACTCCCTCCCTTCTCCCCACTCAACTGAAACTGTTGTCTTGAAGCTCTTACCCATGAACTCTTCTCCAAGGGAATGGCACCCAGCCTCAGAGCTCTAAAGGAAGCTCTCCTCTCCCACACACATTCACATACAAATAAACAGGTCCCAGAAGCCAAGCAAATGTTTATGATCAACTGCTCCCCACTCTTGAGGGAGGAGAGAGGAGTAGTCAAGAATTGAGCCACCTGGATAAATGAGAACTAGTAATATGAGAGGTACAAGTTCCTGGTTCAAGCCAGAGCCCAGTCATGCCCTTGAGTTCTGGCAGTCATTCACCCCCAGAGACCTCCGGCAGGTTTTAGGGGAGGAGACCCCAGAGGCAAATACATTCCAGGCTTCTATTGTCACCTTCTCAGAAGCTGGTCCATCTAGAAGGGAGGGTTCCTCACCAACCAGCCTCTCCAACCCTCTTCTGCCAAGAATCATCTTCCCCAAATGGACAACTTTCTATTTCCCACAGGGTTCAGAGTCAGGGAACCTGGGTTCAAATCCCATAACCTCCTTGAGCTTCATTTTCCTCATCTATTTTCCCTTCCAACTCTAAATTTGTGAACTTATGTTCATTATGATGGGGGTATAAGAGGCAAGGCCCTGAGTGAAGGGCTCAGCCAACTCAGGAGGAAACAGAAAGTGGACATTATCTTATCTGAAAGTTTCTAGGACTGATCTTTGGTCTCTTTCTCTTTCTATTTAGAGTGATAATCCATCTTCAATCCAACAAACAGTTATTCGCCCCCATCAGTATATAGAATACATGCTAGTTTCTGGAAGAGACAGGTCTGGGTCCCTGCCCTCCTGAAGCTCACAGTCTAGTAGAAAGATAAGACACACAAGGGGGTCTACTATACAATATAACATGAGTGTGTTAGACAGGTGCAAAGTGAGGGAAGGTTATAACTGAGCAGGGGAATCAGTGAGGACTTCTTTGAGGAAGTGGCCTTTGAACTGGGTTTTCAAAAATGGGCAGGGACTTACCAACTACCATGGTGGAAGACCTGGATGAGGTGGAGGGTAGAGAGGACATTCCAATTGGAAAGAAGGAAGGGTTTTCTGTTGTCCCATGTACTTTGAGATATTCAGAAAGAATTGCATATACTTACGTGCCAGATGAAGTCACTGAGCCTCTCTCTCAGTTTCAATTTTCTCATTGTAAAGAAAGATAATAAATACTTAGACTACCAACCACACAGAGTTGTCATAAAAAATAAAAAACCTTCCTTAAAACACTAGAGAAATGTGAGTTTCAAAGGATCTACCAGGGCAGGTTGTTTAAAAAAAACAAACAAACCAGGAGAACACCCCAGCCAAATGAATCAATCAATCAATAAACATTTATTAAGCATCTACTATGTACCAGGCACTGCCCGTTTACCTTAGATAACCCTTTTGGAGACAGTAAGGCAGGGAGGACCTTGCCTTGGAACTCTCAATGAGAAAGTCTCTGGGTTTTAGGTGTAGCGATGTAAGTGGGGTGGGGGAAATAGGCATCAAGACGACTTGGTTCATGCCTGAGAGGGAGCACAGAAGACAGACTTTTCATTTCCTGATCACTAGTAGGGAAGGCTACCAATGTGCAAAGGGAGGAAGCTCTAGTCTGTTGTGGCCTGCCACTAGTTCTGAGTCAGAGACCCTCCCTCTCCACCTCTTTCCTTCCCTCCTTTCTTCTCTCCTCCCCCCACCCCCCAAGTGATTTGGCTTAGAAGAAAATAGGATGAGAAGTCAGGAAACCCAAGACAAGTCCCAGCTCTGCTTCTTAGTTTTATGACTCTCACAAAAGGGTGTGTTCCTTCCTGGGCCTCAGTTTCCCTTGGGGTGAAGTTGGAGAAATCCAAAACAGGGTTTCTCGAGGTGGGAGTTCCCCAAATGGTGTGAGCCATGGAAGCATCACTGGTATAAGTGACTATTGGAATGACAGTGTATTCTTGGACATATGAGTTTAGGCATGTTTGATATATCACTGTCTCATTACTTTATGAGTCTAAATAAATCAACACATCAGATCAATGAACATTTATTAAACACCTATTGTGTGCCAGACCCTGTGCTGGAATCAAGACTCAAACTTGGGTCTTTTGACATCCAGCCTTTTTTCCATGACTATACTATGCTGCAATTTTGTCTCTCTAGGCTTTGGCTATTAAATGAGGGGGTTGGGTTAGCCAATTCTAAAGTACCTTCCAGCTCATGATCCTATGATCATGTGGCAAGCAAGACAACATGTCAGCCCACACGTCCTCCCTGATAGCTGCAAGGTGGTTGCTTGTGCCTTCCCTGGCAGCTGATTCACCACCAATTGGCCAATATCCCATCCCCACTTGGCCTTAAGTCACCATCAGTCACATACCAGGCAACTCTGGAAAGAAAACAACTTTAGGTATCAGGGTCTGGTGAGTTGTGTCAAAGTCCTCTCAGTGGACTAGTCTCACCCTGCCCAACTTAATTCAACATGGTAGGTTTGGTTTCAAAATCAAAAGAACAGGGCAGGGGAAATCCAGTCACCGGTACAGAGTGAAACAGGTGTTTCCTGGCAGAGAAGGGTCCAGATGGAATTCAAAATAGAAACCCAAGTGCTGATAACACAGGGTTTATGATGTCTGTCCCCGAGCTGTCAGACGCCATTTTATATTCTCACATGTTTACAACAGGGGCATGACTACACTTGCCTGACTCCTGATAACTGCACGAGCCAATTGTCCCAGTGTCTGAGCAACTGCCTGTCTCCTTTTAAAGAGGGTGCTTTGTGAAACAGGCACATTAGAAGGAAGAGAGTGCTGGAACCTTGCAACAGGAGGCCTGAGTTCTATATTCTGAGTCTGACACTTATTGACTATGTAGAATATCAGTTTTCTCATCTGTGAAGTGGGAACAATAACTCATTCAGTACATACATCATAAAGGGTGTTAGAAAGTGCTCAGTAAACCTTAAAGCATTACAGAATTTAATTGGCACTGTGGGAGCTGCAGTGGCAGATAGGAGAATTCTGTTTAGTGTTTGGTCCTGTCTTTTTTATAAAGCAAGTCCCACAATTTTAATAAATATTATTATCACCTCTTGTTTATGTCTAACAAAGTTATTTTCCAACCTCAGTATTCAATATGATAAAATTTAAATCCAATAATACTATTTGGAGAACCTCATAGAGTTCTTGGACAAGTACCTCACCATCTCTGGGCCTCAACTTCCTTTTCCATAATATAAGGACATTGGCCAAGATGGTCTCTAAAGTGTCTTTCAGCATTCTGCTTTTGGGTTCTATGATTTAGGCAGCTATGTGTCAGTATATAGAGCCCTGAGCCCTAAGTCAGGAAGATTCATCTTTCTAAGTTCATATCTGGCTTCCATTTATTTCAGTTTGTGACTCTGGGCAAATCAGTTAACCCTGTTTGCCTCAGTTTCCTCATCTGTAAAATGAGCTGGAGAAGGAAATGGCAAACCACTCCAGTATCTTTGCCAAGGAAACCCCAAAGGGGGTCATGAAGAGTTGGACACAACTGAACAACAACCACAGTTCTATGATTTGAGGCCCCTTTTAATTCTGGTGTTCTAAGATTGTGTGAGATCTGCCCTGGACACACATACTGTATTTCTTTGTCTTACTGTTTTAATATCACAAATCCCATAGTATCCTGACAAATCAAACAAGGCATCTAGAAGGGCCTGATTGAATCCCCAGAAGGAGTTGACCATCAAAGAAGTTGATCCTCAGCCAGGCTCTGTTCTCTACAAAATGCCAAAGAAAAATGATTGCATATCCACATGCAATCATTCAACAAAACATTATAATATAGCTACTCTGTGCCTAGCACTAGGTAGAGATCATCTAAGCACTGAGGGTTGGGGTGGAGGGAGACAAAGGAGACGTACTGAAGTGGCAGTTAGGTTCGTCTTGTGTAGGAGCTAGCACTATGGGAACCTAACTGCCACTTCAGTACAATATTTGGGGTAGCTGGGTTGTACAGTGGGTAGAGCTCCAGCCCTGAAGTCAAGAAGACTTGAGATCAAATCCAAAAGGAAGAGGAGGAGGAAGAAGAAGGAGAAGAAAAAGGAGGAGGAGGAGGAGGAAGAGAAGGAGAAGGAGGAGGAGGAGGAGGAGGAGGAGGAGGAGAAGAAGAAGAAGAAGAAGAAGAAGAAGAAGAAGAAGAAGAAGAAGAAGAAGAAGAAGAAGAGGAGGAGGAGGAAGAAGAGGAAGAAGAAGAAGAGGAAGAAGAAGAAGAAGAAGAAGAAGAAGAAGAAGAGGAAGAAGAAGAAGAAGAAGAAGAAGAAGAAGAAGAAGAAGAAGAAGAAGAAGAAGAAGAAGAAGAAGAAGAAGAAGAAGAAAAAGGAGGAGGAGGAAGAGGAGGAGGAGTCACAGTTAGGATCTGAACTCAGATCCACCTTGGACTCCCAATCCATTTCCTTCTACTACAGAGATCCAGGAGCTGATATGTCTATGGTCACAAAATTAATTAAGCAGAATTTAGCCTCAGAGCAAACCTTTTCCTCTGAGAATCAATCAAAGACAGACCTGTTCAAAGTAACTAAGCAGGGGCAAGTGCTTTGCCAATTTGTCTCTTTGGAGCTGTTCCTCTGACCTCCTCCAGCTCATTTGCCAAGAATCCAAGAGGCCCTGGGACTGGGATGATTCCCTGGCTAAGTCACAACCTCACCAGACTGGGATGGGTGGTTTTCTACCTGGGCCCTGACTCACTCAGTGGGTGTGGTATTTATTAAGACTCAGTTTCCCTCGCTGTGAAACAAGCATAAACAGCAAAACGTGGATTCCCAGACTGAGGCAGTGAGTCTCCTGCATGACAGCAGCCACAGTGTGTTTTCCTAGACTATGCAATTTTCCCATAAGTTCTCAATTTATTTGCAGTGCATCACATATGGGCAGGCCCCCTTGTCGCCCGCTTGGCATCTTGCCACTCCACTTATTCCCTGATGCTTAATCAGCAATAATACTTCCCCTTTTTTGCTGCTTTTGCCTCTTTGTTTAGTGGTTTCCACAATGACACACAACATGTCCTCACAAACAAAAGCTCCTCAGGACATTGCCTTACCATGATTTACTTCAGGATCCAGCCTCTGGGGACACATTGCATGTTAAAAGGCATGTGTTCACCTAGATATGGGTTTTGTTGTTGTTGTTGTTTAGTTGTTTTCAGTTGTGTCTGATTCTTCATGATTCCATTTGGGATTTTCTTGACAAAGATAACTGAAGTGCTTTGCCGTTTCCTTCTCCAGCTCATTTTGCAGATGAGGAAATTGAGGCAAACAGGGTTAAGTGACTTGCCCAGGGTCACATAGCTAGTTAAGTATCTGAGATGGGATTTGAACACAATTCTTCCTGACCTTGGGCCCAGCACTCTATTCCCTATGTCACCAAGCAGTTAATATTAATGACGATAATTAATAATGATGACAATAGCAAGCATTTACATAGTAACAAGTGGTTTGTAAAGTCCTGTCCTCATTTAATAGATAAGGAAACTGAGGTACAGAGAAATTAGGTGATTTGCCAGGATCTCACAAATAGCTAGACAAGTGTCTAAGACTGGATTTGAACACAGATTGTCCTAATTCCAAATTCAGCTTTCTATCCACTGATGCCTCATTCAGGCATAGTGGACTCTGATACTCTCAGAAGCTGTAACAGGAAACACAGACTCCAGAAGGTGTTGCCCAGCTGGAAAAGCCTGGACAGCTGAGCTGGTGCGGGTCTGTGTCTGCTTTCTAGCCACCTAATGATGAGCCTTTTTTGACCCCTCCCAAATCACTAACACTATCTACTAAGATGTTACCTGTCCCCCCCTCCCAAATCCCACTCTTTGTTCCCATCAGACCAAACCAGAAGTTCTCCTTTCACAGCTTTTCATCTCTGACCCACAGGCCGTTGAAATGAATAAGATGCCTGACCCCCTAGGAACTCTTCATTTTTTCTTGTCATTGATTTCTATTATCTTTGTGTCTCCCAGGTCCTAGAACCATGCTGGCCACCTAGTAGGGGTTGTTGACTTGAAGAAGGAGGAACTGCAATGAAGTCACCAATAATAGAATCTCCAATTTAGAGTCTGAAAAGACCATAGAGATCCCTTAGTCTTAAAAATCATAGCTAGAAGGGAGCTCAAAGACCCTCTGAGAGGTGGGGAACCTGTGTCAAGTTCCCCTCCCCTAATAGTCCAACTTCTTCATTTTACAGATGAGGAAACTGAGCGCAGGGGGGATAAGTGGCTTCTACGTGACTTCATAGGTGGTGTCAGAGGTGGGATCTGAGCCAGATTCTCTGATGGTAAAGGTAGTGCTCATTGTGTGTCCTCGTTTTTCAGACTAGGAAAGAGAAAGCCAAAGAGCTGACAACAGGAACAGGATTCAGATACTTGTCCTCTTATTGAAAATCCAGCACTCTTTCCACCATACTACACTGTTTCCCCTTCCCTAACACATGCAAGTATAAGGAGAACATATTTTCTGAATCAAAAGCAAGGACCCAGGCCAGCACCTAATACAGTGCCTGATGCCTGATGTCTGATATATGATAATGGACTGACTCATGGTCTTACAAAGGGAATTCCTCAATTCAATTAAGCAAACATTTATTAGGTATCTATCATGTCTGAGGCTCTATGGAAAGGAACTGGAGCTGCAAAGAGAGAACCAGAGTCTCTGTCCTTAAGAAACTTACCTTTTGCCTGAGACAGAAAGGTAGGCTGGGTCTATTCAATGGGAAGGGAGATACTGCAGATGGCTAGGCTTGGCAACTAGTGGGCAGCTAGACAGAGCACTAGGCTCAGAATCAGGAAGACCCATCCTTGTGAGTTCCAATGCAGCCTCAGACACTTACTATCTAGGCAAGTCACTTCGTCCTGTTTGTTTCACTTTCCTAATCTGTGAAATGAGCTGGAGAAGGAAATGTCACACAGCTCCAGTATCTTTGCCAAGAATACCCCAAATGGAGTCACAAAGAGTCTGATATAACAACGCAAACAACTAAAATGACCCAACAACAACAATCGTGTAAAAACAAGTCACTAAGGGATAAATCAACCCCTATCCTCTTGGAAGCCAAAGAGCCTCACCAATCAGTCAGCTGACTTAAATTGAAAAATGGCTGGATAGATAGACAGACAGACAGAAAGATGGATGGATGGATGGATGGATGGATAGATATCTAGGTAGATAGGTAGGTAGGTAGGTAGGTGGGTGGGTAGGTGGGTAGGTAGGTAGAGTTAGACAAGAGGAGAGAGGAAAGATAGATAAAACATTTATTAAGCATTTACTCCTGGGGATATGAATACAAGGGAAATGGAAAGGAGTTGGGAAGAAAGGGTGAAGGTTTTTCCAAGAGAAAAAACAGGCATTCTGAGAGGGGAAGGAGAGTGTAGAGAGAGGTTGATTTATTAAGGTATTTAATAAATACTTACTATGTTTCTGTACTGTGTTCAGGATACAAAACAAATACAAACACAAACACAAATAACCCCTGCACTCAAGAAGCTCACGTTCTAATGGAGGAAAGTATATGTAAATAGCTACGTAATTAAAAGATAGATACAGAATAGATTGAATGTAATCTCATTGGGAAGTCACTTGCACTTTAGGGGACGGAAAAAAGCCTCCTATAGGAAGTGGGTTTTGAATTCACCCATGGGGGAAGTCAGGGAAGCCAGGAGGCAGATGTGAAAGGGCAGAGAATTCCAGAAATGGGATCCAGCCAATGCAAAGAGAGAGTGGAGAGGAGAGACAGAGTGTCCTATTTGAGGAGTTAATATTATACCAATGTAGTGGCATCATATAATCAGAGCATGCAGGGGAACATAGTATAAGAAGACTAGAAAAGTAGAAAGGGAGCAGTTTATGAGGAGTTTACATGTGACCTTGGAGATAATAAAAGCAGAGCCCCATCACCAATAACTCTGAGGCTCCTGACCACCAGGCACCCCATACATCAGCTTCCAAGGCTTAATTTCGTCATGGAAATGAGTAGCATCTCATTGGTGCCATCCCTGGTAGGTTCACAGTCAGTGTTTTTATAAAGGTGTCTGGAAAACTATTAAAGTCCTGCAGAAATGTGATGTTACTGTAAGGATTCTGGTTTCTAAGAAGCAGAAACAAAGTTATATAACGTCCTGTTTACTTTTCCATGCCTCCTGTTCCAGATAACATCTTCTTTTCATAGAATGGTTGTTGGCATAAAGTCAACTCCTAATTTTCTACGTGTGGATTGTACCTTGACCCCACCATATATCAGGGCCACCCACGCCTGCCATCATTTTGTGAGGCTTTAAGGAAGAAGGTAATCTTCTGATAATACTGTTTTACATAAAACAGAATTACACAAAGACAAATATAATGGAGGAGACAGGGGAAAAGTAAGATATTTTATATAACCAAATAGAAATAATTGTAAAATCATTAACAATTTTGTATAGTGCTCAATTCAATTTAGCCAGTATTTTTTTAAGGATATATCAATAACGTGGTAAAATTACTGGACTAGACATCAGGAGAAATGAGTTTGAGTTCCAGCTCCACCATTTAATGACTATGTGACCACAGTTCCTTGTTGCCCTAAATTGAAGTTCCAGTCACCAGAAAGAAAATCAACCTAAACTTCCAAATTTTGTACCTAAATAAGGTGGTGAGTTGGAAGATGAGACAAATCATTTATCCTCTCTTGGCTTCAGTTTTCTCACCTGTAAAATCGGGAGAATAACACCTGTACTATTTGTACTTGCATCCTAGGAATATTATTAAGAAAGTTCATTATAAACTGTTAAGAGGTTCTAAAATTAGGAGCAATTCTGGAGTCAGTCCCGTGCTAGGTACAATGGAGGAATCTAAGAACTAGTAAAACAAGGAGTAGGAAAATTGCTCCTGTTCTGTGTGTACTGTCCAACATTAATCTTTAACTATGGCATCTTGAGACAATGGCAAGAATACTGAACTTGGAATCAATCACGAGCTTTGAATTCAAATCCCAGCTCAGTAATTTACTGCTACATGTGACATTGAGTAAATTGCTTACTCTCTCTGGGCATTGGTTTCCCCATCTGTAAAATGGAGAGGTTGGCCTAGGGAGCCTCCCTAGGAGTCCCATGGAGTCCCTCCCACGATCCTATAAATTACTATGAACATTGTCCATGCACTAGTTAATCTTTCAAACAATATCGTCAATTTCTTTAGTAAAGAAGCCACTCTTATGTTTTTCTTATTCTTCCCACATCCCTTGAAGTTTCAGAGAACAAATACTTTGGTGATCTGGCTTCAATAAAATCTATACAATGAATAATCTGGGACAAGTGTTTTCTTGAGAATCCATAAAAGTTGTATCTATAACAAAGGACCTGGTGTGTGTGTGTTATTTGTATTGTGAATGTGATCAAGAGAACGGAGCAATTACTGTTTGGGTTCTTTCATAGAGTAGCAATTATCCTAGGACCCTTTTCATAGGATCATTTTTATATTGACCTGTGATTTGATGAGTATATGGAATTTCCAGGGCAGACACTCTGTCCATTATTGCATATTGGCAAATCATCTGTAAATTTAGAATGTTTTCTGGGCCACTGAATGGTCCTAAGACTCACCTGGGTTCTCCCACCCAATAGGTATGAAGCAGACAGTATGTGAAACCAGGTGTTCCTGACTCTTGTCTACTGCACTGCACAGCTCCTCACATAGGTTTATTGGTTTTACAATGAGAGGGTATGCTAGTGATCAATTTAATCCAACATCCTCATTTTGCAGATGAGGGAACTCTAAAGTGAATTTCAGAGAAACGAAGTGATTTGTCCAACATCACACAACTGTCAGAACTAGTATTTAAACCGAGGTTTCCTGACTTCAAAAGCAGTTCTTTGTTGTCCCAAACCAAGGTCCCAACCACCAGAAAGAAAATCAACCTAAAATCCCAAATTTTATACCTAAATACGGCAGTAAATTGGAGTAGGAGACAAAGGATGGGGTAGGCACGGCAGCTTCCTCTCTACCATACAATGTTCAGAGCATTTCCTTCAATGTGGTAGTTCATAACGGAGCAGCAGAAGCCCAGATCTCTTTACATCCATCAATTCTGAAATATAATTTCTAGTCATATTTTAACAAAATTCTGTTACAACCAAACAACTTGGTGGCCTTGTGGAATTCATTATAAAGGGGCTTAATCTGTATCATCTGCTATCCTCTAACCAGCTCTCAATTATCTACGTTAATGGAGTAGGGGTTCAGATAATCCCAAACAGCTGATAAAACAAAAAAAAAAATCATTCTTATTCAGGCCCAAAATGCCCAGTGTGGTTTGGGCATCATAATTACCATAATCTTGCTAAGTCAATTTAGCTGAAGCTAATATTAAAATGTGTTGGCATTTGCTGTGTACAGTCCAGATGACTGAAGAGGGAGGGAAACCCTGTGGAAGGGGCCATTGGAGAATCTTAAAATTTGTCCTAGCTGATCCAGTCCTACAGTGACTGTATTACACAGGCAGAGCCATAACAAGCTGAAACTGTGTCTGGAGCAAATTTATTGAGTGGGGGGAACTGTAGTGAAGCACCCATTTTTACCAGTACCATGTTAAATGCTTGGAATATAAAAAGAAAGATCTCAAGGGGTGCAAATTCTAATGAGGAATACAATGCATAAAAAGAAGCTAAAATGGGGTGAGGGAAAAGGAAGAAGGCACCCTGCATGGGAGAATGGTGGAAAAGTAAAGAGTGCAACCTCGGGAGAGAAGAAGAAATGTCTGACTGGGTGCCTGGAGATTCTGGGAGGAGCCACCCAATCAGAGGGAAGGATCTGAATGGCAAATCCTTCAAAGGTGAGAATTACAGGTCCAAAGTAATCTTCCAGGATGAAGAGGTTTCTGGGGTGTGCATCTTGGGTTCATCCCCCAGAGGATCCCAAGGAGCATTTTCACCTTGAGTCACTGGTGGCTTTCTACGAGGCATTGTTTAGGGGAGGACCCTTCCCAAAGTCAATGGGCGCCACTTGCTTCTTGCTAGTTATGATTCTACCCACAGGCTTGTGATTGAGGTCATTTCTGCTGACCTTTTCATAGTGAGCTATGATACGCTCTCTGAGGTGAGATCAGTCAGTCATTATTTATTAAGCACCTACTGTGTGCTAGGTGCCTGGACACATAAGAAAGGCAAAAGGCAAACATTGCCCTTGAGGAGCTAGCAATCTAATGAGAGACAACAGGCAAATATGTACAAACAAGATACATACAGGATATATAGGAAATAATTAGCTGAGCCAAGGTACTAGAATTAAGAGGGATTGAGAAATGCTTCCTGCATAAAATTTTTATCTCTCCCCCATGAATTTTTATTCAGAACAACTTTAAAATAGGTAATGTTCAGGACATTTTTTTCTTTGTCATCATCACTTTTGACTGTGAACCAGATATAGTACAGATTCAGATCTTGTTAGAGCTGGAATCAATCTCAGACTTAGGGCTGGAAGGAGCCCCTCAGGTCATCTAGTCCACATTGCACAGATGGAGAAACTGAGGCCAAGGGAAGTAAAGTGACTTGCCCAAAGTCACACAACAGAGAAAGGTAAAATTGATCCCAGGTATTCTCTCTCCTCCTCCTCCTCCTCCTCCAGGACTCTTTACATGACATCATGTTGGTTTCCATCTTCATTAACCATCATGACATCATTACCAACAATCATTTATTGAGCACGTCCTCTCTCTGAGTCACTGTACCAGACACTGAAACTCAGATATGGGGATCTAAAATTTGCTTCCATTATTGAATTCAGTGAGCCAGGCAGCTTACAGGACACTAGCTGGTCAAGTGGGACCAAGGCTTTTCTGCCCTGAATCACATACAGAGCAATTCTGGGCATTAGAAGATATGCTGTCCGTATTTGTGTCTCCAGACAATGTGTTTATACAAATAATGTGGGCTGTTGCTGCCAGGGAAGCTTCATGGAGGACGTGGGACTTGCCCACACTGATTTCTCTCATCTCCCTGACCCCCACATAGGCCTCCCCTACTCCTCTTCTCCTGTCACTTAGATGCCCATCTGCCATTAAAAAGGTGTCCCTTCTCCTTGACAAGGCAAACTGCTCTAATATGCCTAAGTGGTGCCATTTCAATCCTTCTCCCCCGGCATTTTGCCCCTTCTGTTAATTCCCTCTCTCTCACTAATTTTAAATCTCTTCCTGGCTACTTCCTCACTGCCTACTCTACTCTCAAAAAATCTCTCTCTTGCTCCATCCATCCCCATTAGCTATTACCCTAACATCTTCCTTCCTCTTCATTGCTAAACTGGAGAATTTCATCTACAACTGGTGCCTTAATTTCTTTCTTTCTACTCTCTGGAGCCTGGCTTCTGACCTCATCATTGAACTTCATGAAGCTCCTCTCTCCAAAGTCACCAATGTTCTCTTAATGGCCAGACCTAATGGCCTTTTCTCAATCCTTTTTTTCTTCTGCTTTTTGGAGGGGGGAAAGCAGGGCAATTGGGGTTAGGTGACTTGCCCAAGGTCACATGGCTAGTAAGTGTTAAGTGTCTGAGGCAGGATTTGAACTCAGGTCCTCCTGACTCCAGGGCTAGTGTTCTATTCACTGCACCACCTAGCTGCCCCGCTTTTCTCAATTCTAATCTTTCTTGACCTCTCCACGGCCTTTGACACTGCTGACATATACTTCTCCCTTGAAACTCTCCTCCGTCTCAATTTTTGTGACATGTCTTTCTCCTGGTTCTCTTCCTGTCTGTTTGGCCACTTGCTCTTGGGTTGCTTAGCCAGATGTTCCCCCAGGTGACGGGTTCTCTTCTTCCTCTATGCTACTGTCCTTGATGATCTCATCAGTTTCCATGTATTCATTTATCACCTTTATGCCGATGATTCTCATATCTACTTATCCAGACGTGAGCTCTCTCCTTGTCTCTGGTCTCACAATTCCCACTGCTTAAGAGCAGCTCAACCTGGATATTGGCATCATAAACTCTATATGTCCAAAACTAAACTTATTTTCTTTTCTTTTCCCCAAATCCCTCCTTCTCCCTCTTCCTAACTTTCCTTTCACTGTGAAAAGCCTCACCATAGATGCTTTTATTAATCCCATTTTGCATATGAGGAAACTAAGGCAGACAGAGGTTAAATAACTTGCCCAGGGTCACACAGTTAGTGTGACTTGAACTCAAGTCTCCCTGATGCCAGGTCTAGCATTGTATGTACTGTATCACCTAGTTGTATAAGGTTCTACCCAGAGTTAGGACTTGTCTGAGAGAATCACCAGGGAATAGTCAATTATAGCCCATAATATTTATGAGCATTTAATGTCAGTAAGTGGCACAAAGTTGTTCTCAGTAGCCTGGCATTAGTACAATCCAGGCCTGTTAATCCCCTATCTGTTTCTTTATTTGTGTGGGTTTAATCATACCAAATTGAATTCAAGGAGATGTTGTGGGTATCCCAGGAGAATATAAGGATGAAAATGCTGAGTAAAGAAAAAAAAACACAGAAACAACAGGAGGATGTAAAAAGGGGAAGTCAGGGAGGTGTGTGGAGAGCTTGACTGGCAGGTAGGCCTGGCTGTTGATCTGGGACCCTTTAGGGTGGCTGACTCACCTGGGGCCCTTAATGACTCCAGGGACACTCAGAAGGAAGGGATGGAGGATGGGTGGAGTAGTGACTACCCAGTGACTAACTGTCTGCTGAATATTGCACCTATCTCAATGGCCTCATCTGTGAAATGGGTGCTGGACTTCACCCCGCCCTTTCCCCAAATAGTACAGAGGGGTGGAGAGTTTACCGTAGGTGAGTAAAATATTTACACAACCCTACCCCTACCAAGGCTAAAAATAATCACTGTCAGAAAAATGTCACCGAGTCTATATCCTTCAAAAAGATCATCCCATAGAAGAATAGGATGCCATAGCTGGAAGAAAGGTTAAGGTTCATCCAGCCATTAGAGGCCTGGAGAGCTGAAGTGGGCCTATGACCCCTGACTTGTGCTCCAGTGCTTTGGGAGCCTCACCCTGATAGTGACAACCAGTGCTGCTGTCTCAGGTTCCTGACTACCTCCCAGGCCACCAGCATCATCTACCATCAGCTACAGCTGTCTATTGAATGACCCAGTGTAAGGCATTGGGTTCAGGGCTCTAGGGGAAGATGCAAAGAATTTTAAGGCATAGTCGCTACACCCTCCAGGGGTGTTCAGTATAATAGGGGGGATAAAATGCATCTTCAGAGATTCAGACTCGGAGCTGAGAACATAGGACCCTGGAGTTGGAAGAAACTTTAGAGGATATGAAGTCCAGTCCTTTTATTTTACAGATAAGGAAACTGGGGCACAAAGGAATATAGTAAGTGGTGTCTGAGGGGAGATCAGACCACAGCCTTCTTGACTCCCTATCAGTTTCAGACCTCAGAGATCGTCTACTTGTTTTCCCTGTTCTGAACCTCTGATCTCACAGGTGTGTGGAACTCCCTCTTTCAGGACAGATTGTCAAATCACATGTAATTTATAGTCTTGAAGAGTTGCCTGGGTCACTGAGAGGTGAAATAACTAACCTGAGATGCCAAAACTAGTAGGCATCAAAGGTAGAACTTTAATTCCTCTACCTAACTCCACCTCTTCCTACTAAAACCTACTAAAAACTTCGATAAGTTCACAACTGCCCTGGGCCTCAGCTTCCTCATCTGTAAAATGGGCCTCTCAGTTCCCTTCCAGCACTCCCTCTATGATCCTGTGAGTCCAAGGCTGGCTTCCTACCCATGATGCCATGCTAGAGGCAGCTAGGTGGAGGAAGAGCTAGGCTTGGAATTAGAGCTGTGTGATGCTGGGCAAGTGACAACCACTCTAAAGCCTCTGTTTCCTCAACTGTGAAATGGGGACAATAATAATATCTACTTTCCAAGTTTATTGGGAGAATCAAATAAGATAACACATAACACACATTGCCAATCTTAAAGTGCTGTTACTATTGCTCTGTGTTTTCAGTTGTGCCTAACTCTACATGACACCATTTGGGGTTTTCCTGGCAAAGATACTGGAGTGGTTTGCTATTTCCTTTTCCAGCTCATTTGACAGATGAGGAAACTGAGGCAAACAGGGATAAGTGACTTGCCCAGGATCACACAATTAGTAAGTGTATGAGGTCAGATTTGAACTCAGGTCTTCCTGACTCCAGGTCTAGCACTCTATCCACTGCATTACCTAACCACCCCTTTATTAAAAGGCTATGTATGCTCAAGGCCAGATGAGGGGTTCGTGCATAAAGTGCTGCAATTGTTCAGAAGGAGAGCTGTGTCCTCAGGGAAGGCTTCTCAGAGGAAATGGACCTGAAACAAACTCTACGCCCTCCTGTTGTTTCTCTGTTTGTTTTGTTTTCTTTACTCAGCATTTTCATCCTTATATTCTCCTGGTATACCCACAACATCTCCCTGGAGCCACTTTGGCATGATTAAATCCACACAAATAAAGAAACAGATAGGGGATTAACAGGCCTGGATTGTACTAATGCCAGGCTACTGAGAATGACTTTGTGCCACTTACTGACATTAAATGAACATTAATATTATGGGCTACAAATGACTATTCCCTGGTGATTCTCTCAGACAAGTCCTAACTCTGGGTAGGACCTTATACAACTAGGTGATACAGTACCTACAATGCTGGACTGGCATCAGGGAAACAAGTTCAAGTCTTGCCCCGGACACTTACTAACTGTGTGACCCTGGGCAAGTTATTTAACCTCTGCCTTAGTTTCCTCATATGCAAAATGGGATTAATAAAAGCATCTATGGTGAGGCTTTCCACAGTGAAAGGAAAGTTAGGAAGAGGGAGAGGGAGGGATTTGGGGAAAAGAAAAGAAAATAAGTTTAGTTTTGGACATATAGAGTTTATGATGCCAATATCCAGGTTGAGCTATTCATTAAGCAGTGGGAATTGTGAGACCAGAGACAAGGAGAGAGTTCATGTCTGGGTAAGTAGAACCTAAAGGAATCTGAGCCAGGGAGAAATTAGAGAACAGCTTATCTAACCTCCTTATTTTTCCTCCTAAAACTTTGCAGATGAAACCACTGGGATTCAGAGAGATACAATGACTTAGATAAGGTCACACAAACTATAAGTAGCAGAGCCAGGATTGAAAACTTGGTCTTCCAGTTCCAAATCTTGTCACTGTACCATATAAACCAGTAAAAAATAAACCAGTTAAATAAATAAATAAACCAGTTTAAAAAGGCTGGAATGGGGGAAAGGAATGTTCCAGAAACAATAAGTAGAACAGTTTGGCTAGCAATGTAATATGAGAGGAGTGGGGCCAAATTGTGCTGGGCCTTGAATGCCAAGCTAGGGAAGACTTTACACCAACTGCTGACATTAACAAACACAAATACCCTAGGTTGTGTGATTCTGTTGTTCTCTCATTGTTTTCCCTGGCTAAGTCCTATATCTCTTCCCAGAATTATAAGTTCTCCAGGCTATAAGGATCCTTGCCTTACACTTTTATATGCTTCACATGCCCAGCCCAGAGGTGAACAAATGTAGAGAGGCAGGATGGGATATTGGAAAGCATCCCGTGCTTGAAATTAGATCACCAAATCCAAGTTCTGAGACTTTCTAGCTCGGTGACCAATGAAAAGTCACTTCCTCTCTCTGAAATTCAATTTCCTCATTTGTCAAGAGAGAATTGGACTGGACAATCATAAAGGTCCCTTCCAGCTCTAAATAAAATATTATCCTAAAATGGCACCAGCACTCAGCACTACCTGGAACACAGCAGGTGCTCAATAAATGCTTGCTAACGACTCAACAATTTGAAATAACAACAGCTATGAGATAAATATTTGCAGAGAAAAGATGATTGATCCCAGAAGTGAAACTTAAGCAATTTTTCCAGTGATAGGGTGATGGAAGAAGGAGGCTGCCAGAGATGGTGAATAATCTCTGAGTAGTGGAGAGAGGAGGATGAGTCAGACGGAGCCAGAAAGGTGCTTCCTCCCAGAAAGCCAAAGAGGCATGCAGAGTCACAAGCAGGCCTGTGCCATGTTCCTGGGCTGGGGGTGAAATTGGATCACTTTCATTCTTTCTGCTCCTGCCCTAAGCATCGTACCAAACCCCTGGAGCTGGTAAAGGTGTGTCCCACTTCAGTTGTTTTTTTTTTTTAATGCAATATACCAAAAAAAAAAATGTGAATTTCCAAAACATTTTTAAAAGGATGGTTAATCATACAGGAAAAGACTATGAAAAGTTCCCCCACAGGGATCCTTTTTAAATATCAAGCCCAACCAAGTAACTTAATATAAAACTTGGCTCACAGGAATTCAGTTTACACAAAGTTACTAAGGAAGGCACAATGGAATTTGCCATCAGGACACCTAGCCCTGGTACTACCAGAGGTATGTCTTATATGATCTTGGGCAATTCCATTCAATTTAATAAGTCATTCCCCAACTGATAAATGGTCAAAGGATATTAAATGGCAGTTTTCAGATGAAGAAATTAAAGATATTGGGGTGGCTAGGTGATGCAGTAAATAGAGCACTGGCCCTAGAGTCAGGAGAACCTGAATTCAAATCCAGCCTCAGATACTTAACACTTACTAGCCATGTGACTTTGGGCAAGTCACTTAACCCCAACTGCCCTGCCTTCCAAAAAAATTTTTAAAAAAGGAAAAGAAATTAAAGATATCCATAATCATATGAAAAAAATGCTCTAACTCACTATTGATTAGATAAATGCAAACCAAAACAATTCTGAGGTACCACATCACACCTATCAGATTGGCTAACATGACAAAAGAGGAAAATTATAAATGCTGGAGAAGATGTGGGAACATTGGAATATGAATGCATTGTTGGTGGAGTGTCCTTCATAACCTGCCTCCCACCTCCTTTCCAGTCTCTTACAGCCTGTAAACCCTCCCCCACACACACACAATCTTTGATCCATTGACATTTGATCATTCTTACTGTTCCCTAGACAAGATACTCCATCTCTCAGCTCTGGGAATTTTCCTTGGCTATCCCCCATGCCTGGAATGCTCTCTGTCCTCACCTCTCTGCCTTCTGACTTCCCTGGATTCCTTTAAGTCTCAGCTAAAATCCTCTACAAGAAACATTTCCCAGTCCCTTGTAATTCTAAAGTCTTCTCCCTGTCCACTTTCAATTTATCCTGTACTTATCTGTACATAGTTATTTGCATGTTGTCTCCCCCATTAGATTGTGAGCTCCCCTAGGGTAGGATCTATCTTTTGCTTTTTTGTATACATAGCACTTAGCACAGTATCTGGAGAACAGTAGGTACTTAATAAATGCTTAGTGACAGACTGATTAGATGGTCTCTGTGTCCCTCCCTCCCAGGTCTACACCTATGATCAGATGAAAGTGAGTCATGTGGAATAAGTCTGGAAAGTTCAACTGCAGCCAGATAGGGGAGAATTTTAAATGTCAGGCTGAGAAATTTGTATTTTATTCCTAAAAACAATAAAGGTTTTTGAGGAGGGAAATGATGTGGTCAGGCTTGTGCCTTGGAAGGATTAATTAGGCAGTTGCACAGAGAATGAATTGAAGGGAAGAGAGACTAGAAAGGAGGACACCATTTAGAAGACTGTTTCCATAGTCCAGGTGAGATAGAACGAGAGCCTGAATTAGGATAGAGGCTATGTAAGGGGAGAGAAGGGATAGAGATACCAGAGAATCATCAATATTTAGTAACTTGTTAGCTTTAAGGGTGGGACAACTAGGTGGTACAGTTAATAGAGCATCAGGCCTGGATCAGGAAGACCTGAGTTCAAATTTGACTTCAGACACTTACTAACTGTGTGAACATTGGCAAGTCACTTAACCCTGTTTGCCTCAACTTCCTCATCCGTCAAATGAGTTGGGAAATGAAATAGCAAACTGTAATGGCAAGCAAAGAAGTAAACACTTCGTTCCAGCTATTGATTTAACACCTTGTTTCAGTTCAAGTTTCTTTTGAACCTTGTATGAAGTCTGTTAAGAAACAGAATATGTGAACCCCACAACTTGTGAACTTCTGGGGAGGACTGCTGTATATAAGGAAGAGCACAAGCTGGACAGTCAGAACTTCTTGGGATAACCATCATGGAGGCAGGGCAGCTACTGGACTGAAGACTGAACTGAGAATTGAGAAGAACTGAGGGAGGAATGAGAATTGAGAACTGAGACAGAATTTCTTGGAGCAAGCCACATGGAGGCTGGATAAAGTGATTTTGATTTTAAGAACAGAGCTTATGGTGCTAAAGACTTCCGAGGGCCAATTGGAACTGCTGAGGATTTCCAAGGGCCAGCTGGAGCTGCCAAAGACTGAGGAAGCATGATTGTGGTGCCTGTACTTTGTACAAATGTTGTTGTGACTTTGTTAATGTTTATGAATGTTTTTGTGGCTTTGCTAAGCCTTGTCTTTCCAGGAACAGAGGCTGTGAAGGATTTGAGATGGACTAAACACTGTGAGCTTTAATATAGAACAGGAACTAGATAAGGAACTGGACAAAGAATTGGACAAGGAACTGGGAGCTGCCTGCCCTTGAACCCAGGTGAAAGTTGGATGGATTCAGATAGGAGCTGGGACTATGGAAAAGGAACCATGGAAGCTGAGAGCCAGCCTCGAGTCAAGATGAAAGAAGACTTTACTTGGATACTGTATACTGACTGAGATTATGATTTACTGTAACCTAGGGGTGGAGAACTTTGACTTTTGTACTTTGTAATTGAATTAAGGACTTTGTGATTGACTAAATGAATGTACTTTGCTTAAAACTATGTGACCACTCTGGTGAAAACTACATGGCCATTTTAGTGTTAAGTTGTGAACATTGTGAATGAATATACTTTGTTTTCTGTGCATGTTTTGCTCTGATTTTTATTGAATAAATAGAGAATTCACTCTACTGTGTAATCAGAACCTTGAAGCTGTTCACAGCAGCAGTCCTCTGGAAAGCTGCTTGTGTGTGGCTTTACACAAACTACTCCAGTTTCTTTGCCAAGAAGATCCCAAATGGGGTCACAGAGAGTCAGACACAACCAAAAATGTCTAAACAACAACAAACACTCTAGGGGTGAGATATCTGAAAGAGTCAAGGATAACTCTGAGGTTATGAATCATTTGGGTGACTGAGAGGATAGAGGTGCCCTCAGAAGAAATAGGTCAATTTAGAAGAAGAGAAGGTTTAGGGGAAAAGGTAATGAGCTCCATTTTGAAAACTTTGAGATGTTAACAAGGTGAGGGTATCTAACAGAGAGTTGATGATCTGAGACTGGTGTTTAAGAAAGAGATTTGGATTAGATATAAAGACTTGGGAGTCATCTGGGTAGAAATGACAATTAACTCTTTGGGCTCAGATGAGATCACCATGAGGGACTGCAGAGAAAGAAGAGGGCCTAGCCCAGAGAGAGCCTTGGGAAGTAATTCCACTTGAGGAGCTAAAGATGACGATTCAGCAAAGAAGGGGAATGAGCAGAGGGACGAGTAGGAAGAACAACAGTAGAGGGGTGTCTCGTGGAAGCCGAGGTGGGTGAGTGTCCAGAAGGAAGAGATGGTTGGCAGCATCAAAAGCTAAGGAAAGGTCAGCAAGGATGAAGCCTTAGAAAAGACCATTAAACTTAACCTTAGGTAGTGGTCACCTTGAAGAAGGACATTTCAGTTGAGTGGTGGGTTTGGAATCCAGGATGCAGGACACATGACTTTATTTTACTGAGCCTCAGTCTCTCCATCTCTAAAATTAAAAGGCTGGACAAAAACGTGGAGATGAACACAGAGAAACCTTACAGATCTATTCTATAGGGCTTTAAGATCTTCTTTCTTCATGTCCCTGTAAGCAAAGTAGGGCAAAGGGTATCATCCTCATTTTATAGGTAAGTTCCTGGAGGTTACATGACTTGCCCAGGGTCTCACAGCTTTCAAGGAAGAGAGCCGAGACCTAATCCAAGGGCTATTTCCATTATACCTGGCTAACCTCTCCCTCAAGATGGTATAGTTAACAAGAGGTAAGCCTGGGCCTGGGATATCCTATTCTTCCTCTGACCTCCTAGGAAGTCTTGCCTATGGCAAAAGCCACACATAAAGTTCTTTTCAAAGCCCAGAGTATGGAGAGCAAAAGGAAGTTTGCAAAGTTTGGTTCCAAAGAACATGGGAGTTTGGATGTGGAAAGAGCACTGAGTTTGGAGTCAGATGATGCTGATTCAAATCACTACTATGTAGCATGTCAAATTTGTGACCTTGGACACATCATTTCCTTGTTTGGGGCCTTGTTTCTCTCTTCTAGAGAAAAAAAGAGATTAGACTCAGTGGTCTCTATTGTCCCTTCCACCTCTCAATCCTATTATTCTTCCCATCCCTTGACCTCTTGCTTTTCAGGAAGGGATGAACTTGGTCTGGAGACGTCTCCAGGAGAACTACAGTTATCCCTTCCACATGGCAACTTTCCCCATCTTGGTTTCAATATTTCATGGGTCTGCATAAAAAATTAAATGGGAACTTGGGGGGAGTTTTGTGGAAACTGCAGACGACACTGGAAGACCAGCAGATGACACAGAAAAAAAGTTCAGAAATTCAGAATTGCATGAAATACATATATGGTATTGTATGATATCAACATCTTTTATCTTTTAATGCCATAATAATTCAGACTGCTTCTCTGGTAAGAAGGGAGGACCAAAAACTTTCACATAGATTTTCCAGCTCAGGGGTGTGCCTTGCCCCTAAATCCCACACTATGGAAGGGATAACTGTACTTAATAGAAATAGCCAGCATTTGATTAGTGCCTACTATGTGCCAAGAACTTGCTAAGCAATACTATCTCAATTGATCTTTACAAAGTCCCCAGAAGACAGGCACCATCATTATCTGAATTTTACAGCTGAGGAAACTGAGGTAAACAGGTTGCACAGAGCCACACAGCTAGTAAGTGTCTGAAACTATTTGAACTCAGGTCTTCCTGACTCCAGGAAGCTAGAGTTAGCTGCCCATAATCATGACCCCTCTCAGGTGATTAAATTAAAGAGACTATATCCAAATCCTGACTCAGCTACTCTATCTGTGTGGCTTCTGGTGAGTCATTTAAATTCTTTGTTATTTCCTCAACTATAAAATGAAAGGACTGGACGAGATGTCTTCTGAGGATCTTTCCAACTCTAATCCGGTGATCCCATTGGACTGCTTGGAGATGAGAAAACCAGGTTGGAATTCTGCCTTGAGCCCTTACTAGATTTGTGATTCTGGCCAAGTCACTTAAACTCAGCCTCAGTTTCTGCATCTGTAAAATGGGGATGATTACAGTGTTGCTATAATGAGACAACATATGTAAAGTGTTTTGCAGACCTTAAAGCACAATGTAAATGCTATTGTCATCATCATCTTTCCTCAAAGCAGCAATTCTAAAATTTCTTGGTCAGTCACCTTAATCCTCCAAGTGTCATGGGAATAAACAAACACTTCCCGGAAATTTTGCCTGGGCAAGTAAGCATTATTATGGCTATATTTAAACATTCTTCATTTTTAATGTAGCTCCAGATGTACAAAAGACTTTCATACACACACACACACACACACACACACACACACACACACACACACACACACTTTTTTCTGCACTTGATACCTCTGTGATGAGGCTTCAGAGACAGCTGCTATTACATTTAAACAACACTAAGTATTGTTCAGTGTCCATGGGGGGTGAAAAGGCTAACAGAGAATTAAAATTAGACTCTGTCTACAGAATTGCATTCCTGAAAGAGACCTTAGAAGAAAGAAAACAAGTTGTAAGAGACCTTTTAACACAAAGTATTAGGCCTGGAAAGGGCCTTAAAACATAGTATGTTAAGCTGGAAGGAACCTACCTCAGAACATAGCACACCTGACCTAGAAGGGACCTCAGAACAGAGCACACCTGATCTAGAAGGGACCTTAGGACAAAGAAGTCAATTTAATGAATAATGACTAAGTTCCAGATATGTACATGGCACTGCGCTTAATGCTAGAAATATAAACTAGTTCCTGTCCTCAAGGAATTTATATCCTTAAGGGGGAAATAATGCTTTGTATACAAGTAGGCATCATTACGATCATTTTTTTTAAAAAGGAAACGGCCAACCACTCCAATATCTTTGCCAAGAAAACTCCAAATGGGTCATGAAGAGTTGGACACAAATGATAAAGACTGAACAACAATCAATGGTTGTATTTTGACATTCTGAACATTTGCACAAATAAGTGCAATGGAAGGACCTTAGAGTAAAAGCAGAGAGAGGTGGAAAGACACGAGGGAAGGTTTAACAAAGTATATGGTCCCTGAGCTGAGCCTTCAGGAAAAAATAAAGATTATCAGAGATATAAGTGAGGAGCGAGTGAGTGTATCCCAGGCATCAGGGATATTCAAAGGGTTGGAGATGAGAGATGAAGTGCTGAGTGCAAATTCCCTGGAATATAGAGCTCATACGGGTGGGTGGAATGAAATAAGGCTAGAAAGTAAGTTAAGAGCCAGACTAGGGATGGATGGCCTTACACGCCAGGCTGAGGAGTTTGTATTTTATCCTAAGAGCAGTAGGAAGCCACTGAGGCAGGCTGGCTCAAACTATGGTCTGCAGGCCACTTACCATCTGCCCAAGGATTTGGGGCAGCTGGAGGAAAATGTAGGGTTGCCATTGCCCAGGCTCTCTGTTTATCACGTGACCCATGGCCACCAACCATCATCTGTCTGTCTCTAACCTATCTGCACCTGGTAGAAGTTTAGCCTACTTTAATTCTGGCCCCTACCTCCTGCTAAGTTGTGCAGGTCTGCACTGAGTGTTTTTGAAGGGGAAGGTGACATAATCAAAACTGTCTGTGCCTTAGGAATATTTAACTAGCAGCAGTATGGAGGTTCTACTGAAGAGGGAGAGAAACCGCAAGTGGAGAGACCAATTCAGTCAATCAATCAATAAGTATTTGTTAAATACTAATTATGCAGCAGGCATTGTGCTAAGTGCTAGGGATGTAAATATAAACAGAAAAAAAGAGTCCCTGCCCACAAAGAGCTTACATTCTAATGGGGAAAAAAAAAACAACATAAAAGGAAGGGAAAGGGGGCAGATATAAACAGGCACAGTAAAAAAAAAAAGTGTAGCCTGGAGTGTAGCCTGGAGAAACATGAGACAGGAGACATGGCTGCCCTGGACACCCTGAATGATGGCTCTGAGAGGAGCTATCCTGTCAGAGGGAGAGGCTGGGAAGATGCTTCTGATGTGTGAATGGCAGGCTAGAGGGAGGCTTCAGAATGAGCAGGTTCCTGGGGCATGGCAGAAGAAGTCCTGAGCATATCTGGAGAAGGATGAGGAATTAAGAAGCTGTCTCAGTGTGAATACCAAGAGAAGAGGAGAGTTGTGAGAGATGTAGTGAAGGTAGAATCAAAAAAGATCTGAAAACTAGATATGGAAACTGAGGAGAAGCAAAAAAAGTCAAGGATGCATCTGAGTTTAGAAACGTGACTGGCTGAGGCAAAGGGACCATTGGACAGAAATGCGTAAGGTTAGAGGAAGGATAGGTGGATGGAGAAAGATGATAAATTCTATTCTGAATGTGGTAAATTGGAGGCCTTAGAGATTACATAGCAAAGTCAAATCTGGGGTTTGTGAGCAGATTTATTTATTACAGATTGTAGTAGCAAAAGGATTATAAACACGTGTAATATTCATTTTATGAATATAATATGTAAATACTTCAATATTTCAGTGGGTCTATGAATTTACCCATATGAGTACTCCTTTCAGTGAAGCAGATCACAAGTTATTCATGCCTCTGTATGCTATAAGACTCTTGTCCATGTTCTCTCATAAATCCTTGAAAGGGGGTCCACCCAGAGTACTGGGAGAGACTCTTCCTCTAGATCTCTTGGCATTGCATGAACATCAATGCAGGACTGGGGTTGTCTCTGTTCTCTCTCTCTCTCTCTCTCTCTCTCTCTTTCTCTCTCTCTCTCTCTCTCTCTCTCTCTCATATCATCATCATCATCATCATCTGAACAGCTCTCGCTTTTCTGTAGTCATTGATTTCTTTGATGACATCTCTTGATATTTGTTATTGATACATAATCCATCACCTGTAATATGTATAGGGAGTTGACCCTTATTATGTACTTCTTTGCATTTTTTGTTTTTTTGCTTTTTGGAGGGGGGAAGGTAGGGTAATTGGGTTAAGTGTCTTGCCCAAGGTTACATGGCTAGTTTGTGTGTGTGTGTGTGTGTGTGTGTGTGTGTGTGTGTGTGTGTGTTGTGTCTAAGGCCGGATTTGAACTCAGGTCCTCCTGATTCCAGGGCTGGTTCTGTATTCACTACGTCACCTAACTGGCCGTCTTCTTTGCATTTTCAAATTCAGTTTGACCTGAATACAAATGAACTGAAATTTTAGAGAGACACTTGGGAACATTGAAAGTTCTCTTCAATAACCCAAACACAATCTATTCTGAGCTCACTTCACTATCTATCTACAATGTCTGTTCAGTATATCTGAACTGATGGACCAGATCCAGGGGATGGCTATTCATCTAACTACATGGCATAACCTAGACAATAAGCATTTTTCATCCACTTGGTTTTCCTTCTATAGATAGTTAAACCAAACTCTTTCAAGTGATGATGGATCTCATTTGGGGGCCGTCTTATGTTTCAAGATGTGATCCAATCAGCATAGCATCATCTGCAAACAGAAACATAATGAAGCACCTCACCATCAATCGCAGGTGTCATTTTTTTATGTCATAGACCCTTTAAGAACAGTCTGGCAAAACCTATGAACTCCTTCTTGAAATAATGTTTGTAAATGCATAAAATCAAATATATAGGATAACAAAGGAAACCAATTATGTTGAAATCATTATCAAAACATTTTTTGAACTCAAAAACCACTGATTAAGATCCCCAGTGCACAATGTTTCTTTCATTTAGACCCAGAACATGCTGGTGACGAACCCTTTTGGCAAGAATGTGTCTCCCTGTTTTATTCTTCACTTGATATTAATAAACAGAGGATCATCCATTACTCTATTGTTATGTCCATCAAGGAATCACTTATGATTTTAATTTGAGAATGGAAGACATCTTGTTGAAAGATAGCCTATAAGGAAGAATTTTGTTCTACTCAATCAAATTATAGCCAAAACACAGTAAAACTGGTAGGATCTTGTATTCTCTTATCTTTTAGTCTATATATTTGTATATTACATTATATATTAATATATTACATTATATATCATATAGCTATATATTATATTATTACATTATATTGTATTCATTATATTTGTTATAGTTGTAATATTGTATATTACATTTATATATTTGTGTCACTATAAAGATATAGTCTTCCCCATATTATAATTTTCAAATGTCTTTTCTTATTTTCATCATGGATGCTTTCAACACATGTGTGAATCATTCTCATAATGGTCTTATAGAGATTTTTAAAAAGTAGATACATGTATAAGCAGTTATTGATATTTTTCAGTCACCTTTTTAAAGAAATAATATTATAATTTTTCACCATAATCAGCATAATTTTGGCTATTTTGAGCCTCAATCCTTAAAAATTGTTCTCAAAATTGGGTCATATCTAGGATGCACCTCCTCTCTTTATATAACTGCTTTTTCCTATTTTTGTTTTCATCAGTTCCACTTCCCCATGTGATGTAATAGACCAAAAGTGGCAGTTCTGCTGTCATTTGAGAAAATAATTTGTTACAGAAATCTTGATGGAGGTAGAGTGGTGTGCTGGCTAGTGCAGAAGAACTATATTTTGTTACACAAGGAAGACTTCTATTAAGTGCTGTGAGGACATGTAGAGAGTGATTTAGTTGGCAGTGATAGACATACAAAAAAAAAGATCAATGAAACATTAAAAAAGTATGCAGAAGAAAATAAGAAGTTTAAAAGGTCAGAAGGATACAAAGAGGGCAATTGTATTATTACATCATTAAACTTAATATACTTTTAAAAAAAACTGTACAGTTTAACCTGATGAACCCTGAACCCAAGAGCCTTTGGAATAACAATGCTTCCAACCCAGTGTCAGATGGTTCAACATCAGAAACCGATGGGATTTTTTAAAAATAATTTTTTATTGCTAGAAATCAGTACTTGGGTTCTAAGGCTGTTATGAAATCATGCAATCAAAAACCAGCACAATCATTAAAAAAAAACAGAAAACAAAAACAGAAAACATGCCAACAACAAACCAGGAGGTGAACTAAGACCACAGTACAATTAATGCAAAGCACAAGTCAACAGAAATATTAACATGTGCTTAATCATCAATTTTACAAATAAAATTAGATACTAACAAGAAGTGGTGGGGAATAACTGGTAGGGGAATAACTATTTACAACCTTGTCATTCCAAGGAACCTCCCCAACCCCAGATAAGACAGTTCTCTCCTACACCATGTGGTTGGATTGAAATCCCCTGGATTTCCTATTGTGATTATTCACGGGATCATTAGATCTCAGAGTCACTGGATTGGAACTGAAACTAAAAAGCCTCAAACTATCACAGCTTAGAAAATAGCTATTTCGTACATGAGCACCACAATGGAATTATGGACAAGAAGTTTTCCTTTTGGGGAGGCTAAGTGGCACAGTGAATAGAGACTGGCTCTGGAATTTGGAGGACCTGACCTCAGACACTTAACACAAAAAACTAGCCATGTGACCTTGGGCAAGTCACTTAACCCCAATTGCCCTACTTTCCCCCTCCAAAAAAAAAAAGCAGTTTTCCTTCCAAGATTAAACGAATTTTTGTTTAAACTTTTCTAAAATAGTCCAATTTTTCAGTACAAAATATAAAGTGCTGATTACAGACATGGCACAAATTAAATTTATTGTGATATATATATGTATACATACATATGTATACATATATATATATATATTTCAAAGAACAATGAGAACTGCTTATGGAAAGGGTTTTTGAAAGGATAAAAACACAGCTAGAAACCAATATGACTTTATCAATTTGTTGTTGTTGTTGTTCAGTTCTGTTCAGCTCTTTCTGACTCAATTTGGGGGTTTTCTTGGCAAGAATGCTGGAATATTTTGCCATTTCCTTCTCCAGTTCATTTTGCAGATGAGGAAACTTGAGGCAAACAGGGTTAAGTGACTTTCCCAGGGTCACACAGTAAGTGTCTGAGTCCAGATCTGAACTCAGGTCTTCCTGACTCCAGGCCTGGCACCCTATCCACTGTGTCACTTAGCTGCCCTGATTTTGTCAGTGGAATGATATTAATGAAGAAGTATTACCATCTTTTTTTTGTCTTTGCATTTTAAGAACCATGGGACCTTTTTGTCTGACCTTAGCATGTGAGCTACCTGAGAGTACAGACTTCTGCTTTTTCTATTTGTATCCTCAGATTCCAATACAGTGCTTTGCACATAGTAAGCATTTAATAAATGCTTTATGCATTCATTTAAAAACATAAATTCACACTTTCCTATATGAGCCTTTTTTAAAAATTCCTTTTGTATGTTGAAATGTTCGTGTTTGTTAAGGACTGTTAGGTTCACAATTTTTTAAATAGAACTCTGAGAATGGAGTCAAGAAGATCTGAGTTTGTGTCTAACCTTAAAATGCACACTAACTATAAATTAATTAAACTTCCTTAGACTCAGTTTCCTTATTTGTAAAATTATGATAATAGCACTTATCTCAAGATGTTGTGAGAATCAAATCATATAAAGTGTTAATATACATAAAGCTCTTTGGAAGCCTTATAGGTGCTACGTGTCAGATAGAATTATCGTTTCCATTTTTTTTGTCTGTTGCCTTTCAGTTTCATTCTTCTATAAATGCTCTTAAGATGATCTGGCTTGCATAGGGACTTTCTCAAAGCTTTCCATAAAATAATTACTAATTCTCACTATTTTGTGAAGCAATACTGTTCATAATCTTCGGCCACAAAAATTTACAAATGACTTTTTATTTTAAACTGATGTTGCCCTTGGCTACCATATATCTCTTGGCAAATAAATCTAATGTTTGTTGATTAAGATGGTTTCTAGACAATTTTTGACCTGCTCAAGCTGCTCCTCTACTTCCTTTCACCTTCAGAAACATCATGCCTCCCCCAGAATAAGCTGTCACCTGAAATCTCATCAGCATGAAGATTGATCCAGATTTAATACTCATCAACTTCTTAATACCCTCAGTTGCTTCCCTCCACCCTGCATTGGAAGGCTGGAGGACAAAGCAATAAACTTCTCCTGAAGGTTTCCCTTTATAGAGGACTCTGAACTTCTCAGCTAATTTCATTTTCCCTCAGCTGCTCTGCTTGATCTCAGCTCCACAAATATCATGTCCCCTGTATAGGGTAACCCCTGATTCCACCCCCACCCCCAACCCCTTTCCAGCTTTCTTTTATATACTGTCTTCCCCCATTAGATTTGTAATGAGAGCAGGGACTGTTGGTTTTTTTTTTCTTCTAATTTATCTCCCAGAACTTAGCACAGTGCTTGGCACAAAATAGTTGCTTAATAAATGTTAATTGACTGTTGGTTGTCAATAACTACTTAATGGGTTAAATTTCCTTAGAAAACTATGATATTCCATGTCAATGTTTATTCTTATATCCATTTCCTATTTGGACCTTAAATAGTTTGCCTAAATAAATTAAGATTATTATGATATCATATTCAACCCATCTTAATTCTCCTAATTTGGTATTGGTTTTGATCTTTGCTCTAAAGGGTTGACAATCTACTTATACAAAAGCAACTAATTTGGATTTGAATCCCATAGAAATCAGTTATCTCCAGTTTGTTGAGAAATAGGCAATTCCATTTTGTGTAGTGTTCTTCTTTGTTGGTTATGTACCATGACTTCCAACTCCTTTAGAACTCTCTTCTTGAAGAGTTGTTGTCATTCAATTCTCTGACTCTTTGTGATCCCATTTGGGGTTTTCTTGGCAAAGATACTAGAGTGATTTGCCATTTCCTTCTCCAGCTTATTTTACAGATGAAGAAAGTAAGGAAACAGAGTTAAGTGACTTGCCCAGGGTCACACAGCTAGTAAGTGTCTAAGGGTAAATTTGAACTCAGGATGATGAGTCTTCCTGACTCCAGGCTCTGAGCTCTATCCACTGCACCACCTAACTGCCCCTTCTTGAAGAGACTATTCATGATATACAGGCATAACTCTATAGGCTATCAGTGTTTGTTTTTTGAATCCCAATGATATATTCCAACATATATTTCTCCTTTATTCCCATCTTTTCAATGTGTTCACTGAGTATCATCAGTATATTTGTTGATTAAAATCGGAGAGCTTTCCCAAGTTCTCTAGGGTATTTCTCTCTTTTCATCTTCTGCATCAAATATTGGTCCATAAGCCGAAACTGTCTTCATGATGGTATTACTGCTTATGACCAAGCATCCCATAAAGTCATATTTCTTTGCCTTTGGAAATACATTAAAACCAACTCTAGTCTCCTGCTTTATGTGCAAATATACTTCATTATGGCAGAAAGAGGGGAGGAGTAATGATGGACCTCTCTATCCCCAAAAACTCCAAGAAGGGAGTAGATAATCATCTCTACTGAATGGCTGGGGGTGTCTTCCTGTCTTGTTCCACTTTTGTAGTTGGCTGGTGAGGTGGGGAGGCAGTCCTGGTGGCAGATGGAAGAGAATGAACAATGGATATGGAGTTCTATTACTTGCTATATGAATGACCTTGGATAAATTGCTTCCACTCTCTGGCCTTCAAGTTTTCTCCTCTCTAAAATGAAGGGAGAATGAATGAATGAGTAGCGTTTATTAATTGCTTACTGTGTACCAAGCACTGTGCTAAGCTCTGGGCATACTAAACAGAAATTGAAAGAGCATAGCACTTAGAATAAAAATACTCAGAAGACAAGAGTCAATCTCACCTCCATGCTTCCTCCCTGTGTGATTCTAAGCACGTTAACTTCTGTCTGAGGTTCAGTTTCCTCATCTGGAAAATTAGGTGGTTGGACTCATAATCTTGAAAATCCCTTCCTGCGCTAGCATTCTGTAACTACATGTTTGCTGAGGTCGATTCCAGCTCCAAATCCTATGACTAAGAAGTAACTCAGCTGGTTCTAAAAACTACCTGGCATTCATCTCCATACAATAATCCTGTCTTCCTCTGACCTCTCCTGGCACTTTGTTTTTGTTTCTGTGATGCACTTATGACCTATTTTTTTATCGTAGTTGTTCCTATCTGTGTTGCATCTAAGTACTAGACAGTGAGTTCCAGAAGAAAATAGAGCAAAGCTAACTAATGTATTTTACATTAATTTTGCCCAGTAGGCACTGAATAAATATATTATAACTGAATCAGCCCATGCTCTCACTCCTGTTGTCCACAAAGTAAAGGGGTCTGAACACATCCTCCTCTAAAATTATGCCATGTTATCTAGCTGTTTGGGTTCACCCACAACATTGAAAGGAAAGCGGGATTGCTATCCCTAATGGGGAGAGGAGGAAACTAAGTCTCAGAGATGTGAAGTAATGCACCCGGGACAACACAGCTGGTCAGTGTCAGAGGCAGAGTTCCTGGTTCCACATCCAACACTCTTTTCGTTACCCTAGCTACTCTGGCTGGCTGCCTGGCTCAGTCTTACCCCCTTGTGGCATCTCCACCCCTTCACGTCCCCTCCAAGACTGCTCTTGACCAGTCACATGTAGCAAGGACCAGCACATGCTTTCAGCACTTCTGACTGCATCTCTTGACAAGGAAAAGCTGAGGGGACTGCTTCCAAGAGGGCCGAGACAATGAAGAAGCCTTGAAGAGATTGTGACCTATATGCCTAGACATTTTGTGGAAGGAAGAAGGCTTCTTCTCCATCATGTCTTCGTGACCGTTCTGGAAGCAGTCTCTCTGTGGATGCTATCAAAGGTGCTTTGTGCATGTGCCTTTCTTGAATTTTGGGCGGGGAGGCAATCTGGGTCAAGTGACTTGCCCAGGGTCTCACAGCTAGTAAGTGTCTGGGGGGTGGATTTGAACTCAGGTTCTCCTGACTCAAGGACCAGTACTCTATCCACTGTACCACATAGCTGCCCAACTTACCACTCCCACACACGATCAATGAACAAGTATTTATTAAGCTCTTACCGTGTGTCAGGCACTCTGCTAAGTACTGAAAATACACTTAAAAAAAAAAAGGCAAAAATGGTCCCTCTTTTCAAGGTGTTTACAAGGATGACAACATGTAATTAAATAGGTGCCTACAAGATATGTACAGTGTGGGCGGAAAATAACTTTATTGTTCGCTCTAATCTAATTTTACCTGGATACAAACTTTGAAAGGGGAACAGTCACACAATGTAACCTGCCCTGAGGGAGAGAACCCCAGAGGTTCACCCTCGCAGGTGGACAAGATGATTTCTTAAAATCACAGCACTATCGACCTAGAGCCAGACTAAAAGCTGTCTGCTCCCAACCCCTGCCCCCATTTTACAGATGAGGAAACTGAGTCCCAAGGAGGCTAAGTAATTTACCTAAGGTCACACAGGTAATAAGCATCAGAGGTAGAATCTGAACCTAGGTCCCATGACTCCAGAGTCAATGCTCTTTTCCATTGTACTCCTCTTCTAACCTGATGACTCCTAGGATTTTCATACCCTCTGTGCCCAAGCTGGCTGTGGCAACTTTAGCCCATTTTGAACCATTACTATGAGGAGACAGGGCACAGTGAGAAAAACTGGATTTGGCATCAGAGAACTGGGGTGTTAACCGAGCTTTGTCAGTTATAAGTCATGAGGTCTCGGCTAAGTCATTTCCCCTCCCTTGGCCTCAGTTTCTTCAACTGTATGTAGTCCAACATTTCATGATTTCACCAGGTGTGGGTGTTCCCTCCTCTGACACAGATTGCAGCCCTTCTCCAACTAGAAGATGACCCTCAGGAATTGCCACACCCACAGAATTCCTCCCACTGTGGCCAGTCTTGTGAGCCTCTCCACACTCAGCTAGGAACTGTGGCTCTTCGGCAGCAGCCAAACAGCCTATCCCTTGCCCTCTACTAAAAGTCTTCCCAATGTGGTAGCACCAGCCAGAGATCAAGGCTCCCTGGCCAGGCTTTGGAGTGCCCCCCTTCCCAGCAGGATGAGTCACGAGAGCTCTTTAGCTGAGTTTCCTCATCTGTAAAATGGGGATAATAAAACTGGCGATACCTCCCTCACAGGGTTGTTTGAACAAGGGCTTTACCAACCTCAAAGCGCTAAAAAGAGATTTGGGGCCACTTTCCTGCATCACAGGATCAACATGTTGAGGGAGAGGGTGGGGCTCAGGTGTCCCTCCTGCCCAGGCTCCTGAGGCCTTCCCTCACCAGCTGCTGTAGAAAATGAAATTGTTTTCACAGGCAGAGGGAGTGTGTGTGTGTGTGTGTGTGTGTGTGTGTGTGTGTGTGTGTGTTCAGAGCATCCCAATACCTGGGGCTTCCCTGCCTGCTCCCCCTGCCCTGTCAGAGGCACGCATTAAAGTCTAGAAATAACTCTCCTAGGCCAGCTTGGGTAGGGAAGTGAATTTAGAAAACTGATAGAAAGGAAACAGGAAACCAAGTTCTCACACTCCTGTCATTTCCTTGTTATATGGCCTTGGCCAAATCCCTCTCTCTGGGTCTCAGTTTCTATCAAAGTTTGGGCTAACGGGTAGGGAACCAAAGTTTGGATTCAGTCAAAGTGCCATACTTAAGGACCTAGAGGACCCCATGTGACCTTGAAGCCCACAGGTTCCCCATCCCTGGTTACATAATTGCCCTCAGGTCTGTTGTTGTTGCTTATCCTTCATTCTAGAAAAGGACCAATGACATTACGTCTATTCCAAAGATAAATCCAGGGACCTTAGGGGATCTCCAAGAAACTTTTCTATTTCTAATAGCCTGTTAAGTTTATTAAGTGCTGAATTTGTGGTTGAGGGAATGAAGGGGGGAAAGACAGGCAGCTATAGAAACAAGGTTGAGGAGGGAAGGCCTTGTTTGTACAGAGATGCTGTGGTCAGTGGAAGAATACACAACGCTCAGGGTGGGCTGTGATACACACACACACACACACACACACACACACACACACATCTGTCAACAAAGGCTGTTATTACAACAACCAAGTGGCTTATCCAGAAATAAAGAGGTCTTCTAAATGCCCCAGCTGTGGACAGTGTTAAGAACAATTGGTTGGCCAAGAAGGAAGTATTTGGGGGCAACAAGGCAAATGAACCACCTCCTACCTAGAATTTCAGGGAGAAAGCTTGGGCTTTATCGTTCCCCAGCCCAGCACGTCTAAAAGAGCCCAGCACCCTGACATGGTTCCAGTAAATCACAAGACAGTGGTATTTTAAAATTGAAAGAGAAGAAAGTCATTTATAGAGGAAATTGAGTCTTAGAAGCAGAACTTGGATTCAAACCCAGGTCCTCTGATTACTGATCCAGGTTCTTTCTACTGCACCAGACTTCCTATTAGGAGCCCAGCGTTGGACTAGGTGCTCTGGGGAGCAGTAGAGAAGAAGGAGCTCCTGCCCTGGAGATTAAAGTCTCACTCAGGAGATAACACATAAAAATTCACTAACAATACAAGAAGTGTCTAGCTGCCTAAGGGAGGGCTGAGTGTGGGCTGTGGTTTCATCATCCTTCTTATTACCAACAAACATTCACTGAGCACCTGCTGAGGTAGCCTGGTATGGTTAAAAGGGCAGGGAGGGGTCTCAGAGGCAAAAGAACCTGGTGGGATTGTGGCAAGAGTCAGAGGAGCAGAGTTCAAATCATGCCTCTGTTCCTTAATGCCTATACTGACTATCTCGTGCAACTCTCTAACTCTTTCAGACTCTGTTTCTCCATTTTTTTTTTTGTAATGGAACTTATCAAGTTTATTTTAATTCATACATTTCAAAGAAAAACAGTAGAAAACACATCCATGCTATATGAAAATTCAGGTCTGCACACATTCTTCTATTTACAGGCAAAGGGAAGTGGGGACATTATTGACAGCAGCTGCAACTCTCGGTCTGGGGGGCTTTGCAGACACAGCCCTGGGCACACTTGGCACATCCCGTTGGGCAGCAGGAGCAGCAGCTCTTCTTGCAAGAGGTACACCGGCATGATGTGCATTTGCAGGAGCCGGCACAGGTGCAAGAGCCACCATTCTCGCAGCTACATTTGGGGTCCATGGCTGGCAGACAGATGTCAGGCACGCAGTTCTCAAAGGGGAAGAATGACGGGAGAAAGTTGTTTTTCTGTTTCTCCATTTTTAAAATAAGAGATGGAGGGAAGGAGGAAATAAACATTTCTATGAGACCTACTATGCACCAGGAGCTGTGCCAAGCACTTTACAAATATTATCTCATTTGATTCTCACAACTCTGGGGAGTAGGTGCTGTTATTATCCCTATTTTGAAGAACAAGAAACTCAGATGAAAGCTGGGGCTCCTAACTTGGGGGTTAACTCTCAGGTGAGTGGGCAAAAATGTCAAGAAATCTGTGAATTTAGGGAAGAAAATACACCTTTATTTTCAGTAATCTCTAACTGAAACTTACCATTTCTTTCCATTATTTAAAAATATTATTCTGAGAATAAGCTTCACCAGATTGCTAAAGGAGTTCATGAAGTCTGTCAGTATTAAGCACCTACTATGTTCCAGGCACTATGCCAAATGCTAAGGAATACAAAAGGAGGCAAGCATTCTCTGCCCTCAAGAGACCACAGCAAACAAATATGTACAAGCAAGTTCTATGCAGGATAAACAGGAAGCAATTCAGAGAGGGAAGGTGTTAGAATTAAGAAGGGTTGGGAAAGGCTGATGACAAAAATGATTAAAAACCCCGGGGTTGGATGGTACCTAGCTTCTCTTCTGGCTCTGAATTCTACGGTCTTATGATCTGAGTGAGTTCCAGCTTTCATACCTAGTAGCTGTGTGTCCCTGGACAGGTTGGCCCATCTCACTGGACCTCAATCTCCTCATCCAGGGATAATGGGGCCCCTCAAATAAGGAGCTCTCTCTCCCTCACAGTATGTTATTTGGAAAGGCCATTGTAAAGGCTAACATGCTGTGAGAAATATGAATCATTATTACATGCAGGATAAATTGAAAACAAAGAAGTTTAAGGGTTCCTGGTTTCAAGAAGAATAAAGTCCAATTGGAGAGGTAGGACCTGGCAGTCTTAGAGAGATAGAGATAGTTCTACACAGCAGGTATAGTGTGGGATTTAGATTCTGAAAGACCAGGGTTCAGATCCCATCTCTGACATTTACTGGGTATGTGACCATGAGCAAATCCCTTCAGTTTCTGAGTGAGTTTCAATTTCTTCACATGTAAAATTGAGAGGGATTGGAATAGATGGTCCCTGAAGTTTCCTCCTCTAAATGGACAATCCTCACATTGGGATAATAATGCCTGCAGATCACAGGCTCGTTGGGTGGCATTTATATGAGATTATCTGAAAGCATTTTGCAAAAGCTTAGAGCATTATATAAATGTCAGATATTATTATGATACATTCAAAATATTCATGACAATTGAAGGTCAGCTATGTTAAGTGTCCAGTGAGTGGAACAGAGATTAGTAGAACAGCAGCCCAAGAGAAGGGGGGAGGGTGTCGCCAGCAGGGCTAAAGCATTTCAGAAAGCCCCAGGAGGAGGTAGGACTTGAGCAGCTTGAAGGAAGGGCAGGACTTAATTGGTTAGGAGTGGGGAGGGCATTCCAGGTCAGGGTAAGTAGTGTGAGTAATCTTGAATACTCCAATGAATCCATGGCCTCATTGATGCTGGTACTCCCTCTAATGGTGCAAATCCCAACCCATCTAGGTATTCTCAGCCTATGGTCCATGTTACATATCCAATGCTTAGCACAGTGGCTGGTATGTAGCATGTGGTTAATAAATGTTTATTGACTAAAGGTCATCAAAAGAGAATCCACCAGCATTTTATGTATTTTCCTCTAAATCTCTTAACTTTATAGGAATACCAATGCAAATTGTCTATCTGTTATCCCTCTTTTCTTACAAAATACCTGGCACATGACCTCCTTTTCTCTAAGCCACTTTTTATTTTTTATGAGACAATCGATGTCATAATGTACCAAAAGTCTCCCCTGCGAGATCCTACAAATGAGTCAAGCCTTTATTCAAAATCAGTGTTGCCCTTAGCTATCACATCTCTCCAGTGGGCAAAGAGAACAAGAGTTTGCTGGCTAATGTAACCAACCAACCAACCAACTGAGCTACGTGACCCTGGATAAGTCACTTAATCTGTTTGACTCAGCTTTCTTATCTGTAAAACTGGAACAATAATAGTACCTACCTCCCAGGGTTATTGTGAGGATCAAATGAGATGATATTTGTAAAGTAGTTAGCAAACCTTAAAATGTTTTATAAATGCTAACCATTGTTTTTCCTAGTTAATTGTTTCCCTTTTTATCTTAATAATCAATACAAAATTGTTTTCATTACCACTTTGTAGAATAGTTTTGAAATTGTAGAATAGTTTGGCACTACTAGGCCCTCTTTGTTCCCATTTTTTATTGTTTCTCTTGAGATTCTTTAACTTCTTTCCCTCTTTGTGAATTTTACTATTTTTTCCTAATTGTATAAATTCTATTACGTATGTAAGGAATTGATTCAAATTTTAAAGAAAAAGAGCCATTCCTCAGTTGATAAATGGTCTGAGGATATGAATAGATAATTCTTAATGGGAGAAACTCAGGTTATCTATAATCATATTTTAAAATGCTCTAAATAGGAAAATGCAAATACTAATTAGGGAAATGCAAATTAAAGTAATTCCATGTCACACTCATCAGAGTGTCAAAGATGACATTTAACAATTGATTTATAGAGGCTAAACATCTGAAGGAAATATGTTGAAGTCTGTTCCTTTATCGGTTTCTAATTTTTCATCATTGATGACTTATTTGTTTTTTGAGGTCTCAACATTTTATTTAAGTTGTATTTTTAAGTGATGGTAAATTCAGCACTTGGAGGAGAGGGTCTTTCATACTACACAAATGGAAGACCAAAACATATCTGTTTATTTGCTAAAAAAAAAAAAATTAATGTGAGAATACCAACATAACTTCAATTTCTATTCCAAGTGATGTCACTATGCAAACACCCTCTTCCCTTGTTTATAATTCTGTGTCCTATAAGCCTTTTTGTATATAACTCAATCAAAGAGAGTGGAACCACAATAAGAACTAGGAAGTAAGTACTACAAGATTGACTTATTAATCACATCAAACTGGTTCCACAACAAAGTAGTGTAAAGTCAACACCTAAAGGATTTTGCAGACTACTTTTGGCAGAAGAGGCATCTAATCAAGGCTGGAACAATTCATGAGAATTTCTTTTCTTTTTTCTTTTCAGATTCTATTTTCAGACATGTTTTTATTCTATCAAGGAAGGAGCCTCTTTCTACCACTTAGGATAGACATGGAACTAAATTGATTGCAATGAAGAAGTGAAAATTTCATTCATTTACTCAGTACATATTCACAAAATATTTACATGTCATTATCTTCCACTAGCAACTATCTCTAGATATTAAGTGTAGCTAATGTCTCAGAGAATTCTGAAGGCTATTGTGGGAATCACCACATATCCCCAAATCCCTGGAGCTGAAAGAACCTTTTCCTGAGTTGGATTTTTCCTTTAACTCTGAAAAGATAACACATTAAAGATGTAACATCTTTAACTCAGAGCTCTAACATGATTAATACATTGCAATACTTGTATCCCAACCATGCAACATGGAAAGGTACAGTAATTTCTGCAGGTAGCTATCCTGCAAAAGTTTAAAATTAAATGATTGCACTATTTTTTTATCCTTGAAATTCCAATCCTAGACCAAGCTTGTGGCCACTAGCATTGCCAACGACTAATTTAGACAGGTCAGCTTGGAGCTAATTTGGATTACATGCCATATTGTCTCATTTTTGCTCTTTTTAAATTTGGTATGAATTTTAATCTTCGTTCTAACGAAGTTGATGCTTTTACTGCTTCTGTTCAGTCATTTCATTCATGTCTGACTCTTTGTGACCCCATGTGGGGTTTTCTTGGCACCGATACTGGGGTAGTTTGCCATTTCCTTCTCCAGCTGATTTTACAGATAAGGAAACCAAGGCACACAACTGTTCCCAGGGTCCCACAGCTAGTCAGTGTCTGAAACTGAATTTTAACCCAAAGATGAGTCTTCCTAACTTCAAGACAACCACTCTATCCATTGTGCCACCTAGCTGCCCTGAAGCCCTTACTATATGTAGACAATTGATTTGAAAGTGACTTCCATACCAGTAACTGGCATTTCCTGTATGTTAAAGATTAAGTCAAATCCATTTTTGTGATGTTATTCAATGTTCACTGTACTCAGTGCCTCCCACCTTTCTTTTTTAATAGCATATTCGTGATTTATAGGCATCAAGCGTCTGGTAGTCTACAAGTCTTTTGGCTGCTTTTATTTCTTGATTGTGAACCATATTTTCCAACATGTTTTTTGCATCCTCCCCATGCCCACCTTTGCATTAAAAGTATCAGAGTATATGTTGATTTACTTTGGAAGGCCTTATCAAGGCATTTAGGGGGGGGGATTTTTCTCCCTTCAAATACTTTATAAGATGTGTTAGCACACTTCAATTATCTTCATAACGATCTGTTTGATTATGCTTATCATGAACACTGGAACACAAATAACCAAGTATCCCATGAAATGATGTTTCTTATCACCTTTGGACAAACAATAAAAACCAATCCTGCCAACTCTTGTTTCTCCCAAGAAATCCTTCAAGTCATCCCTCCATTTAGCTGTAACTTCTTTTGTGCAGATTTAGATCCATCTCCACTCCAAATGTTCCTACAGACTATTTGTGCTTGACCTGTGGTACAGCCTTCCAAGGTCATATTGGTCTGATCATCCACAGTCAGACACACTGTACATTGACTCCAACTTAGTGAGGTCATTTCAGTCTTCTTCAAGAACAAAGAAAAACAACTGATCAACCAACTTCTTCTTGTGTTCTAGTTTCATTTATAGTAAAAATATAAAAATTGATATGATTTGAAACTGGAAAATATCTTGGTTATCTAGTCCAATGCCCTAATTTTATAAATGTGTAAACTGAGGTTCGTAGAGGTTAAGTAACTTGCCCAAAGAACAGAAGTCATAAACATCAGAGCTAGGAATAAAATCTAGATCTTCTGCCTTCAAATCCAATGTTTTTTTCTATTACATTGGATTGGGTTTCCACAAGAAGGAGGAGTCAATAGACTCAGTGTAGTAGAGGGGTCAAGGAAGATGAGGGTTAGGAAAACGTCATTGGATCTGGGGATTATTAGAGACCTTTGGGAGAAGAGTTAATAAAGATGTGGGGACAAAACTGCAAGGAGTTGTAGAGTGAACATCTGGTGAGAAAATGGGGAAGGCAAATGTAGACTACTCTTTGAGACCTTCAGAAATAGGATGGTAGCTCCAAGAAATTTTTAGCATAGGAAAGACCTGAAAATGGGCATAGATACATAGAGAATGAGCTCATGAAAAGAGAGGAAATAAGAGATAACAGATGAAGTTATGCCCTCATAGAGATTACATTGTGCCAAGTGACTATTACATGCATATAAGTAAATAAATATGAAGTAATTTACAAAGTACAAAATAGATATAAAGAAATTTCCAAAGAAGAATGCAAATAATTAGGAGGTCAAGAAAAGTCCCATTTAAGAGGTGGTATCTGTGCTCAAATTAGATTTCCTCTAAGGGCCCTTCCTAGTCTCAACCATGAGAACTTGAGATACTGTGATTTGAAATTAGACATTCATACCTCGAGGTGAATGAAATACCTCCCAGGGTTTCACCTCCCTTCGCCCCGGGCATTTGTACTCTAAACCTTCCCTCTCTGTGTAGATCAAAGGTTTTGTCCCCATTAAAGGAACTTCAAGTCCACCACAGTGGAAAATATTGGAGACAGATTAAAGAGGAAAATGGAGGAAAATACCCTTTCCTGTGCTACCTTAACATTTGAAAAAATGCTTTCCCTACAACATTCCTGTAAGGTTGCTAGTTTATTATTCCCATTTTATAGATGAGGAGACTGAGGGTCTTCAAAGCTCCTGAAACCATATCCCTTAGAGGCAGCTAGGTGTATGGTTCAGGAACACTGAACCTTAACTCAGGAAGACATGAGTTTAAATCCAGCCTCAGAAACTTATTTAGCTATGTGACACCTTGGAGAGACATTTAATCTGTTTGCCTTGGCTTCCTCAGTTGAAAAATGGGGATAATAAAAGCATTTATCTCCCAGAGTTGATTAGAGGATATTTGTAAAATGCTTAGTATAGTACCTTTAACAGAATAGGTACTTAACAAATACATGTTTTCTTCTCTCCACAGGGAGCAGCTTACTTCTGTCCTGAAAAAAAGGCCAGTGTGGGGGCAGCTAGGTGGCACAGTAAATAAAGCACTGGCCCTGGAGTCAGGAGGACCTGAGTTCAGATCTGACCTCAGACACTTAACACAAAAACTAGCCGTGTGATCTTGGGCAAGTCACTTAACCCCAATTGCCCTGCCCTCCGTCCTCCAAAAAAAAAAAGGCCAGTGTGGTCCAGATCACTAGACTCTCAGGAGACCATGTTTGGGACCACAACTCTAATGTGTATTACTTTTGTGACTGTGGACAATGGACAAATCCCTTTATTTCTCCACATCTGTTTTATCTTCTATAAAATGAGGATAATGATATTCCTACTACCTACCTCCCAGGGCTCCTATGTAGAAAAACTGGATTTGCAATCCAAGGACCCCTATTCCAATTTTGGCACTGTCTCCTGCCCTTCCCCTCTCTGGGTGTCAATTTCCTCATTTGTAAAATGATTTTGAAATTGAGCTAGACAACATCTGGGAGTCCTTTCAGCTCTAAATCTACTATCTTATGGTCCAACGATCTTAAAAGACCATAAAAATATGAGTTATCACTCAATGAACCAATCAACAAGCATTTATTAAGCACCTATTGTTTGCCAGTCACTCTGCTTGGTTCTGGGGATAAATGGGATCAACTCTGTGTAAATGGGCATGCTGCCCCAGACCTCATTCTTCCAATGGGCCTGAAGGATAACGTCTGGAATGCGAAGGAGGCTGGAAAGGAGACTTGCTTCTCTGCTCGGTTGAATGGCTCCAGTACAGAAAACATAACACACCCCAGCCCCCTTTCCCCTCCCCTTTGAAGTCAGACCTCTTACTAAGTGGACTCTCAACTCTCCACATTGCTATGTCTTCTCTGCCCTAGGCATCTCTGCTCCCATTGTAAGCTGTCAGGCTAGAGCAGCCCAGTCTCCAAGGCAGCTGGGAGAAGCCTGAACTTGTTGACAGGCAGCTGTTTCATCAGAAGGCACATGCACAGTGTTGGAGAGGCTGGTTTCTACCCATCCCCCATCCCCACCTCCCAAGGAGCTGCTTGGCCTGTGATTCTAGTTCAATAACAATAGAAATAGCCATTTCCACGGGGCTTTAAGGCTCATCAAATGCTTTCCTTATAGCAACACCATGGGGTAATTAATTCCAGAATAATCCTCATTTTACAGAAAAAGAAACTGAGTCTTGGAGAGGTGATTCTTCCCGGATCATACAGCTGAAGTTGGAACTAGGATTCAAGCACAGGTAACCTGAGGATGGTAGATCTAGAAAATTTCTTCTTTCTGCTCTATCATGCTACTTCCCTGGCTGAGAAAGGTCCAACATGCTTCCTTCCTTGTCTGGAAATCTTGGGTTTGGGGTTTGGATTCTTTTTGGTTTTTTGTTTTTGTTTTTGTTTGTTTGTTTTTTCCAGACAAATTTGTGCCTGAGGAGCATTCTACATTCTTGGTCTCTGATGACTGCATTTCTCAGTCTGGATCACAGTTTGATGGATTCTCACTAATTAGAAAGGGATTGTTTTAAAGCAAAGTTTATCAGCTAGGCAGTGCAAAGGATAGAGCTCTGGGTTTGGAGTCAGAAAGACCTGAGTTCAAATCCTCTGCCTCAAAAACATATTAGCTGTGTGACCCTGAGCAAAGGATCCAACTCTCTCAGCCTGTGGGGTTTTTTTTATTTGTAAAATGGGCGTTAATAATAACACCCTCATCACAGGGTTGTTGAGAGGATCAAATGAGATTGCTTTGCCAACTTTAAAGCACTATATGAATGTTCCTTAGTCAGTCAATAAACATTTATTATGTTCCAGGCACCTTGCTAGGCTCTAGGAATAGAAAGAAAGGGAAAAGTTAGTCCCTGCTCTCCAGGAGCTCAGTCTAATGAGGGAGACCACAAGCAAACAACAGTACAAACAAGTTTATGAAGATCAATTAGAAAGAGTCAACAGAGGAAAGGCATTAGAATCAAGAGGGATTGGAAAGGCTCTCCTGTAGAAGGTGGAATTTTAGCTAGGACTTGAAGGAAGCCGAGGAAGCCTGAAGGTGGAGATGAGGAGGGAGAGCATTCCAGGCATGGTGGGGGGCAGGGACAGGGAGTGAACATGCTTAGATTTAGGAAATGGAGTTTCTTGTTTGAGCAATAATAGCAAGGAGACCAGGAATATAATGGGTAGGAGATGAATTAATCCTGTAAACACTGCATCACAAAATCTCCATCTGGAAGGGAACTCAGAAGCCATTGACCTTACTAACCAAGACTCCCCTCTTCTGCAATCCCAACAGAAAGACCTCTAACAGACACATTCTGATTTCAGAAAGAGCTCCACAGGGAAGTAATACCCACTAAACTATGTTCTCCTGACCCAACTATCTTTTCTCCAGACACAGGATCTTAGATTTCAAGCTAAATAGGACCTATTAATAGCAGTTATTGACTCCAACCCTTTCAGCTTACAGATGACGAAACTGAAACTCAGACCATAAGTGACTTGCCCAAGGTCACATAGTATCTCAAGTGGGATTTGAATCCAGATCTTCCTGCTTTCAAGTCCAGTGCCCCATCCATACTGTCCCTCCGTAGGATTTAGAGTTGAAGGGAACCTTAGAGATTATCTAATTCAACTCCCAACTTGCCATACTGTTTGAGTATAATCACTGATAATTGTTATGATCACATCATTCCCTCCTCAAAAGTTTTCAGTGACTTCCCACTGCCTGCTTGATAGAAAGTACAAAATCCTGATCTTGTCATTCAAGGCCTTCCAAATTCTGGATCCAACTGACATTTCCAGCCTTTTTTCATAGAAGTACATCCCTTCACATATTCTACATTCCAACCAAATTGAACTCTGTGTCCCTCATTCTCAACTGCTCCATGCCTTGGTCATGCCATCCCTCAATACCTATGATGGAATCTCACCTGATTTCGATTTGCTAAATCTTTCCCTTTCTCAAGGCCCAGCTCAGATCCCACTCTCTACTCAAATTTCTCCCAGGTCTTTGCCTGGGTCTCTCTTTTGCATATAAATTACTCTTTTTTGTTTAAGTTATTTGTATTCTTGTCCTACCCTCCATTACCCTATTTCAGGCCCTTGTCACCTCTTGCCTAAACTATGGCAATGGTCTCTTAACTGATGTCACTGCTTTCCAGCTCTCCCTGATTCAATCCATCCCCCATCCTGTGGTGGCTAAATTCAAATTCTTATGGCACAGGTTCCATCATGTTACTTCTCTATTTATGGCTCCCCATTGTTTCTAGGATAAAATATTTAACTTGACATTTAAAACCTGCCATCATCTGACTCCCACCTACCTTCCCAGATTTATTTCATCCCACTCCCCTTCGTGTACTCTAGGTTCCAATCAAACTGGTCTACAGACTGTTCTCTGAACTTGACATGGCATCCCCCATCCTGTTCCTTTGCACAAACTCTAGCCCAAAGCTGGAAGGCACTCCCTCCTTACAACCACCTCTTCTAGGCTCAGCTCAGGTGCTGCATCCTCTAAAAACCTTTCCTGATTCTCCTAGTTCTCCTTCCTAGCTCCCTTTGCAATATTCCTTGTACTATACTTGTTTCTGTATATATATTTTGTGCCTTCAGCCTCTTCCCTGCCCCCCACCCATGGCACCAGAAGCTCCTTGAATGCAGACTTTTGTTTTTGTCTTTGACTCTCTATGTCTTACACATAGTAGGCATTATGGTGAATTAATTTGAATTAAATTGGACAACTCCAATTGTTAGAAAAGTTTTGTTTTCCCTTACATAGTTTCTTTTCAATTGCCACCAATTACTTCTAGATATGTTCCCTGATCCCAAGCAGAACTAATCTAATCCTTTAGCCCATATGACTCTTATTCAAACATTGTGACCATCCCACCCCTTCCCATAAAGTCTTCTCTTTCCAAGGATAAAAATAATTTCCTTCAGTCTGTTCTCCTATGGCATAGTCTCTAGTTCCCTAATGGTCACCTTCTTCTAACCGTGCTCCAACTTATCAACTAAAAAACATTTATTAAAAACCTACTATATAATGGGCAAAAAAAAAGACACAAAAAGTCACAAAAAAAGACAAAAGACAGCCCCTGCCCTCAAGGAGCTTACAATCTAATAACAATTTTCTAAACAATGATTTCCTAAAATGTAAGACCCAGAAGTGAACACAATAGGGCTCAGCTTGTGTGCAGTGGCTGTGGCGGCGCAGCGGCGGAGCTCAGCACGATGTCTCATACCATTTTATTGGTATAACCTACCAAGAGGCCAGAAGGCCGAACTTATGCTGATTATGAATCAGTGAATGAATGCATGGAAGGAGTGTGTAAGATGTATGAAGAACATCTGAAGAGAATGAACCCCAACAGCCCCTCCATCACATACGACATCAGCCAGCTGTTTGACTTCATTGATGATCTGGCAGACCTTAGCTGCCTTGTGTACCGAGCAGACACTCAGACATACCAACCCTACAACAAAGATTGGATCAAAGAGAAGATCTATGTGCTTCTCCGTCGGCAGGCCCAACAAGCTGGCAAATAATCCAAGTGGCAGCCTTGGGGGGATGGGGGGAGGGCTTGGAAAACAGGTGTGTACAGCGTGCTGTAGTGGGGACTTTGTATTATAGAGTCCTGCTTCCATTTTGTTACAATCTAGCTAAGGTTGAATGTATTAGGAGATTTTTGTCTCATTCAATCTGAAGTCCCTGTCCCTCCCTACTTTCTTTTTCTTTTTTACTAAGAAGTAGCTGAAAATTTCTCTTTGGTTCGTTAGCACTTGGTTACAGTTCTTCCAGCTGTTCATATCCGCGTAAAATGTTCACTGTACTTAACTCTTCTGTGTGAAGGTTTTCCACAATTTAGTTATGTCCTCAAAACTCAAAGCTTAGTAGAGAAATACAATAAATGCTCTTTAGTTAAAAAAAAAAAAGAAGTGAACACAATATCCCAGATTTGGTTTGACCAGGGGAGAGCACAGCAGCATCAGCTTTTACCTCCCTGGCCCTGGACTCCACACCCCTCAATGTAGCCTAGGATCAAGTCAGTTTTCCTGTCTGTCATGTTACATTAACTCATATTGAGCTTAACCTAGACTAAAGTCCCTAGTGTTTTTTACATGAACTATTCTCTAGTCACATTGTATCCTGAAGGTGATTTTTTTAAGGCCAACTATTAGACCTTACAAAGCAGTTAGGTTGTGCGGTGGCTAGAGCTCCAGGCTGGAAGTCAGGAAAGCTCATCTTCCTGAGTTCAAATCTGGCCTCAGACACTTACTAGCTGTGTGACCCTATGCAAGTCACTTAATTCTGCTTACCTCAGTTTCCTCATCTGTCATATGAGGTGGAAAAGGAAATGACAAACCACTCTAGTACCTTTACCCAAACCCCAAATGGGGTTGTGAAGAATCAGACAAAACTGAAATGACTCCACAAAAACAAGTTAGATTTTATATTCAGACTCTTCACTGGAAGGTGAAATACTGAAGCTGAAACTCAGATGCTTTGGCTACATAATGAGAAGACAGGACTCACTGGATAAGACCTTGATGCTGGAAAAAACTGAAGGCAAAAGAAAGGGGGATGACAGAGGATGAGATGGATAGATAGTAATAGAATCAATGAGCATGAGTTTGACCAGACTTTGGGAGATAGCCAAGGATGGAAGGGCCTGACATGCTATGATCCTTGGGGTCACAAAAAGCCAGATGGGACTGAGCAACTGAATGACAAAAACAACAACATTAGGCTTTACATATTCTCCTAATAAATAAATTGGTATTTAAATGGTACTTAAATAAATTTCATTTTGTTGAAAGGCCATGTGGTATAATGGATAGGGAGCTGGCCTTGGAGTCAGAAAAGTTGAGATTCAACTTCCACTTTTAACGCCACAATCTAGAAGGTTTTCAGTGCTCCAATAAGTCGATTCCTAAGAAAGAAGGCATCCTGTGAAAGACTTAATTGCCCCACCCCACCATTGCTGTTGTTGACCCTTCATTCTCAAAGAGGACCAGTGGCATTACAAGGGTGATGTCTTGACTTGTGTATTAATCTGATTTAAGTGAGGCAGAGCTGTGCAAAGTCATAGCCTCCCTTTCTCCTCCAGAGTCATCAAAGTCACTGACAAGACAGAAGTCAGTCTTCTGAGCTTACAACCAAAAGAAGAATTAGGTTCAACTTCCTCTTTCCCCCTGCTGGTGTAAATCCCTAATCTTTGAGGACAAATCATGTAATACTGAGAGTTAAGCAAAGTTGAATAATGTCCAGATGTGACATTTGACAGCAGTTAAAATAAGATTGAATTATCCAGGAATGTCTCCCCCTCCTTTCCCCAGTTCCCTCCTCCATCCCTACCACCACTGACCTATAAAGGACTGAAGTTATGTAGACAATTCAATCCTATTTTATTGCTGATAAACTTCCCACCAACTAATGTCACTAAGAAAGCTAAAAAGATACCAAAATGATCCATGACCCACTCCACCACAGAGAAGAAACACAGATACACTTTCCTAAACAACTGAGAAAATAAAAATCTGCAATGCATCTAGACCAGAACTTCTCAAACTTTTTGGTCTCAGAACTTCCATACTATTAAAAATCGAGGATGGGGGCAGCTAGGTGATGCAGTGAGTAGAGCACTGGCCCTAGAGTCAGGAGGACCTGAGTTCAAATGAGGCCTCAGCCACTTAACACTTACTAGCCATGTGACCTTGGGCAAGTCACTTAATCCCAATTACCTTGCCTTCCTATTTGCAAAAAATAAAATAAAATAAAATAAAATAAAAAATTGAGGACTCTAAAGAGTTTTGTTCATGGGGGTTATGTCTATCAATATTTGTTGTACTAGATAGAAATATCTTAGTACTATTATGGAAATAACTTGACCTCACAGACTGCCTGAAAAGGGTGTCAGGAACCCTCAAAGGCTGCTGGATCATACTTTGTGAACTACTGATCTAGACTTTTCACTGCAGCTTCAAAAGCATTTCCAAGATTTGTTCAGGTCTTTATTAGGGTTTTCTCCCACTGACTCTCAGTAAGACTTTCCCATGGCCAGATCTAGTGAATTGCCTTATAGATGAGACATCTTATAAAAGAAATGCAGAATCACAGAGTCTCTGAGTTAGAAGCTTTCTCAGGGGCCATCTAGTCCAACCCATCCTTGAACAAGAATCCCCCTACAATGTACCAGACAAATGACCATCTGGTCTTTGCTTGAGGACTTCAAGTGAGAGGGACTCCCTACTTCTCAAGGTGGCCTATTCAACTTTTGGAAAGCACATAAATCTTAAATCTATCCCTTTGTAATTCCTACCCACTTAAGCTTTAGCTAGGCTTTCTCAGGCCAAAAAAGATTCTAAAAGATTCTCTCTGGGGCCAGAGAATCTCATTATGGGCAACTCCAGTGCTCCACATGTTCAGACCATTATTAAACAAGTAGGAGAGACAGAGAGAAGTTTCCTCAAGCCTTGGGATAGATTCTCCTACTCCAGTTATCCCATTTGGCTCTGAGTAATCTGTCACTGTTGGTCCAGTGCTTTAAAGATGAAAAGCCCCAATATACATGATAATTATTAGCAGTAAGCATGGTAATTACTCATTTCTACAGGGGAAGATTCATCAAAATGAGTTGTGAGCTAGAGACATATGGTCTAGGAATATAGGTGCCTGGCCTGGGTTGCTGAGAACTCTCAAACTGGCTCGAGCCCTGTTTATAATATTATACTCAGAAGACTCTGAATGTTCTGTCTCCAGGAGTTTGAAATAGAGAGAGGGAAAGATAATATGCCACACATTCTAATTTGGGTGTACTCTTGATGACCCTGTTCAATTGCGTCCAACTCTTCTTGACCCCATTTGGGGTTTTCTGTGTGTGTGTGTGTGTGTGTCTGTATGTCTGTCTGTCTCAAAATATGTCTGTATACATATATGTGTGTATACACATGAACCTATGTGATATATTTATTATGCTATATACATGCACTACAAAATAATATGCAATATTAGTGTCATACAGTTTAGTATATTAGAGATCAAATTGCTTCTTGACTTCAGAGAAAGAAAGTTGTTGTATCAAGGAAGCCTATGAGAAGGAAGGATCATTTAATTGAGTAGGATTCTGAAGGGTGGGTAAGAATTCAAGAAGGGAAGAGGGAGAAAGTCTTTACAGCCTTAGGGAATAGCCTGGTCAAAGGCTTGGAGGAAGGAAAGTGCATTCATATTATAGAAACTTGAATGTTTGGGGCACATCCCTCATTTTTGAAATTAAGAAACATTCTCTTATAGTATGCTCTTCAGTGTCACTATAAGGAACAAAATAGGGGGATGATGGACCACGGGGCCAATATGGTTTTTTATATGGTCTTGTGGGAAAAAAAGAATGAGGGGAAAAGGGAACAGGAGGCTGGTTTAAAAGTACCATCCTGGGATGTTTGGGGCTGCTAAATATGAGGCTGATTTCTTCTCCATTAGTTAAAAAGATTCCCTAATACCATCAGTGTGGGTGATTTCTACCCTGATGAAGATCAGGAGCCTTCCATGCTGTAGTAGATGATCTTAATTGAGCTTCTGTGCTCAAAAAGATGGGTCGTGACCAAAATAAACAGCAGAGGGATGATTGCTTTCTCATACTCACACCTCTGCTTTTCTCTAGAGATATGACCAGATCAGAATCCCTGCCTCCTTTGATCTTACATGTGAGTCAAATGCAGAGCTTTCTGCAACCCCCTTTCAGAACTGAGTTATTGGTAAGCCAGAGACAGAGGCACACATGTCTATTGTTTGTCTCATTGACTGCACTTCAGTAGAGAAACCCCATCACCTAAGAATTTGGACTTCAGTCTGCCAATAGAATCAATTCTCCACCCCTAATCTGCCACTGTACCACTCTACTTTTACAGGTTGGGTTCAATGTCTTCGGAAGTCTGCACACTCTTAAGGAATAATAACACTGATTATAATAACTCTTATCAAATTCAAAAAGTGCTCTACCCACAAAAACACTATAATAGAATAAATGGGTCCATGAAAAATGTTCGTTATTCATACTGGGCACTCACTATTGCATGGCAATCTCTTATTGAGTCTTTCATTCTCTCTATTCCGAAGCTTCTATCTCATCCAACTTCATGACTCAGCCAGCTAATCCCCTTTTTCTCAAGAAATGTTCTCACCTCCACCCATTGTAAACTCCCTTATCTTCCCTATCCCACACCTCAGTATCTTTCCATATTTACCTATTCTCTCCTTCTTTGTTTCAGTCTCAGAGGTTGAAGTAGTTAGCTCTTATCCTTGCAAAGACTAATCCCTCCACTCATCTCCTCTTTTTAGTGGGTAGTGGTTTTACCTGGTCCTTTACTGATTGTTTTAGTTTCAATCCAATGTAACTTTTCATGTAAATTCCTTGCTTGGTTGGTGACCTGGGGAAAACTGAGTTTAGATTACACAGCCACCATCACATCTCATCTGGTCTATTGCAATAGCTTCTTAATTGTTCTTTCTTACCTCCATGTTCCCATTTCCAATGTATTCTCCACATAGACAACAAACTGATATTTCTGAAGCACAGATCTGATCACATTGCTCCTCAACTCAAGACATTTCAATGGCTCCTCATTTCTTTTAAAGAGTTGAGAGTTTGGTAGAGTGAATTTCACTCACATAGACTTTGAGAACCCATGGTTACCAGTACATCACTAGGCATATCAGAGGATAGTATTATTTACTTTGTGGAACCAAGGAAAAGTTGGGTCATCTCCAGTTGTCCTGATCTATATCTGGCCACTGGACCCAGATGGCTCCAGAGGAGAAAACAAGGCTGGTGACTTTGCACAGCCTCCCTCATTTAAATCCAATTCACTTGCAAGTCATGGCATCACCTCCCTGATGTCATGGTCATCTTCAAGAACGAAGGACAAACCACCACCATCTTTAAATTAAAATATTAATTCCTGTCCCTATGCATCCTCCTGACTCAACCCTTCCCTCCTACTCTGCTTTTTTTCTCTCTCCAACCTTTCCAATCTCTTTAAGGTTCCCCTCCCAAACCCAAGTGTCCCTAGTCAGAATCTGCCCCTTCCCCAAGACCCTGGCTCCTCAGCCACCAGTGGCTTAGGGACTTCCCCATACATGTTCCCCCACTCTCAGCCCTGGAGCTCAGATTGATATGTCTCATTCTTCCCCTTTCCCTCTCTTGCTTCCATGACATCCATGTTTTCACAGGCACTAGTCTTACAAGATAACATGGGATGTGAGCTTGGAGAATGAGCTATCTGACTGGGCTGCAGCCAAGGCATTCTACCAGAAGTATGACTCCAAGGATATTAATGGGGGTGCAATAAGCTCTGTAGCTAGGTGCTATATTCACAGAAGTTCTCAGTGAAGATAGTGGAGATTATTGCTGAAAGGTGGAGCCCTGATCAATTCAATTTAATAAACATTTATTACATGTCTACTATATGCTCATCAAGACCTAGCTATCTCTCATCAAATCCTCACAAATACCCTTCGAAATAGTTACTATTAACACCCCCATTTTATAGATGAGGGAAGTGATTAAACTGTAAGCTCCTTGAGAGCATGAACTATCTTTTGCCTCTTTTTGTATCCCCAGGATTTAGTAGGTGCTTAATGAATGTTGATTGATTGCTGAGGAAGCTCCTACAAAAGAGTAGCTTTTTGTCCCCATCCCTGCTGCTCAGAACTATAAAATTTGAATAGAAGGAAAGGGGACCAGCTAAGAATATTCATATCTTTGCTGTTGCTATCCATTTTTTGTGTGTTAAATAAAGCATCTTGTACACTGGTGGGGGGGGGGAGATCCAAACTCCTTCATTATTTAAAGTCCTTCATTGTCTAGATCCAGCCTATTTTCCAGGTTGATTATACCCTCTACACTCTGGCCAAACTAGCCTGCTTTCTGTTCCCTATATAGGGTATTCTATCCCTATGAGTTGGCAGAGATGTTCTCACTTCTCAGCATCACCCCCACAGAACCCAAAACTTTCATCAAGGCTTATATTAAGTGCCAATTGTTAAAGCCCCTCCCCCATCACTGTATGTGTTTTAAAAGTATATTTACTTATCTGTGAACATGCCATATTCCCCAGTAGAAGGTAAGCTTCTTGAAGGCAGGCACTGAATCACTTTTGCATTTGATGAATTGACAAGAAGTGCTAGACAAACAGTAATTAATTAATAGAATCCATGTCCATTCTAATAGGAGGATTCCAGTAGCTCCAACACAACTGCAAACCACACTGATATGATAAGTATGTCTGTTCCCAACTTGGCCCTTGACTCCTCTGGTTCCAGCGTGTGGTCCAAGGCGTATGTGCAAAGGCCCCAAGATCAGAGAGATGAGAGAGAAGATCAGAGGCCATGGTGGATGGCAACCTGACCATCAGAGGCTTTAGAGCTAGAGGGAACCTTAGGGACGATCATCAAGTCCAGCCCCCTCATTTGACAGATTAAGGAACTGAGGCTCAGGGAGATAAAGAGATTGCCCAAGGTCACAAGGTAATTAGTAGGAAAGCTGGAAACTGAATCTGTCCTCTGACTTCAGAATCACCTCTCTCCACTCCCCCCACACTGCTTCCTTTTCAGACAGAGCTTTCGTTAGTGCTCTCAGATTTGAGGCAGGGGAATTGTTTGCCCCTTTCACGGACACAAAGATGAGAGGAGCCCCAGATGGCAACCCGGTGAATCCCTGCCACAGATCCTCCCACAAAGTCTACCATCCTCATTCCATCACTGCTCAGATACACTCAAGGAAGGGTGGGAGGAGAGCACAGCTCCTGGCAGCCACCGACAGGGAATCTACAGAGGCAGGTGCCAAGACCTAATCTGTCCCTTGTTACTCAGAGATCCTGGTATTCCATGGGCATGGCTCTGGAATCTATGCGGAATGCAGCAATGATTGCTAGAGAGAATTCTTGGGAGGGTCCAGCAGACTCCTAGCTCAGAGCTCCTTCAGCAAAGGTAGCTGTGGATAAAATGCTGCATTGGGAATAAGGCAAGCTGGGTTCTGGTCCCAGCATTCTGTAGCTGTTGGACCTTGGGCCAAATAACCCCATCTCTCTATATTTAAAGCCCCCCCCCCTCTGTAAAATGAAGGGTTTGGCTTGACTAAGATTCCTAAGGCCTTTCCAGCTCTAAATTCTATGATTCTTCCTCTCAAGAAACTTACAGTCTAATGATGTGGCCAGTACACATACAGAAAGAGGGAGAGAGGAAGGGGGAGAGAGAGAGACAGACAGAGACAGAGAGAGAGAGAGACAGAGAGACAGAGAGAGAGCCATGTGGTGCAGTAAAAAGAGTCCTGGACTTCGAACATGGGTTGGAATCCTCTCTAACTATTATTAGAAAAGGCAGCTATGTGGGACAGCAGATAGAACACTGGACTTAAAATATTATCAAATCTAGCCTCAGATACTTCCTAGCTATGAGACCCTGGGCAAGTCAACTTCAGTTTCCTCAACTGTAAAATGAGAATAATAAAAGCATTTACCTTGTGGGGTTGTTATGAGGATTGAATGAGATCATACTCATAAAGCACTAAACACAGCACCTAGCATATAGTAGGCAATCTACTTCTATCCTGAAATAAGAGCAATGAGGGACAGATCATTAGAACTCTCAGGAGGGGCAGTTAGGTGGCAAAGTAGATAGAGTACTGCCCCTGGAGTCAGGAGGACCTGCATTCAAATTGGGCTTCAGACATTTATTAGCTGTGAATTCACGAAAGAGAGAGAGAGAGAGAGAGAGAGAGAGAGAGAGAGAGAGAGAGAGAGAGAGAGACAGCCAGTCCATAATAGCCCTATATAATCTTAAGTGATTCAGACAAGAGGTAAACAAAAAAAGATTTCACAGGAGGGAGAGAAGACTAAGGGCTCATCTGTGAGGGAAGAGGAGAAATAAGGGAGGTACCAGGTGTAATAGAAAAAGCCTTGCATTTGGAGTCAGAGGAATTGGGTTCAAGTTTTGACTCTCTCACTTACTACTTGTATGATCCCAGGCAAGTCACTTAATCTCTAGATGTCCTCAGTTCTAAAATGAAGCTTTGGACTAGAGTAACTCTAAGGTCCTTCCAGATTTAAATCAGCGACTGTATGATGCCAGAAACAGCTAGACCCCTGACTCTAGAGTCAAAAAAAACTGACTTTAAATCTAAACTCAGACTTTTACTAGCAATACAATCCTGGGAAAGTGCCTTAACCTCTATCTACCTCCATTTCCTCATCCACAAAATGGCAAGATAATATTTGTCAAGAGCTTTGCAAACCTTAACGTATTATATAAAAGCTAGCTATTAATAATAATAATAACTAGCATTGACATAGTACTTAAAGGTCCCAAAATCACATTACAAACATTTCATTTGATCCTGATAATAACCCTGAGGGGAAGGTGCCACAGGTATAATCTCAATTTAACAAAATAAGACATTGAAACACTGAGAAATGACTTTTCCATGGCGTCAAGGCTTGTAAATTGTAGAGGTGCCAGGACAAAAACAGGGCAATCAAGGCCCTCGTGGAGTCTACATTCTGTCAAGGGAGACAACATGTACATAGAAGGATGTGCTGGAGCCAGCTCCAACCTGCTTTTGAGAGCACGTCGTTAGGTTTCTAATTAGATTTTTTTTTTAACTTTTTTTTCAATATGGGCATTTACACCTTCAAAGTCAGCAAACCAATGAATGGAGGCTTGATTTGTTATTTTCTTAATTATCTAGACTTAAGAAAGTTGTGGAGAAAATTGCAATAATGCAAATTAAACTCAGAAGTGTGTTATGTGAACCTCTTCCCCTTTCCCTTCCCTTTCCCCTTCCCCTTCCCCAGAGAGCTAGCTGTTAAATACCCCTGTTACATGTCTAAGTATAAACAAAATAAACATAAGGTGATGGGAGGACACTAGCTTCATGTGGTAAATAGCAGAATCAAGATTCAAATTCGGGTTTTCTAGTGATCCTTTGACTGAGTCATATTATCACATTTCTCACCCAAGGTGGAGGTGGGGAGGGGCAGGCGTGCTTTATACAGTGTTCCTAAAGTCTGGACACATAGGAAATCTGATTAACTATGCATATTTTCAAGAAATGAAAAGAATGAAATTTTCAACAACATTTTATTTAATTAGCATAAATAAGATTTCATAGGAAGACATGGGAAACACATAGGAAATATCGTTAATTAAATTAATCTCATTAATATCGAAAATAGTCCCAATAGCTAATGAAAGCTTTTATTCCATATGAAATTGTCATGGCTAAAATTTATGCTAATTAAATAAAATATTGTTGAAAATTTCATTTCTTGAAAATATGCATAGTTACTGAGATTTCCTATGTGTCCGGACTTTAGGGACACCCCGTATATCTATACTTGCTAGCTCCCTTCCTCCAGTTTTTCCTTCTTCTCAACCTCTTCTATATTCCTTATCCTAACTCTTAATTAACCCTTAGTCTTCTCTCCTTCCCTGCAAACTTTCTCCAAGCACCTATTGTCTGCTTTATGCAAAGCTTCAAGCATAAAAAAAGAAAAATGCAAGTGTGGATTCCGTCTCTAGCAGCTAGCCTCAGGGGGTTATTCTCCTTGCTGGGATGGCTGGGACTCAGCTCGCCAACCATATGTTGCAGTCTTTCAATTACACTTCTCCAGGGGGAATACACACTGAGGGCACTCTTGTACTGCTCCTGGTTATTACCGTTTTCCTCGTGTCTCTGGAAGGACCTGAGACGCTGGACTGAGCAGTAGCAATAGCCTTCTTCATCCCTTCCCCCAGCCCCTCCATCCCCCACCACTGAGACGTAAGCCAGTCTCATCACTGGCAGTAGATGCCTGACTCCAGTGGAGACCCAGGACGGTCACGTGCTTTCAGAACCCGCTTTGCACACTCCCAATGTGACTTCAAGAGCGTCTGAGACACACTCCTGCTCCCCACATGTTCATCCAATATTCAACAAACCTTTATTACCATACCTGCTGAGCTTCCAGGGAGCTCTAGAATTTAGATCACAGGGGGGCTAGGATGCCTGGAGCCATTGAGTTAAAAGGGGCCTTAGATATTAATTGCCTTGATTGGAGCTGAGGAAGCAGAGGCTTAGGAGAGAAGCCATTTGCCTGAGGTCAAACAGCCAATAAACTAAGATCCCAACCCAAATCTTCAGCCTCCAAATTTGGACTATTCCCACCGCTAAGAAACGGTCCTGCCACCGTGGAGCGTGCAGTCTAGAAGGAGACTGACACAAACACAGATAAGTATAAGGCATAAAGATAATAACACATAATAATAACTGACATTTAGATAGCACGTTCAAGTTTGCAGAGTGCTTTACAAATGCTGTCACGACATTGTAGTTGGGTGTAATAAAAACTTGTTGACTGACAACAGACCTGGGAGGTGAGTGCTCTTATTATTTTTATCTTCATTTTATAGTTGAGGAAACTGAAGCTGACCAATGCTAAGTGACAGGAGCAAACCTCTAATAAATATGTAAGGAAGAATTTGAACTCTGCTCTCTATGGCTCCAAGTCTAGAATTCTGTTCACTGTACCACAAAACTATACACACAATAAATGCATCAGAAACGTGTAAAGTGCTGTGGGAGGTTCAAGGGTTCTGTCAGGGGGGATCAGAAAAAAGTTCCCAAGAAGGTGGCTTCTCTATCAGGCTTTAAGGGATGGATAAGAACACAACAGGTGAAGAGGGGGAGGGGAACAGTCCAGGCAAAAGGAATCATGTGGGAAAAGGCTTCGGAATGAACCTTTGCCAATGTTAGAAATTCCTCTCATGGGACAAATGTCTTTTATTCTCATTTGCAATGAAAACAAAGCCTGAAAGTGGGAGTGCACTAGGAAGGGACCACACAGGGACTTAAATCCAGTTTCACTAAGATTAAAAAGACTGATATAAAAATGTTTTTGTTGTTGTTGTTGTTGTTGTTGTTGTGGAGGATAGGTTTCAGTGGGTGAAAGAAAACCCTCAAAAATGCTGGATGCCTGAAGGGTTTACAGAAAAGGAACTGCAAAAAAGTAGAGTGAAGAATTCAAATCTAGGTTCTGACACTTAGGGGCTGTTTCTACAACTTACTTCACTTCAGATTCCGCATCTGAAAAAGGAAGATGATGATACTTATTCTACTTCCTTCACAGGATTACTGTGAGGAAAGCACCTTAAAAACCTTAAAATGGTATGAAAATGTGAGTGATTCTTGTTGTTGCCATTATAATGTGGTTAGTTTCTAAAGTCCCACTTTCTCCATGAAAACTCCCCTGTCAACACCACCATTAAATGACTTTGAAACTAGCCCACTCTCATGCTTATATCTACCCCCAGATTTTGGGAGAGCAGTAGAGGGGACCCGCTGGCCTAAAAAAAAAAAGTCTGGCCTATAAGGGATGGCAATCCTGAAGACTAACACTCCCCCTTAAATAGAAACAAGCAAAAGCCAAAATCATTTCAGTGAGGAGGCAAAGAGGGAGCTGTCCAAAGAACCTGATGAAAATGGCCCCAGAAATTCGCTGACCAGCTAGATTTTTAAAAGATCTGCAGAAGATAGAAGCAAAGGTAAATAATATAAAAGTGAATGTATATCTGTGACCCAGTACAGAAGGATAGTGTTGGGAAATCCAAAGCTCAAAATGAGCAGATGATGGCAACAAAAAAGGGTTGTTTTGTTTTGTTTTTTTTAAAAAGCTATATTGAAAAGAAAAAAGAGGATAAAGAAAGACTTAGGACATCTACTCAGTATGGATCTCAAGGGAACAGATGGCAATAAAAAGGCAGAAATATTAAACTCTTAGTTGATCTTGTTCCTGGGAACGACAGAGAGAAAGAATAGAGACATAAAACACAAGCGTAAGTAAATTACAAGAAAGCACTTAGCTGCCCTTGATGAGGTCAAGTCTCAAGATTCAGGCAAACTACATATACAGGGCACTAAAAAATATGTCAGACATGAATGTCGAGCAGCTGTCAGTGATTGTAGGATGACTGTGGAGAATAAGAAAGATACTATAAGCCTGGAAAGGTGATAATGTTTTCTCAATTAAAAAAAAAGTCCCTGTCAAGCTCTAGACTAAATTGCTAAAGGGATGATTAGCAAAAATCTAAAAAAGAAAGCAATGTTCACAAAGAACCAACACAACCTCAACAAGAATAGTCAAGTCAATAAGTATTTATTAAACAATTAATTTCTTTTTTTTTTTTTACCTAGACTGGTAGATGAAGGAAGTCCTATAGATAAAATTTACCTGGATACTGGCAAAACATTTGAGTAAGGCCCCCATTCTTTTCCTTTTGGAAAATACAAAATGGGAGTACAGTTGTCATTAAAATCATAAATTTCAGAATTGGTAGAATAATTCAACCCGGAAAGTAATTGATGGCTCCGTATCAACTTGTAGATGCTCTGTGGAATGTCCAAGGGACTGTATGCTTTTTAATATTTTCATCAATGACTTTAATTAAGAATTAATGACATATTTATCAGATTTGTAAATGACTCAAAGCTAGGAGGTCAAGGTCAGTGGTGTCAAACTCAAACACTAAATAATACATAAGGATCCCTGTAGCCCACACATAGACTTAGCTATGTTCTATTGTGTTTTTATTGATTTTTTAAAAAAATTTCCCAAATACATCTTAAACTGGTTCAGGCCACACTCAGGAGAATTGAGAGCTGCATCCAGCCTGGGCAGTGTGTTTGACATCTCTGGTTTAGGTAACCTGTTAGATGGAAGTCAGAATCCAAAAAGATCTCTTATCGACTGGAATAATCAACCTACTAGAAATTAGAATCAGAAAGTTAATTTCTTTTTTTCTTCTTATTTTTTTTTAATGCTTTTTGGAGGGCAAGTGGGGTTAAGTAACTTGCCCAAGGTCACACGGCTAGGTTTTTGTTTGTGTGTGTTAAGTGTCTGAGGCCAGATCCGAACTCAGGTCCTTCTGACTCCAGGGCTGGCGCTCTACTCACTGCGCCACCTAGCTGCCCCTAGAAAGTTAATTTCTAATGAAATTTCATTGGGATATACCAGAAATCCTACAATTGGGTTTTTTTAAATCAACTTCATATAATAAGTAAAATAAATAATAAAAATTTTTAAAATAAAAAAATAGGAGACATGAATAGCCATTTATTTTAGGGGAAAAAAGAGTTCATGCTTGATGAGACAAAAGTGAAATAGGGCGGACAAGAAAAGCCCCCAAAAGCCTTTTAGATCTTTCTTTTTTTTTTTAACCAGACCTGTGATTTCACTGGAGTTGGAAATTCCCAATGAGGAAATACTTCAACCAATGCCCATTTGCCACTGTTCTGCATTCTATGGTATCAGAGACTTTTTGAGGCAAAGAGGGTAAGGGTTTTTGTCCATCCTTATCCAGCCAAAATGTCCTAGAGACAGGATTTCACTCTTGGTCTTGCTGACTCTGAGCTTGGACTCTATCCAGTATACCACCTTGCTTTTCCCACACTTACAAATGGAAAGGTGTACCATCCAGAATAAAGGAAGTGACAGTCACCGAAATAGACTGCCTTGGTCAGCCACATGTATGGAATCATTTTCGGTTTGGGACACTACATTTCAGATCAATGTAAAGAAAATTTTCCTACAATTAGAGCTACCTACAAGTGAATTGAGGTACCTCTAGAGGTAAGGAGGACCCCATCACTAGAGGGCTTTGAGCAAAGGCTGGATGGCTCCTTGTCAAGGATGCCATAGAAGGAATTCTTATTAAGATACATATTGGATTTGATTACCTTGGTGTTTCTTCCTAACTCTAAGATTTTGTGATTAAATTTGAGACTGATGAGGATATGAGATATAAAGGCAGCTTCTTTGCAGAGTTTGTTGGGAATTACACCATCACAAGAGAGTTCTTTGTTCCTTTTGGAGGGAATGACACCAGGAGGGGCTCAGATATCTCCACTAGGCAAGCAGGGCAGGGAGGTGGTATTTCTGTGTACGAGTAGCCATGGTCACTGGTCACGTCCACCAAAGGTCATAGAACCAGTGTCCCCTGACCTCTGACTCTGGCACACCAAAAAAAGGAGACAAAGGCTCCGCAGGCATTGCCAACTATATAAAGCTCTGACCTTGTGACAAGCCCTTTAAAGTCTGATGTGCATAAGATCTCCAGAAGTTTACAGTATGGCTCCAGGCATGACTCCCCAGGGATATCAATAAGATGTGGAAATGAAATACAGACACCCACAGGGAAAACCACACATATAACCTGGCTCCCCAGAGCTGGTCTATTTGGTCACAAAGAGGTGTCACCACACTTTATTTTTTCCCCTTATTTCAAAACCTTTAGCTGCACAGTCCCCAGTAGAATGGCAAGCCTAAACACCAACCCAGAAGCCTGGACTGGCTCTGCTTTTACATGCTTATTGAGAAGCTTCATAAGGAAGAGTCACCAGCACACTTGCTTTCTTCCTGACCCACAAGTCAACTACCTTGCCTCCTTGGTAATGGCAATATGAGTAAGTGGTTTGCCAAGACCTACTGCAGGACACTGATATTGCCAATAGAATATGCCAGTGAAGAAACAAGAGTCCCTGGACTTCTTGATGCTTACCTGAGAAGCATTTCGTTGTGCTTGTGTTACAGAGGCTTCCAGTCCTTAAGAAGGGTGACTGGCGGGGGGCGGGGGGGGGGGCGGGGGGGGTGGAAGGGCAGCAATGAAACTCTGTCTACCACAGGAGGCACAAGCAGTGATTTGTCATTTGAGATTTAGCAGGAACGCCAGATTTAGGTCATCAAACTGTCCCACCCTAGTCTGCCACTAATGAGCCTGAACCTGAGTTATCCATCATTCTACCTACAAGTTTGGGGATATAGAAGGCACATCAAAAGACCCTACTGTAGCTGGGGGCAGTGTGAATAAGTTCTCAACACATACAGAACGTTCCATTCTGATCAGACTAAAGTAATCTTCTTTATCAGCAATTGGAAGATAGGAGGCACACATTAGATTGGGCTTTGACTCTAATGGAGGAGGAATACAGCCCCATGAGGTCATGGGACACTGACATACATGACTGGTGCCCATGGATGCTCTCACAAGGAAACTCAAATACAGACATGCCCCCTCACATCCTGCTTGCCTTAAGGGGGCAATGAACCCCTCCCCATTCTCCCTGGAGGAACAAAGAACCCTAACATGATGGTGGGATCTCCAAGAAACCAAGGTTCACAGGGAGGAATATTCTTCCCTGGAAAAATGGTAGCTCTTCCTCTGGGGAGTTACCAACAGTCTCAAAACAGTTCCTAAAATATCTTTGTGGGGTCATATCACCCAGCCCAGGTTCACCTCCCACAATCCCTGTCTTTTATCCATTCTGTACCCTGGTCCCTTCCTCCTGGTCCAGGCTTCTTACACATTAGCCCCCTTCATGCTCTCCGTGATCCAGTCTTACCAGCCAAGAAACTCAGCCCGGGCACCACCTTCTGTACGTAGCCTTTCCCCCTCTTCCTCATATTTGCTAATGCTGTTTAGAGAGAGAGAGGCTAAAGGACTTTACACAACGCTGCCTCACTTCAATTCACCCACAGGTCAAAACATCACCCTGTGATGTCATTGGTCCTCTTTGAAAACAAAGGACAAACAACAACTCCTTCCATTCTCCATGATTTCTCACAGAAGTAATCAGTCTAGAAACAAACATTTTCAGTGCCCTGGGTTATAATTTGTCTGGATATAAAGACTTGTACTTGTGCCCCTGTCCAGGGGAAGCAGGAGAGATCAGAAGTCTTGCTCAGGGACACCAATAACTTCAGCTCATTATGTTTTATCCAGATTGGGTCAGAGGAGAGTCAGAGAGAGACTCTGGGTAATCCCCCACATTTCCCAATCTCTGGAGGTTTATCATGGGTGTTCTGGTTGTGGGTTTGTTTTCATCTTCCCTCTGTGGGGAACCACTGTGATTTTCTGGAGCCTGGGGGTAGAGGGTGTGGTAACTACCTCCCCACCCCCAACCTCATTGCAAGGCCTGCTTGTGTGATGTGTAATTATGACAGGGTCCTAGCAGTTAATTGCTAATGAGTAAACAAGAGCTGCCCCTATGGCTCCTCTAGGAAAGATAGAATGAGTCTGGGTCTCAGCAAACACTCAAAGATCAAAGAACACAGGTGTCTAAGCAGGAGACAGACCAGTTAGAGAAAGAGACACAAAAAAAAAAAAAAAAAAAAGGAAAGGAAAGGGGAAGGGGGAGGGGGAGGGGAGTTCTATGGAAACTTCGAAGCAGACACCATGTTATCTTAACCACCTTGATTTACAGATGGGGAAATGGAGGTTCTAGGGAGGTTAAAGCATCCCATGGGTTAATATATAGCAGAGCTGGGATTCAAAACTATTCCTTTTACTTCTAGTCATAAAAAGAAACCCTTATACCCCTTACACCCCAATGGAAGGCATATAGAAAGACTGGAGGTGAGCAAGTATCATACAGGGACAGTCTACTACAAGGGAAAGAAGAACTGGGCCCTGACACCATTTATAGGATCTTGGACCCTCTACAGTTCTTCATCCGCAACATAAAAGAATAGAACGTGGTGACCTCTAAGGTCTCTTGTAGCCCTAAATTCATGATCACACGATCCCTGTTCTCAAAAAGTCCAGTCAATCCAGAAAACACCCACTGAGCATATAGAGTGCTAGTGAATCCCAGAGAATGCAGTCCATGACCTTACTGTAGATCACTGACAAAACTCCAGAAAATGCTACTGCACGGGTAACTTATGAGCACCTGACAAGGCGAGAGGCGGCCTCAGACACTTGACACATGGCTACGTGTGCCTTCAGGCAGGCCACTTAACCCCAATTGCCCTCCAAAAAGCAAAAGAAGAAAAAGAAAAGCCACGGCTGAGTTATGGCAAAGTAAACTTCGTTATTAACTAAGACTTGTGAGTGCCTAAGTCCAAACAGGGTGCTAATGTGAAGCCCAGCCCCCAAACCTCTCAGAATCCTTATCTTCCTCCAAGACTCAGCTCACCTACTTTCTCCTCCACAAAGTTTTTCCTCAACCATCCTCCCCCCAAGGTGCTAGTGCTTCCTCCTATTTCATTTTTTGTCCTATATTTACTTGTGTATGTTTGTACTCCCTAATAGAAAGTAAGCTCCTTGAGGGTAGGACTTGTTTTGTTTTTGTCTGTGTCTCCAGTGTGCAGCATGGTGTCTTTCACATAACAGAAGCCTTAAAAATGTTGGTTAGGTTTAGTTGAATTGGGAGGAACTAGGTCAGAAATCTTGTACTTTTTCCAAGTGACCTTGGGCTCACAGGGACTATCACTAGGTATGTTACCTAGAAGATTTGTCAAAACTTTGTAAATGAAATATTAAAATGTCAATGCCATGTTAACCGGCCCAGATGTCAAGACAAATACTCAGAGGGCCCACATCAAATGCAGAGCACCATCTCTCAGTAGTCTTTGACCCTTTATCGGGGTCAGTGCTGGGAGGAGCCTTCGAGATCATTTATTCTAACCTACCTCACACAGAATCCTCTCCACTAACCATATTAACAAAATTTTCAATCTTTATGCAAAGCCAAGACTGACCCAGCTATTTTAAAATACATTTAAACCTACATGTATGGGTATATATACATATATATAATTTACATATGTGTATATAGTTATACATAACATATACATGTATGTCTATAATATATTGTAGTGGTAAGGGAATTTGAAGATCTTCCCTGTCCTTTAATAGGCCAAATGTAATCACATGGGGCCTGTGGTGGGAGTAGTTTGCTGAAAGGTAGAGCAGAGTCCAGAGGAAACTGGGAACCAAAGAAGTTAGAACAGAGGGAGGAGAGAGGACACAGGTAAGAAGTCAACTAGGCTTGTAAGTTGTGGAAAGGCTTTAGGATGGTGTTGTTCTCTGCAGTGTTATTGTGTATAGATCTCTTTGTTGCTATGATGAATTTGGTTTTCTGGTTTGGGATTCAGCTTTCTGGTGTCTGAATAAATGTTTTGCTTCTTTCTTCTATGTGGAGATTTGTTATATTTTATTAGATGTGTTATATTTTATGACTCAGAACTATTCTGGCATATTCATAGTTGCCATTGATGCTGTGAATATTATGTTGGTGTTACATATATACATTGTGTGATATACATATGTATGTATTATAACATGTGTGTTTGAATGCTATGTGCAAACGCATATGTGTGCGTATAAATAAATATACATGCATGATACATATGTGTGTGGTGTACATTGTGTGATATACATGTGGGTGTTGTATGTTATATGTGTCTGGTGTACATGTGATGTACATATATGCTGCTGTTCAGTCATATCTGACTCTTTGTGACCCATTTGGATTTTCTTGGAAGAGATACTTGCCATTTTCTTCTCCAGCTCATTTTACAGATGAGGAAACTGAGGAAAACAGGGTAAAGTGATTTGCCTATGATCCCACAGCTATCAAGTGCCTGAAGTCAGATTTTAACTCATGAAGATAAGTCTTCCTGACTGGCACTCGGTCCATCGAGTCATCTAGATGTCAGATAGATATAGATTTAGATATAGATATAGATACACATACACATACAGATACAGATATAGATATAGATATGGATATGAATGTGGATATGGATATGGATATATATGCATACACATATATTCCATTTACATATGTACTACACACACACACACACACACACACACACACACAAACAATACCTAACATTAACATGCAAAAAGCACTGTTTTAGGCATTGGGGGGGACATCTAATGTTTAGGTAAGACAGGATCTTGCCCTCACAGTGTTTGCAATCTCATAAGCGAATGTTGATAGATAGCTATAAACACAATATAAACACGCATGTGCCGTGTGAAATTAAAAAGTTATAGAGCAAAGTACCGTGTGAAGGCTGAGACAGAAGGTCACTCCCAACTAGAGGAATCAGGGGAGGCTCCAGCAGTCTGTGTCCTCACGGCCCTTCCAGCTTTCAGCTCTGCTCTTCTATGCTCTGAGTCAAAAGGTCCCTCCCAACTCTGACATTCTACATTCTAAGGTCCGTTCCAATTCTAACATTCTATGTCCTAAGTTCTAAGCTCTTTTTCACAGGAGACTATCACCTCTTTCAGGTGGTTTCTTAGATTCCCCATCTCAGAGAAGACATTTAGTTCTCAGAATGGCCAGGAATCATGTGAGAGAATAGTGTATGTCGTTCACAGGCCACAAAGTTTGTTCCTTAGATAATTTTTCATTCCTCAGGCCCAAATCTGAAATGAATCTATGAAAGAATAGTTATCAAAGACTATGCAGTACTAGTTAGTCAATAAATATTTCTTAAGAACCCATTATGTGACAGTTATCAATCATAACTCATGAGGCAAAATAGATTATTTTGATCACTTAAAAATAAAAGTCTTTTGCAAAACAAAAGGCAATGTAACCAAAATAAAAAAAGAAACAAACTGATAAAAAAAACAATTCACCAAAAATAACTGATAAAATCACTCAAATTTAAAGGGAATTGGTACATATTTATTAGAGTATGGAGTCATTTCCTATTGAGCAAGAAGTCAAAGGATATAAGTAGGAATTTCTAGGAAAAAATACAAATTAACTTTAAAAAGTCCAAACTCCTAAAAATGAGAGAAACCAAAACAACTCTGAGATACCACCTTTTACACAACAAGGACAAGTAAAACACAATAAAATTCAACGCTGGTGCAGATTTGGAAAAAACAGGCATGCTGATGCACTGTTAGTAGGCCTACCAATTCAATCTTCTTGGAAAGCAGTTGGGAATTATATAATAAGTCATAAAAATGTTCATATATTTACCATTACTAGAACAATACCCCTAGGGAGGTTATTGATAGGAAAAATAAAGACCTGTTTGTGTAAAACTATTCCTAGCAACGTTATCTGCTATTGGGGGAAAAACTGGTTACAAACTATGTGTCCAATGTTTGGAAAATGACTAAACAATTAGAGTGCATATGAATGGTATGGAATTTTTTACCATAAGAAATAATGAATATGCGTCGGCCCTGGAGTCAGAAGGACCTGAGTTCGGATCCAGCCTCAGACACTTAACGCACACACAAACAAAAACCTAGCTGTGTGACCTTGGGCAAGTTACTTAACCCCAATTGCCCTCCAGAAAGCAAAAAAAAAAAAAAAAAAAGAAAGAATGAATATGAAGCATATAAAGGAACACAGTAAAAAAAAAATTTAACGTGATGTTATGCAGAGTGAAGCCAGGATAGAAAGAAAAATATACATACTGAGTATAACTTAATATCAGCAAAAACCTGAAATTAAATTCAGGAGTCATAGAAACAGAGAGAATGGGTTTGCTACAACCTTGTTAAAGTTAATATGCATGTTTTTAGTGACCTTTTTAAAAAATATATACTATAAATAACAGAAGTTTATGGGCACATGTATAGTAATTTATAATCACTTTTTTCTTTTGTTTTTTATTTTCATTTATTGATTTGAATATTTGTATTTATTGATGGAAAGATCAATTTTTTAAAATCACAAGGTCCCTTCCTTCTGTTATGTCTTACAATATTCTTTCTTTTAAGATCCTTTCCAGGTCTGTATTCTATGCCTGAGACTGTCTCATAACATGAAAAATTTATAATCCTTCTACTCGGGAAAAGTGGGAAAATATATTCATGGTGCCCCCAGAATCCTGAGACCAGTTGTCTGTTCACAAACACATAATTCACCATATTGCAGAATAAAGTTATGTTGAAATAAGAAGCAAAATAAAAGAAATCCTTGGATGAACAAACATTGGTCCCCCAGTGTTTTCTCAATCTGCAGTCACACTGGCAAATTTGACGGCTCCTCACTCCCCCACTTCCAAAAGTCTTCTCTTGGTCCACTGTTCCTTACTAATCCTTGTGAAAAGCAATCTGTTAATTCTTTCTCTCCTTATCTTCCAGCCATTAGATTGTAAGCTCCTTGAGGGCAGGTACTATTTTTTGTCTCTCTTTGTATCCCCACTCCTTAGCTTGGTGCCTGTCACAGCACTTACTATTTACTGATTGCTTGATTGATTTCTCATGGTCTTTCCAACACCTTATCATCAGGGAGCAGGCCACCACTTTCTTAGATAAGGCAAATCTCATCTTTTTGCCTCATGAAGACTGAAAGACATTGCAATAAGGTCATTGACTAGCATTTCCTTCTGGTAGCTTCTTAGGTTCCCCAACAACTTGGATATATTTACATATATGTATACTTATTTACATATAGGTATATGTTTATATATGTATACATATATTATATATGCAAAATCTATGCAAAATTTAAAATAGGGGCAAAGTCCTAGCTGACTCATGATAAAGATGTAGATTTGAGACACACAGCTTCTTCCTCTAAGAAGTTTAAAGTACTTTAATTAATTAATTACAATCACAACTCATATTTCTATAGCACTTGAAGAGGGTGGAGGGGAGGCAGGTAGGCCTGTGGTTTCTTTGCTGTAAGGAACTTCTGCTGAGAAAATTCCCTCTCTAAGTTCAGTCAATGCAAGCCTCTAGAAAAAGGGCTTAGACTCTTTCTCACTGTCTGGCTCAACATTGTCCCTACTCCAGAATAAAGCTTTGGGAAAACATAAACAAAATTTAACTTTGTGTTAACTTGTGTTTAGGGCCTCTCCAAAAGGAATAGGGGGGGAAAATTCAATATATCATGTAGATCAGACATGGAACAGCTGCTTCCTTCACACACAAAAAAATGATCAAACTCATATTGACAAAGACTTAAAGTATGAGGCAATATGCCATAATTTCTCTTATGCTTCCCAAAAAGATTGATATTTAAAATATTAAGACATGGAATACTTAGTAGGACTGCTTAGCATTTTCACCACAGTGCTGTACTGTGTGAACAGCTTTTGCAAAGTCTATACTTTTTAATAAACCAGGGCCTAGTTTGAACATCATCTCCAAATGAAGTATAGATATGAAAAAACATCCTGCTACCTGTTGGGGCTCCTCCAACTGAGGAACTCCAGAACTCCGAAACTCCTAAGGTAGCCATAGGTCTCAGAAATGCTCTCTCAGAGTCAATTTTGACCTGTGTCAATGACCTGTGCTCAGGAAAAGGTACAAAAAGAGGTAGCCAGGGTCCATCAAGGTCACTTAGACAGCACATATACTCCTGCTACCATGTTTGAGAAGTCAAGATGGAAGGCAGCGGAGTGGCTAGATTGTGCAGTGAATAGAGCCCTTGCCCTGGAGTCAGGAGGATCTGAGTTCAAATCAGAATTCAGACATTTAACACTTAACTAACCGTGTGACCTTGGGCAAGTCACAACCCCAATTGCCCTTCCTTGCCCACTCCAAAAGGCAAAAAAAAAAAAAAAATGGAAGGCAGAGTGGAGAGGGAGCAGGGAAGACAAAAGAGGGAGAAACCCCTGGAAGCCCAAGAGAGAAGCCCCCAGAGTCCCCACAATCTGCACAAATAGTAAGAGAAAACACAACAGGGCAAAGTCACTCTCTTTTAGGACCATTGAGTCAGCAGATCCTTGAGACTCAGTGGCAAATCTTCTTTCCTCTAAAGGGAGTGGGGGTCACAGGAGGTGCACACAAGGATGCATTGGGGTGAATAGTGTTTGGAGCTCCCTGTTCATGTCTTTCAGAAAGGGGTGAAAACTCCTAAAGCCCCTGCCCCAATGGGATCACCTCTATTGTATCTCCCAGCTCAGAACCTTACCTGTCACTCTGATAACATGAGGTAGGCATACTACAGTTATCCTTTCCACATCTGACTTTCCCCATCACAGTTTTCATATATCAAAGGTCAGCATAAGAAGTTAAATGGGAATTTTGGGGGGAGTTTTTTGCAAAAGCCATGGACAACACATGAAGGCCAGAAGACAACACAGAGCCTATGATCAAATACTTAACCCAAATTTTACAATAAGGTACTGTAAACACCCCAAAAAAGAAAAAAAAATTCTGATTTCTTCTCTGGTACAAAGGGAAGACCAAAATATCTTACACAGACCTTCCAGATCACAGACATGCTACATCTCTAACCTGGAGATGTGGAAAGGAAAACTGTATTTTTTTTCTCATTACTTCAAAGACAGTAGAAAGGAGAAAGTATCCCAGCCCTCACTGTATATTCTGTGAACTCCCTTACAACTCTAATATTCAAGCCTTCCTCCAAGACTAACTTCTTATCAGGCTACTGATAGTTTGACCTCATGCACATTGTCATCACCTCTCCCCTGCTGCCCAGATGTGCTGCCAGGGGTTCCATTTCCTTACCCACCCCCGTGGCTCTAACTGTGCTACACAAAGCCTGCCCCCAAGTTAATGCAAGTTTCATTTTCATTTATCATAAAAGTTTCCTTTTTAAGTCTTTTATTCTAAAAGAGGAAAGGAGAGAGAAAGAAAATTTTATTTGGCTCTAAGTAAGACATTTCAAATTCAATGACACTTCATTAATCCAGAGGTTAGTTCCTATGCAGGGGTTTACTGGCAAATCAAGAACAAATGGGTCTCTGGAGGGGGCGGGGGGGCGGAATGTATCCATGACACATTTTTAAGTTTAAGCTACATCATAAACACTTTTTTCCTATCTCTTTAAGTCTAGACAGTGAACAAAACAATACATTAAGCCTTGATTTGCAGCATTTGCTGATTTCTAAGGCGTAAATGCTCACACTGACAATTTAATAGGAGCTAGGGTAACACAACACTGATTATTTGGCATCCTCAGCTACCAGAGACCTTGTAAGCACCTTGAGGGCAGGACCTGTACCTCATTCATGATTATAGAACTGAGAGGACCTTATAGAAGAAGCATCTTGGTATGAAGGGAAGAACAGCAGCCTGGGAATCCAAAGAATGTGGTACAGTGGAAATACGCCTGATCTTGCAGTCATAGGACCTGAGTTCAAATCCTGACTCTGCCACTTACTACTATGGTGACTTTGGATAAGTCATCTCAAGTCTCTGAGCCACCATTTCTTCATCTGTAAAATGGCAGGGTTCGAATGAATGACCTTAATAGTTCTAGATATATAATCTATGATCTTGGTTCTAGATCTGTCTGGGTTTGAATCCCACCTCTGACCCCTCACTTAAAAGCTGTGTTCAAGTCACTTAACCTTTCTACACTTCAGTTTCCTCATCTATAAAATGGACAAAATATTATTTGCACTGTTTTTTAGGGTTGTTGTGAGGAAAGTGCCCTTCGTAAGGAACTAGGTGGCTTAGTGGATGGAGCACAGGTGGTGGTTGTTGTTTGCCCTTTGTTATCCCAGAGGACCAGGACATCAGGAAGGTGATGCCATGACTTGCAAATGAATTAGATTTAAGTGAGGCAGGGCTGTGCAAAGTCACCAGCCTCACTTTCTCCTCTGGAGCCATCTGGGTCCAGTGGCCAGATACAGATCAGGACAACAGGAGATGGCCTCCATAGAGCATAGGACTTATAATCTGCAAGACCCAACTTCAAATCTTGGTCCAATACTTAATGGTTATGTGACTCCAGGCAAATCCTTTAACTTTTGTCTGCCTCAGCTTCCTCTTCTGCAAGAGGGGCATAATTATTGCGCCTGCCTCCCAGAGTTACTGTGATCAAACAAGATAAATCAAACCTCAAAGTACTATATAAATGTAAACTATTGCTATTATTATTAGGGCAGCTAGGTGGTACAATAGATAGAGTGCTGGGTCTAGACTTAGGAAGACCTGAGTTCAAATCCTGCCTCAAGCACTAGCTGTGTGACCCTGGGAAAGTACTTAACCCTGATTGCCTCATTTTTATTATCTGTAAAATGAACTGGGGAAGGAAACAACAAACTACTCCAGCATCTTTGCCAAGAAAACCCCAAATGGAGTCACAGAGAATCAGACAAGACTGACCAACAACAACTTTTTTGTCGAGTCATTTTAAGGGCATTTATACAGATTTAGCATACCCATTGTAGAGATGAGGAAACTGAGGCTCAGAAAGATTAAGGAACTAGCCCATTATCACACAGTCAGTAAGTATCTGAGGCAAAATTCAAACTCAGGATCCAAATTCAGGTGCTCTCTCCACCACCCCATGAGGCTAACAATTCCATTCACTTGGTATGGTGAGTTCTTTCTGCATTTAACTAGTTCTAGGTTGGTCCTCAGTAACCAACACACAAGGTGTCCCAGCCACCTTAAAACCTTCCCAACTTACTAGGACCCACTCTGTTTTGCTCCAGTCACAGCCTTTGAGAACCCAGAGTCACCTCCGTGCCATGAGACATTCATTATTAGTGGAGGCCTAGCACAGAGCAGCTACTTGATGAATGTTCAATCAACACGAATTTATTCAGTATTTAATATGTGCAAAACACTCCTAGATAAAAAATGAAATGATACTGGGAAGAGGGGGCTGAGTCATGGTACAGACTTAGTCTGTTGGAGGAAATGGTTTCCTTCTCTAAGGAGTCCCAAATACTTTAGAATTCTGACCCCAAGATCAGGGATATTTCCACTGTACCACTCAGTGGGTGGGGATGGAAGGGAAAGTAGACCTGTGGTTTCAGTGGTGTAGGGAACTTGAGGCAAGAAAGCCCCTTCTCTACAGTACAGATCATAGATAGCACTTTCTTGACAGCTTAGTCTGGGGGAGTTGTCTGGCTCACTAAGGGATTGTGACTTGTCCAGGATCACACAGAATTTGTCAGAGATGGGGCTTGACCCCAGGTGTGCCTGACTCTGAGGTCAACACTCTTCCCATTAGGCCAAACTCTCTCTTTATAAATCACCCAGTATTCTCAGATTATCTCCCAAGTTACTAGCCGGGCTTGACCCTGTTTATCATCCAAGATCAGACTGGACCAGGTACATTAAGGGTGATATAGAGCTTTAAGGTTGAAAAATAGTTTTTCTCAAAAATACCTGGCAAGGTAGGTACTTTAAGTATCACTGTTGTCTAGTTGTTTTCAGTCACTTCCAACTCTTTGTGATGCCTTTTGGTTGGGTTTTTTTTTTTTTGCAAACATACTGGAGGGAGTCACCATTTCCTTCCCCAGTTCATTTTATAGATAAGGAAACTGAGGCAAACAGGGTTAAGTGACTTGCCCAGGGTCACACAGCTAGTAAGTGTCTGAGGCCAGATTTGAACTCAGGAACATGAGTCTTACTGACTCCAGACTTGGCACTCTATTTGCTGTACCACCTAACTGCCCAGTAAGTTTCATTAATCATTTTTATGCTAAAAAAAAGACCTAAGACATAGAGAAATAGAGGGTCTCTAAGTACCCTTCTAGATCTAAATACTATATGTGATTTGCCCACTGTCATCCAGCTAGTAAGTGTTACAGATACTGAGACACAAACCCAAGTGTTCTGTGGACTCCACACTCTTTCCACTAGTCCCTGATGCCTCTTAAGGACACCGTATTCATTTTTACTCTTTACATTAGACAAAGAAGGAACCCAGAGAGACAAAAGGGAAGTTACTGGCCTAATGTCACTTAGCAAATCACTGAAAAGGCATGAGCCAATCCTGGGGATGTAGAAACCAAGGGCTTATTGGGGAAAGCCTCTGACCTACAGATGTCCAACAGAAGTTTGCAAGAGTCATTCAGACAGAAAAAGAGGATCTGCATTCCAAGCTCATTTACTCCCTCGTCATCCTGGACAAGCCACCCAGCATTTTATCATCTTTAAAATGAGGGGACTGGCCTAGAGCAGCAGTCCTCAGTATGGACCAAGGACTCCTGAGGTTCCCCAACACCCTTTCAGGGAGTCTGAGAAGTCAAAACTATTTTGATAATACTTAAATGCTGTAGTTTTGCACATGGCAGAATTCAATAGCTATGACCACCATCAACACATCTCTTTGAGGGAATCTTGAGTAAATTTTAATTGTGGAACCTGAGAACAAAATGTTTAAGAACCACTAGACTAAGGTTCCTCCCAGGTCTTAATCTATGACCCTATAGCTTCCCTCTGTTATCTCCAGTTCACCTTCTCTGTATATAGTTATTTTTGTATTTTCTCCCCTCCATTAAACTGTGAGATCTGTAAGAGCAGGGATAGTCTTTTGCCTTTCTTTGCATCCCCAGTGTCTGGCATAATGGCTGGCATATCATAAGCTTCAATAAATGTTTATTGACAGATCAACTGAATAGTTCTATGACCCAAGGCCCAGGCACTCCCTAAAACTTCTGGGTTCACTTGGACTTGATGACTGAAAACCATCCATTTCTCTTTTTGAATCTTGCCCCTCAAATTATCCAAGAAAATTTCTTGAGAATACTCAAGGTGTAGCCTCTGATAGGGCTGTGGTATACTGGGCAGAGGACCAGATTATGTGTCAAGAAGACCTAGAATTAAATCCCAGCTCTGACATATTCTATCTACATCATTCTGGCTAAATCAGTGCTGCCCAAGCAATTCTTTAAGACCTCCAATTGTAGCAAAGGCACTGGTTTGCCTTTAGAGGAATGTGGAGGAAATTAGGGTCATAGATTTAGAGCCAGAAGGTACCACAGAAGTTATTAAGTCCAAGACTTTTATTTTCTATATGTGGGAAAACTGAAGCACAGAGAAAAGTTCCATAAATGGATGAAAGAAATCAGAGATCTGGTCTTCTCTCCCTCCCAAAAGTAGCTTGTGTTTGCTTCGCCAAAGTTGGGTAACATCATCCCCAACTCCCAAACAGGCACCCAGTTACAATACAGGTATCAAATATAGGATAGCCTTTATATCACCTAACTTTGTAAGACTCACAGGATCTTATGAATACACACAGAGACATAAAGTATTAAAACAATCTACCAGATAACTTCCAGAATATGAAGGCATTTTGAGGTGGTTAAATAATATTCTCCATTCACCTTGACTTGTGCTGAAACAGCAATAGCACAGAGAGTTATCAAGTGCCAGATCTACTGAGGCCTGGTGGCATGATTTTAGCCCTTTAGCCTTAGGGTAAATGTCTTTCTTCTCCAAGGACCAGACCATTGAGGAAATGTCTGTCTAGGATGTCCTACTGAATAACTTAGTAGTCCTCAAACTCAGGATAACTAATGAGGTAACCCCCCAAGGCCAGGAAGGGTAATTTTCAGTAACTCTAACCGGAAACCTGTGCTCAGAAAAAGAAGCAAAATAAAAGGGAGAAGGTCACCATGAACTAAAGGCCACTGGGGCAGGCACAGATAGCTTTCTATATGCTTCTCCAACAAGTTAACAATTTTCAGTTCTTTGTTGTACTCCAGCCTACAAGTCCAGGGGAGAGAAAGGAAAGGGACTAAGCCATTTTAATCAATCAATGCACATTTATTAAGGGCCTACTATGTTCCAGGCATTGTGCTAAGTGTTGGGGACACAGAAAGAACAAAAGCATCTCTTCCCTTAAGGAGCTTACAATCTAACAGGGGAGACAGCGTGCAAACAAACTTATACAAAGTTAATTATATACTGGATAAATAGGAAATACTTTTTAAATGATTTTTTTAATTTTACACTTAAATACATTGAAAATGAAAAAAGAAAAGGAAAAAAGAAAAAAACATTGCCATCTATACAGCAGACCATAAGAGAGAATTCAATATAAAACAATCAATTTCCATGTCAAGAAAACCTATATAATAAATATTACACATTGTTTTCAAAGCTGCCCAGCTTTTCTTTCTTCCTTGCTGGTTTTCTTTTGTTCTCTGCTGTGTACTTTTTACTCTATTTTCCCCCTCCCCCTACCCTAAAGAGGGCTATAATTAAGCATGGATATGTGTACATATACATAGAAATCTATAAACATACATATATATGTAAGATTGTACTATCATTGTTTTCTCCTATCATCTGTTTCTCTGAAGGTGGATAGCATCTTCCTTCATAAGTTCAGGTCTTTCCACATTTTTCTAAATCAACAAGCTCATTATTTCTTACACCATAGCAATATTCCTTTCTGGATTTTCCTTCATTTTCCTTCATAGGATCTTTCCTTCATTTTCCTTCATAGGATCTTTGAGGTTAATCTGGGTATTTATAATAGTCAGGATGGCTTGTTGCTTAAAGTTATTCTTAAAACAATACTGCTGTTACTGTATACGATGTTCTCTTGATTCTCCTTGTTTCACTCCTCATTATTTTGTGGAGGTCTCTCCATGCTTTGATAAAATCATCAAGCTCATCTTCTCTTATAGCAGAGTAATTAACATATTTAACATCATTAACATTTACCACAATTTGTTTAGCCATTCCCCAATTGTTGGGCATTACTGTAATTTCCAGTTCTTTGCCATTACAAAAAGAGCTGCTATAAATATTTTAGAAAATGTAGATTCTCTTCCATTTTCCCTAATCATCTTGAGAAACAGACCTAATAGTGGTATTGTTGGGTCAAAGGGTATATGCAGTTTAATAACTCTTTGGGCATAAATCCAAATCTCTCTCTAAAATGGTTGGAACAGGTCACAGATATCGCCTCCAACATTTGTCATTTTGCCCTTCTGTCATTTTATTTTATTTTTTGCTTTTTTTGGAGGGGGAAGAGCAGGGCAATTGGGATTAAGTGGCTTGCCCAAGGTCACACAGTTAGTATATGTTAAGTGTCTGAGACCAGATCCCTTCTATCATTTTAGCCAATCTGACAAGTACAAAATGATATCTCAAGGTTGTTTTAATTTGCATTTCTCTCATTAATAATTATTTAGAACATTTTTCATATGCCTATAAATTGTTTTGATTTCTTCATCAGAAAACTACCTGTTCATATTCTTTGACCATTCATCAATTGGGGAATAACTCACATTCTTATAGATTTGACAAAAGTTTTTTATATATTTAAAATATGAGACCTTTATGTGAGGAACTGTCTAAAAAAAAATTTTCCCAGTTTTCTGGTTTCCTTCTAATCTTGGCTACATTTGTTTTATTTGTACACAACCTTTTTAATTTAATGTAATAAAATTATCCATTTTACATCTCACAACACTATCTCTTGTTTGTTCATAAATTGCTCACCTATCCATAAGTCTGACAGGTAATATGTCCCATGTCCTTCTAATTTTCTTATAATATCTCCCTTTATATCTAGGTAATATATCCATTTTGACCTTATCTTGGTAAATATGCCCAATTTCTGCCAGACTGCTTTCCAGCTTTCCTAACAATTTTTACCAAATAATGAATTCTTATCCCAAAAATTTAAGTCTTTATATTTGTCAAATGCTTTGTAACCATATTCACTTGCTGCTATAGATTGTATGTCTACTCTGTTCCACTGATCTGCCTTTCTATTTCTTAGTCAGTACCAGATGGCTTTGGTAATTACTGACTTAAAATATAGTTTAAGATCTATTACTGCAAAACCTCCTTCCTTTACATTTGTTTCCATTAGTTCTTTTGATATTCTTGACCTTTTTTCCAAATGAATTTTGTTATTATTTTTCTAGCTCCATAAAATAATTTTGGTAATTTAGTTGAGATGGCATTGAATGCATAGATTAATTTAGGTAAAATTGTCATTTTTATTATGTTAACCCTGCCTACCCATGAACAATTAATATTTCTCCATTTATTTAAATCTGATTTTATTTGTGTACAAAGTTTTTTGTGATTTTGTTCATATTGACCCTAGTTTTGCTTTGGTAGGTATATTCCCAGGTATTTTATACTGTCTAGAGTTATTTTAATTGGGATATCACTAGCTATCTCTTCCTGCAGGATCCTGTTGGTAATATATAGGAATGCTGATGATTTATGTAGGAAATTATTTAAAAAGGTAAAGCACAAGAATTAAGAGGGGTTAGGGAAGTCTTCCAGTCTACTTGCTCTAATAGACTAAAGGGAAAAGGCAATTCTTATGACAAGAATCCAACCTCTGACTCTCAGTCACCAATTATCTTGAAAGAAGCTATATTCACTGGTACCCAAATGCAGAACTTTCCTACATCTCCACAGCAAAGTGCTCAAACAAATCTCCACCCTCACAAAAGTCCACAACTTTTCATTTCATCAAATGATTGAGGACAGGGGAATCTCATCAAATGGATCAAGGGTTCCCCTGATCAGTCTCCTTAATATGGCTCCTTGCTAGAAAGATACACCAAATTTGGGGGTGTTCAGTCATTTTTTCAGTTGTGTCCAACTCTTCATGACCCCATTTGAGGTGTTCTTCGAGAAGATACTGGAGTGGTTTGCCATTTCCTTCTCCAGCTCATTTTACAGATGGGGACACTGAGGCAAACAGGATTAAGTGATTTGTGCAGGGTCACACTAGTAATAAATTCTGAGGCTGGATTTGAACTCAAGTCTTCATGTCTCCAGGCCCAGTGCTCTATCAGTTTTACCACCTAACTGCCTGTATCTCCATTTATTCATCTGCTAAATGAGGAGTTTGAACTAGGTGACCTTTGAGGCCCCTTTCAGTTACAATTCTATAATCTAATGTAATGTTAAGATGCCAGTTCCCCTATGCCATGAACATAAGTATGCATAGGGTAGGTGCTGGTGTCCTCTGGAGGAAACATTGCCATCAGCAAACTCCCTTTCCCCCAGATCATCTATCAGATGTGTTCCCTTCCCCTTCCCCTCCTTCCTATACATGCTGTTCCCACTTGTCTAAGGTCACCTCATTTTGTTGTGTCCCCACGTGTTAGCAGGAACAAGGTTGGAAGCAGGAATTCCTGCTCTAAGTATAACTCTCTTTCCCTCCATGTGAGGTATGCTTTAGGGGTATTGATGTGGTTCCCATTTGTGGAGTTTTGTTTCCTTTATAGCAAGTTCTTCAAGGGAAGGACCAAGAGTGATACCAACACACCTGGCCCACCCTTTATTTCCTCATATGCCATGAATTTGTGGTTACTCCAGCCTTCAGCCTTTTAACAGATAACTTCCTTGTATGCCCTTTCATATGGCACTGATTTTTCTGAGCATAATCAGTTACATTTTTTCATAATTGTCAGCTACCAGGTATTTGCATCATGTGTTTAGGACTGAAAAGCTTTATAGGGGCATCAGAAACCCAGTCACAAAATCTGGAAATCAGAAGGGACCTCCACAATCCAACCTATTTACTAAAAGAATCCCCTTTATAATATATGCAACAAGTGATTGCAGTCTCCGCTTGAAGACTTCCAAGGCAGAGAATCCCACCACCTCTCGAGCAGCCCACTCCACTGGTGGACAGCAATCATCATTAGAAAGTTTTTCTTTAGTTCTTTAGTTCACATTTTGTTCTTCATTACTTCATGCAAGTATAGAATGATTTTATACACACACACACACACACACACACCAGTTTGTATCCAATGGGAGTCATTGCTAGGGTGAGAGAGGGAGGGAAGAAAAAAAGAAAAAATTTACATGATAACTTTATTATATATTGAAAAGGAATAGCAAGTTGTACATAATAGATTTGCAGTTTCTTTTTTGGCGAGGGGAGGGCAATTGGGGTTAAGTGACTTGCCCAAGGTCACACGGCTAGCTTTTTTGTGTTACGTGTCTGAGGCTGGATTTGAACTCAGGTCCTCCTGACTCCAAGGCTGGTGCTCTATTCACTGCACCACCTAGCTGCCCCTAGATTTGCAGTTTCATCTTTTTTTTATTATACTATGTTATTAAAATGCGTGTTTTATTCCATAAATTAAAAATAAAATAAATAATGTGGGGTGAGGGGGGAGAAGAGAAAGTTTTTTCTGACATAAAATCTAAATTAGAATCTTGGCAACTTCCACCCATTATAAAATAAATCTAATCCCTCCTCCATATCACAGCCCTTCAAATTCCTGAAGACAGCTGTCATGGCTCCCAACTCCCCCACCCCCCATCAGCATTCCTGTTCTCCAGCTTAGACACGTCCAGTTCCTTCAACCAAACCTCATATGTCACGTCTCAAGCCCCTTCACCATCCTACTTGCCTCCAGTTTGTTAATGTCCTCCTTCAATCATGGTGCCTGGAACTGAACACGATATTCCAGATGAGACCTGATAAGGCCAGGGCACAATAGGACTAGGATCTCCCTATTCCAGGAAACCACGCCCTTCCCTGTTACAGCCCATGATCACATTCATTTTTTTTCCCCATCACATCACATTGCTGACTTCTGGAACTCTCAGTCCACCGGAACCACAGGCCTTTTCTAAAACAACTGCTGTCTGACCATGCCTTCCCACATCATACTTGTGAGCTGAGTTTTTGGGACCCAAATGCAAGACTTACATTTATAGTTACATGACATTAACTTGTATTCAGTAGGTCTCCCCATTTAATCTCAGCTTATTAGATTCAGCCCAATGTTCTAGGCTGTCAAGATTCTTTTGAATTTTGACTCTGCTTGTTGTCATCTACAAGTGTGATGAGGATCCCATATACCTTTAGTCAAATTATTGATAATAATACTAAATAGAACAGGGCTAAGTATAGATCCCTGGAGTACTTCAGCAAAGACCTCCTGTCATACTGACGCCAAGCCACTAACAATTCCTTTGAGTCCAACCAGAATCCATTTGATTACATTATCACCTAATCTATAGCTCTCCATCTTCTCCACCAGAATAGTCTTAGATACTTTATCAAAAACGTTGCTAAAAAGAGTGGTAAATCACATCCATAGCATTCCTCTAGTCTACTCCTTTAATAATGATGATAATTTTTGTGGTTGTTCAATCTTTTCAGTCATGTCTGACTCTTTATGACCCCATTTGGGGTTTTCTTGGCAAAGATAATGGAGCAGTTTGCCATTTCCTTCTCCAATTCATTTAAAAGGTGGGGAAACCGAGGCAGAGTATAGTGACTTGCCTAGGGTCACACAGCTAGTAAGTACCCGAGGTCATATTTGAACTCAGGAAAATGAGTCTTCCTGATTCTAGGCCTTGTGCTCTATCCACTGTACCACCTAAGTATCATAAATAATGATAATAATTATAACAACTAACATTTATAAAGTGCTTACTATGATTCAGGCACTATGTTAAGTCCTTTACTATTATCTCATTGGTCCTCACATTACTCCTGGGAGGCAGGCAGTATTGCTGCCCCCACTTTACAGATGAGGACCTCAAAACAAACAGAGGCTGAGTGACTTGGCCAGTAAGTGTCTGAGGCCAGAGCTGAATTCAGGTCTTCCTGACTCAAAGCCCAATAATTCAACCCATCGCACCACCGAGGTGCCCCAGCAAAGATTCTATCCCTTCTGTGATCTTCCTTTTTCTCTCAATATAACTAGAAAAGCCCCTTTTTTGTTGTTCTTATCTTCCTGCACTATCCTCAGCTCATTCTGAGTTTTAATATTTCTGACATTATTTTTAAAAGACTGTGACACACTCATTTAGTCATTTTCAATTAGCTCACTTTGCTTCTATCTTCTATACATTTCTTTGTTTTCTGTTTTTGGTTTGTGAATTCCCTGTGCATTTCTGTTGATCTCAGACAAGTCCCAATTTTTCTTCTCTGGAACTGTTTTCCTTTGGATCCTCAGAATTTCATGCTTGAGCCCATTTCCCTCCTCGGTCAACTTTCTGCAAAGCATTCTAGTCCATGGGCTCTATGTTTTCTCTGATCCCATCGGCACCTCATTCTCAAAGGCGAGGGTATATTTCAGACTGTGCCTCTTGTCCATCATAGACTAAGATGGAGTGGCCACTTCATCTCAGGGTTCCCATCATTTCCTCTTCAGGAAGCAGTTCTTCTCTGTTTGTGAAAATCAGATCCAGAATAGAATTTCCCCTTCAGTCCATCTCCTCATACAGACAAGGAAGCCAGAAAGCTGTGTTACCCAGAAGGATACAGGCTTCCAAGAGAGGGGAAGAGATATTTCTCTAAGTGTCTAGAAAAATAGTCATAATTATAGCTAACCTTGACATCATACTGTGCATTGGTGATTTCATGTAAAGCAACCTGGTAAGCTAGATCATAACGTTTACCTCCTTTTACAAATAAATAATCCAAGATTCAGAGAAGCTAAATCACTCCCCCAAGACTACACAGACAGGAAGTTGCAGAGCCAAGATTCAAACTACACCTGGTGTTTGCCTCTATCCCCTGGCTAAGTCTACCTCATGGAGGCCAAGAAAGAAAAACAGGACACCCTGCCCTGGGACCCTGGCATCACAGACATTTTCAGGGCAGTGGAATAAAACTCAGACTTCTCATATGGCTCCAGTCATAATTTCATAAGCCCCAGGGTTTGCAAACTTTTGCAATAACTCTTCAGTTTCCCCCTTTCTGAGACTCTCTCAGACACTGTTGAAATATATCTTATATAATAAATACACTTTATGTAAGAAATTGACTAAATGGCATCTTTCACTGGCAGCAAGGGTTCTCATGAATTAATTGTCCAAATATATATATATATATCATGTGTGTTGTTTTTAGCTAGCCTGTGGATACATCTAAGCCTTTGGATCCATGTGCATTTAATAGAGAAAGACCACAGGTGAATGCCTCCAACTGTTCTAAGAGCCAATCCCAGAGCTGGGTCCTCTCCTTGAGGATGAAACCAATTTACTCAAGCATTTATTATGTACAAGAAGCTGGGCTAGATGCCGGAGACAGAAAGACAAAAATAAGTAGTCCCTGTATTGAAGGAAGTTCTACTGGATGGCTACAATGTGTACACAGAAAAGGTAATATATTATACGTTTATTAAAGGAAGGGAAGAAGAAAAAGGAAAGAGAAAAGAAAGAGAGAGGAGGAGGAAGGAAGGAAGGAAGGAAGGAAGGAAGGAAGGAAGGAAGGAAGGAAGGAAGGAGGAAGGGAAAAGGAATAAAGAAAGAGAAAAAGGAAAGAAGAAAGAAAGAAAAGGATGGAAGAAAGAAAGAAAAGGATGGAAGAAAGTGAAAAAGGTAGGAAGGGAAGGAAGAAAAAAGAAAGAGGAAGAATAAAAAAAAAGAAAAAAGAAATAAAAGAAGGAAGGAAGGAAGAGAAAAAGAAATGAAGGAAGAAAAAAGAAGAGGAATGAAGGAAAAAAGAAAGCAAAAAGGGAAGAAAGAAAAAAGAAATAAAAGAAGGAAGAAAGAAAAAAGGAAGGAAGAAAAAAGAGGAAAAGGAAGGAAGGAAGAAAAGAAGGAAGGAAGAGAGACAGAATGAGAGAAAGAGAGAAAGAAAGAAAGAGAGAAAGAGAGAGAGAGAAACTAAGAAAGAAAGAATTAGGGCCCAGAGGCAAATTACAGCCAAATTCAGAGGATAAGAAAACAGGAGGTGGGTGGGCCCAATATGGCAGAGTAAAAACAGGACCTCCACAGAGCTCCAACTCCCACCACCTCCAATACATATAAAAAAAAATGACTCTAAACAAATTTTAGAGCTACAGAACCCACAAAATGACAGAAAGAAACAAATCTTCCACTGAAAGCAGCCCAGCAGGCTGACAGGAAGGGACAATCACACCATTCTGGGAGCCGAGCACAGTCCCATATGAGCCCCATTAGCTGCAGCCAGCTCAGACTTAAAGAGAGTGAATCGCCAGCAGCTGTGGTGGTTTCCAGACTTCTCAACCCATAAACACCAAAAAGAAAGTAAAAGGTCAGTCGTAACTCAGTTGGAATCAGGGTGAAGGAAGAGCACAGTCCAGCCCCTGCCCCCAGGGTGAAAAGCTAGGGAGGCTGCAATTGCTGCAGTGTGGCTGCCTATGGAGTTCCTGGCCTGCAGATTGTAGGGGGACCATTCAGAGGGTAATTACTCTTGCTTTAACCTGCTTGGATCTGGATTGCTGTCTTGGGTGATGGTCCTCAGGTGTGTGGCCAGTATGCCAGAGCTTGTGGGAGCTACAGAGAGGGCACCCTCCTAATAGCTCTGGAAGCTGCAAAAACCCCAGCAATTTGGGACATAGCTCTCTCTATTCTGTAAACAGAGTTCTACTGTGGCAAAAGTCAAGTAATCGGCTGGCATATGAGCAAGCAGAGGAAGCACAAACAGACCATAGAATCCGTTTGGGGGGCAAAAAGGATCAAGGCATGGAACAGGAGGAAGACAACTCCCGAATCAAAAGCCTCCAAGAAAAATATGAACTATTACAGGCCATGGAGGAGCTCAAGAAGGATTTTGAAAATCAAGAGAAGTGGAGGAAAAATTGGGAAGAGAAATGAGAATGATGCAAGAAAGTCATGAAAAGCAAGTCAATAGCCTGCTAAAGGAGACCCAAAAAAATACTGAAGAAAATAACACCTTAAAAACTAGACTAACCCAAATGGCAAAAGAGGCCCAAAAAGCCAATGAGGAGAAGAATGCCTTAAATAGCCAAATCTTCCAGATGGAAAAAGAATTTCAAAAATTCACTGAAGAGAATAATTCCTTCAAAATTAGATTGGAGCAAATGGAAGCTAATGACTGTATGAGAAATCAAGATACTATAAAAGAGATCCAAACAAATGAAAAAATAGAAGGCAATGTGAAGTATCTCGTTGGAAAAACCATTGACCTGGAAAATGGATGCAGGAGAGATAATTTTAAAATTATTGGACTACCTGAAAGCCATGATCAAAAAAGAGCCTAGACAACATCTTTCAAGAAATTATCAAGCAAAATTGCCCTGACATTCTAGAAACAGAGGGCAAAATAGAAATTGAAAGAATTCACCCATAGCCTCTTGAAAAAGATCAAAAAAAAAAAAACCCTAGGAATATTATAGCCAAATTCCAGAGTTCCCAGATCAAGGAGAAAATATTAAAAGCAGTCAGGAAGAAACAATTTGAGTACTGTGAAAACACAATCAAGATAACACAAAACCTAGCAGCTTCTACATTAGGGGAACAAAGGGCTTGGAATATGATATTCCAGAGGTCAAAGAAGGTAGGATTAAAACCAAGTATCACCTATCCAGCAAAATTGAGTATAATGATTCAGGGGAAAATATGGTCATTCAATGAAATAGAGAATTTTCAAGTATTCTTCTTGAAAAAACCAGAGCTGAACAGAAAATGAGACTTTCAAATACAAGAAGCAAGAGAAGCATGAGAAGGTAAACAGAAAAAAGAAACCATAAGGAACTTATTAAAGTTGAACTATTTACATTCCTACATGGAAAAACAATAATTGTAACTCATGAGACTTTTCTCAGTATGAGGATAGTCGAAGGGAATATATATGTATATATATATGTGTGTGTGTGTGTGTGTGTGTGTGTTTGTATACACATATATTTATGTGTATATATATGTATAGGAGACTGTGTGTATGAATATACATGTGAGTGTAGGCATATGTATGTACATGTATACATAGACAGAGGGCACAGGATAAGTTGAATATGAAGGGATGATATCTAAAAAATAAAATTAAGAGGTGAGAGAGGAATATATTGGGAGAAGGAGAAAGGGAGAGACAGATTAGAGTAAATTATCTCATATAAAAGAGGCAAGAGAAAACTGTTACAATGGAAGGAAAGAGCAGGAAGGTGAAAGGGAATGGATCAACCTTATTCTCATTGAATTTGGCTTAAGGAGGGAATAATATACACACTCAATTAGGTATCTTACCCTACAGGAAAATAGTGGGGAAGGGGATAAGAGAGGGAATGATAGAAGGGAGGGCAGATTGGGGGAGGGGGTAGTTAGAAACAAACACTTTTGAAAAGGGACAGGGTCAAAAGAGTGTAACGCCCGGTCTCTAGCCTACGCCGCTCTACGCGCGGGACCTCTACTCACCCATCCAAGGGTCTTCGGTCGTCACCGGCCCGCCCCTCCCTTTCTCCTGGGGCAGGAAATCACCAGACGGAACACCGGAGTCAAGCAGGTGAAGCACACTTTATTGCAGCAGCTACATCTTCTTTCCCTCTTCCTCCCAGCCGCCCCTTATATCTCCCCCGAACACGGAAGTGCCCTTCTGACCAATCCCCAAGATCAATCAAACTCTTTACCATAAAAGGTCTTTGCCTAAGCTTGTTCGGCGTGACCCTCAGACCCTGCGTGACCCTCAGACCCCGCCCCTACAACTCACCCCTTTTAAAATTAATTGGCAAACATCCCTCTATCTACGGGACTCAAGTGCATGGGGGTACATGGGCCTATCATGGCGTCTCTGGACTCGATGGGTGCAAGCAGGGAGATTTGGCCCCGGAATTTCTGGGGAGCGCAGCCTCCTGGCTTAGGTCAACTCCAAGAGATCTGTCCTTACCCGTCTTGGGAACCCAGCGCCCTCAGGTCCTGTCTTAGGCGGCAGTCTCTAAGAGAGGTTGCCCGTCATCGGAGGGGTGCATCTTATCCCCGGGCACCACGGTGGCCCCCAATCTGTCTCCCCACTGGGAGAGCCAAAGGTTCTGGGTCTCACCTGCTGCTTGAGCCGATACGGCTCTGTATCCCAACCGGGACAGCTGCATAAGCTGGCAAACCCTCTTACAAACCAGGGCTGAGACCGCAACAACCATGACCAGGACCACGACACCCACCACAGCACCGATCCCCATAGACCAAGGGCGACGCCACCAATCGAGGAAGGACCTCCACCAATCAGACACTGTCTCCATCCCTCCCAACGGGGGAATAGAAACATGGGTGTTATTAAGGCGTCGGTAGGTGGCCCTAAGTTCAATTAAAGCCTTATCAAAACCTGCATTCCCCGTGCCCTTAATATAATTAGAAAGATTTCTAGCAAGAGCTGCCGGGGCTGAGTCGTTGAGGTATGGGTATGAGGTCACACAAATGCCTTCGAGCCGAGGCCAACAAGCTCCCAAACCCTCCATCACACTTAATCTCTCTTCTAATAGGTCCATTCTTTGATTCAATACAAGAATGCCTCCCCGGAGATAAAACATTTTCAAAAGCGGGGAAAAACAACACTGGGGGCCCTTCCCCTAAATCTAGTATTACGGGGCACAGTCACATTCCAATTTGGGACTCCAAAACCTGGGAACGCCTGCTGTTGATACAATCCAAGACAGGGCAAACTCCGCTCGGCGGGCATACAAGAATTAGTAGGGAGCAAAATAAAACAAAGAACACCGGCATCTCCCAAATTCCAGACCACATCAGCGGCTGGAACAGTGGCGAGGGGAGCCGAAGAAAGAGTGGGCAAACCCAAAGAAGAATTCTTAACAAAAAGGCTAGGAAACACATGGGAGGAGGACGTAACCGGACGCGGGGTGGGTAAGGCTCGTAATAGGCCCCACCGCTGAGGAATCTGGCTTGCTTGAGCGGGATCTATGGGCCAAAACAAAAGGTGTAGATTAACAGTAATGCGAAGGGCCCGAAGAAAACGTCATCTCTTGCAGAAAGATGGCCGCGGCGTTCGTGTGGGCGAGTCCCTTCGTCGGCAGGTCGCCAGTGGTCATCATCTACAGCCCCGGGGACGAGCATCTCTGTGTCTTCCATCCTATCAAGCAGCCCAACAGAATCTGAAAGAAAAACATTTTAACACTCAGCTCTTAGGGCTGGTGGGGGGATTATCAGCATTGAAAGGAGGGGGCGAGCCCAGGCAATCCCGAACTCTATGCAATGGTTCAAACCTTCAGGAATTGCTGAGGGGGAAGGGAGTCCCGGTTGCATTTTACCCATAGGAAGCAGGTTAGCATTTATTGCCCGCAAATCCATCAACATCCTCCACTTTCCCGAGCGTTTTTTAATAACGAACACGGGTGAATTATAGGGACTAAACGAAGGTTCAATTTTCCCTTCCCTGCTCAACTCAGAAACAATTTGTTGCAAAGCCTGTAACTTATCTTTTGTTAGGGGCCACTGGTCTACCCACACAGGATCCTCTGAGACCCATGTCAAAGGTGGTAAAAGAAGGGTCCCATCCCCAGCGGCCCTCATTAGTTAGGGGGGGGGGTGGCCGTAGACAGAGAGCTCCGTGTCATGATGGCTTCTAATAATCACCCTGTCTTTTTCAGTGAGTGCCTGCACTTGATATCCGCCTCTCTCTTCGGAGGGTTCTAGGGCGTGCCCACTTCCTCTTACCCTACTGTTCCCTTCCCCCGCAGAGGCCGGGGCAGTATAGGACTCTCTTGCAGAGGATGAACCTCCTTCTTTAAAAGTCATCTCCCCTCCTCGGGAGTCTGCACCTTTAAAATTTTTATAATCTGGCATCTCGGGGTTACTTCCCTCTTTAGCACTCTCACTGGAGGAGGTCTTTTTTAATTCTCCCCAAGGGTAATGATCTCTCCTTCCATCCTCCCCGTTTCCCCCGCTTTCCTCCTCTATCTGCACCACCACCTCCCTCCGGGACCGTAATCCTCGGGGCCCTGGGCCCCTTTGTCTCCGCCTTCTGCCCCCTTCGCTTCAGGCTCAGTCTGCGTGGCCGTCGTGAGAGACAAAGGAATAGCGGTGGGGGTAAGGATCGCCTCACGGGTTTTAAAGATGCCAAAATCTTGGGGGTCCAAAAACCCCGGGTTTGTATTTTCATAAGCAGCCATCTGATGTCTGACAATCGGGATGCGATCCACTATTATTCCCGAATGTCTCATCCAAGGGCAAACCCTAAGTAGCTTGCGAATAAAGTCCTCAGCCCTTCCCTGGGAAATCGAAAGCCCCTTTTCTGCTAACAACCCTTTTAACTGGAGTGCTATCACCCGCTCATCCTCCGGCCCAAAGAGAGGGAGACTCTTTGCGCCTCCCATTTCCACACCCTTCTCTGCCTTCACAGAAGGCAGAGAGCCGACTGGTCCGCCCGTCAACGGGCTAGTCTCGCCGCGAAAGGCGACAGGAGACCAGGGCAGAAACCCCTGAGAGTCCCAGAAGTCCCTGTTCGGGCGCCAAACTGTAACGCCCGGTCTCTAGCCTACGCCGCTCTACGCGCGGGACCTCTACTCACCCATCCAAGGGTCTTCGGTCGTCACCGGCCCGCCCCTCCCTTTCTCCTGGGGCAGGAAATCACCAGACGGAACACCGGAGTCAAGCAGGTGAAGCACACTTTATTGCAGCAGCTACATCTCTCCCCTTCTTCCTCCCAGCCGCCCCTTATATCTCCCCTGAACACGGAAGTGCCCTTCTGACCAATCCCCAAGATCAATCAAACTCTTTACCATAAAAGGTCTTTGCCTAAGCTTGTTCGGCGTGACCCTCAGACCCTGCGTGACCCTCAGACCCCGCCCCTACAAAAGAGAAAACAGCATAAGTTGGGGGTGGGATAGGGTGGTGGGAGATGTAGTTAGTCTTTCACAATATAACTACTATGAAAATGTTTTGCATAGTTACACATGTACAACCTATATTGAATTGATTATCTTCCCAGTGGGGGTGGGTGAGCAGGGAAGAAGGGAAAAAATCTGGAACTAAAAGTTTTTTAAAATGTTGGGGGAGGATGAGGGAGAATATAAGAGAGAACAATTAGGAGAAAGGCTTGCTATTTTGGGGTGGGGTAGGGGAAAGATGGGGAGAAAAATTTGTAACTCAAAATCTTGTTGAAATGAATGTTGAAAACTAAAAATAAATAAATAAATTAGAACAACAACAACAAAAAAAAAAAACCAGGAAGCCCAACAAGGTGACATATTAATTAAAAACAAAGAATGTTCATCCTTAATGTTCTTGCTCAACACCCCTGCCTTACCAGCCTCCAGGTAGGTGCACAGACTGGCTCGTGATTTAAGATGTGCACGTGGATTCCCTTCCTGCTACAGAGACTCTGGTAGCAGACACCACCCTCTACCTGTGCCCATTCAACAAGCAGCCGACACTGATACTGCTTAGAGATGGAGAGGAATCAGTGTTTCTTCTGCCTGAGCTATCCCCTACATAGGAAACCACCAGACTATAGATACTCTGTCCAGAACACCTTCCTGGCCCCCAACCCTGCAAAAAGCAGCAGGCACTGATTCTGCCTATACAGAGAAGGAGATACCTGATGGAACTAGGACAGAGTACCAGCCTATGTGACAAGGGAGAAGAAAGCTACAGGAAAATAGATAAAATTAATTGTTGGTAGGAAAGAAACAAGCATTTATTAAACTCCTATGACATGCCAGGCTCTGTGCTAAGTGCTTTACAAATATTATCTCACAACAACCCTGGGAGTTAGGTGCTATTGTGATCCCCATTTTGCAGTTGAGAAAACTAAGACTGATAGAAGTGACTTGCCCAGGGTCACACAAGTGACCCAAAAGTAAGTAAGTGTCTAAAGTCAAATTTGAACTCAGATCTTCCTCACTCCAGGTCCAATACGCTGCACCACCTCACTGCCTCCACTTAGGTACAAAGCACTAATTTTGAAAAGGAAGGAGAATAAAGCAAAACTTACTTTTAAAAATACTCTTGACGCAAATGAAAGAAAGCATAAATATAACTCTCATAACTTTCAATGTGAATGGATTAAGCAACCTAATAAAATTAAAGCGAGTGACAGGCTGAATAATAAAAAACCCTACAATCTGTTGCTTACAACCAACACATCTAAAAACAAAGATCTACATGCGGTAAAAATGAAATGGCTGCAACAAAATTCACTATGCATTAGGTGAATAAAAAAAAACACAGGAGTTGCAATCATGTTATCAGACAAAGGAAAAATAAAAATTGAAAACATTGCCATGACAACTCATGAAGACCATCTGCTAGGGGTTGCCATCTCTATATGTGGAGTGAGTCCCCATGTTAATGAGAATAGAGCCCTTTAGAAGTAGAGAAGAATCAGATTTATGGAGAAGGAAAGAATTTATGACCAAACAAGAGATAGAGAGCATTACAAAATGAAAAATGGATAATTTTGATTACATTAAATTGAAAAAATTTTGTTCAAACAAAGCCAATGCAACCAAGATTAGGAGGGAAGAAGAAAATTGGGAAAGAATTTTTATAACCAGTGTCTCTGAAAAAGGCCTCATTTCTAAAACCCACATGTGGATTCCCTTACTGCTACCGAGACTGCTAGCAGACATCACCCTCTACCTGTGCCGATTCAACAAGCAGCAGACATTGATACTGCTCAGAGATGGAGAGGAATCAGTGTTTCTTCCGCCTGAGCTATCCCCTACATTGGAAACCACCAGACTGTAGATACTCTGTCCAGAACACCTTCCTGGCCCCCAATCCTGTAAATTTATAAGAATACAAGAGAAATTAAATTTATAACTGAGTCAAATTTATAAGAATACAAGTCATTCCCCAACTGATAAATGGTCAAAGGATTTGAACAGGAAGCTTTCAGAAGAAGAAATTAAAGATATCTGTAATCATATGAAAAAATGCTCTAAATCACTATTGATTAGAGAAATGCTAATCAAAACAACTCTTAGGTACCACATCTCACCTGTCAGATTGGCTAACATGACAAAACAGGAAAATGATAAATGCTGGAAGAGAAGTAGGAAAATTGGTACACTAATATATTGTTGGTGGAGTTGTGAACTGACACAACCATTCTGGAGAGCAATTTGGAACTATGCCCAAAGGGCTATAAAATGTGCATACAATACCCTTTGACCCAGCAATACCACTTCTAGGGCTGTATCCCAAACAGATCATACAAGTTGGAGGAGGACCCATATGTACAAAAATTTTATAGCAACTCTAAAACTCTTTGGTGGCAAAGAATTGGAAATCAAAGAGAGGCCCATCAGCTGGGCAACGGCTAAACAAGTTGCAGTATATGAATGTTATGGAATACTATTGTGCTATAAGAAATGAGGAGCAGACCAGCTTCATAATAACCTGGAGAGACTTACATAAACTGATGCTGAGTGAGGGGAGCAAAACCAGGAGAACTTTGTAGACAATTACAGACACATCGTATCTGTGATGTCTAACTTTGATAGACTGGGCTCCTCTCAGCAATACAAAGTTATAAGACAACTTCAAAAGGCTCATGATGGAAAATGCCCCCCACATCCAGAGAAAGAACTAGAGAGTCTGAATACAGATTGAAACAAACTACTTGCTCTCTCTTTTTTTGTTTTGTTTTGTTTCTTCTTTCTCGTTCATTCCATTGGTTATAACTCTTCTTTACAATTTGACTAATGTTTAATATGAAGGAATATATAGAACCTATATCTGATTGCATGCTGCCATGGGGAGGAAGGGAGGAAAGAGGGAGGGGGGAAAATGTGTGGATTGTGGAAATTGTGGAACTGAATGTTGTAAACTAAAAGTAAATAAATTGAAAAGAGAAAAAAAAGAAAAATAATAAGCAAAAAGGAAAAGTTACAAGAAAAAAAAGCAAAGCAGAAGCTTCTGCAGGTATTGGAGAATGATGGGGGCAGAGTAGAAAAGCTTCCTGGCTCCCCTGAGTCCCAGCTAAAATCCCACCTTCTAAAGGATGCCCTCCCTAATCCAAATTCCAGTGCCTTCCCTCAGTGAATTTCTATTTATTCTGTATATTGCTTGTTTATATACAGTTGTTTGCTTGTTATCTCCCCCTTTAGATTGTAAACTCCTTGAGGGCAGGGACTGTTACTTGTCTCTTTGTATCCTTAGCACTTAGCCCTGGGCTTGACATATAGTGGGCACTTAGTAAATGCCTATTGACTGCCTGAAAAAGAATTGGACCTACAGAGGAGAGAACTAGGTTAGAGTTATGACCGATATTCACTAGCTTTGTGATGAAGGAAGCACTGAGGAAGTGCTGAACCCTAGAGTCAAGAGACCTGGATTTTAACCCTAAATCCAACATCAGGTTTGAAGCCAGAGGATTTAGGTTTGAATCTTGTCTCTGTCATTTACTACCTGCATGACCATGGACAAGACGCTCCATCAGTGCCTTGGTTATCTTGAAGGTCATTCTTCAGTTCTCCAAATCAGTTTCCTCACCCATAAAATGGGGATATCTACACTGGGCAGCTAGGTGGTACAGTGGATAGAGCACCAGGCTCATCTTCCTGCATTCAAATCTGGTCTTAGACACTAGCCACGTGAACCTGGGCAAGTCACTTAACCCTTTTTGCCTCAGTTTCCTCATCTATGAAATGAGCTGGAGAAGGAAATGGCAAACCACTCCAGTATCTCTGCCAAGAAAACCCCAAATGGGATCATGAAGAGTTGGACACAACTGAAACTACTGAGTAACAATATTTACACTACCTTCCTCACAGGATTGTTATTTTAACTAAAATTTTAAAATGGCTTTAGTACATTTCTATTAAATTAATACTTTAAAGACATGATTTCATTGAAGTGGGTGCTCCCACTTCTGACATAAAGCTCAATTTTACAGTCTTCAGTAGATGCTTTCTTGAATTACTTACTGTGATCATCTTCTGGTGGCCAGCCCTTTGGTGTTGAGCCTCTTGGACATAAGCTAGGCTAGTCCTTGAAGGATGGACTCTTGGAAGCTTCTCAATGTGGTAGGACTGTCCAGAGGCTGTACTTCACTGACAAGGCATTCAAGAACTCATAAATCAGTGATTGTTGAGTAGGGTGAGTGAAGTTCCTAGGAGTAGGAGTCACCTTCATGCTGCAAGGAAAAGCTGGAGGAAGATGCTGCTGGGAAAAAAACAAAACTAAATTAATTCAAATTTAATTTTAGAAGTTGGGACAGCTAGGTGAGCTGGAGTCAGGAGGACCTGAATTCAAATTTGACCTCGGACACTTGATATACTTAGCTGTGTGACCTTGGGCAAGTCACTTAATCCCGATTGCCTTGCCTTCCTCCCTCCAAAAAAAAAGTTATTACTTTATGGCATAAAGGATGTCACCAAAGAGAAAGGAGGTGGGCTAAACAAGTAGCTAGAGGAAGAAATAATGATAATGGCAGTTTAGGATTTGCAAAGCACTTTATATCCCTTATCTCATTTGAGTCTCACATCAACCCTGTGGAGGTTATGCTATACAAACTCTATTAGCCCCATTTCAGAGATGAGGAAAGTTAAGTATCTTGCCCATACCTAGTGCCAAAAATCAAGATTCCCAATCATATCCTCCTGACTGTCTACTGCTGTACTATGCATACATATATAAATACATACATATGTACATACATATACATACACACATATATAACACTATATTTACTATATATATAGTACAGTATACTATACTATACTATCTATCTATAGTATAATATGTACTATCTACATCTCTCTCTCTCTATATATATACATATATATACATATACACATACATATGTGTATATGTGTGTGGGGATGGATAGATGGATAGATATACAGATGGAGAATCTTCGTGCTACACTGGTACTTGTGTAATGTCAGCTACAACAGTAATAGCCTATAATAGATACAAACATACATACACACATATTGTTCTAAGATCTATATTGTGGTTTACACATAATATCTTATTGGATCCTTACAATAGACCTGTGAGGTAGGGACTATTATTATCCCCATTTTACAGATAAGAAAATTGAGTCTGAGAGAGTTGTTCAAGACAAAATCTACTTTCTTAAAACCTCCACCCATTGGTCCCAGTCTTGCCTTTCAAAATAGGAAGAAGGACATTGTTGGGATGGAAGGCTTGGTTGGTGGTACCAACATACTCTTCCACTTACAGGTGTCCTGACAGGGCTGGTGTCGACTGTGGAGGGGGAAGGGTTCAAACTCCTTTGTCTTTGAGATGCTCAAAGAAAGTGACTTACCCAAGGTCATATAACATTTGGAAGATAGAATAATTAGAACAACAGTGACAAATGGGAAGAACAGTAACCTGAAACTGAACACAGTGCAATTATAATGACCAACCTTGTCCCCTCAAGGCAATGTGATACAACATAAAGAGCAATGATTCTGAAGTCACTAGATCTGGGTTTAAATCCTACTTCTGATGTTTACTACATTTGTGACCTTAGGCAAGTCACTGAACCTTCTTGGGCCTTACTTTCTTTAACGTTAAAATGAAGGGTTGGGACCCAATGGCCTCTGAGGCCATTCTAGCTCTAGACCTATGATCTTAGCACCTTCCTTTCTTTGCAGAGGTGGGGGACTATCAACTTGTAATACTGTATATATTTTCAGAAGAAATCGGTGTGTTGGTTGGGTTTTCTGAACTTTTTTCATATGAAATCTGTTATAAGAGAAGTTTCAATGGGCAAGGGAGGGGAAGGACATATATTCAAAAATAAATATAATAAAAAAACACAAGGCATCAATTTAAAAGAAGAAATTAAAAACATTTAGATATACAAGAATTAAGGCTAGAAATGTAAGGCAGAAGAAAGACTTGATCTGAACTCTGTACCTTACTAGCTATACTATCATTTCCCCTGGACCTCAGTCTCTTGACTAAAATAAGAGAGTTGAACTAAAAGCAGTTAGTGCAATAGATAAAGTATTGGACCTGGAAGCAGGAAGACCTGAATTTAAATCCAAATCCAAATTCAAAATCTGAATTCAAATTCAAAACCTCAGACTCTCATTAACTGTGTGACCCTGGGCAAGTCACTTAGCCTCTATCTGCCACAGCATCAAAGGTTTACTGCTGAAAAGGACCTTAGACTTCATCTCTTCCAATTCCCTCTTCAGGGAATGTGGAAACTGAGGCCCATAAGATTAAGCAACTTCCTCCAAGGTCACACAGGATGTAGAATCATAGATTTAGAGCTAAAAGGAACCCAAGTGTCATCTAATCCAACCCTCTCATTTTTCATATGTGGAAAATGAGGCCCAGAGAGTTTAAGTTCAATTCAATAAATGTTTATTAAGGGCCTACTACGTGCCAGGTGCTGTGCTAAGCAAAACGAAGCAAAAGACCATCCCTGCCCTCAATAATCTAGTGATGGAAAGAACATGTAAATAAATATATACAAAGCAAGTTACATACAGGACAAACAGGAAATAATGAACAGAGGGAAGGCTTTCTATAGGAGTGAGATTTTAGTTGGGACTTAAAGGAAACCAGGGAGATCAGTAGTCTGAGTGGATAAAGGAGAGCATCCGAGGCATGGGGGACAGCCTGAGAGATGCCCAGAGCTAAGAGACAAGCATCATTTTCATGGAACATCCTGGAGGCCAACGTCACTGGATGGAAGAGTACGTGTTAGGCAGTGAGGTGTAAGGAGGCTGGAAAGATAGCAGGGGGCAGGGTGATGGAGGGCTTTGAATGCCAAACAAGTATTTTGTATTTGCTCCTGGAGCAAATGGAGTTTATTGAGTAGGGGGAGAGACTTGCCCAAGGTCAAATTAGTAGTAAATGGAAGAGCTGGCATATGACCCCAAGTCCTCAGCCTCCAAGCAAGCCCTATGGTTCTACCACAGGAGATGGTAGTGTTACGACACCACCCTAATGCCCTAATGGGTGTTGTTTCTTCCACTCCCACCCCTGGGCTCCCACTAATCCCTGCCTCTGAGAAGGTGTGGCAAAGACAAGTCACCAAAGCTTGTTAGGAATCAGAGAACAGAATGAGAAAACAAGCTCTTTGACTCAAAGAGGGAAGGTCTCAAGTCCCAGACAGCCCCAAAACAAACAAAGAATCAGAAGATAATGGAGCCCATCCCTGAATGGAGGGTGGAAATCCCTGAGGCTTCCCCCTATCCTCCCCAAGACTTCTGGGCCTAGATCTGCCCTGGCCCTAGTCCATGCTGTCCCGTTTAAATCAGAGGCTGGTGCTAGACAGAATCTGACTGAGCCATGTAACTGAGCGATAGGTACAGGGGATCCCACTGTTCCCTCTGCTCTCAGCAGTGCCCTGTTGTGGGGCTTGGCTACCCCCACGCCTATCCTATACGTTTGATTCCCCATCTTTGAGTGGAGGGACCATGCCATGTTTCATCTTGTGTTCCTAACCCGGAGCACAAAGCAAGTGCTTTAGAAATACCAACGATATTGAATCTGTAGAACCAGTGGATTTAAAACAGGACAGGAGTGTAGAGCCCACATCAGGAGGCAGGGCTCAAATCCTGTACTTCCTTCCATGAGTCTCTCCCCACTCCAGCCCATCCTCTACTCACCTGAGTGATCTTCCTAAAGCACAGGTCTGACCCTGTCACCCCATCTACTAAATGGCTTCCAATGGCTCTCTATCACCTTCAGAATTAGATAGAAAATCCTCTGCTTTTGGCATTCAAGGCCCTTCATAACCTGCCCCACCCCAACTTTCCAATCTTCTTATATATCACACACACACGTACCTGTCTCCAGACGCTGAGCATTTTCACTGGCTGTCTCTGTCTCCATGCCTAGAATGCTCTCCCTACTCATCTCCATTGCTCACCTTCTCCAGCTTCCTTTGGGTCCTAACTAGACTCTTACCTTCTTCTGGAAGCCTTTCCTGCTCCTACTTAATTCTATCTAGTGCTTTTCCTCTCCTGATGATTTCCAATTTATCCTATCCAGAGCTTGTCCATACATTGTTGTTTGCAGGTTGTCTCCCTGTTAGAGTGTAAGGTCCTTGAAAGCAAGGCCTGCCTTTTGCCTTTCTTTAGGCACTTAATAAATGTTTGACTATCCAATGGACTGATACCATCAGTATGTATGACCCTCAGGAAAATCATGGCATAAAGAATCATAGAATTTCAGAGTTGGGAAGGGACTTACTTAGGCAGTCGTTTTCTCTAATCCATATTTGATAAAGAATCCTTACCATAACACATCTGACCGGTGGTCAATTGCTTTCAATTTCCAATGAAGAGGGACCCATGACTTTCCAAGGCAGTCCACTTTCAATAGCTCGGATTTTTAATACATTTCCCTTATGTGAAGTTTATTTGGAAATTCTTACCTAACACTCCTAATTCTGCTCTCCAGGATCTCTGCTCATGACAGTTTTTGAGTCCCTGAGATGCTCTCTTGACCCTCCTGAGGCTTCTTTTCATGCTGACTGCTCTCTTTGGTATGCTCTCCTGTTTGCCAGTGTCTTTCCTGAAATGTGGAACCTAGCACTGAACACATTGCAGCTTGTGAGCTGGCTAGAGCAGAGCAGAGGTGAGACCCTCCTTTTTCCTGGAGGCTATACATTTCGGTGCAGTTCAAGATTAAAGTTAATATTTTTAGCTGCCACATCACACTGCTGACTCACGCTGAGCTTCCAGTCCTCCAAAACCCCCAGATCTGTTTTCAGATAAACTGCCATCTCACCCTGTCCTCCTCTGTCCTGTACTTGTGGGTATAGAGCAATTACTTGAACCCAAGTATAAGACTCCAAATGTATCTCTATAGATTCAACCCTATTTCCTACTTTCCCCAACTCTTTTTGGCCCTCGAGTGTCATTCAGTGTTTTTAGTCACCTTATCTGCAAATTCAATAAGGATGTCATTTATACCTATATCTAAGTCATTGACAAAAAATGATAAGCAGTATAAGGTCAAGCACAGATCCTTGGGACACTCTACAAGAAGCCTACTACCCAGGATGCCTCTATTGTCCACTTCTATAAAAGAAATGAGAATAGGTTGTCCTGTGACAATCACAGAGGGGTCTCTCTCTTACTCCTTGCTGGCAAGATTCTTGCCAGAGCCCTCCTTAATAGGCTGGTCCTTCACCTAGAAGAAGGTCATCTACCTGAGAGCCATTATGGCTTCACTGTTTGCTGACCAACACTCCAAAAGAAATGCCAGGAGCAGAAAAAGGGTCTGTACACATTTGTTAAGCTGACCAAGGCCTCTGTTACTATCAGTTGTGAGGGTGTGGAAAGACATGGCAAAGTCTGGTTGCCCAGAGAAGTTCACCAATATTGTACATCAGTTTCACGATGGCATCCTTGCACGGGTTTGAGATAATGGATGATGCACTCTCACTTTCCCAGTCACCTATGGAGTGAAGCAGGGCTGTGTGCTTGCCCCATGTTTTTTTAGCATGATGTTTTCAGCAATGTTGTCAGACTACCACACCAACGGTAAATTATTTAACTTGAAAAGACTACAAGCCAAGATTAAAGTGGAGGGAGAGTTGGTATGTGACTTTTTGTTTGCAGATGACTGTGCACTCAATGCCACCTGGGAAACTGAAATGTAACAGACTGTGGATTGATTCTCTGTTGCTTGTGCTAATTTTGGCCTGACAACACCAAGAAAACAAGGTTCTCCACCAGCCAGCATTGTACCATTCATATGTGGAACCATCAGATACAGCAAATGGAGAAATGTTGAATGCTGTAGATAAGTTCCCTTACCTTGACAGTACACTTTCCAGGGATATACACATAGATGATGAGGTTGACAAAGACATTGTCAGAGCTAGCTCAGTATTTGGGAGGCTCCAAAAGAAAGCGTGAGAGAGAAGACGTAGTAAGCTGCCTGTCAAACTGAATGTCTATAGAGTCATTGTGCTGACATTGTTGTATGTCTGTGAAACCTGGACAGTGTGCCAGCACCATGCCCGGAAACTGAACCGTTTCCATTTGAATTGTCTTAGGAAGATTCTAAAGATCGCCTAGCAAGATAGGGTACCAGACACCGAGGTCCTTTCTTGAGCTGACCTGCCAAGCATTTAGACTCTACTACAGAGAACACAATTCTGATGGGCTGGTCACATTGTTTGAATGCCAATAAGTATGTTTGCCTAAAAGACTTTTACAGAGTACTCACTCAAGGCAAGCACTCACACAGAGATCAGAAGAAGTGATACAAGGACACTCTCAAGATCTCTCTGAAGAACTTTGGAATCCATTGTGAGACATGGGAGACACTGGCACAGGACTGCTTAGCATAATGTGCCCACATCAAAGAAGGTGCTATGTTCTATGAGCAGAACAGAATTGTGTAAATTTAGAGACTCCAAATGTTCATATGGACTATATGTACCCAACCTGTAGTGGAGCCTTCCAAGCTCATGTTGTCTGATCAGCCACAGACACACACACTTTATTTTGACATAATGATGTCATTTTGGTCCTCTTCAGACAGGAAAAACAACCACCTGCCACGATGATACTGAACCATTGATAACTATTCTTTGAGCCCCATCATTTAACTAGTTCGAAATCCAAAAAGTACACTGTGGTCTAACCTACATCTCTCCATCTTTTCCCCAAAAATAGCTTGAGACACATTATCAGATGTTTTATTAAAATGCAGCTAACCTGTATCTCTAGCATTCTCTTATTTTACCAGTTTAGCAACTCTCTAAAAAAAAAAAAAACAAAAAGAAAAAACGAGTTTAGCTTGCCATGACCTGTTTTTGATAAAACCATGCTATCTTGGTGCCATTCCCTCTTCCTTTTTAAATATTCAGTGTCTCTTTAATAATATGTTCTAAATTTTCCCAGGAGTCTATGTCAAGTTCACTGGTCTGTAACAATTCCCAGGCTTCATTCTCTTCCCCTTTTTTGAGTGTTGGGATATTTGCCATTTTCCACTTTTATGATACTGTCTCATTCCTGCATCATCTTTCAAGTATCACTGGCAATGGTCAGGAATCACATCTATTGGGTCTCCAGTGCCTACAGATATTGTTCATTTGGATCAGGTGACTTAAATTCATCCACAACCACTAGCTACTCGTTTATTATTCTTTAATTACCTTAAAGAGCAAACCCCTATTAGCTTTTTTGTTTCAGTTCATAGGTCATTCTTGACATGGAAAAAAACAACAAAAGAAAAAGTGAGCAACTCTCCCATTTGTCATCAGTGGCTATCATCCCATCCACTCAGAGAAAAAGTCCTACACCTTCCTGGATTTTCCACTTTTCCCCTTTATATGGAAAAATAACCCCAAACCTCTTTTTATTGTCCTTCATTTTCTTTGCCAGCCTCAGCTAGCTTAGGGCTTTAGTCCTCCTAAGGTGAAGTTTTCTCATTTATCCTATTACCTTGTCCTTGCTTTCATTTCCTGCATGGTATATCTTTTTTACAATCTAAGTTAGCTGGTGAGTTATCTATACATATAGAGACCAACATGGGTCAGTCTCTTCAGACAACTCTCATTTTTTTTCATCTTCATCCAAACTGTCATTTAACAAAGTCAGAGCTTTGTTTCCTCGTCTGTAAAATAGGGATGACGATGCCTGGGTTACATGTCTCACAGCGCTGCTGGGAGGAAATTGCTTTCTAGAACTAAAAGTGCTATATAAATTAGAGATATTATTATTAGGCCAGCCTCCTTGTTTTACAGATGGGGAAAATGAGCCCCAGAGGGGAAAAAGACTAACTCAGTGTCACACAGGTACAAAATAGCAGAGATTCTGACCTAGATCTTCTTATTCCAAATCCATTGTATTGTGAATTGAAATTCATGACTATATCATTAAAACATAAACAATGTTCAGCATGTGCTAAACTAGATTGTAAGCTCATAGAGACTTAGATACTATGTTATTTTTCATCTGGGTAGGCAGGGGGTACCTTCACTTTCAGTGAGAGACAGCTAGGTAGTGTAGCGCACAGAGCACCAGGCCTGGGGTCAGGAAGACTCATCTTCATGAGTTCAATTCTGGTCTCAGACACTTACGAGTCATGGACCCTGGGCAAATTAACCCTGTTTGCCTCAGTTTCCACATCTGTAAAATGAACTAGAGATGGAAATGGCAAACCTCTCAGTATCTCTGCCAAGAAAACCCCAAATGGGGTCATGAAGAGTTGGACATGATTGAAACCACAACAAATCTACCTAAAATTGCCTTATATACTTTGCATTTATTTTGACATGATAATGGATCTCTCCCCAGTAGAATGTAAGCTCCTTGAGGGCAGGTTTAAATAAGATCACATCAGACTGAACTGAAACAAATGATCAACAATGTCTATTTAACACAGGGTCTAAATACACATTTGTTGAATTGAACTGAATTGAATTTTATTCTCCCACTCCCTGGCTCCCATCCCTAACAATCCTTACCCTTATTACATTCTCCTATCTGTTGTTGTGTTTGTCCTTGTTCTCGAAGAGGAATCATCAGAGAGATGATAATATGACTTGCAGCTGATTTTGACTTGAGTGAGGGAGAGCTGTGCAAGGTCATCAGCCTCACTTTCTCCTACAGAGCCATCTGGATCCAATGGCCAGACATTCATCAGGACGACTAGAGATGGCATTCCCATATCTACTTTGGACTTGGTGGGAAAGCATAGCAGAGGATGGGGCTGTGTTCTAAAAAGGGGAAGAAAGCACAAAAAAGGGGAATAAAGTTGATAAAACATGATAATATGAATAGAGAACCACCTCCCTTCCCTCCTCACATGTCAGGTACCAGTTTAATTTTGAAGTGGGAGCCCTGCCCATCCTAGGAAGGGGGCTGTGACCACCTTAGCATTTTCCCCTCCCATCACAGCTAGTCCCAGGAGAGGGATGAATGTAGTGGGTGGAGAGGATAAAAAAGAAGAAAGCAAGAAAGGCAGGAAAGGCTGAATGACTTAAAAAATCTTTTTCAAACCTGTTTCAAATCCAGAAACAAAGGCAGTTGGTACAGGATCTTCCTTACATTGAGCCAAAATCTGCCTCCATCTACCAGCCACCCATTTCTCCTGTTTCTGCCACCTGGAGCAAGAGAGAATAAAATGTAGTTTTGTTCCATATGAAACTCTTCACATATATAAACACAGAAACCATGTTGCCCCTAAAGTCTTCCTGGATGGGTCACTTCATGCACACATACAAATGCACAAACACAAACATACACACACAAGCATACATATGCATGCACACACACAAATATATACACATACACACACACACACACACACACACACACACACACACACACACACCCTTGTTAGTAAGTAGCAAAGCTGTGATTCAACCCCAGCTCCCCTGACTCAATTCTAAACATGCCCACTTCCCTGAACCATCCTTTATATGACATGATTTTATCTATGTCCTCCTTTCTATGATGTGAACCATCATTTCTATGGCATGGCTTTCCCATATGCTGGTAAGCCTTTCCAGTTGATCAATAGCTCTCTTAGAATGTCTTAGGATGTTAAAGTTGGAAAAGTCCTCAGAGATCATTTTGTTCAAATCTCTTATTTTTACACAGGAGCCAGACAAGATCCTGAAAAGAGAAGTGACTTGCCCAGGTCACCCAGCTGATACGTGGCAGAACCAGGACTCAAAACCCAGCATCTTGACTTCTAGTCCTGGACTTTTCCCACTGAACTTCACAGTCTCTGGCAAGATGACCCCCAAAATGTTAACAATTCTCAGGCAGTCTGAGCAATGCAAAAGAACAACAGAAGTAGCCTCTTTGTAAATAAATCTCTTCAGAAAGGAAGACAACAAAGATCAGAGTAAAATATAAATATAAGCAATTCCATTGTAGCCCAAGAGACTCACTGGTTTAACTGCTGGAGTGTGCTGGAGTTGGAGCCAGCTCTAACCAGTTTATAAAGCTGATTGTTAAATTTTTAGTATGAGCATTTACATCTCAAAAACTGGCTACATATCAGAACTTGATTTATGGTTTTGCTGATTATCTAGACTTAAGAAAGTAATAATGCAGATTAAACTTAAAAGTGTGTGTAAACATTTACAGCTACCACCCCCCCAAAAAAAACCCTGCTTATTAAACATTTATTAGCACAATTCTATATTGCTCTACTGCTTAGGTCAGAAATGCAAAAGAAGGCACAGAGAATGAAGTCATCACCAAGCTAGGGGCCTGGTGACAGCAAGATAATAATAATTAATTATAATAATAGCAGCTGATACTTAAAGGTAAGATTTAAGCACAGTTTAGGGATTAAAGTAACTCACCCAACATCACATAAGTAGTAAATAACAAAGCTATGATTCAAAGCCAGGTCCTCTGCCTCTCCATCTTGCCCCCACGTGATAATTTGACATTTATTACATGAGTAAGGTATCTTTTTTTTTCCTCTTTATTGATTACTGTTGGGTGGATGGCATGTCCAACAGACATGAATGCCATGTTCTTTTGGAGGGAGCTCATATCCACCAGAAGCCTGGGCAGGCACTCAGCACAGGACTGATGATAATCTGGCCTCTTCCTATCTGCTCAGTCTTCTTTCACCTTACTTCTCAAATCCCTCACCATGGACTCTGCCATCCAGTGACACCAGCCTCCTGGCTGGGCTTCACAAAAGACACTGCACCTAGATTCTCCAGGCATTTTCACTGGGTATCTCCCATGCCTAGGATTTTCTCAGTCCTCATCTCAGCCTACGAGCTTCCTTCAAGTCCTGCTATAAGAAACCTTTCTGGATTATCCTTAATAATATCCTTATCTTCCCTTTGTTAATTAACTTCAATTTTATCCTATCCTGGTGTGTACATAGTTGCTTGTGTACTTGTCTCCCCCATTAGACTTTGAGCTCCTTGAGAGCTGGGTTTGTGTTTTACTTTTCTTTGTATCCCTGCTCTCAGCACAGTGCCGGGTACATAATAATTAGGTATTTGATAAATACTCGGTGACTTAACAAGGTGACCTCAACACATAGACTCGGTAGGCATACTTTCAGAGTCAGACTACATACCCTAAGTTTTACAACTTTAAAACTGCAAAGGAGGTTTTACAAGGGATAAGATACAGGCTATGAGAGATGGGCTGGGATCCAGGGCAGGGGAGCCAGGAAGAGAGGAGAAGGCAGTGGGAGCTACATATAGATCATGCTAGAGCTAGGACTCCCTGATCTAAGTGGTTGCAGGAAGTATTCCACCATCTGGTTTCTAAGAGGAAACAACAAGGCACTTGAAATATTCTGCACTTCTGAAGCACCTCCAAGATACTGAGGCTTCAGGGTTCCTGTGCTGAGACACAGCACCCTCCAGAAATGGAGTTTTTAGCATTGATTCAGTCAGCAAGTAATTAACATCCTTTCCATTCCCAAGCCATCTTGGGAAGCCAGCGTGGGAAACAGATACTACAGGGAGAAAGGAAGTGATCCAGTGGGAGTGCTTGAAGATGCTCACCCCTGTAACAGATCTATGCATGAATGAAACTGCTTTAGCCTCTCTCCCACTGTATTAAACATATATAGTAAGATTAGATAGGGAGGAGACATGAAGACCCAAATCTGTGGTTATAGGAAATAGTAGCCTTGGGAAACAGGTGGTGGAGATGTATGTTGCTTGACATAATTCCTTTAGGTAAAGAAATATGCAAAGGCAGGGAGGAAAGAAGGAAGGAAGGAAGGAAGGAAGGAAGGAAGGAAGGAAGGAAGGAAGGAAGGAAGGAAGGAAGGAAGGAAGGAAGGAAGGAAGGAAGGAATGGAGGGAGGAAGGGAGGAAGGAAAGGAGGAAGGAAATGAGAATTTATTAGGCATCTAATAAGTTTATTATGTGTTCCAGATGTAGCTACTACATCTGGAACACTTTCATTAATATCACATTTGATCCTCACAACAACCCCAAGAAGTAGGTGCTATTATCATCATTGTTTTACAGTTGAGGAAATTGAGGGAGATAGTTTAAATGACTTGGCCAGGGTCACACAGCTAGTAAGTGCCTGAGGTTGGATTTGAACTCAGGTCTTCCTGACTCCAGGTTCGGTGCTCTATTTCAGCATCTAACTGCCCATGATCCTACATGTTTTATTCTAACTTGTCTGGTGAGATTCTATAGAAATGGAGCCTTGTGAGTTATGTGTTGAGGTACTGAAGAAACCCCTTCAGTATCAAGAGCCTAGGAGTAGTCTATAGGGCCCCAGACTACTCACCATGCCAAGTTCCTATGAATGAACCAAGGAGAACAATCAAGCAAAGACGTCTCTTGTTGACAAGGTCCATGGCATGTATATCATCACAGTCTTACCTATGAGGTCTAGAGGGCAGAGCTTGGTGGGCAGGCTAATGTAAGGCAGGTAGTTTTGAAAGGAAAATGATTCACCTAGAAAGGATGCCATATTGGTTGGCTTAATGGATGAACCAGGGATAGTGAGGGAATGATGATAGCTTCGAAATAGTCCTGGGTTAGGTGAGGAGATCAAACCTGCAGAGAACAGGGAACTCAAGTGCCAGTCGAGGCCATTAGAGTTAAGAAACCAGCTTCAGAAGAAAGATATAGAATCTATATAAGCTGCTAGAAGCATCACTTCAAATCAAAGAGACAGAGGAAATGGGTCAGGGGTAATAAAAAAAAAGGCTAGACTCAAGATCCTTAGGAAGAGGGATGAAGGAGGCATGTCAGACTGGGCCTCCAACCAGAAATCCTAAGAAAAGAATTCTTGAGAAGGCCAGAGACAAAAGGAGCTTCCTTTTCCAAAGAACCAGAGGTAGGCAGGGGTCCCACACAGACCAGAATTGTCTACAAGAGTAGACATATCTTTTAAGAGATCAGAGGAAAGGAAGAGTGGCTGGCAAGCCTGAAAGGCTTCAGAACCAATCCTTGTTTGGAAAACTGCTTGACAGGGCAATTAATCTTTCTGTGTGTCATTGAGCCCTCAGGATGTCTGGTGAAGCCTATAGACCCCTTCTCAGAGTAATATTTTTAAATGTATAATACAGTTATCAAAATATTTTTAAACAAACAGTTATCAAAATATTTTTAAACAAATCCATAGACCTCAGGTTATGAACCACTGTTTTAAAAACACTGAAAAATTGAGAACATAGCCAAACCAAACTATTAAATGGAAAGACAGGCTCAGAGAGCATCTAGTTTGTTAAAAACTGAGACAAGGATTGTTAATTAGCCAGCATTTGCCTAGTTTGGTTGGCATGCAATCACATAAGATCGTTGGGTTTTGTTCATATACCATATTATGGCTGGGTTTTTTTTAATTTTAATCTTGGTAATAATAATGAAAATTAAAATAATATCTAGCAATACCACATGCTATAACAGAAATTACTCTGTAAGTCTGGAGTCCTGGATTCTAGTCTTGGCTCTACCGCTTCCCAGTTCTGCCATCTTGGATTAGTCAGTAAGTTTGTCTGTGCCTGAGTTCTATAAAAAATGAAGGATACTTGCCTCACAGGGTTGCTAAAAGGAAATTGTTTGGTCAACCATAAAGCACTATAGAAATGTGAGCTGTAATCATTATTATTACGCATTAACTCTGGGGACAAGATCATGTAATGGGACAAGTAGGAGATTTGGAGTCAGAAATCTTATTATGAACATTGTCCATGAACACATAGGAATAGGTTCTATCCTAGTGGAACTTGAACTCCTAAAATGAGCATCAGGCTCTTTCTCCTGTGCTAATTTGGCTTTTAAGTTTCTATCCCAGCATCCAGGGATAAAATGTCTTTAAAGTTAGGATTTAGCTCATGCCTGGGGTCTTTCCAAAAGGACACAGAAGAAAAATATTCAAAGTACAATATCTTGGCTCTGAGAACTGAGTGAGTCTAGGAAATCACTTCAACCTTTCTGAACATCATATTCCTTTTCTATAAAAGAGGGAGTCGAAGGGACAGAGCCAAGATGACAAAGAAGAAGCACAAACTTGGCATGGACTCTGGCTCCAACCACTTCCAACACCTGCAAAAAAAAATGACTCTAAACAAAATTTAGAGTTACAGAACCCACAAAATGACAAAGAGAAACAAATCTCCTGCTCAAGGCAGCCTGGCAGGCTGACAGGAAGGGTCCATCACACTGAGCTGGGAGCTGAGTGCAGTCCTGTGTGAGCTGTGGTTCTGGCCCCATGGTGGTCCCAATCAGCAGTGGCTAGAGCAGACTTCAGGAGAGTGAATCACCAGCAGTTGTGGCGGTTTCCAGATTTATCAACCCATAAATGCCAAAGACAAAGTAAAAGGTCAGTGTGGAACTCTGTTGGAATGGAGGGGATTGAAGAGTGGAGTCTGGCCTCTTCCCCCCAGGGGTGAGAGGTGGCAGAGGCTGCAATGTGGGGCTGCCACCAGAGCTTCTGGGCTGCAGATTATAGGGGGACCAAGCAACCATTCAGAGGGTAATTGCTCTTGCTTTAACCTGCTTGGATCTAGATCACAGTCTTGGGTGGTGATCCTAGGGCATATGGCCAGTGTGCCAGAGCTTGTGGGGGCTGCAGAGAGGGTGCCCTCCTAATAGCTCCAGCAGCTGCAAAAACCCCAGCAATCTGGGACAATGCTCTCTGCAATCTGGAAGCAGAGTTCTACCATGGCAAAGAGCTCAAAAGTCAAGTAATTGGCTGGCAATATGAGCAAGCAGAGGAAGCACAAACAGACCACAGAATCCTTTTCGGGGGACAAAAAAGAATCAAAGCATGGAACAGGAGGAAGACGATGAAGTCAGAACTCGTTCATCAAAAGCCACTGAGAAAAATATGAATTGGTCACAGGCCATGGAGGAGCTCAAGAAGGATTTTGAAAATCAAGTAAAAGAAGTGGAGGAAAAATTGGGAAGAGAAATGAGAATGATGCAAGAAAATCATGAAAAGCAAGTCAACAGCCTGATAAAGGAGATCCAAAAAATACTGAAGAAAATAACACCTTAAAAAATAGACTAACTCAAATGGCAAAAGAGCCCCAAAAAGCCAATGGGGAGAAGAATGCCTTAAAAAGCTGAATTTGCCAGATGGAAAAGGAATTTCAAAAACTCACTGAAGAGAATAATACCTTCAAAATTAGATTTGAGCAATTGGAAGCTAATGACTGTATGAGAAATTAAGATACTATAAAACAGATCCAAACAAGTGAAAAAAAATAGAAAAAATAGAAAAACCACTGACCTGGAAAATAGATCCAGGAGAGATAATTTTAAAATTATTGGACTACCTGAAAGCCATGATCAAGAAAAAGAGCCTAGACAACATCTTTCAAGAAATTATCAAGCAAAATTGCCCTGATATTCTAGAACCAGAGGGCAAAATAGAAATTGAAAGAATTCACTAATTGCCTCTTGAAAAAGATCCCAAAAAGAAAAGTCCTAGGAATATTATAGCCAAATTCCAGAGTTCCCAGGTTGAGGAGAAAATACTGCAAGCAGTCAGGAAGAAACAATTTGAGTATTGTGGAAACACAATCAGGATAACACAAGACTTAGCAGCTTCTCCATAAAGGGATGAAAGGGCTTGTAATATGATATTCTGAAGGTCAAAGGAGCTAGGATTAAAACCAAGAATCATCTACCCAGCAAAACTGAGTATAATGTTTCAGGGGGAAATATGGTCATTCCATGAAATAGAGGATTTTCAAGCATTCTTGATGAAAAAATGAGAGCTGAACAGAAAATGAGACTTTCAACTACAAGAAGCAAGAGAAGCATGAGACGGTAAACAGGAAAAAGAACTTATAAGGAATTTACTAAAGTTGAACTATTTACATAACTATATGGAAAAAAATTAATTGTAACTCACGAGACTTTTCTCAGTATGAGGATAGTTGAATGGAATATATATGTATGAATACATACATATGTATATATAGGAATGTTCATATGTATGTACATGTATACATAGATAGGGCACAGGATGAGTTAAATATGAAGGGATGATATCTAAAAATTAAAATTAAGAGGTGAGAGAGGAATTTATTGGGAGAAGAGAAAGGGAGAGAAAGATTAGTGTAAATTATTTCATATAAAAGAGGCAAGAGAAAACTGTTACAATGGAGGGGAAGAGCAGGAGGGTGAAAGGGAATGGGTCAACCTTACTCTCATTGGATTTGGCTTAAGGAGGGAATAATATACACACTCAATTGGGTATCTTACCCTACAGGAAAATAGGGGGGAAGGGTATAAGAGGGGGAATGATAGAAGGGAGGGCAGATTGGGGGAGAGGGTAATTAGAAGCAAATACTTGTGAAAAGGGACAGGGGGTGCGGCTAGGTGGTACAGTGAGTAGAGCGTCGGCCCTGGAGTCAGAAGGACCTGAGTTCGGATCCGGCCTCAGACACTTAACGCACACACACAAACAAAAACCTAGTCATGTGACCTTGGGCAAGTTACTTAACCCCAATTGCCCTCCAAAAAAAAAAAGAAAGAAAGAAAGAAAAGAAAAGGGACAGGGTCAAAGGAGAAAACAGAACAATTGAGGGGTGGGATAGGATGGAGGGAAATATAGTTAGTCTTTCACAATATAACTACTATGGAAACGTTTTGCGTAACTACACATATACAACCTATATTCAATTGCTTATTTTCCCAGTAAGGATGGGTGAGGAGGGAAGAAGGGGAAAAATCTGGAACTCAAAGCTTTAAAAAACAAATGTTTAAAAAAATTGTTTTTTTACATGCAACTGGAAAATAAGATATGTAGGTACTGGGGTATAGAAATCCATCTTGTCTTACTAGAAAGTTAGGGGGATGATGGGGGAGGATATAAAAGAGAAAAGACTGGTGGAAGGGGTATTCAGTGGCCTCAGTATTTGGGGGTGGGGGGTAGGGGAAAAACAGAGGGAAAATTTATAACTCAAAATCTTGTGGAAATGAATGTTGAAATATAAATAAATAAATTGGAAAAAAAGAGAGGGTCAGACTAGACTACTTCTTAGAGATCCTACCCATCTGTATTTTAGGATTGTAAGTAGGAGCTTAGCAAGGAGAAGAAGGAAAAAATCTAGTTTCTATGATTATTCATGGAAGGCTAGGATTGACTGAAAAAACCTGAAAACATTGTAAACATTCCCTTATTTATTGTTGTAACACATAACTACCCTTCCCTGTATAGTCACAACTTGTGCAAGTAGGGCTTTGCCATGAATTGTACATATCTTGGATGCAAATAATCATTTGCATGTGGTCTCCCTCACTAGAACATGAGCTCCTTGAAAGCAGAGACCATACTTTTGCCTTTAGGTGTATTCCTGGTGCTTAGCACAGTGCCTGGTGAATAGTAAGCATTTAATAAATGCTTTCTATGCTTTTTGATTGAGTGAATGAATGACTGCTGTAGAGACTATGGGTGTGTATAGAATGTGTAGTGCTGTGAGTCCTATAATGCCAGGCAAGGCTAGGTGCCAAAAGCAGCAGTGCCAATGGTTTGTCAAGATAAAAACTAACCAAGCCCGACCTGCTTCACTTACAGGCTCATTTCCTTGTTAAGTCTCTCTTCAGGTTCAAATAGGCAATCTAGGGTATGCTCTAGATCAGGATAACACTAATTTTAAAAATTGCAGACATTTCCTCTCCTATTAAGTCATTCCCACACCACCCCCACCAGTCTAACTGGGGAAATTGTCTTCTTGTAGATTAGTTTCCCTCTCCCTTATAGCATAGGACTAGAATCATTGTAAATAACTAGGTACCTTTGTAGCATTTTCAAAAAGCACAGGAGCAGAAATAAGCATTAAAAAAAAGCAAAACTTCTCATTTCAGGCTGAAAAAGCTGTAACTTACAGGATGGCGAGGTGGGGCAGTGAATAGAGCAACATCCCTGGAGTCAGGAGGACCTGAGTTCAATCTGACCTCAGACACTTAACACTTACTAGCCATGTGACCTTGTGAAAGTCACTTAATCCCAATTGCCCTGCCTTCCCCCCTCCAAAAAAAAAAAAAAGGTTGGAGCTGGAAGTGGGGGAGAGGTTGTGGTCTTTCATCCCTTTCCACTCCACACCCCTCCTGCTTCCCCAGGCATGAGGAAGAAGGGAAATAAAAGGTTTATCGAATTGACTCCTAGAGTCTCATCAATGACATGTGTGTCTCAGCCTCATCTTCTATCTTCTCCTTTGACCAGTCCCAGTCTGCCTGCATCTGACCCACATCTGTCCGGCACCTTCACCTTACTTCTAGGAAAGAAGAGATCTTGATCAGTCCTACTATGCCCTACTCATAACTGTCAAGTCTGTCACATGTCCTGGCCAGCAGAGGGTCCTCGCCAAAACAGAACCGATACATAAGGAGTCCCAGAATCATTCCCTTTCTTCGTGGCTTCTCCCTAGAAGAAAATTACCACCACAACCACACCTAGAAGTGCTAGTGGCAAAGGGGCTAGAGAGCTAGACCTTGAGTCAGGAAGACTAGAATTCAAATCTGACTTCAGACACAGTAACAGTGTGACCTTGGGCAAGTCATTTAACTTCTATCTGCCTCAGTTTCCACAACTGTAAAATGAGGATAATAATAGCACAGTGTCTGGCACATAGTAGGTGCTATAGACATGCTTATTCCCTCATTCTCTCCCTCCTCCCCCAAGACTAAAGTACTAGAAACCAGAAGAATCTCAGTCATTCTGGCCTATGGTTCTCCAAAGTATCAGTGAATACAGAGTTAAGGGTAACAATGTACTTCCCCAAATCCTAGCCCCAAGATGTCACAGCATGAAAGTGGATTTGCGGTGTGAGTCTATGGCATTGCTTTCTGGAGAACCTGACAATAGAAAGAAAGCAATCACATGGTTTACAGCTGGAAAGAACTGCAGAGGTCACTAGTACTATACCATCATTTAACAAATGAGTAAATTGAGGCTAAGATTGGGAAGGTGAGTTGCTCAGGGTCACATAGGTAGTCAGTAATAGAACCAGGATTCGAACCAAGGTCTCTTGACTTTGAATCCAGTGTTCTTTTCACTATACGACAAAAATAATAATAGGTTGAAAAGTTGTATAAATGATGCCCCAGTGTCTGGTTAATGTGCTTGGTCTGGATATTGGTCTAGGGGTAGAGAATGTATTTTGCTCCAAAGGGGACTGAATTGAGAATCCTAAAATGGGAGATGAACTGCAGGTCCCCTGTCTGATGGGATGTGATTTGGGTGATCATGTAATCAGAAGATTAGTTAACCCTTTACATTAGAGGTGAGGAAATTGAAGCCCAAAGATGTTAATTGATTTTTCCCATGATCATGGAATTTATATTGGTAGCAAGATGTTTACTTACATCTCCTCTAACTCCAAGTCCAGCACTGGGATCATAATCCTCAGATACAAGTTGGTGAAGTCCTCCAACACCAACACCAACAGCCACAGATATCCAAAGGATAAAAGAGTCTGCTGGCAACTTGTGGATTACCCAGCTTGGTGCCCACATGGGCACATCCCAGGAGGTGATGTAGTGACCTACTTCATTGTGGATCTGTGGCTACCAAAAACTCAAATATGGCTGCATGCAGAGTTAAGAGAGTCTGCTATGGTCTTCAGACAGAGCACTATGGCAGAGCTACAGAGATTGGGACTGGTTGGCCTCACTGTGAACAAGGCTGGGGTAGAGGTGTAAATGCCCATCTGACTACTGTGAATACAATAGATAGAGTTATGGGGCCATTGGCTGGTCCTGAGCTGAAGGGCCTTGTACCTGACACCTCAATGGAGGGTTGCAAGATCAGTTGCAAGTTACCTTTTTTTTAGGGATAGTATCTCCTATGGGACCATAGACTTAGAAGCAGGCTTCAAGCTAGTTCATGAATTTGCCCATGCAAAACAGAGCATTAGCACCATACTTCTGGTTACTGGGGGTGAAGGAAATCTAAATTTGGAAAGAAAGACAAATAATTCAATCAAATTCAATAGCAATTTGACCATCATTTACTAAGCATAAAGTACCATGCTAGACACAAAGGCTATAAAGAAAAAAATACAATTCTGACCTCAAAGAGTTTACATTTTATGGGGGAGGGATGAAATACATATACAAATAAGTATAATAAGGGGTAAATTGAGAAGGGGAAAGTGCTAACAACTGTGGGATCTGAGAACACTTAAAAAAAGGAGGTGGCACTGGTGAAAAGCCTTAAAAAAAGAAATTTAATCTGGGAAATGAGGAAGAGTGTGTTCTAGGTGTGAGGGACAGCCTGTGCAAAGTCAGAGAGCTGGGAGATTGGAAAGGCAAATTTGGAGAAAAGTTGGGAGGAGGAGAAAGAAAAGAAGGGGAGAAGGAAGACAAGAAGGTGGAGGAAGAGTTAGCATCTTAAAGCATAGTGCTTTAAGGTTAATAAAGCACTTTACAAATTTTATCTCATTTTGTTGTTACAACAACCCTGGGAGGGAGGAACTATTATTTTTTCATTTGACAGATGAGGAAACTGAAGCACACAGAGGTTAAGTGATTTGCCCAGGGCCACAGAGCTAGTAAATGTCTGAGGCCAGATTTGAGCTCAGGTCTTCCTTAGCTCCAAGTTCATTGCTTTAATCTACTTTAAAACCACCTAAATGACTCAGAGTGCAGACTGAAGCATTTTTTTCTCTTTCATTCTCTCTTTTGATTTTTTTTTAATGGAATATGGCTAATGAAGAAATTTGTTTTGTATGACTTCATATTTGCAATAGTTTGGTATTTCTTGCCTTCTCAATGGGTGGTGGAGGAAGTGGAGAGGAGGAAGAGAATCTGGAACTAAAAATAAAATCAAATTGAACTAATAAAAAAAGAAAATAAATTACTAGCCCTGTTTTCTTGTTGCTGTTGCTAATCCTGTAAACTGTAAACTTAGGAGCAGAGACTGTTTTTTACCTTTCTTTGTATATCCAGCACTTAGCACAATGCTTGGTACATAGTAGGCATTTAATAAATGCTTGTTGACTGGCTGATTGCTGCTGCTGCTGCTGCTGCTGTTATTGTTTCTGGTACATACCAGTCTTGTTTTTCTCTTCATGTTTTGCACATACCATTCCAGCCAAGAATACCTGGTTTCTCTGTTTACCTAAGTCCTGCCCTTCCTTTAAGACTTGGCTCAAGTTCTAGCCCCTCCCTGAAGCTTTCCCTGACAAATCCAGGTGCAGGAGACCTTTTTCTGTTGTGTGCCTCTGATTTGGTACCTGGCAAAATTCCCGTATATTGTTATTTATCTCTACATCAAACATTAAGTGATCTCTGAGGTTCCTTCTAATTCTTGGTTTCGTTAGGACCATAGTGTGTTGGAACTCAGAGACCTTACGGATCATCTCGTCTATCCCCTCCCTTTTCTGCAGATGAATAAATAATAAAAATAACAATAATAACTAAAACATATATAGTGCTTTGAGATTTACAAAGAGCCTTAATCCATTTTCTCATTTGGTTCTCACAACTCTATGAGATTGGTATCATAGGCATTATCATCCATATTTTACAGCTGAGGAAACTGAGGCAGAAAGAGGTTAAGTGACTTGCTCAGTGTTACACAGCTGGTGTCAGAGAAAAGATTCAAACCCAGGTCTTTGTGACTAACACTCTATTTCCCCAATACCTTATTTGTATTGCCTTATTGAGATAGGCAAAAGATCTATAGGAACACAAATTTCAAAAGATTTTTTTCTATTTTAGAGGGGGGAAGGTAGGGCAACTGGGATTAAGTGACTTGCCCAAGGTCACATGGCTAGCTTTTGTGTTAAGTATCTGAGGCCGGAGTTGAACTCAGGTCCTCCTGACTCCAGGGCCGATGCTTTATTCACTGCACCACCTAGCCACCCCAATTTCAAAAGATTTTGACAGAAATCAAAGAAAATATGAACAAAGGAGGGACATTCTGCTCATAGTTAGATCCAATAACTATAACAAAATGTGTCAATATTTTGCAAACTAATTTATAGATTTAACATAGTACCAACCAAAATATCAATAAGCCACCTCCATAATTTTAGTAATAACAGACTTAACATGGAAAAGTAGACAAGTAAAAATGTTAAGAATTATGAAAAATAAAAATATAGGACTTGCCCTACCAGATTTCAAAATATATCTAAAGAAATTATTCTAAGACCTACCTAAGGCTGAGCAGGGAGGGGGAGGGAAAAAGTAGAAGAAAAGTGAAACAGATCAATGGAACAGAATAGAAAATCCAGAAATAAAACCCACTTATAAAAGGGGATAATGTTTGATAAGCCTAAAACTCACCACAGGAATGGAATCAGCATTCATGAAAAAACTGTAGAAAAATTGAATATAACTAAATGGATCATAATCCGTTTGGGTCCTTATACTATTATAATAAACTCTAACTAGATCAGTGATTTAAATTGTTGTTGAAATCGTTTTAAGAAAAACAACAAGAAAAGTAAAGAATATATTCATACTTTTCTCTTTTTCCTTTTGCAAAGGGGATCAGCAGCACCAAAAGCGTATACTGTAATAAGCATCTCACTTAATTTTTTAAGCTTAACACTCCTTGGTTGCACAATGTGTAGAGTACTGCACCAGGGGCAGGAAGACAGACACTCACTACCTGAATGATCCTCAATAAGTTACTTAGCCTTTGTTTGCCTCAGTTTCCTCATCTAAAATGGGGATTATAATAGTACTTACTTCTCTAGATTGTTGTAAGGATCAAATGCAACAACCCATGCAGAGGGCTTTTCAAACCTTTAAGTGACATAGAAATACTAGCAGTTTTATTTTTTATTATTAATGAGAAGTTTTACAATATTTGGTTCTAACCCCTATCTGATGTATTCTTTACTAACAAGTGAATAAAGGAACCATAAATCAACTAGTAAAGTAACTGGGAAAGAATAGCAACATAAATAACAAGGGAAAAATTAAGCAGTAGAATCCTGCTCAGCACCACCCACTTTGACATACACAGATGGTATGTATCTCATTCACTATGCTCTGGTAAAGAAAGAAACACTTGCCCAGAAAACTTATCCTCTGGGGGAAGGAAGAGTTTCAGCCTGAGTCCCATGTGCATAATACCCTTATCTGAGTCTGCAGAATTCCATTTCCTACTGGTATGGTCCAGGAACTCCAGTGTTTTGGGGTTCTGTTATCTGCTTTTGTAAGGGCTGGGATACCTGCTTCCCTGTTCCATCATTCCACTATAATTATCATTTGCTAAAGCTCTGTCTTCTATCACTGTAATTCACTGATATAACTATTATCTACTGAAACTTTGCCCTTTGCTACTAGGAAGGAAGGAAGGAAGAAATGAAGGAAGGAAGGGAAGGAGGAAAGGAGGAAGGGAGGAATGGAGGGAGGGAGAAAGGGAGGAAGAGAAAAAGAGAGAAAGAGAGGGAGAGGTGAAGCCAGGAAGGACAAGAAGCAGAGTCTGAAGTGGGTTTTTCCAGGCTAGCCTTGAAACCCTAATGGTGGACCCACATGGGTTGAAGTATTGTGCCACTCCCTGTTCTGTCTCTAGACGTGGATCTATCTAAGGCATTCAGTCCTACTGGAACCTACCCCCTGTTAAGGGAGATTAGTTCCCTTTTCTCAGATTCTACAACTCATTAAGTTTCCTACCTCCATGCTCCAGGGAAAAATTGCATAAGAGTTAGTTTATAGCTTTTATCTAGGTCTCCCCAAAGTACAGCAGCAAATAAAAGAGGTACTCAATATGCAATATTAATCAGATATGGGACAGATAATTTATTTCTACACACACACACACACACACACACACACACACACACACATACACAAGATAAACACAGAACATCCACAAATTCAGATTAACAGAGTAAATTAAACAGGATTCCCTAATTTGTAACAACTGTTACAACTGACTGAGAGGCTAATACTTAACCTTATTGGAACATCATCACCTTGTAGTACTACTAATTAGGCATTTTATGTTTTACCTTGGCTCTGTACTATCCCTACAACTCTGCTGGTAAAATGGTCAGGCTCAGGGGCGGCTAGGTGGTGCAGTGAGTAGAGTGCCGGCCCTGGAGTCAGAAGGACCTGAGTTCGGATCCGGCCTCAGACACTTAACCCACACAAACAAAAACCTAGCCGTGTGACCTTGGGCAAGTTACTTAACCCCAGTTGCCCTCCAAAAGGCAAAAAAAAAAAAAAAAATGGTCAGGCTCGGGCTAGGCCTCTTCTTCTTGTTGACTGACCTCTCCAAGAGTAGTCACCACCTGGAGAGTGCCAGCCGGGGGACCACCAATTAGAAGTTCTGTTCTTTTAACCAACACATGCCCCTGCCCTCTTGTACTGGTGGTGGGTAGGGAAAGGACCAAGAGCCTGCTCAGGATTTAGCACACCATCAAAAACACCAATTCTTTCCAGGGCTAGGCCCCCACATGACAGGAAGCAGTCAGGAAGTTTGTCATCCCCAAAAGGCACAAGCAATGAATCATCATGTCCTTAGAGCCTCTGGAAGATTACAGGGGAGTTCCAGGTGCCGTTCTCTAAAGGCCAATTCAGACTCCTCTAGAATTTACCCTCTATTTGTACCCTCCTTGGAAATTCAGAAAATGTAGCCAAGAGTCGAATTGTATTCCATACTCCCATCAACATTATGCACTTATCATGCCAGTTTTTAATCCAATTTCTTCTTCATCCTGTACTAGATACAGAACTTTGGGCTAGGCCAGGGGTAGGGAACCTGTAGCCTCGAGCCCACATGTGGCCCTCTGGGTTCTCAAGTGCGGCCCCCTGACTGAGACCAAACTTCATGGAACAATTTCTCTTAATAAAAGGATCTGTTCTGTAAAACTTGGACTCGGTCAAAAGGCTGCACCGGAGGACCTTGAAGGCCACATATGGCCTCAAGGCTATGGGTTCCCCACTCCTGGGCTAGGCACTGGGAAACACACGAAGTTTGGATAAAATATTCTCTAGCCTGAATATGCAGTATAGAGTCTAATAGCAAAGTATAAGACAGATGCCATCATGCACAGTATTACACAGTAAGTGTCTTAGGGAACATTGGTCTGGTTATATCATTTCCCTATTCAATAAGTTCCAGTAGATTCCTATTATCATTAGCATAAAAATAAACCCCATTGTTTGGGCATTTGAAGGCCTTCTCAATCTGGTTCTAGTCTACCTTTCCCCCTTTCGTGCAAGCTACAATCTAGCCAAACTGGCTTACTCACTGTTCCTCACAAATAATGCTCCGTTTTTCTGGTCTCCAGGCCTTTGCATTGGTCCTACTCCATGCCTACTAAGTACTCTCTCCTCACCCTTGTCTCTTTGAATCCCAAGTCCCCTTCAAAGCTGAGCTCAAGCTTCAGCTCATTAGCACTCGAGGTGTTAATGATATTATTTCTTTTTTGTGAACTATTTTTGTGAAAGAGTCTAATAGGATTTTTAGATAAATAGGTTTAATAGGACCAGGTTAATAGGAGTTTTTTTTTTTACCCTGTTTGCAAAGTTTAATAAATCCTAGAGGAAATGCATATTTGTATATGCATATATTATACTTGTAAATAGGCAGGTGGCTAGGTGGTGCAGCGCATAGAGTTCAAATCCAGACACAGACACTAGCTTTGTGACCCTGAGCAAGTCACTGAACCCTGAATACCTCAGTTTCCTCATCTGTAAAATGAGCTGGAGAAGAAAATGGCAAACCACTCCAGTATCATTGCCAAGAAAACACCAAATAGTGTCACAAAGAATCAGATACTGAAATAAATGAGCAACAAAATATAAACGGGGACTTTCTTTATGACAGGTGGGGCCTCTGTGAAACACTGTGCCTTACATAAAGGCAGAGTCCTCGATTCTTCTCTAGCTGGAAATACCTCAGCGCTCATATAGTGTGAGCCTCATATTTCACAGGTGAGGAAACGAGCCCAGGGAAGTAAACAGACAGAAGGATTAGTGCTGGAAGTGAACTTAGAGAGAGATCATCTAGCCAAACTGAGTCCATTTTATAGAAGAGGAAAATCGAGGCCCAAGATCACACAAGCTCCTGCCTGTGGATTAACAGAGCCAGGACTCCAACTCTGCACCTTCTGACTTCAAATCCAGGGTCCCCTAAGTGACATGGATGAGAATGGTGGTCCAACTAGGTGGGGCAAAAACTCTTACACACATGGTGAGGGGTTAGATTGGAGCTCTTCCCATGGAGCTGGGCATGAGGTCTGGCCCCTACTAAAGGCCATGTGCTACCAGAAGCACCTCTTTGGTCTGTTGGCTCCCACAACCAGACATAAGTGAGGGGTGTGCCAAAGAAGACTGGCAACTTGGCTTTTTTTGAGTGATTCATTTGGAGCATGATGGTTACATTTTTATTCTCTCACTGGAGCAGGGGATAGTGAAAGGCACAAATTAAATTTTAAAAAGAAAACTCAAGAAAGAATATTTATCCAAGACTATGTTTATTTCAATGTAACTTATTGTTGGGCAGTGTTATTGCTCTGAATTAAAACTCAGCCACTGAACCACACTGCCAAAGAGGAATGGTGAAAATACACAAACATTCAACAATCCACAGCTCCTCTATGAATGTTTATCTCTCAGAAAAGTGTAATTGGATTGACGAGCTACCATTTTTATTTCTTAAGCATTTTTCAGCCCATTTTTATGAGTCTTTTTTTGGTGGAAAAAACAAATAGCTGTCTAAAACTGATATCCACTACTTTATACAATAAACACTCTTTTAGAAAGGACCCTTGTTAATATCAGGAAGGACACCCTAGACATCAGCCATATTGAAGTTTTGTTTATAGAGTTTTTTCCTAGAGTCCTACTCTGGGGCTAGGGGCACAATGAGTCACAGAATGGGGGATAAGTCAGGCCAGCATCTTTAGGAGACAGGGATCTCCAGGACAGCACAGGTCTGACCATGTTACCTCCCCCCACCCCACATTTAATCAATTCCAATGGGCTCCCGGAACAATTATAAAATCTGTTTGGCTTTTAGCCCTTCCCAACCTGGCCCCTTTTGCCTGGTTATCTTCTGCTTTCTTATGCTTCACTCCCTTTCTCATACTCTAAAGTTCCAGAGGCACTAGCTTCCTTTCTATCTCTCTGAAAAAAAAAAAAAACCACTCCATCTCCCAATCCTTTGCTTTTCACTGACTGTCCCCCCCACATGCATGTTCTCCTTCCTCACTTCTACTTTTAGTTTTCCTCTCTTACCTTCTGCAAAAAGCCTTTCCCAGATCCCCTTAATATTAGTGCCTTCCCTCTGAGATTACTAGCAATTTATTATAGGCATGCTTGCCTGCATATATGTATACATGTATGCATGTTATAAAAAATATATATGCATGTATATGCACATGTGCGCATGCATGTGTATGATGTATGCATGTACATAATATCCAAAGTTGCATGTTGTCTCCCCCATTGGAATCTGAGCTCCTGAAGACAGGAGCTGTTTTTGTCTTTTTTTGTAGGCCCAGAACTAAGCTGAATGCCAGGTACCTAGTAAATACTTTAATAAATGTTTATTGACTTGAGTCCAATGTAGGTGCTTTCTGGGCCATGGGACAAACACACATATCAGGTACATCATTGTCAAAGCTCAAAATCCAGCTAACATGAGAGAAAAGGACCTCATTAAATTTTGTGAAGGAGAAGCAGAGCACTTTCTGGAAGCCCTAACAATTGCTTGGCCATAAGTGGTGCTTTGCTTAGGGATCACAATGTCATCAATTACTGTTGGCTCTTCCAAAATTGAGTATTAGTTCAGCCTCCCTGGCTAATGTAGACATCTTCTGGTTACTGAACCGAGATCTGAACTTTAGCCATAGCCCATGTTCAAGATTAAAAAAAAAAAACCTAGTTAATTTATTCAAGCCCAATAGGGCACAACTAACTCCTTCCCTTGTGTGTGTGAAAAGGTAAAAAAAAAAAACAGAAAACAAAAAACAAAAACACAAAGATCCCTGGATCAGAATCAGGAGACTCGGGTTCTAGTCTCACTTCTCCCAATACCTACCTGTGTGACCTTGTGTGCAAGAACCTCTCAGGGTCTCAGTTTCCATATCTTTAAAATGGGGAAATTAGACTAGATGATCTGTTAAATCCTCCCCAGCTTTGCCATTCTCTGTTCCATATTCTAAGGATTTTTTTCCAAAACTGACAGTTTATGTTCTATTTTCCACTACTCCTTCCAACTCTGACACTCTGTTTTGTGTTCTAAGATCCCTTTCAGCTTTGACATTCTCTGTTCTAAGGTCATTCTTGTTTCCATATTCTCTTTTTCTCTCTCTATTATTTTCTCACTCTCTCAACCACCCTCCCAGATTCTCTGAGGCCTTCAGATTTTTATGCAGTTGACTCTGGGGAGTCATTCAGTTACCACTGAAAACATGTTCCTGACTACTTAGTAAGCAAGCCGAGTCTCCATCCTCATTCTCAGTGAGTACAAATTTGGGCTGTGGAAAGTCACAGACAAGCCAGGGAATAAGCAGCTTAATCCTTCTTGTCCCCAGGCATGTAATGGTACCCCAATACTGCTCCCTGTGCGAATCTTCCCATTGCCTCTCTAGGTAATGCCCCAGAGCCCCTATCCCCTGAATCTCCCTTCTCATAGACAAGGCAGAATATATACTATGACCTCAGATCACAGTGAGTAGAAGGACAATTTACTTAAAATAGAATGCAAATACTAAAAAATTACATTGAAATAACCCCTCCCAAAGCATAACCACCTCTTCCCACACATATCTGCTGGGGAATCTCTGGTCTAAAGGCATCACAGCAGGCTAAAGGCACTCACAGCCAGGTGTCAGCACAGGAACTGGGGAGCTTTGCAGAAAACTTCCTTGTAATCCCTGGGCACATCAACTAGGAAGATGGCTGCTCTTCATTTCCATCTGGCACTTCTTGTCCTGGCTCAAATCTTCCTCCTTGGTGCAGGAAACCCTTTGCTCCCTTCTGCAGCTTCCCAGTAGAACCCTCTGGCACAGAGAGCGAAGACAGTCTCAGAGGGCAACCGTGTCACAATGAATCCTAGTCTGGTGCAGCATGAGAGAGAAGAGGGGCAATAATTACAACTCCTTGATAGGATGGGGTGCAGCTCAAAGGACAACCTTGCTGCAATAACCATTTGCCTATCTTCTCACTTCCATCTTCTCTTCCTGCTCAGTCCTGACCTTGGAGTTTCCCCTCCTTCATATGGTCTGTGCTATGGGCACAGAATGTATCAGACACTAATGGCGGCTGCTGGAAAGCATAGCCAAGTCTACTTGGATATGCCTCTTATATATACAAGAATTACCAGACCTTGGGGCAGCTAGGTGGCACAGTGAATAGAGCACTGGCCCTGGAGTCAGAAGGACCTGAGTTCAAATCCGGCCTCAGACACTTGACACACTTACTAGCCGTGGGACTTTGGGCAAGTCACTTAACCCAATTGCCCTGCCTTCCTCCCTCCAAAAAAAGCAAAAAAAAAAAAAAAAAAGAATCCCTGATTATAGATCAATCCCCTCATTTAACAGATTTGGAAATTAATGAGGCCTTAAGAAGTGAAATACTTTGCTCAAGGTCACACAGATAGTAAATGGCAGCCCCAGGATTCAAACCCAAGTCCTCTGACTTCAGATGTGATGCTTCTTCCACTGAATCAACCCTTTCCCCAGTTTCCTGTGAGTTTACTTATGTAGTACAGAACCACGTTTTAAAATTGCTCTTCTGTGGACCCCCTGAGGTTCCACAAAAGTCCAGAGGATTCTACAAAAGTAAAAGATCTATGATGGTGAACAAGCAGAGAGAACAAACCTGCCATTTTGTTCTCTATGTTGGTCACTCACCAGGTGTGCATGTAAACAATAGGGAGTCTCTTTAGAGATTGATATTGAAATTGATCAAATGATAAAAAAAAGTCTGTTTCTTATTGTACTAGATTCAATCACTGACTGTGACCAATAATATATGATGCCCATGTGAAAGCATCTTGGAAAAATGCGTGTAAAGTCATTTATGAAAGCATCTTGGAAAAATGCACGTAAAGTCTTTTATATAAAAAGAATTGGTTTATTTAATGATAAATATAATTTTGTACCAACAAACTTTATCAATAATTTATATTGCTGAGTTCAAGAAGTTTTTTAAATGTTGAAAAAACATATTTAATGAGGAAACATTAATCTACAAACTTAGTTTGAGTACTATGTCTGAAATACAGAAGAAACATAAATATGTCAATAGATATCTTCAATTAGGGTTTATTTAGAGTGATTCTGACATCTGCCAAATTACATTGACATTTGCCAATTTAAAAAAAGTTTAATCCTTCCATGGTTCTGGGAAAATTGCAATAGCAATTATAAACACAATACAATACATTTTAAGGCAAGGCTCAATTTTTAAAAATGAAAATGTATCATAGAATCACTAAATAACAGATTTGGAAAGAACTTCAAAAACTCTCTAGTCCAAACCATACCTAAACAAAATCCTCCTTAGAATATACCCTTCTACTTCCTGAGGCAACCCATTCCACTTCTGAATAATTCTCATTGTTAGGAAATTTTCCCCTCCATTAAGCTTAAATCTGCTTCTCTGCAATTTCTACCTAGTTCTCCTAGCTGCAACCAAGCAGAACAAGTCTAATTCCTCTTCCATATATAATTTCTCTTTCAAATATTTGAAGGAAACTGTCCTGTTGAAGGAAGCTGTCCTGTGTCTTCTAAGTCTTCTATTCTTAAGGCAGATTCATTTAGCTGGACATTGGCTAGAGCTTTCTCTCTGTCAAAAAGAAGATAACTCAAAATTTCTTGACTCATTATACTAAGTCATTTATACTTCAAAAGTTGGAGGAAGAAATCAGGAAAATTTTTGTTCAGGATCAGATTCTTTTTTAAAAAAATAGTATTTTATTTTTTCCATTTGCATGTAAAGACAATTTTTAACATTCATTTAAAAATTTTTTCTCCCTCCCTTCCACCCCTTCCCCCTTCCCAAACCAGTAAGTAATTTAGTATAGATTATATATGTGCAATCATGTAAAACATATTTCCATATTAGTCATGTTACAAAAGAAGAAACAGACCAAAAGGAAAAAAAACTAAACACAAAAAAATAAAGACGGTGGAAATAGTATGCTTTGGTCTACATTTAGACTCTATCAGTTCTTTCTCTGGATATAGATAGTATTTTCTACAGGATCAGATTCTTGCCAACAAAAAAGAATCAGTAGTTTGAGGTGGAAATGATGGAAAATTCTGGGGAAAGTAATCATTACATTTTAGAATGTGCATTTTATTATAAATAAGCATCTTATTTTAACTCTGTGTTTCCCCAAAGCCTGGCAGAGTTTCCCTCTTACAGAAAGGGTTAGATGAGTATTTATAAATAAACAAATGAATCAAACATAAAAAGGAGAGAAAGAAGAGGAGAGAAAATTCAAACATAATCAGATATGTATATTAGATTTGGGGAGAGCTGATTTCAAAAAGTTCAGAAATAGGATAGACAGAATTCCAGGAACCAAATCTTTGCATAGAAAGTCAGTCCAGGAAAGATAGGAAGCACTAGAAACTGAAATTCCAAAACACAAAGAGAATTTATGTCAAGGAATGAGAAAGAGGAAAATTGTCTTGGAGATTGGTGAAAAAAAAGAGACTGACTTTCCAACTTAGGGGAGTGTGGAAAAGACAGAAATACTGGTAATAAGTACAAACACATAGCATGGGATTGTAAGATTTACACATGTAGGGCTGTCTAGCATATATATGTACATATATACATATACACATAGATGTATGCATGCAAAAAGTGTCCCAGAAGTCTTAGGGCAGTTTTAAGCTATTAAAGCTTTTGGGACATCACATACTGCTATATATGTGTGTACATACATATATGTGGGTGCATACATGCATGTGTGTGTGTTAGATAAGGTCAAGGCCTACCAAGGGTAGGCAGCCTTTCCTCCAAAAGGGTTATCAGGCTAGACATATCTATCTGCCATTCCTCAAGTATCTCTAGTCTAGGAATGGGATGATTAGAGGTTCAGAAGGAAAGTTTCTTCCCTGATCAGTCTTAATTGGGGATGATGGCCCTTAATTTACACTCACTAGTTTAGCCCTTTCCCAAAAAAATGCTAGTCATCACATATGCACACACACATCATAAATTGCAAATAGCAAATAAATTCATTTATACAAGCAAAACAGCAAACACATCAGAGTTCTGCAGATAAGAATATACGAGAGGAAACGAGCTTTTCAGTTGGGAATGAGACAAGATCTCAGTTTAAACCAGAAGAGAATGATCTCACCAAGAGGAGACACACTCTCAGCAATATCTGGCTCCTGTTCTTATCCATGGATCTGAGGGCTCCAGTCTACTATTCAACTCTCTCCCTCTGTGTGTGTGTGTGTGTGTGTCTCTCTCTCTCTCTCTCTCTCTCTCTCTCTCACTCTCTCTCTCTCTCTCTCTCTCTCTCTCTCTCTCTCTCTCTCTCTGTCTCAGTCTCTGTGTATGTCTCTGTCTCTCTCTGTTTCTGTCTCTCTGTGTGTATCTCTCTGTCTCTGTCTCTGTATCTCTCTGTCTCTCTGTCTCTGTCTCTCTGTCTCTGTCTCTCTGTCTCTGTCTCTCTGTCTCTCTCTGTCTGTCTCTGTCTCTGTCTCTCTCTGTCTCTCTCTCTCTCTCTCTCTCTCTCTCTCTCTCTCTCTCTCTCTCTCTCTCTGTTTCTGTCTCTGTGTGTCTCTGTCTCTCCCCCTGCCCTCTTCCCTCTTCCCCCCCCTTTCTCTCTCCATATATCTCCAAAATTTCTCCCTAAAGTGTCTGTAACTCACTGAAGTAAATGCCTCACACAGATACACATCATCGTGCTCAGAATTCTCTCAGACGATCAGAAATCATATCTCCCTCCTATTACACAGCAAACAGCACAGGGCTATTCTGCCAAAAAAAAAAATTGTTCTGGCCTTGGACAGAAGGAAGATTATAGGGCTACTATAAGAATAGCTTAAGAGGTAATAAAACTTAGGATGACCTGAGACATCAAGGAATGCTTAAGACAGCCGAAGGTTTTATGGTTTTATTTGGGGCTTTGGGAAACAAGAAGAATCAAAGAAAGGACAGAAGCAATGGTTGGGTTGGATGGGACAATGATAACATGAAAAAGGCAGAAGTAACTGTTTGTTTTTGTTTTTATTTGCCATAAAAGCATTTTTGTACTGGATAGAAGAAAGCAGAAATGATTAATATGGATTTCAAACTTAAACTAAGTAGGGAAACAGTAAGAAAGCATCTCTCTGCCCTTAGTGAATTCAAGTCACCAAGCCCAGACAAAAACCATGTCCTGGGTCTAAAGGGAATTGGCAAATATGATTTCTGAGCACCAGTCAGTGATATTTGAAAGCTCAAGGAGTTCTCTTTGTCATGATGACTACCTGAGGTGGAGACAGGCTGCCTTACTCGAGCAGATCCCTGAAGTTCATACCAGACTTATTATTGACTAATTAAATATGAAAAACTACAATAAGTGACATCTCTGTCTTCGTCACAGAACTGTGCAAGAAGTTAGCTCGAAGTCTACAGAAAACAAGAACGGAAGCCCCTTAAGTAAATCAAACTTGAAAACAACCAGAGACAGGAAACATAGAGCCTTCAAGATCCCATGTTGAGAGACAACAAAAGCAGAAAGCTGGCTCAAAAAAACCCAGGAATAGCCAGAAAGCCCCAGGATGGGAAGGCTAGGAGGCCAAGGAAAAGACAACAGGCAACAACCAGTGACCAGCAACCAGCTCTGATAACCAGTGCTCAGACCTGGACAACCCACAGCCAGGGACTCTGAGGTCCCTATCACTCTGTCCTAAGACCCTGGGGAAGTCCCTGAAGATCCAGTGCTCCAAATCCCCAAAATCCAGGGGGGCCTAACCCTGAAGGTGGAAGTCTTCACAAGAACCCTGAGGACTCAGGGCAGGACCAAGAAAGGTAATCCACTTCACCCAAAAGCACAGCAGGGGATGGAGTCTGGCTCTACCCTAAAGCCCCAATTCAGAAATTAAAGCTGGAAAGATGAACAAATAAGAGAAAACACCATACAGTAAGGCAACTCTAGCTTTTAAACAGCTGCAAGTAGAAACTCAAAAGAAAAAAAAAATGGATTTTCCACAAGAACTATATGAAGATCTAGAAAAAATGAAGAGATTTTTTATAATGAAATAAAAGCACTAAAGGAAAGAACCAGAAAGAGAGGAAGCCACTTAGAAGAGGAAGTAGTAAACTTTACTAAGGTAATGAATTCCCTGAAATCTATAATATTCCCAACAGATATTTCATATATATGAAATAGAAAGAAATATTAGAAGAAAATAAAAATATGAAATATAGAAGAAAATGTAAAGTATCTGCTATCACAAACAACTGATCTGGAAAATACATCAAGGAGAAAGCATTTAAGAATCATTGAACTCCCTAAAAACCATGGAGAGAAACCTGAATACTATATTTCAAGAAATCATAAGTGAAAATTTCCCAGCTCTACTTGAACTGGAGGACAAATTAAAGATAGAAAGAACACACCAATTGCCTCCTGAAAGGAACCCCTAAATGAAAAGCCCAGGAATGTCATAACCAAAATCCAGAACTCCCACATCAAAAAAAAAAAAAGTGCTGCAAGCATCCAGAAAGAAACTCTATAAATGCCAATGAATCACACTCAAGATCACACCAAACCTTCTAAAAACAAGAGATCTTGGAATATAATATTCCCAAAGGCAAAAGATATATATATATATATATATGAATAGGCTCACCATCAAAAATAACTTACCCTAGAAAGTTGAGCAAAATTGAAGGGAGTGTGGGAGAAGGAGGGAATAGACCTTTAATGGAATCTAGAGGACTTTAAAGTATTTTTAATGAAAAAACCAGAGCTGAATAGAAACTTTGAAATAAAACACAGGAGTCCATGAAACATAAATTTGTTTGAACAATTGAAAGGAACTATAGGGTAATGTAGTGCTAACATTCTAATGGGGGAAAAGAAACAAGTGTCCCTTCAGTCAGAACTTTAATATCTTCTAAGGGTATTGAGGGAGTTTAATAAAAAAAAAAAAGCAGAAGAGGATGGTAGGAGGGGACTGGTTCTGTTCTTAGGGTTTTAAAAGGAGAAATGGATAATTTTGAAAGTACTATATAGAATGTATTATGTACATTTTAAAAGTAAGCACTAAGAAATGGAAATCTATGGTTTCATATATAATCTTCCTTTTGTATTCTATAGTGTATACAGAATTGCTTCTCTTTGGGGAGGTTTAATTTCATGATAAAAATTTTTGTTTAAAAGATTGCAAAAGATAGGAGGTATGCCCCAGAATAAGAGAAAATATTGTCTTGCCTTTCAAGAAGGAGGAGGAGGAGAAGGAGAAGGAAGAAGAGGAGGAGGTGGAGAAGGAGGAGAAAGAGGAGAAGGAGAAGGAGGAGGAGAAGAAGAAGAAGAAGAAGAAGAAGAAGAAGAAGAAGGAGGAGGAGGAGGAGGAGGAGGAGGAGGAGGAGGAGGAGGAGGAGGAGGAGGAGGAGGAGAAGAAGGAGGAGAAGAAGAAGAAGAAGAAGAAGAAGAAGAAGAAGAAGAAGAAGGAGGAGGAGGAGGAGGAGGAGGAGGAGGAGGAGGAGGAGGAGGAGGAGGAGGAGGAGAAAAGTAAAGTTTTCAAACTGTAGCTCAATGAGTTTGATAGTGATTCCTGGCTAATTCTAGAACACATTATAATTACTATTGTTGTTGTTATTGTTTGTCCTTCCTTCTAAAATAGGACCAATGATATCAAGAGGGTGATGTCTTGACTTGCAAGTGAATTGGATTTTAGTGAGGCAGGACTGTGCAAAATCATGACTCACTCTGCCCTCCAGGGTCTCCCGAGTCCAGTGGCAAGATCATCATGGAGATGATCTTAGATGCAATGAGAGACCTTGGCCTTTTTAAGCTAAGGTCTTTCGCAGGTCTCAGTTTATCTGAGGCAACACCCATTCACTGATTTAAGACTAGGTAAGAAATGAGGCAAAAGACAATCTAGTTTGTCTACTCAAAAAAAGAATACACACACACACACACACACACACGCATACACACACGCAAACACAAACACAGACACAAACACATGTAGACATATCAAACTAGGAGGGGAAGACCTCAGGGCTTCTGTCCAGAACAGAAAAATTGTTATTTACACTCCTTTGATGGCTCACATCAAAACCCAAACAATGACCAAGTGAGGCTTGGGCTAGGATCTATTATAGGTCAATCAGTGAGAGCCCTAGTGATTTGGGTTTAAGGCATGGTAAAGGAGTTCCATTTGAATCCAAATGGCTTTATCAACATGTGGTTTTCCAGAGCCCTATTTCAAGAAACCATAAATGAGAACACATTCTTAAAGGGTTAGTAAAAAATAATAATAATAATAAAGGAAAATAATAATCACAAAGAGTCAATAATGGTTTCCTCAAGAATAGGCCATGACAGATTAACCCATTTCCTTTTATGACACAATCAGTATGCAGATGAGGGGAGGAATGCATTGGCTATAGTCTACTCAGATTTTAGCAATGCATTTGATAAAGTCTCTCTTACTGTTCTTATGTAGAAATTGGATGGGGTGTGAGCTATGCAATAGTAGAATAAGTGGATATGGAACTTTCTGAAAGGCTGGACCCAAATAGTAGTTCCTAAATTTGGTGACTATTTAGAAGGAGCTTTAGCAGACTACCTGAAGAGTCTGTTCTAAGTGGTATGTTAACATCTTTGTGAATGAATTGGAAAAAAGTGTAGTTCAAATGAGTCAAACATTTGACCCTCAACACTCTTGAATGCTACCCAAACCAGATTAACATATGATTGGGAAATATTTAAAGCAAAGTAAATAAAACATAGATAATATTGCATTTTAAAGTTAAGTCAATATGTAGCCCATAGGGATCCTTATGTATGGATTAGAGGCTCCCGTTTCTAATTGAGCTTGGCACCACTGCTACAGAAGACATGATTATCAAGTGTGCATATTGCAGAAAGTAAGGAGAAATTAACTAACAAATTGTATGATAGCATGCAAAAAGCAATGGGAAGACTTGAACCCTGAACTGAGGCTAGTAAGGCAGAACTTAATAGGGGCAAATGTGAAATCTTAAAGTCAGGTTCAAAAGATCAACTTCACAAGTACAGCTTAGGGAAAGCTGGCAAAATAGTGGTTCATCTGAAAAAAAATCTAAGGTTTTTTTGTGGACTTCTGGCTCAATGTAAGTCAACAGTCTTATATGGCAACCAAATTAAAGCTACCTAATGTAATCTTAGACTGTATCAAGAAAAGAGTAGCTTCTCAAGAGAAAGAATAAGAATAAATATGACTATGTACATAAATATAATAAGTACAATAATGCATTCCCAAAAATATGTTCATCTGTACTCTGCCCTGATTAGATAATATATGGAATATTGTGTTGTACTCAGAACCAAAGTGTAAGAAGGACAATGATTTTTCCAATTGATTGGAATTGTTTATCTTTGAGTGCTCAGAATTATATTCTTGTGATCTTATAATTGCTCTTGAATCAGTTTCCCCTGTAGAATTTTAGGCGAAAAAATCCTACTTACATTTTTCTGAAGCTCTTAAAATTCTCTCTCCTAAAATTAAGGGTGTTACAGTTGACAAAACCTTGGAAAAGCTCCTTGTCTTTCCTTCTATATCACTAATTTAATAATAAGCAGTCACTTCTCTCCAAGGTTCCCATTGCCTATACTTTAACAACCAGTTACCTCTTTTTTGTTAGAATCTGGGCCAGAATAGTAGTTCCCCTTTTTCCCTTGGTACAGCAAAAATCATACTGGTTCTTGAGTCAGAGAACTTGAGTTCAAAGCCCACTTCTAACACTACTCGTATAATCTTAGGCAAGTCATTTAAGCTCCCTGGGCCTCAGTTTCTTCATCTGTTAATTGAAAAGGGGCAGACTAGATGGCCTCTAAGTACCCTTCCAGGTCTATGATCTCCCTTCCTCAACATCTTGAAGAAAGAAGTTACCATTAAGGCAGGCCAATAACGTTATCCATTGCTCTGCTTCTGACAGAGAAAAGAATTCCAACAGCTCTTTCTCATAATTGAAGTTGTCCATTGCTGTAATATTATATCTCCAGCTAGATTTATGATCTCTTTTCTGATCTATTCTTATATTTCCTCTTTCTGCCCAAGTGGGCTCCAGTATACTCCCACCACAATATCATTTTTGTTTCTCTTTCTAGTGAGCCTTAACTAAAGTGTCTTTTCAGAGTTTCCCCTCTCCACTTCTTGGATTTTCCCCTGAGTTTGTCTTCTTTATATGCAATGCTACTCTGTCTTCCCTTTGATCTATTTTATGCCTTTCGAATAAGACAGCTAGGTGACTTAGTGGATAGAGTGCTTCCTGGAGTCAGGAAGACCTGAGTTCAATTCTAGTCTCAGACTAGCTATGTGACCATGGGCAAATCACTTAGCCTCTGTTGGCCTTAATCCACAGGAGAAGGAAATGGCAAACCACTCCTGTATCTTTGCCAAGAAAACCCCATGGACAGTATGACATGCTACAATCCACAGGGTCATGAAAAGGTGGACTCGACTGAACAATAACAAATATTCCTCCATAGCCCTATTCCATTCATGAGCCTCATTCCACAAAATCTCAATTATACCTAGGTATTCAAATTGGCCTCTTTACAATAAAATGTTCAGTCCACCTTCTTTATGACTCATATTTTTACATTTTCTATAGTCTTTTGAGACCAGGGATTTTATTGCTATTTCTTCTCTTGGTTATCATGTCCCAAGAATTACTGGGAATCTCAACTGCTATTTTTCTTCCTACATTGTCACTGCTACTCTCCATGGTAACTGGTTTGACCAACATATGTAGGCAATTGTCTCTCCCTGCCCTCCCTTTTCAATTTAAAGCCCTCTTGTTCAGATTTCCAAGACTCCAGTCAAATACATTTCTATCTAGTCAATTCTCATCAATTTGCATTTCATCCCTGGCCAAATGCCCATCATTCTAATATTTTGAAATCATAATTCTTATGTTGTTCCCTTTGCTGCCTATGTTATCAAGGAGGAGGAAGCCTGAGGAACCCCCTGGTTCCAGCTCTGGTGCTTGGTGGAAAAACAAAGGGCCCTATTACTGGGTGACAGGTAATACCTTCCCCACCCTTGAGAACTATATTCTATATTCTCCAAGACCAGCCTTGAGAAGTAGGAACAGCTGATGGACTAAGGCAGTGTTTCCTAATGCCCAAATTGGGGGTTTAGGTTAAGATGCTGTTGGGAACAGTCAGTCAGTCTGTCCATAAATATTTATTAAGTGCCTACTATGTACCAAGAAGGAGAAAAAGAGAAGCATACACAGAGAAGTCAGCCTGCATTCAAAGTAAAGTGTTAGTTAGTGATATTCACAGGTTGGGGAATCATAAGAACCTGGTTATAGGGTCCTAGGACCTGAGCTCAAGAACTGGGGAGGAAGAGATGCTTTACTGTTTATTCTGTTTTATCTAGGTCAAATAGAACCTAGAGTTTCCCTGGAGACCAATAATGTCTCAGGGGATTCTAGGTGGGGTGTGGTTGCTTGTTTAGAACCTTCCAGCCTCCTTAAGGTGACTTAGTATAGGGGAGGGGTAGAAAGGGAAGAAGAAGAATTTCCCAGGATACTAACTAAGGGTCTTACAATGGTCCAGAAATCCAAATCCAATTCTTAGACATCATCTTCTTAAACAACTCTTCAATCTAAAAAAAAAAATAAATAAACAAAACAAAACCCTATCTTCTTCCCAAATCTTTAGCATCAATCAGCAGCACTGATATAAAAACATCACCCATGCCCCTATAATATCTTGTTTAGGATTTCATAAAATCTAGGAATGCTTTTTGGCAGTATCCTTTGTCTACATATAAATTTCCTGAGGTGTGTATAGAAGAAGGAAGGAAGGAAGGAAGGAAGGAAGGAAGGAAGGAAGGAAGGAAGGAAGGAAGGAAGGAAGGTAAAAATGAGTGGGAGAGACAGAAGGGGAAAAGGGAGGAAGGAAGCCAGGAAGGAAGGAAAGAATGAAAGATGAAAGGAAGGAAAGAGAGAGAAAGAAAGAAAGAAAGAAAGAAAGAAAGAAAGAAAGAAAGAAAGAAAGAAGGAAGGAAGGAAGAAAAGAAAGGAAGGAAGGAAGAAAGAAAGAAAGAAAGAGAGAGAGAGAGAGAGAGAGAGAGAGAGAAAGAAAGAAAGAAAGAAAGAAAGAAAGAAAGAAAGAAAGAAAGAAAGAAAGAAAGAAAGAAAGAGCATTAAGCCTTGCTGTGTTCCTGGCACTAGTAACATCCACAAGAAAGAAATACAAAAGGCAGCCAGTCCCTACCCTCAAGGACTTTATAGTCTAATGTGGGAGAATGAATGAATGAATGAATGAGTGAATGAATGAAAAAGTATTCATTAAGTGTTTAGGAGAGTTGGTGTGACCCAGGAAAGGTGTCAGAAGTAGAACCATGGAGCAATCAATTGACACACCCTTTCAAGAAACAATGGTAGCCGCTTAGATTACAATTCCAAAAGAAGAAATGGAAAGGGAAGAAAGCTGGAAGGGGAGAACCTGTGCTTTAGTAGGAAAATGTCCAAGGTGGAAGAGCTTGTTTCATTCTGTTTTGCTCAGACCAGGTAGATATAATGAGGCCTCAGCAAATGGACCACCCCAGACCAGGGCAGGACTGCCAAAACTCCTCCAGAGAATGCATGATCTCTGAAGAGCAAACACAGCAGCAGAAACAGCAATGGCAGCAAGTCAGAATCCCCCCCCTCACCCTGAGTGGTTTGGCAAAACTAAGGAGACCCTTAATCATGCCATAGGAAGCAGACCTACTAGGTGGTTTGGTGGCACAGAGAATAGGAAGTAGGACTTGGAATCAGGAAGACTTGAGTTTGAATCCTACCTCAGATACACCCTAGCTGTGTGATCCTGGGCAAGTCCCCATCAGTTTCCTCATCTGTAATATGGGTATTATAATATAATAGCATTTCCCACCAAGGGTTGGTGTAAGGATCAAATGAATTAATATATGTAAAGCACCTTAGAGAAGTATATAAATGCTAGCTATTATTGTAAACAAGAAACTGACAAATTGCTGCTTCCGTACCTTTGCCAGGGAAGCCCCAACCACCACTAATTTTTGCTCCATTCTGGTTTTGTTTATATCATGACTCAATTAGGAGAGTGCTGGGATACATTTAACAATCCAGCACTCTGGAAATGGACGTGGCACACTTTAAATAGTGTTTAATATTTAATATATAATAATGTGATACTATTTAATATTGACACTTTCTTCCTCATTTTCTCAAGTTTAGACAATAAATCCAGCCCTGATTTGTAGCTGTTAATTCCAGAGATGTAAATGCTCACACTGAAAATGTAACAATCAAGGGGTCGCTAGGTGGCGCAGTGAGTAGAGTGCAGGCCTTGGAGTCAGAAGGACCTGAGTTCAGATCCGGCCTCAGACACTTAACACACACAAACAAAAACCTAGCTTCGTGTTACTTAACCCCAATTGCCCTCCAAAAAGAAAAAAAAATGTAACAATCCACTGGGGAGAACCTCAGTTTCTTCATCTGCAGCATGATTTTGTGGAGATTTTCATCTGCGAGATCTGAGTATGAATTCAATATCTGACACTTACTGGCTATGCATTCCTGAGCAAGTCACTTAACCTTTGTGAGCCTTGGTTTCCTCATCTGTAAAATGGAGCTAGCAATATCCTAGGAATCTAGGGAGAAAAAAAATCTACCTAGGAATTATGGTAAGGAAAGTGCTTTAGATGCTTTAAACCACTATACAAATATGAGCTCTCTTCCTGGGCTATGATACATTGTTTCCATGGAGAAATAGCTTTACATACTTCAGAGACAGGAATCCAAGCGTCACAGTGGGGTATTGGACCTGAAGTCTGGAAGAACTGAGTTCCAATTCAACATAGGACACTTGTTACCTATGTGACCCCAGTCAGGTCACTTCACCTTGCTTAGCCTCAGTTTCCTCATCTGTAAAATAGGGTTAATTATAGTACCTGTTCCTTTATTATTGTGAACATCATGAGAAAAAATAGTTATAAATCATCAAGTACTATATAAACGCTGACTCTGAAAGTACCATAGAAATGTGACTTCTTGTTGTTGTCAGCATAAGTGTGGACCACAAGAGCTAGGGGAAATGAGAGAGAGGCCTTTGAGAGCCCTGAGAGGGGCGGCTCTGCATCCTGTGACCAGGCAGTGGAGAATGGGACTGTGGTGAGTTTATGAAGCTACAGGTTTCATCAGCCTCACAGCTCAGTCACGGGACTTGGAGTAAGAGGTGCGCTGAGGCAACAACTCTTTGGGTGGTGAGGTTGCAACACTGTCCCTTAGGCAGCTTGCACACCCAAGTTAGGGGTGTGCCTACCCAGCAGCTTCGGAGAGCCTGAAGCTGGAAGTACCTACCTAGTTAATTGGTAGGTCAGAAATGACAGAGCACTCAGCATCATGCACCTTTCATCTCTGGGCACCACTGGACTCCTGCTGGCACCAGCCACCATGGCTCCTTACCACATGCCCAGAATCTCCCCCTTCCTTTAACTGCATGGTTCATCTTTTTCCTCCCACTTAATAGTATTTTATTTTTTCCAATTACCTGTAAAGATAGTTTTCAACACTGACTTTTATAAGATTCTGAGTTCCAAATTTTTTCCTTCTCCCCAATAAGGCAAGCAATCTGATAAAGTCTGTAAATGTACAATCATTATTAATTTCCACATTAGTCACGCTGTGAAAGAAGAATCAGAACAAAAAGGAAAAGCCATGAGAAAATAGTATGCTACGATCTTGAGTAGTTCCTCTTTAAAGTGTATAAAACTGGGCTTCCTTCTAGCTTGAGCTCAGCTTACCACTGCCTCCTCTAAACCTTTTTCCAATTTCCCCAGATATTGGTGCACTCTGCCCTCAAACTGCCTTCTCTAAACATCTGTGGATATGTTTGTACCCCACTACACTTCCCCAGAGTAATATAAACTTCTTTATGGCAGGGAATGTTTCTTTAGTGATTTGCTTGACCCTGCATTGCCATGGGACCAAGGGCTGGGACTAAGAACCAAAGGCTAAAACCTGCCTGAAACTATCAACCAGGGAGGTGGAGCAAGGTGGATGTGTGGAACAAGAAGGCAGAAGTTCATACCAATAACCCTGCAGAGGTCACCAGCCCTGCTGCCTATCAGCGGCTTCCTGATGCCAGGCTATAACAAGGCAAGGTAGCCCAGGGTCCTGGGCTGGCATTTCTAAGGTGCCCTTCACACTGCCAAGCTGATTGTGTTGCCAGAAGGGACAGGAAGAATGAAAGATGAAACACCTGCATGGCAGGACACCTCAGCTCTGGGGAGTCTGGTTACCCCATTGGATTTCCCTTGGGTTTGCATTCACCTGTGTTGTATGTAGTCTAGCTGCCTCCTTAAATATGTGTTGTTTGATGAAAGCCTACATACAAGGAAGTTCAATTTAGCTGGCCTGGATTCATTTGTTTATGCATCAGTCCTAAAGACTAAAATATTAATTTGTGTAAAGAATTCTCTATGCCTGGAGCAAAGGTGTTGTCATATGAAAGGACTCAATGAATTTAGCTCCCCAGGATTAAATGCACAGATCCTCATTGCTCTCTTCTAGCCCACCCACCCTCTGAGACATCCTTCTGGGAGACTCTTCCTCCCTGAAGCTTTCCCTGACTTCTACAAAAAGACAGCATCGCATTCAAGATTCTAAAATGCTTTCATTCCCATCTTCTCTGATCTCCTTCTTATAACTCCCATGACAACTCTAGTCTGAACCAAACAATTTTGCACTTGACCTTGGTCATGACTGACATTCTTACAGTATTTTGAGTTATGAAGCATTTTTCAGATGTGTCATTTAATCCTCACTATAACTCTTTCAGATAGCTTGTGTAAGTTTAATTTTCTCTATTTTATAGAGAAAGAAACTGAGGCCCAGAGGGAATAAGAGACTTTCCTCAGGTTTCGTAGCCAAGGTTAGAGTCAGGATTTGAATTCAGGTCTCCAGGCTCCAAAGTCATTGCTCATTCCACTGAACCACAGCTATCTAATTTGCAGTTTTCATTACCCACATGTTAATCTCATCTGAAAAAAAATTCTAAACTCTTTGAGGGACTTTATATGATTCTGCCCCTTTGAGGGGAAAATATGATTCTCCCCTCTTGAACCATGATCTCACAGGGAAAGAGCTTAGCCAAGGGCACAGTCATTTAATCAGTAGCAGAGATGGGCCTAGAACTCTGGCTTTCTGCCCCTCAGGTTAATGTTTGTTTGGTTTGTTTGTTTGTTTGTTTGTTTGTTTGTTTCCCATGTGGCCACAGTGTTTCACTGGCCATACCAAACTGAGCATCCACGCTAGGGATCAACCCCTGGCAAAGAACTTTTGTGGTTGCTCAGTTGTGTCCAATTCTTTGGGACCCCTTTTGGGATTTTCCTGGCAAACATACTGGAAAGGCTTGCCATGTCGTTTTACAACTTATTTTATAGATGAGAAAACTGAGGCAAACAGGATTAATAAATTTTCTCAGGATCATACATCAAGTAAGTGTCTGAGGCCAGATTTGAACTCTGGAAGGTGAGTCTTCCTGACTCCAGGCCCAGCCCTCTATCCACTGGCCTACCTTGCTGCTCCAGCAAAAACCCAAAAGGGAACAAAAAGCTACTCTCTCCTGTCACTGCTTTCTCCTGCCTTAGTCAACCACTCCTCAGATATTTTTGGAGACTGTGGTTTTTCTACCAATACAGCCTTAATTAGCCAAAACTGTGCGTGGGACAAATAAAGTTGGGAGAAAGGAGGTACAGAGGAGAGTCTCAAGGCACTAAGGCACAATAAGAAGGGGGCAGAATACTGCCAGAGTGTGTGCCCTGCCCAGAAAGGGGGGATGGGGGCAGCCCAGGCAGCAGGGGTAAAATGCAGGAGCAGCTCTTCTAGGTAAGAAGGATGAGCTTCTCCTCACTTCCCCACCATCTTGGAGCACTAGGGCAACTCCGCATTGGCCCTCGGCTTGTTACCAAACTGGCTGCAAGTTTCAAATTTCTTTACAACTTCACCCGCCTCATGTGACCATCTGCAGCCTCTAGATTTGCCATCCCTGGTCTCTGGCTTGCCTGGAAGCATCACTCCTCCCCATGCATTCCTCTCTTGACCCATTTGATTAAATCTGTATCAGGATTTCTCTTATTCCTTTTGGCAAGGGAGAAGGGAGGAGCAAATTAGAGAGGGGGGAGAGGAACTATGGATGATGCTGACAGGTAGGAAGGGTGTACTGACAAAGCATTTTGCAAACTTGAAAGCCCTAGGTAATTGAAGACTCTTGTTTTGGATGACATTATTTGGCAGCAGAGGTCCTGGTTGGGTACCCTGCTTCTGTTTTTTCTTGTCCATGTAACCTTGACCAAGTCATTTGATTTCTCTAGGCTTTCTTTTCTTCACCTGCAAAATGGGAACACTAGATCATCCCTTTTAAATTTCCAATTCTAGGATGAAAAATGTACAGAGTGAGGAGCGTACATAGCTGCTATAAAATTGTTCTTTGAGTTCCAGGGGTGATAGGAAATCCTAGAAGCCTAGTGGGGTAGTGGATAGATTGTGTTTGTGGTTTGTGTCCTTCATTCTTGAAGAGGACCATGATATCAGGAAGGTGATGCCATGATATGCAAGTGAATTGGATTTAAGTGAGGGAGGCCTGCGCAAAATCACCACCTTCACTCTCTCCTCCGGAACTATCTGGGCCCTGTGGCCAGATATAAATCAGGAAGACTGGACATGGCCCAGGATACAGTGGGAGACCTTGGCCTTTTTAAGTTAAGGTCTTTCTGAGGCCTCACTTTGAGTGAGGCAATGCCCTTCAGTGAATAGGCCTGTTTAAGAAATGAGTCAAGGGAGCCGACACTGCAGTCAGAAACTTATTAACTGTGTGACCCTTGGCAAGTCATTTGATCACTGCCCCAGTTTCCTCAACTGTTAAACGGGGATAATAGCAGCTCCTCCCTCACAGAACAGAGTTCTTATGAAGACCAAATGCAATAATATTTGTAAATGCACTAAGCACAACACCAGCATGCAAGCTATTACTATTATCAGAGTGGAGTCCATTACCATCTTGAAATGTTTCACATGAGTAAATATACTTGCATGTATGTAAACACATACTCTATATGATACATGTACAAAAATACACTGAATGTCTCCTCGGCACCTCAAATTCAACACGTTCAAAATTAAACTCATTCTCTTTGGCAGCTAGGTAGTGCAATGGATGGAGTGCCGGATTTAGACTCAGGAAAAACCTGAGTCCAAGTCCTGTCTCAAATACGTGGTGACCTCTCTCAGCCTCAGTGTTCTCATCTGTCACGTCAAGAATAATAGCACTTGTCTCAGACAGTTGTTGGAAAGATCCAGTGAGATACTATACAGATACTATAAGTAAAGCATATGTATATAAACTATATAATATAGTATGTAAAGTGCTTTGCAAACCTTAAAATGCTATATAAAGGCAAGCTATTCTTATATTTCCTCCCAAACCTTTCCTTTTTCCAGACCTTCCTATTTTTATCAAAGGCTCCACCACCCTTAAAGACTCCCAAATTTGTAACTTCAGCATCATCTTCCACGCCTCCCTCTCCTTCACCCCACATATCCAACCAGTTGCCAAATCTTGTCCTTTCTGCTTCCACAAAGCCTCTAGCGTCCGACCTCTTCTCTTTGTTCACTCAGCTCCCACCTTAGTTCAGGTCCTCATCACCTTTCAGCCCTGCCTCCCCATATTATAGCACTAGGACAATGACCCATTGGTTCTAAGCTGCTTATAGAGATGTCTGCAAGTTCCAAGTTTCTTTATAACTTAATTGGTACATCTGTTTGGTGCACCTATGACCTCTTATAACAGCCTCCCAAATGTCTTCTTCACTTCAAGTCTCTCCCCACTCCAATACATCCTACACACTGTTGCCAAAATGATTTTCCTTAAACGCAGATATGATCAGGTCACTCTCCTATTTGGTCAATTCCAGTGGTTCCCTATTTCCTCTAGGATAAACTGGAAACTCCTTTGTTTAGCTTTCAGTGCCCTTTACAACCCGGCCCCAACCTAGCTTTCCAATGTCATTGGACATTACTTCCCCTACATACAGTGATCCAGCCAAATGGACCTTCTCTCTGTTCCTCACGAATGAGCTCCCATTTCTATACCTTTGCACCAGCCTGGGACACACTCCCTCTTTACTTCTTCTTCATAAAGACCCTCCTCCCTTCTTTTGAGACAAGTTCAAATACCATCTTCTGTATGAAACCTTTCCTGCCTTGCCTCAAATACCAGTGTCCTTCCTCTTGAACTATTTTGTAAATATTTGAATTTATTCATTTCAATAAACATTTATTAAGCAAAAAAGAGAAAAAAGTCCCTACCCTCTAAAAGCTTATGATCTAATGGAGAAGAAAATGTGCAAATAAATATGTACAAAGGAATCTCTATACAGGATAAATAGGAGAGAATTAACAGAGGGAAGGAAGACCCTGGAATAAAGAGGGGCTGGGGAAGGCTTCCTGTACAAGGTAGGGTTTTAGTTGGGACTTAAAGGAATCCAGGGAGGTCAGTGATCAGAGTGGGGGAGGGAGAACATTCCAGACATGAGGACAGTCTGAGAATGTCTAGAGCTGTTCTTGGAACAGCTTGTTCATGGAAAAGCCAGAAGTCACCAGATCAAAGCGTATTCACATGAAAGTAAGCTGTAAGAAGACTGCAAAGGCCACTTAACCTTGTTCTCTCTCCATGTATTTATAAGTGTGCTTACTGTCTCTTGGCTAGGATATAGTTTACAAATTGAAAATGTAGAAAATCCAACTGATTTCATTCTGTATTTTATTTCCTTTTGTATCTCTACCAACATTTTGTGCAACTACCTGAGTCACATTGTGTTTGTCTTTGAGTTAAGCTTGGAAGTTCAGCTTTCTTGCAAATCACTCATTGTCTCTGAGGTAAGTCTGGAAGTTCAGCTTTCCTGTTAGTCACTGTTCTATTCTTGTATCAAGGAAATCTCTTATCCTTGAAGGATGCAGGTGGATACCAGGGAGTCTGGTCTGTTAACCAAGGAAGTCTGATCTACTATGGCTAAATTGGACTCGAACAATGAACATCTCTTAGCGACAGGATGGGAGGAAGGGTTGTTGCTAGTCCCTCATTCCTGATGTCTGGCAAATCATATTGTCCCCATGCCTCTGATGCTTCAGACTTTGTAACCAATCATATTGTTTTCCCCATCTATGATTCTGCCTTCTAGTTTTTAGATACTCCTCCTTTTGTCTGAAAAAATGATTTATCTGACCTCATTTGAGGTCTTTTGGCTTGCTGAGGAGCTAAAGAGCCCTTTTATTGATAACTGTTAGCCTTACCAATAAATTGATCATGTTTGGAGTTTTGTGCCTGAGTTTACCTTCATTTCAATCATAACAATAGGTATAGTTCTTTATGGTTTACAAAGTTCCATATCTTAGCTCATTTAATCTTCACAACAGCCCTAGGAGGTAGGTCCTATTATTATCCTCACTTTATAGATGAGGAAATTGAGGCTGAGTAAGGTTAAATGACTTTCCCAGGATCACTCAGTAAGTATGTAAGGTGGGATTCAAATTCAGGTCTTTAACTCCAAATCCAACATTCTTACATTCTATGAACTCCTTGTGAGTAGGGATTGTTTCATTCTTCACACTTGGATCTCTAGTTCCTGGCCCATAGCAGTTACTCAACAAACACTTATTGACTGATTGATTGACTGATTACTAATACAGTGAACAATGATCATATTTCTCTCCCATGTTAAGGTTTTCAAAGCCCTTTCCTCACGAGAACCCTGTAAGGTTAGTAGGTGAAATGCTATCTCCATTTTCCAGATGAGGAAAGTGAGGCTTAAAAAGTCTGAGTTATTGTCTAATAGTCACACAAGGAAAGCTTAGATTTTTTCTCATTGTAGGTCCTATGTTCTTCCACACACACACCCAGCTCCTTCCCTTTCATCTTTTACCCAATATATGATGGCAGTGAAGTTAACCTTATTTTACAAAAATAGTAATATTACTACTAAATAGTGTTAATATTAATTACTATTATTGTTAAAATATTATTGAATAATAATAACAACAGTTTATTCTTTATGGTTCATGAGCTGATCATTCAGCTTGTGATCTGTAAAGATTCTTTGTTTCTCCTCCTCCTTCAAGAATGGCAAACAAAAGAGCAAATGGTCAAATAGAGGCACAGTATCCAGGAGTACTCAGTCCTGGTCAGAACACATCTGCAACAGGGGGCTCATTCTGTGCACCACATGTAAAGGACATTGATAAGCTGGAGTGTTTCTAGAGGAGGAAAATCACGATGATGGGATTCAGGGAAGGACAGACAAGCATTTATTAAGTGCCTATTATATACCCAGACACTGTGCTGACCCTCACAACAACTCTGAGAGGTAGGTGCTACGATTATCTCCACCTTACAGGTGAGCAAACGGAAGCATGCAGAGGTTTAGTGACTGACTCTTGAGGGTGAGGGAAGGGGGAGGGAATGTACACACAACCTACTTTTAAGTTTCACTTGCATCATTAACATTTTTTCCCATCACTTTCTTAAGTCTAGACAATTAACAAAACAAATCATACCCTCATTTATAGCATTTGCTAATTTCCAAGATGTAAATGTTCAAAATGAAAATTTAACAATCAACCCTCCCCAGCCAGTTGAAGCTAGCTCCAACACGACTCTGGATAGAATGAACAAGTAATACAAGATATCTGGAGGAGAGGGAGGACATGAACCACCAAGGAGGTTGTTTTTAATTGTTTCCAAAAGGCAGTGGTACCCAATCTGGCTTTGGAGGAATCTCAGGATTCAAGAAGTGGAGATTAGGAAGGACCCCATTCCAAGCTGGAGAGATGACCTGTGCAAAGGCACAGGTGGGAGATGGAAGGAGAGCTCAGAAAACAAGTAAGCCAGTCTGGCTGGAGTCTAGAGTCCAAGAAGGAGAGAAGTAGTTAGAAGCAGTGCCACTTTCCAGGACTTCCTCTCCTCTCTCAACTAGGAGGTCCTGAGGAGAGCTACAGAGTTGCTGACTTCTTATGCTTGCTTCCCCACCACATAGCTGAGCATCCTTGAGGACAGTTGCTACTGACATGGAAACAATGAAAAAGTTCATATCCTCTAGTTCTCCAAAGTTCACAAGGTTCCCCATCCAATTAAGGAGCACTAACTCCCCCCATCCCAAGCAATTCCTTCTCTGGGCTTTGGCTGGAATGCTCTCTCCTGGCTCATTGCTTATTCAAATACAGATTCCAACCAGCTCAGTGATTTCATACAGATCCCCGATGGCATAACCAAGTCCTTCAGCCAGTCTGGTCAAACTTCCTGTCTCACCAGGATTGGTGCCCTGGCTTTATTCACATTTCATAGACAACTGAGAATGTGTTCACCTGATAAACATATCTGGGCTGAGTGGGGCAGGATGATTTTGACCATATCCATGTGCATTCATTCTGAATATGCTTATTTATGTTTCTGTTGTCTCCTCAATTAGAATGTAAGTTACTTGAGGGCAGGGACTGTGTCACTTTTTGTCTTTTATCCTCTGATTGATGAACTGATTGATTATAAGGTGGAAGAAAAAGATGTTTCAGTATCTAATTAGACATGAGAGAGATCAGTCCTCCTGACTTATGTCTTGCCCCTGAACTCCGATGACTGGAGGAGAAAGTGAGGCTGATGACTTTGCACAGTCCTGCCTCACTTAAATGCAATTCACTTGCAAGTCAAGATATCACCCTGCTGAAGTCAAGAGAAGGATTCCAGATCCCTGGACAGACAAGTAAGAAAGATTATTAGTGAATCTCCCTGCATGTTATTGGTAAGCACATGACCTTGGACCTAAGAAATGTACTCACCTATTACTACCTTATGGGCTCTTGACAGGCCTTAACAGTGTTACTAGGACAAGGTAATGGAGGTTTATCCCAAAATTCCAAGTGTAAAACTATCTCTAGTGTGGTTCAAGCAGGGATTTTCTCAAGACCCTGAGGAATTTAGAGGGCACATGGTGGGAAGTGGGAAAGGTTAGTACCCCCAACACTCACTGCACCCTGGCAAAGTTAATTGGCCTACAGAAGAAATGTCTCCATCAGGTTGTGGGGAGGTCAGAACTAAGCATCTCCTTTTTCCTCAGGCTATTCTTCTCTAGTATTCTTTGAACCCCCTCACTCAAGGCAAACCTGGGAGGCAGGCATGGCAATGGCAACCACGCAAAGCCTCCAGTCTTTCAAATTCCACATACTGGATAAGCTTAGCGGATGGGGAAGGGAGGACAGAAAAAGGGGATAGAACATGAGGACACTTACCTCCAAGCAGCTGAATCTAGGAGGACCTCCATGAGGGCCTCCCCCTCAATGGAAGAAAAGTGGGGGAGGGAGCAACCTGTTGTCTGTAAATCTCTGTCTCCCTTTTCCTCCTCCAAGGATTGCCTTCCTGTCTTTTGCCTGAGGCTTACAAAGTCTTCGTTATGGTTCTGCTGGTTTCTCCAAGGTCATGCTGTAAAAGAATAAAAATTCAGTGGATCATAGATTTATAGGAAAGATATTACAGGATAATATAGATCCTATATAAATAAGGACAATATATTTCCTGTGCAAGGAAAGAGACATTGAGCCCAACTTCATTTTAAAGCTGAGCAAACTGAGGCCCAGATTTGCATAGTTAATGCCTGAGCTAGGATTCAAATTCAGGTCCTTCTGACTCCAAATCTAACAATCTATGCATCCCATCACCCAAGAGTCATAAGACCTGGGTTGAAATCCCCAAATCCCATACTCTCTGTATCACTTGGGGCAAATCATTTAAATTCTCTAGGCCTGAGTTTCCTCTTCTACAAAATGAAAGGGTTGCATTCAATCTATCAACACTCTCTAAAAAAATAGATAAAAATACGAGGGGCGGAGCCAAGATGGCGGAGTAGAAACAGCTCATCCAAGCCTCTCTGCCCCCAGATTCCCCCCAAACTATGTAAAAGGGGACTCTGAACAACTTCTGGAGCCCCAGCACCCACAGAACGACACAGAGAAGCTAACCTCCCGCAGAGGACAGCCCAGCAGCCCTGCAGGAAGGACCAGCGCAGAGGTCTGGGACCTGGCAGCACGCAGATCGCAGAGTGCAGGAGCCTAGCTGAGCCCAGGTCCTCGTGAGCCAAGGTTTTAGCCCCAGGGCGGCAGGGCCAGCAGCCGGCTGGAGGAAACCCAGAACACCAGGAGCTGTGGTGACTCCAGAATTATCAACATAGACATGCCTAGGACAAAGTAAGTGGTTAGTGTCCTATGGACTTTGGGACCTGTATTTGGGGAATGCGTCAGCTCCCTCCCCTGGGGGCTAGAAGCCACTGAGGAGACACACCATTTTGTAATTTTCAGAGGAAGCTCCGGCTCCCAGCCTACAAATCGTGGGGAGATCCAGCGATCAGTCTTGGGGGGTAATCGCTCTTGCTTTAACCTCCCTGGATCTGGATTGTGATCTAGGGTGGAAGTTGTGGGTGGGTTTACAGCTTGCCAGAAACGGAAGTTGCCCCCCACACGTTCGGGACGAAAATTCCTCTATCTGGCCTTAAAGCCATAGTGTGGCAACAAGCCCAAAAGTCAAGTAATTAAGTGGCAACATGCCAAGGCAAAGGAAACAGAAAAATGCAACCCTAGACTCCTATTTTGGGGGCATAGAGCGGGAAAAGGACTGTGAGGTCAGAAGTCCTGCTCCAAAAGCCCCAGGGGAAAACATGAGCGGGTTGCAGGCCATAGAGGACCTTAAGAAGGACTTTAAAAATCAAATAAGAGAAGTGGAGGAAAAATTAGAAAGAGAAATGAGAAGGATGCAGGAAAAGTATGAAATGAGGGTCAACAGCCTGACTGAGGAAAACAACACCTTAAAAAATAGACTAACTCAAATGGCAAAGGAGGCCCAAAAGGGCAATGAGGAGAAGAATGCCTTAAAAAGTCGAATTTGCCAGATGGAAAAAGAATCTCAAAAGTTCACTGAGGAGATTCATTCCTTCAGAGTTAGACTGGAGCAAATGGAAGCTAATGACTTTATGAGAAATCAAGATGCTGTTAAGCAGATCCAAACAAATGAAAGATTAGAAGGCAATGTGAAATATCTCATGGGAAAAACCACTGACCTGGAAAATAGATCCAGGAGAGACAATTTAAAAATTATTGGACTACCTGAAAGCCATGATCAAGGAAAGAACCTAGAAATCACCCTTCAAGAAATTCTCAAGGAAAACTGCCCTGATGTTTTAGATCCAGAGGGCAAAATAGAGGTTGAAAGAATCCACCGATCACCTCCTGAAAAAGATCCCAAAAAGAAAACTCCCAGAAATATTATAGCCAGGTTCCAGAATCCCCAGATCAAGGAGAAAATACTACGAGCAGCCAGGAAGAAACAATTTCAATATTGTGGAAACACAATCAGAATAGCCCAGGACCTGGCAGCTTCTACACTGAGGGATCGAAGGGCATGGAATATGATATTCCAGAGGGCAAAAGAACTGGGAATGAACCCAAGGGTCACCTACCCAGCAAAACTGAGTATTTTGTTTCAGGGGAAAATATGGTCATTCAGTGGAACAGAGGACTTTCAAGCATTCTTGAGGAAAAAACCAGAATTGAATAGAAAATTTGACATCCAGACACAAGAAGGAAGAGATGCCTGAGAAGGTAATCAGGGAAAAGAAATCAAAAGGAACTTATCAAAGTTGAACTATTTACATTCCTATATGGAAAAGCAATAACTGTGACTGATGATATCTTTCTCACTATGAAAATAATGGAAGAAGGGGGTGTGGTCATATGAATACATATGTGAATGTGTGTGTATATGGTTACAGTTATATATGGATAGAGGGCATAGGTTGAATTTGTTGGGAAGGGAGAATACTCAAGGGATGAAATTATGAGGTGAGAGAGGAAAGTGGCAAGAGGAGATGGGGAGAGACAGGGTAGGGTAAACTATCCCATGTAGAAGAAGCAAGGGGAAGTGGTTGCAAAGGAGGGGAGAATAAGGAAGGCTAAAAAGGCAAAACCACATTCACATTGAATTTGGTTCAGGGAGAAAATGACATACATACTAAATGGGATATCTCAACCTGCAGCAGGATAGGGGGAAGGGGGATGAGAGGAGGGATGATGGATGGGAGGGCATCCTTGGGGTGAGGGGAGGTTGGAAGTACCCACTATAGAAGAGGGACAGGATCATGTAGGGAATGGACCAGGTGGGGGGTGGGATGAGTGGGAGGGAATTATAAGCAGCCTTGTACAATATATCTACTATGATAATGTTTTGCATAGCTAGACATGTACAACATATACTGAATTACTTATCTCCCAAGAGGGAATGGGTGACAAAGGAGGAAGGAAATGGATCTGAAATTCGAGGTCGTAACATTAAATGTTTCAAATATATATAAATACTATTATTAATACTCTTTTGCTTGTAATAGGGAGATAAGATGTGCAGGCATTGGGACACAAAGATTCACCTTCCTCTAATGGAAAAGTCGAAGGTGGATAAGGTATGGGAGAGAGCAGATTGGAGGAAGTGATATCTTGTGGGACTACTATTCTGGGAGGTTGGGTAGGGGAATAACGGGGGGGGGGGGGGAAATGATTGTAACTCAAAATCTGGCGGAAATGAATGATGTAAAACAGAAGTTAATAAAGCATTTGTTTAAAAAAATAGATAAAAATAATTGTGCTTCCTATTCATAGAGACAGTGTGGCATAATGGATAGAGATCCAGCCTCAAAGTCTGGGCAATCCACTTTCAAGCCCTACTTCTGACACTTGCTGGATGTGCAATCCTGAGCAACTCACTTTTGTACCCCTTTTGACAGTCTGGTGAAGCTTGGGCACCCCTTCTCAGAATATTGTTCTTAAATACATAAAATTCATAAGCTTACCAATTATATTGAAATTGAGTCACCAAAAAAAGCCTTAAAGTTTACAGTCCCAGGTTAAGAACTGTAGATTTAATCCGAAGGCATACAGTCTAAAGCCTTAATTTAATAGTCCCACAAGGTCAAATGGACTATGTGTTCCTGATGTGTGACAGAATATTCCGGGCTCATACTGGTACCAGCTGGATGTGCTGCACCTTGACCCTAACACCATAATATTATCTTGGACTTCTTTAAACAAAAAGAACAAAATTTTATAGATTAAGGAAATTAAGACCCAGAGATATTTCACTGAAGTCTTGCTCCTAATGTGGTTGTAGAGCTGACACTGGGTTCTCTAAGGCTGTGCCAGAAGACCAGAAACTCTGGCAGGTCCTTCCAAGCAAGAAAGCCTTCAAGCATGGGCCCAGTTACTGGGTGCCTGTGGTTCACACATGAGGGCTATGACAAACAGCCAAGTTAAACAGCATGAAGAGGGTTCATGACCAGAAGATCATCCACTAGGGGATCGATTTTTTTTTTTAGTAATAAAACTCATGAAAAATAGTCCACTGAGGTTTAGAATGGTTGGGACCAAATCATCTAAAATATATACCCGGTGTCATAAAGTGCACCAAGTTTGGAGTAAGAGAACCTGGGTTACTTACTACCTATATGTCCCAAGGCAAGCTCCTTTGGCTTCTCAATTTCCTTCTTTGTAAAATAAAGGAGTGGAACTCTCTAAGGACTTTTTCAGCTCTAAACTCTATGAAGCCATGGGATAGCAGGGTTGGGGGAGGGGTGGCAGTAAAACCCACCCTTGCATTTGGCCTCATGCCCCACACCGCACCTCGGGATGCCTCTGACTAGATAGTACACATATGCTTGGCCCAGTCCTGAAACAGAATCTCAACTTGGCAAGACTCTACAGAGTCATTCTAATTCTTTAATTGAGTGCCTAATCACCCAGCACACGCCTCATGTAATTACAGGGTGGGTTAGCCACCAGGGCTTGGCACATGAGGCCAGGCAGCCATGGGGAAGATGGGCTGGGTAGATAACCGGCCCAGGTGAAAGCAAAACTGGAACCACTGAAGTACATGAGGGGCGACGGGCCTGGGAAGTCAGGAAATTAAAGAAAATTCTACTAGATGACATTTATGGAGACTAAGCTTCCAGGCTGGCAGAGAATCTTACATCCATTATCTCATCTGAGTCTCACAACACCCCCCTAAAAGACAGGCATGATTGGTGCTATTATCCCCATTTTATAGATGAGGAAGCAGAAGCCAAGAGAGGGGAAGTAATTTGTCCTCAGTCCTACTAATAAAAAGAATTTAAATCCAACATCTCTCTACAAGTCCAACATTTTTTTCCACTACAGTGCACTGTCTCATTGGGTACGGGCACACAATAGACAAGGGTTATTACACTGGAAGGGTGGTCTCTCTGTGTGTTGTAATGGTAACTGCCCTGCACTGTGCTACCTAACTGCCCCATACTTATGGGGTAGCAGGATTGGATGAAAGTTTATTTGTAAAAGATGGGGGGAGGGTGGCTAGAGGACCCCAAGTTCAATATGAGTTATCATGTAATGAAAGCCCAAGAGCTTCTATGATCTTGGACAGCCCTGAGAGGCAGCACTCCCAGGAAAATCAGGACAAGACCATTCCTCAGGGCTCACCTTTGGTCAGACTACACTGTAGCATTGAGCTCAGAGGGCCATGGTGTAAGGAGATCCCTGCTAAGCCAGCAGATCACCAAAGGAAGACAACCATGATGGTGAAGAGCCTCTGGTCCACTCATATGAGAACATGGGGATCTTTAGCCTGAAGCTTTGGAGAGGACAGGAGAGCTGCATTCAGATACTTGAATATGGGGAACTTTGGCCCTGAAAAGCAGAATGAGAGGCCACGAGTAAAAGTTACAAAGAGCACAAAGGAACAACCTTAAGTCTGATGATGACAGCTGCCCCAAGAGGGAAAGGGTTGCCTTGAGAGGTAGTGACCCCCCTCGTTGTAGCTAATTTAGCACACTTGAAAGTAGGTCACTCCTGGTCAGGAAGGTGATGGTGGGCATTCCTCTGAGATATAGATAGGACCAAATGACTACCAAAATCCCTTCTGGCTTAAAAGTTCTGTTATCATAGCATTCTGTATGGGTGAAAGAGCACTGGATTTGGACTAGATGTGCCACTAGGGACAGCTATATGGTACAATGGATAGACTGCCAGTCCTGGAGTCAGGAAGACTTGGGTTCAAATCCAGACAGCTGCTAGCTGTGTGACCCTGGGCAAATCACTTAACCCTGTTTGCCTAAGTTTCCTCATTTGTAAAATGAGCTGAAGAAGGAAATGGCAAACCACTCCAGTATCTTTGCCAAGAAATTGGGTCATAAAGAGTAGGACATAACTTAAACAAACTTAAACAATTGAACAATAACAACCAAAAGCCAAAGGACCACCCTCCCTAATTTTTTTTTTTTTTTGCTTTTTGGAGGGGGAAGGCAGGGCAATTGGGGTTAAATGACTTGCCCAAGGTCACACAGCTAGTTTTTGTGTTAAGTGTCTGAGTCCAGATTTGAACTCAGGTCCTCCTGACTGCAAGGCCAGTGCTCTATTCACTGCACCACCTAGACACCCCCTAAGCTCCTCCAATCTTAAAGCTGTTATAAGGACCACTTAATGTTAGTCTGGTGACTCATTCACCAGCCAGCTCCCACTCCTATCTCACTAGCTGGGTAAACCTGAACAAATTAGTTCCTCTCTCTGGGCCTGTTTCCCCAGGTATGAAATGAGAGGTTTAGACTAGAAAGGCTCTGACCTTCCTTCCACTCTGTTCCATTCTGCATCCTCTGTTCTAAGGTCCCCTCCTGCAACAACATTCTGTGTCCTATGGACCCATGCTCTACTGATGTTTTGTGTTTAATGATTTTAAGCTGAGCTCTGGTAGCCCTTAGGTAGAAGAGTAACAAGTGAAGACAGCTGGGAATTCACCCTTAAATAGGAAGAAGAGAGGCCAGAGGCAAAATGATGGAATAGCTAAAACTTTGTGTCTCCTGGGGCAACTAGGTGAACACAGCAGATCAAGCACTGGGCCTGGAGACAAGAAGACCTGAGTTCAAATCCAACCTTGGACCTTAGTAGTTAAGTGACCCTGGTCTAATCGTTTATTTAACCTCTATCTCAGTTTCCTCCTCTGTAAAATGAGGATAATAATAACACCTTCCAGGGTTACTGTGAGGACTATGAAGCGCTTAGCACAAAGGCGGGCACATGGTAAATGCCCTATAAATGTTAGCTGTTATTATGTGACCCCCAATTCCAATGCGGATCTGCCTGTGCCACATTCTTTCAGGGACTTCCTTTTAACTTTATAAGCTGACAAGATGTAATGGCTGATGTAATCACCTGATCTAGATTAGTATAAAATGGGTGGTGTAGCTAGATAGCAATTTAACTGGGGGGGGGGGGGAAGGGGGCATTTTAGAGGACTTCAAACAATACGCCTGTTGTGTAACTGGGTAGGCAAATAAGCTAGTGTTATCTGAGGCTACTTAAGAGGAGCCTGGGATCCTGGACGAGGGACGTGATGATGACCCTGTGCTCAGACCACATTTGGAAGATGATGCGCTCAGTCCTAGGCGTCACATTGGAGGAAGGGCGTTGGGAAGCCAGAGTGCATACACAGAGGAGCCGCCATGATGGTGAAGGCCTTAGAGTTCATGCCCTGTAAGAAGCAGCTAAGAAAAACTGATAGGGAAATAATGACTGCCTTCAAGTATTTGAGGGAAGGGTGATTACACTTGTCCTGCCTGACCTCAGAGGAGAGAACTAACCGCAGTAGGTGGAAGTTGCAGGAAACAATTTCACCTCATAAATGCAAGGGGGTGACAAAGTGTTCGTAACATGGCTTCAGTCCGTCAGCTGCAGGGTCTACTTGGATGATCCTCTTTTCTCTCCAAGGCTGAATGCTGCTCAGAAACTAAGTGAGCCTAGATTCCTCGATTACAGTGTCTAAGAAGTCGAAATCTTCCCTCTCCCCAACATGAGATTGGGGTTCAGAAACATGGTCCATGAACTACGATATCAAGCTAAGAGTGTGAACATATGTCTGTTTCTGTCACGTGCTTCGGCAGGAAGTCTTTCAGGGCCCCAGATGCTGCCATATTTTGGGCAAGGAAAGTCCAGCCTCAAATAGCTTCGGGTGAGCACATGGAATTTGCATGAGCCATTATTGGTTACTGGGGAGAGGAAAATATGCCAATGTCTGTTTTCCAGCCTTCCAGCTCCACACCCCAGAATACAGATCTCAGTGGGTCTGTCTTTTGAACGTGGAAAATGGGAATAGGCAAACAAAAAATAAAGGAGGTGGGCAGCGCTGAGAGTAATCTGTTCCTCCCCTTTACAGGCCTAGTGAAAAGGGGTAACTCCTATGAGAAGATTCTGTCCTCCCAAATTCCAAGCCAAATGCTTTCAGGGTTGCCTCAGTCACTGGAGACCAGTTAAGAATTATTAGTCTTGGGGCAGCTAGGTGGTGCAGTGAGTAGAGCGTCGGCCCTGGAGTCAGAAGGACCTGAGTTCAGATCCAGCCTCAGACACTTAACACACACAAACAAAAAAACCTAGCTGTGTGACCTCGGGCAAGTTACTTAGCCCCAATTGCCCTCCAAAAAGCTAAAAAAAAAAAAAAAAGAAGTATTAGTCTTCCTTTTAACAAGGTACCAACACACATATCCAGATGGACAGGGGAAGCACCCTGATAAATTCCCCCTATATATGATCAAGTGTTAAAAGAACAGCGTTATAAATTAAGGGCTAGAATGAACAGGGGAAATCAACAAGACTAATTCTTATACCTTTCTATAATATACCTCCAGCTTCTACCTGGAGACCTCTACTTTCAGGAGACTCACTACTTCCCAAGGTTGCACACTAGATTCTGTCTAGGTCTAGCATCCACCCCTTATTCCTAGCTCTGTCCTCTTGGACCACGTAGAGCAAGTCTAGGGCAGCTATGTGGCACCTAGTGCCCAGAGTGCCAGGAATGTAGTTAGGAAGAATCATCTTCCTGAGTTCAGACACTTACTATCTGTGTGACCCTGGGCAAGTCACTTTACCCCTGTTTGCCTCAGTTTCCTCATCTGTAAAATGAGTTGGAGAAGGAAATGGGAAATCATTCCAGTATCTCTGCCAAGAAAACCCAAAATGGGGTTACAGTTGGACATAACTGAACAAGTCTAATGCTTCTTTCAAATAGTCCTTCAAATACTTGAAGAGAATTATTATCTATGTTCTCTTATTATTGTTTAATGATTTGGTCATGTCTGGCTCTTCGTGATACCATCAACCATGTGGTCCATGAGGTCTTCTTGGAAAAGATGCCATTTCCATCTTCAGTGGATTAAGCCAAAGAGGTTAGGTGACTTGCCTAGGGTCACATAGCTAGTAAGTGTCTGAGGTCAAATTTGAACTCAAGTCTTCCTGACTCTACTAGGCCCAGCACTCTATCCATTGAACCACTTAGTCTTCTATACCCCCTAAATTTCCTCTTCTCCAGGTTTTCACATCCCCAGTTCAATTCAATTAAAGAAGCATTTATTAGGTGCCTACTATGTACAAAAAGCTGTGCTAAGGGTTATGGATACAAAGACCCCCAAAAAGCACCAATGTCTATCCTCAAAAAGTTTACATTCTCTTGGGGAGGAAGGGAACCAGTCACTAGAGCCATTGTGATCTAGTGAAGGGAAAGCCAGGAAACCCTGGGTTAAGGTGCTGCTTCTGACTCATACTGGCTATGTGACCACAGACAATTCACTAGGGCTCTCAGTGTCCCCAGGCAGCTTTCTGAGACTTTAACTTGCAAAAATCCTTGCCAATTTGCATTAATAAAAGGAGTTTCCTCACTGGAACCCACTACAACAATAAAATCACTGGTCCAAACCAAAAAATTATCAGGGGGAGGGGGGGAATACAACATGTACACAGACCAGTGAATGCACAGTCTATACAAATTAAGTACAAAGTAACTTCAGAGGGAGGGGGATCAGAGCAGGCCTTTTGTAGTGAGGGAGTGCATGAGTCAAGCCTCCTATAGAGGGAGAAATTCCAAGAAACAAAGGCAAGGAGGGAAAATATTCTAGGCAGAGGGGACATAGTCTTTGTATTTAAGTCCCCAGTGCCTAACACAGCGTCTGGAACATAGAGACAGCTTAATAAATGTTTGTTGATTGACTGATAGAGGCCAGAGAAGAAACACCTTGCATGGGAAACAGCAAGTAGGGGCCAATTTGTCTGGAAAGGTTCACGTCAGATTGTGAAGAGTAGAGACAAGAGGGAGTCACTGAAGTCTGAGCGGAGAAGGGGAGAGGACGAGATCAGACTTGTGTTTCTGAATATGCTTGGCAGCTATGTGGAAGATGGATTAAAAGAGGGAGAAAATAGAGTCAGGGAGACCTACTAGGAGGGTATTGCAAAAGTCCAGGCAAGAAATGAGGGGGGGGGGGGCAGCTAGGTGGCACAGTGAATAGAGCACCAGCCCTGGAGTCAGGACGACCTGAGTTCAAATCCTGCCTTAGACACTTGATACACTTACTAGCTGTGTGACCTTAGACAAGTCACTTAACCCCAATTGCCTTGCCTTCCCCGCTTAAAAAAAAAGAAAGAAGAAATAATGAGGGCCCAGAACTGAGGGGTAGGTGTGAGAGAAGTAAATGGAGGCAATATGAAAGATATTATGGAAATCAAATCAGCAACTGATTGTTCATGGGGGAGGAGAGGGTAAGAGGGAACAAAGATTCAAGGATAACTGAGGTTTTGAGCCTGGGGGACTGAAAGGACTATGGTACCTTCAACAGAAACAGGGAAATCAAGAGGAGTTAATATTAGGGAAATAGATTCTGTTGATAGGACTCTAGACTCAGAGTCAGTTCCTACTTCAGACATGCACTGGTTGTATGACCCTGGGCAAGTCATTTGACTTGTCTCTCTGCTTTAATTTCTTCCTCTGTAAAATAAAGAGGTTAAACTGAGTCTCTAAGATCCCTTCATATGGCCTGATTCCAATAGCCTTCACTGTCCTGTGAATACTCTCTAGTTTATCAATGTCCTTCAGAAAAATGGTAGCCAGAACAGAACATTGCTCCAGGAGTGCTCTAGCTGAGACAGATCAGAGAAAGCCTATTGCCTCCATAGTCTTGGACATTGGACCCCAATCTATAGCAGCTTCTTTCCACTGTGTCTCACTGCTAGGATTACATGACTCATTGAAGGACCATTGGAGATGGTGTAGCCTAATTCTGCTCATTCTATAGCAGAGGAAGTGAAGGGACTTGCATAATGTCACATAGTATTAAATAGGAAATCCATGATCTGAACCCAAGTCCTTAGACTATAATCATCAGAGGTAGCTTTGTGACACAGTGAATAAAAGTGTTGGACTTGGAGTAAGGAAGAATTGAGTTCAAATTCAGCTTCAAACACTTAGTAGCTGTGGGACTCTTGGCAAGTCACTTAACCCTGCTTGCCTCAGTTTCCTCTTCTGTAAAATGAGCTGGAGAAGGAAATGACAAACTATTCCAGTATCTTTGCCAAGAAAACCTGAAAAGGCTCCATAAGAAGTCAGATGTGACTAAAACAAATAAACAACAAATTATCGTGATGCTTCTCCATTTTAAAAAAGCGAGTAGTTCTTGAGTCTTTCATTAAAAGAGTTTGATCATCAATAAATAGCCCCTCCCCACTACAGGATTGAGACCCCTACTCTCCAGCCCTAGAGAGAAGCACCATTATGGGGTAGAGAGTACACTGGATTTGGGGCTAGAAGCCAGAATCCTGACTCTGCCCCTCCTCACTCTCTGGGCAACTTCTCTGAGCCTCTTTCCTCATCTGTAAAATGGGGCTAACAATGTTTACACCTTCCTTACAGACCCATTGGGGGTGCTTGGGGAGGAAGTATGTATTTACATTAAAGCATTATGGAAATGTGGGTTATTGTTATTAATAGGCCTAGAGGATAGTGGGAATTTCTGGAGGGGAGGAGGGGGAACTAGGGGAGGAGAGACAAGAAGGTTGCAATGAGCATAGCTTGTGCCTACTTATTCCTTTTTTTTCCTCTTCCCTACCCCTCCAGAAAATAGCTGGAACTGGGGACTTCACCTGTGGTTTCAAAGAAAGGAACTCTTCAGAGCCACCCTGACTCACCAAATCCACTCCCCAGGTGTGCTCTGAGTCATAGCTCCTGAACTGACTTGGCCCCCAAACAATTTTTTTCTCTCGGTCAGCTCTTCAAACCCAGTTGGGCTACATTCCCCTTCCTACATCACTGTCCAGGTGGGGCAGGCTGAATAGCAAAGAGAACCCTAAAGGTCACAGCACTCAGGGCTTTGGGACATGGGGTCAAGTTGTGGGAGACAATGTAAAATCCCAAAGGAATAAATAACACAACCCAATAACTGGTGCTCCAGAAGAGTCAATACCTTAAAGCCCATCGCTAAACACTGTAAGCCTCAGTTTCCCTATCTATAAAATGAAGGGAGTAGATTTAATGGTCTTTAAGGGTCCTTTCAGCTCTAAACCTATAATGATGCTATAATCCTACGAAGGGCAAAAGTGGGGGCAAGTAAATTCAGTCATTTCAATCATGTCTAACACTCCATGACCCCATTTGGGGTTTTCTTGTAAAAGATACTGCAGTGGTTTGCTATTCCTTCTCCAACTCATTTTACAGATAAGGAAACTAAGGCAAACAGGGTGAAGTGACTTGCCCAGGGTCACACAGCTAGTATCTATCTGCAGCCAGCTTTGAACTCAGGAAGATGAGTCTTGCTGACTCCAGGTCTGGTGGTCTATCCACTGGGCCACCTAGCTGAGGGGTCAAGCAACCTTGGCCTTAATGGAAGACAGTATATCGTACTGGGAAGCACAATCCTTTCGATACAGTAGGTCCTTAATAAATACTTGATGACTGATTGACAGATCTATTGATTCTCAGTCAGTCAGTTTGAATTCTAGCTGACAGTTCCGTACCCTATAAAATGAAAAGCTTAAATGAAATAGTCTCTTAAATTTTCAATCTTGCGGGAGAGCAGCTACCACATGCTTTCTTACACAGTGGTATGTTTAGAAGTCAACACCCAGCCCCCAAATCCCTCCCCCTCTGACCTGTGGTCGACTGCCAGAAATTCTACTAAGGGCATTTCATTTTCCCCACCATTGGAGAAAATTAAATGGCATTGGAAACTGTTTCTGCTCATTGACAACTTTGTGGGAATTGGTTTATCAGATCTTTTCCCCTGGGTGATTAGGGAGGGTGGAAAGAGAAGGCCCATTTGCCCAGGGTCACACAGATGACAAGTGCCAGAGGTTGGATTTGAACTCAGATCTATCCTGACTCAAGGCCCAGCACCTAGCTGCCTCTAGAGTATGGAATATTTACTACTAATAGAATCCAGAGAGGGAAAGGACCTGGGAGATCCTGGACTCAAAAACTGGTAAATCTGGGAGAGATCTTACAAATAAATCTTTTTTTTTCTTTAACAAATGAAGAAACTAAGATAGGAAGTGACCTGTTTAAGGTCTCAACTAGTTAAGTGACAGTCAGGACTTGAACTCAGGTCTTCTGCCTGGCAGAACAGGGCTCTTTCCCACACACTCTGGCTGCTTCTACTTTTATACTATACTGCATTGCCCCACGTGGGCCTGTGCTGCTAGACTCACGTGGATGGTAACAAGGTCTGATCATAAACAGTTTGCAGAGGAGAGTAAGGGAGGGGACGCTGCCAGAGACAAAAGTCCTTTCCACATGATGCAGGGGAACTTGACCCCGGCTAGGACCAGCCTCTCCATAAACAAAGGGCAGGGACCGTGCCTTGTCTAGACTTTGTGTCTCCCACTGTGCCTGGTGCATTACTCTGCACATCAGGAGACATTTAATAAATGGTGGTTGAATTTGAATTTGTGAAAGAAAGACTACTGGGATTGCCAATGCTCTTTGTGGGACCTGGATTCCTGTCACGGATCTGCCACTAACTAGCATTGTGACCTTGTGGGAGTCATTTCCCTCCCTCTGGGCCTCATTTCCCCCATCAGTAAAATGAGGGAATTAGACTATGTGATCTCTAAGGACCCTGCCAGCTCTACCAGTCCCTGATCTTCTCTTTCTCTCTCTCTCTCTCTCTCTCTCTCAGATAAATAAAGTAGGAAGCCTAGTGAGTGATGTCATCTTTTTCCAAGCTGCTTTTCCTTACTCCTCCGCCTGTCATGGTTTTTTTTTTTTTTGGGGGGGGGGGGCAGAGGGAGGGAAGAGACACCTTACAGGCTATGCTCAGTCTATAAGCACAGACGTGGACAACTTTGTGTCCTCTGGTGCCACCTGGTGGACCATAGACTCTAAGACTGGCCAGGCCACTGCAGCTGGCAAAAGACAAAAACATGATGTCATCCCCATGGAAGGAAAATTCCTTCAAGTGAAGAACCTGCCTAGTTTCCAGGCCCCTTCCCTCCCCGCCAGTTTTCATCTCTCTCTCTCTCTCTCTCTCTCTCTCTCTCCTCTCCTCTTCCTCTCTCCTCTTGTTTCTCATCATTAATGGAGAATCTAGAAATGTATTCTGAATAGTAGTTTTCACCTTTTTTTTTAAAAAGCTGTCAACAAGTAAAAATAGTCATTCTCATTTCTTTTAGGCCTTGAAGGTTTACAAAGCACTTTGCTCACAATAATCCCATGGGATAAGTAGTAAAAGTGTTATTGTGCCCATTTTACAGATCAGAGAACTCTGAGGTTTAAAGAGAGTTTTGCCCCAGGGTCTCAGAGTTAATAAATGAAAGACTCAGGACTTGACTCCAGGTCTCCTGATTCCAAAAAGTTTAGGACTTTTTTTCCTCCTATACAAATCCTGTGATTCCATAAAGTAGAAAAATGGGCAGGTTTTCATTTCATTTTTCATTCCTAGACCTTGTCCCTCTGCCAAGAGAAGAGAATTCAACAGTCACTCTGATGAATCCAGTGAAAAGATACATAAGAAAGATATCACCCCGTTAGATTCTGTTAAATTGGATCTAATGGGAAAATCAAGGAATGTATTTTCTTCAGGAGCTTCTAGGACAGCTAGCAAAAAAAATGATCACACTATTGGTTATAGAGAACCTTCAGTAAATTTAGGAAGACAGTTCACTTAAGTGGCAGGATGTGACATGAGAACTAAATGAAGACATTATGAGGACAAGGTACAGGTTTACATGGAAACTAAAAAGCAATTTATTAATTAGTGTCTGAGTGAAAGGAAATAATTTTCAAAGCCAAATATCCCCAAGGTGATGACAACATAAGTTTTGTTGCTGTTCTTGTTGTTGTTCAGTCATGCCCAACTCTTGGTGACCCCATGGACCATGGGGTTTTCCTGGCAAAGTAGTAAAGTGGTTTGCCATTTCTTTCTCCAGTAGATTAAAGCAAACAGAGGTTAAGTGACTTGCTCAGGGTCACACAGCTAGTAAGTGTCTGAGGCCAAATTTGAACTCAGGTCTTTCCTGATTTCTGGCCCAGCATTCTATCCATTGAGCTACATAGCTGCCTGGCAACACAAATACCACATATCAAAAATCAGAATTATGGCAATAATAGAAAGAGAATTGGAATTGTCATTAAAAAGACCTGGCTCAGCCATAATACCTCTGTAACTTCAAGCAAGTCATTTCCTCTCTCTGTGCCTCAGTTTCCCTATATGAAAAATGAACCATGAACAAAGACAATGTCAATGAATAAAATGTGAAAAGGAAGTCAAATTCTGTGTAATTTGAAATACTAATTTTGGCCCTGGAGAACTGATAAGGAAATGTGCCTCTCTCTCTCTCTATTTAATACGGAGGGAAGGAATTACAGGTGTGCAGTACTGTACATCATCCAGCATTTGGTTGGATTCAGCTGTTTTTCTCTGTTACAATAGAGAGCTCATTGGATAGGTGGGCAGTATGCAGCGTCAGTCTTTATATCCAGAAATAGCTATGACGGAAAAACAAAAGGCTGATGTCAATAAAGCTCTTCTTTTAAAATGAAGAGGCTGAACTAGGCAATCTCCGAAATCCCTTTCTGCTCAAAATCCAACGACCTCACGGCATCCTCACACAGCGTCGCCCCTGCGGGGGAGCAAAGAGAATTGCTTGTATACTTTGACAGGGGAGAGAGCAACAGCGTAATAACGTTTTCTTCATGGCGGCTTCCCTTTCCTTCTTAACATTGTAAACTTAGTGCAGAAGAGCACAACACAAGTGTAAACTCTGCCACTAAATTACTGTGTGATCTTTGGGCAAATCAGTCAACAAGCATTTATTAAGCACTTCTGTACCAGGCACTGTGCTAAGTGCCATACCAAGAAAGGCAAAGATGCTGGTCCCGCCCTCAAGGAGCTCATGTTCTAATAGGTGAGACAACATGCTATAGAATATCATATGGATATAGATATAGATATTATATATGTATGAGATATATATAACTATATCCATAAAGAAGGTAGGGTTTGAGTTGAGTTTTGAAGGAAGTCAGGAGGTTGAAATCAAAAGGGAGAGTATTCCAGGCATGGAGGACAGCCAGTGAAAAGACACAGAGTTGAGAGATGACATATCATGTGCAAGATATAACAAATAATAGGCCAGTGAAGCTGCATTGTAGAGTATATAGAGGGGGAAAAGGTATAAGATTGGAAAGAGGAACAAGTCAGGTTGTGAAAAGCTTTAAAAGTCAAACAGGATTTTATATTTGATCCTGGAGGTAATGGGGAGCCATTGAGGTTGAATAGAGGAGCATAATATGGCCAGATCTACTCTTTAGGAAAATCACTTTGGTGAGTTTGTGGAGGGCAGAGCAGAGCAAGGAGAGACTTGAGACAGGCTCTTGTTCAGGCAAGGGGCAATGACGGCTTTTGCTCTGGAATGGCGACTGTACGAATGGAGAGGATACACACAAAAGACAAGCCATGTAAAGGGAGAGATGACAGGATTTCACAACAGATTGATATGTGGAGTAGGTGCAATTGAAGAGTCTGAGATGGCATGACAGGTGTGAGCCTGGATGATGGGGAGAATGGAGGAGCCCTTACCAGTAATTTGAAAGTTGGGAAGAAGAGAAGGGTTTGGGGGAAAGATAATGTTTCAGACGTGTTGAATTTGAGATATCTTTTAGACATGCAGTAGAAAATGCCCAATAAGCAGCTGGTGATACATGATTGGAGTTTAGAAGAGAGATTAAGGCTGGATATATAGATTTGGGAACCCACAGGAACAGAGATCACTATCTTCTCCGGGTGTCAGCTTCATCATTCATAGAATGTGTGGGCTAGATTATAGGATCATAATATTGCTCCAGGCCCTTCCAACATTAAGATATTATATTTTTTAATTTTCAGTTTTTACTGCTTGCACAGTAACTGGGGAACCAGTTTCCCTTTGCTCTTACCAATGGGAAAAAGAAGGCATATGTCTCCATAATTCATAACCTTTTTTGTCTCACATTAGGAAAAGGCAAATATGTGTATTTAAGATGTTTTCCCATGTAAGATAGATATGTCCACATGGGTTGACCAAATGTATAGACAGGGCTCATGGACAGATAGAACAGGCATCTCTGGAATTTGGCTTGCCCCTCTTCAAATGAAACTAAGGTTTTTACCTTGAGGGGAAACAACACAAAGGTTCTTGGCTAAGCAAGCTTGCTCCTTCACTCACCTAGTTCCAAAAGGCATATTGGGCTAGATTTCTATTTATCTGTCCTGCCCTCAGATATTTCTCATCAAGGGTATAATTTTAGGGGTTCAGAAAGAAAGCCTCTTCCCCAGTCACTACCCCTCAGCTTACACTTACAATAACTCCTTCCCACCAAATACTGGTAACACAAAACCACAAATAGTGAATTTAAGTAGACTAGTTTATCCCAAAAGCAACTAGAAATTGGAGAAGTTCTACAGACTAGAATATACAAAAAAGTAGAGAGGTGAATGAGCTCTTTGATAGGAGTAAAATGAGATCTCAGCTCAGACCAAAAGACCCCTGAATCTCACCCCAGAGGAAAGCCTTCAAAGATTATAGGGAGGCAATCTGGAAATCAGGAAGAAGAGCCAGTTTTCCCTACATAGCTGTAGCTTCCAATATCCCTCTACTTGTCTATCTCCCAAAAAGTATTTTAAATGACTTATACCTCTCTTCCCCCAGAAGTTCTGGTACCAACTTTGCCCCTTACTTAAGTCCAGAATATCAAGTCAGCATCCATTCCACCAATGCCAGGGAGCCTTGCCTCCCTCCCCAAACTGTAACGGTAATAGAAATTTGAAGATCTTCCCTGTCCCTTAACAAGCCTAAGGGGAAAAATAAAATAAGCCTAAGGGAATTTGAAGACCTTCTCTGCTTTGAAAATATACTCTGCCCCCTAATAGGTTGAATGTAATCACATGGAGACTATGGTGGGAGGAGTTTGCTGAAGGGTGGAGCAGAGCCCACAGGAAGCTTGGAGTCAGAGCTAGAAGGTTGGGAGGAGAGCATGCTTCCCAGGGAGATAGATAGGTAGGTGAGTAAATATTGGTCTTATATTGGTTTGTGGGGAGACTAAAGGATGGTGTGGTTCTCTGTGCTGTTATGGCTTATTAACTTCTTTGCTACAATGATGGAATTGGCATGCTGGTTTTGGGATTTGGTTTTCTGGTGTCTGAATAAATGTTTTGTTTCTGTCTTCTATGTGGAGAGTTTGTTATATTCTGTGATTGAGCACCATGCAGGTATGTTTATAGTGACTGTGGGTGCTGTGAATATTGCACTGGCACTACACAAACGCTGCAGGGGGAAAAAAAGATGATGGGAAGCGTGTGTGTGTGTGTGTGTGTGTGTGTGTGTGTGTATACACCCTGTGTTTAATTCAATTGTTTATGCTCAGGCTCATCCTGTGTGTGAATTATCCAGTGCTTGACTTTCTATCTCACTACTTCTTAAAGTTTTACATCAATTCAGTTCAATTCAACAAGTATGTATTAAGCACCTACCATGTGCCAAGCACAAACTAAGGACTGAAGATACAAAGAAGAAAATAAAACTAGTTTCTACCTTCAAGGAACTTACATTCTACTGAGCAGAGCCTTGGAGCAGACAAGGCAAATCTAAGGTGTTACACACAGAGGCAAGGAGGAAACAGTGAGAGTTCCCTTTAAATAAGATTTCTTACTCAACATGTTTTTAGCACCAGGAATGTATACTTTCCATGGCACATAGAGATTTATTTGTGATACACCGAGTCACAGGAGTTAGAACAAAGGCCTGAATGATCGAACACAATTCCAAAGGGCTTATGAAGAAAAATGCTATCCAGAGAAAGAACTGATGAAGTCTGAATGCAGCTTGAAGCATCTTTATTTTTTAACTTTCTTTATTCTTGGTTTGTTGTTGGGGCTTTTTTTTGTCTGCATTTTCTTTCACAGCATGACTAATATGGAAATATGTTTTGCATGACTGCACAGGTACAACCTATGTCAAATTGCTTGTTTTCTCAAGGAACAGGGAGAAGAAAGTGGGAAAGACAGAATTGGAAACTCAACATTTTTATAAAATGAATTAAAATTGTTCCTATATGTAATTGGAAATATATTTTTAAGAAAAAAAGGCATGAAGCCTTCTCTGGACACTACTACATTAGCAGGTACAAGTTTCAGATCTCACCCAAGGTGCCCTGGTGGTTTTATATAATGTAGAGATGGTGGACAAGTGTGAGAGCAGAGATGTAAACTGAGATCCTCTAAAACCAAGTCCAGGGCTGCTTCCAGCACTGCCTCTTCGAGAGGAAGAATAGAATTGGATAACTGGAAAACAAGAGGCAGACCACAGAGTCCATTCCTGGCCACCACTCATCTAGATGTTTTGTCTACCCCATTAGAATAGAAGCTTCTTGTGGACAGAGACCATCTTCACTTTTGTATGTGTAGCACTCGAATTTATCATATTAACATACTGCATGTTACATGTATAACATGGATATTTCTACTCTTCCCTGTAAGGGATTAAGGTGTGTGTTGGAGAGGGGGGTACCTAGGCTCTCTGCAAATGACTCCAGCCCCTCACCAATGTTGTTCCCTCAACTGTAGGGGATTAGCCCTGGTACCCCATTTCCATATAGTCACTAACAATTAGATTTGCTTTCATGAAGGAAGATTTACTTTAAAATATCACATATTTTGAAAAGATCATAAAAATCTCAATTTTCAATAATCACAAATATGCAAACTTTCTCTATGCCATGATATAATTCCCCCTCATATTTATGACCTCAGTCTCTTGGGAGGGGAAGAAGATTAGGTTCACAGCTTAGCTCAGCTCCTACAGACCACAGTTTTAGTTCCAAATCCAAAAGCATGGAATGGTTTCCTGTCAGATCTATGGATAAGGGAAGAATTTATGACCAAATAAGAGATAGAGAACATTATGGGACATAAAATAGATTGAGTTTGATTACATTAAATTTAAAAGGCTTTGCACAAACAAAAATAATGCAGTCAGATTAGAAGGAAAGCAGAAAATGGGGGGGGGGGTAATTTACAGTAAGTTTCCCTGACAAAGCCCTCACTTATCAAATATATAGAAAACTGAGTCAAATTTATAAGAATATGAGTCATTTTCCAATTGATAAATGGTCAAAACAGGCAGTTTTCAGAAGAAGCAATAAAAGCTATCTATAGTCATATGAAAAAATGTTTAAAATCACTATTGATTAGAGAAATGAAAATTAAAACAACACTGAAGTACTACCTCACACGTATCAGAAATGAGAAATTTTAGAAGGCATGAGGGAAAATAGGTTATACTAATGAACTTTTGGTGGAGTTGTGAACTGATTCAACCAATATAAAACTGTGCTTACCCTTTGACCCAGCAATACCACTATTAGGTCTACATCCCAAAGAGATCAAAGGAAAAGGAAAAGGATCCATTTGTACAAAAATATTGATAGCAGCTCTTTTGTGGTGGCAAAGAATTCGAAATTAAGGAATGCTTATTGATTGCTGAATGGCTGAACAAGTTGTGGTACATGATTGTGATGGAGCACTATGGTGCTATAAGAAATAATGAGGGTGCAGCTAGGTGGCACAGTGAATAGAGCACTGGCCCTGGAGTCAGGAGGACCTAAGTTCAAATTCTGCCTCAGACACTTGACACACTAGCCCTGTGACCTTGGGCAAGTCACTTAATCCCAATTGCCCTGCCCTCTCCCTTCCAAAAAGGAGAAAAAAAAAACCAAGATGGCATGAGGTTCTGTGACTCTACTATTCTGAGCACGTGTGTGAGTGTTGGGCATCAGCAAAGACAAGAAACCATTAAGCAATAAAAGCACTTTTTACAGTGCTTACAAATTAAGCGTACTGAAGTACCATGGATTTAGAGAAAAAGGCTGGACTCAAATCCCAGCTCTGCCATATACTACAAAGAGGGATCTTAGAGGAATCATTTAATCTCCCCTAGCCTCAGTATCCTCATCTAGAAGACGCAGACTTGGGACAATATTATCGCTAAAATCTCTTCCTATTCTTAGTCCTATGATCCTACTTCTTATGCCAACATTTGTCCTTCTTTCAATCATGTCTCCAAATCATTCAGTGGCTCCCTACTATTCTGACACTTGAAGACTTCCATAATCTGACTCCCACCCCTCTCTCCAGTCCTATTTCACACTACTCTGCTCCAGCTAAGGTGAATTTATCATTTCCCAGATACCACATACACATCTTCTGCTTTCCCTCCTAGGTACCTTTCTTCACTCTGTTTTCTAGGACAAAGGTTCTCAAAGTGTGGTCCACAGATCCCTGAGGGTTTATGAAGTCAAAAGAGATCAAAACTATTTTAATACTTAGACATTATTTGCCTGTTAAAATATTCCTCTCTTTTTCAATTCCATATCTATGATGCCAGATTTTCTTTATATACTTCAACCAAAACAGCATCACAGCAAATTTAACGTAAAAGCAGATGTGAAAATCCAGCTGTCTTCTCTTAAGCCAGATATTAAAGAGATCTGCAAAAATACATGAAATAATGCTATTCGTTAAATTTTTTTGTTTTGGGAAATACGGTTTTTTTCACACACAAAAAATGTTATTTACAATAACGTGTGATAAGATTATAATCATTAGTTTTAGATGAATTGATAAATATTTTAAATTTTATCTATTTTATTTTCTAATACAATAAAAAAAATATTGATTCAATCCTTATAAACAAAAGCTCTTTGGGGTCCCTGATAATTTTTTAAAGTGTAAAAGGGTCCCGAGCCCAAAAAGTTTGAGCTAACCTTGAATGTCTCCTTTCCCAATCCTTTCCTAATCTCTACCTGTAAAAAGCCTACTCACTCTTTAAGGAACAGATCAAATGCCAGCTTCTCCATGAAGTTCCTTATATCCCAGTACTCATTAAATAATGACACTTCCCCTCTCTGCCCTTCCTTACATAGATAGCACTTTGTATCTTTCTTATCCACTTATGTGGTGGCATGTGAACATACTAATCCCCCTGTTTTCACTACTACCACTGGGGGGCAGTTGACAACTGCTTGACTACACACAGGGCTTAGATAACATGAGATTCCAGTCCTGATGAGATCATGAACATAGCTCTACCATCCAATCTGCCACTGTCCCTGAAGATCATCCCCTAACACTGGCATCTTCCCTACTTAGGTAACCTAAGGACATTGGACCTTGCCACTTAGCCCAGTGCTCTACCCTTTGAACTTCTGGGCCAAGCTGAACTTCTGCCCCAGCAGCTGAATTTTGTTATATGTGTTTTCTCCCTTAATTAGAGTGTGAACTCCCAGAGAGTAAGGACTATCTCACCTTTTCTTTTTGTATGCCCAGCACTTAACAGTGCTTATATATAATTAAGAACATAAAAAATGCTTTTTCATTCATTGTCATGTATACTTTTTGTATTACAATTATCTGTCTACATCTCATATCCTATATTTAATCTTTGACTGTTCTTCAGCCTGGAACCCAGTGACTAAACACATAGTAGGTGCTTAATAAATGTTTGGTGAAATTAAATTTAAATCTCTGCTAGGAGCTATTCCTCAATGGATAAATGTTCCAAGGATATACATAAGCAGTCTTAAGAGGAAGAAATCCAAGCTATCAATAATCATGTAAAAATGTTCTAAATCACTAATAATTATAGAAATGCAAATTAAAGCAACTCTGAGTTCCCACCACACACTTTAACAGGCCAGGAAATGGTGACAAAAGAAGAAAATGACCAATGGTGAGGGGCTGAGGAAAACAAGTTACCAAACTGCATTGCCTGTGACCTAGCTATACCTCTATTAGGCCTATACCCCCCCAAAGAAATCAAAGAGGAAAAGGCTATATATGTACAAAAATATTTGTAGGAGCTCTTTTCATGGTAGCTAAAAATTGGAAACTAAAGTAGGGGGGTACGTTGTCTTCCTGTTGGGGGACAGCTAAACAAATTGTGGTATACAGTATAAATGAAATAGAATGTTGTTGTGCCATAAGAAATAATGAAGTGGAAAATTTCAGAGGAAACTGGAAAGATCACTATCAAATGATACAGAGTAAAGCTATCAGAATGAGGAGAACAATTGATTCAGTGAAAGCAACATTATAAATAAAAGCAACTTTGAAAGACATTAGAACTCTGATCAATACAATGATAAACCACAAGTCCAAGGGAATAAAGATGAAACACCCCACTCATCTCCTAACAGAGAAGTAACGAATTTAATATGCAGAGATACATTTTTAACATTGCTAATAAGTGGGTTTGTTTTGTCGGTTTATACACATATGTACTGAGGAATTGGGTTGTTGGGGTTTTTAATCTCAGTGGGGATGGAGTGGAGTAGTGGGCTAGATAGATTATTTCTTTTTAAAGCTTAAAAGAAAAAATAAAGAATAAATGAATTGTAGAGGGGATGGGATGGGGTGAGAGGGCAAAGGTAAGGAAGGAATGAAGTCTTTCCTCCTTCCCATTTCATGCAAAATACAATTCATTTCAAATCAGTCATCCAGCAAGTGCCCACTATTGCTAAAGCATTGTTCTTCATGCATGAGGACATAAATATGAAAAATGATATAGTTCTTGCTCTCAAAAAGCTTCAAAACCAATTAAAGAAAAGGATGATACACAGATGTGTAACATATAAGGTAGCTGATTGGATCTAAAGTAAAATGCAGACAAAGTGCACTAGGAAATTCTGAGGAAAGAAGAATAACTTTAAGCTGGAGAGAATCAGGGAAGACTTCATAAAAGAGATAACTTCTTTGCTGGGCCTTAAAGGAAGAAAAGGATTTTTAACAGACAGCGATAAGTAGGGAGCTAGAGAGTAGATAGAGTTCTGGGCCTGGATTCAGGAAGTGTAAAGCCAAGCATGAGCAGCTTTCCAGAGGACTGCTGCTGTGAACAGCTTTCAAAGTTGTGATTACATAGTATAGTGAACTCTCTATTTATTCAGTAACAAATCAGAGCAAAACATTCACAGAAAATCAAGGTACAGCATTCACAATTTTACAACTTATCACAGAGAATCAAAACACAGCATTCATCATGTCACAACTCAACAACTTATCATTAAAATGGGCACATAGTTTTCACCCAAGTGGTTGCATAGTTTTCACCAAAGTACAATCATTTAGTAACTCAATCATTCAATCATTCTTAGGTAACAAAATACAAAAGGTCAAAGTCCTCCACCCATGGAGCACAGTAAACTACAAATCAGTCACTATTCAATCATCAGTCACTACTCAGTCATCAGTCACTACTCAGTACCCTCTTCAGGAGTAATGGAAAATACACAGACCCTCTACCCCTCAGTCACAAGTAAATTACAATTTCATCAGTCACTACTCAGTACCCAGGGAGAAGTTTTTTCATCTTGACTTGGGGCAGGCTTTCAGCTTCCATGGCTTCTCTTCCATGGTCCCAGCTCCCGCCCGAATCTAACCAACTGCCACCTGAGTTCAAAGGCAGACAGCTCCCAGCTCCTTGTCCAGCTCTCCATGCAGTTCCTGCTTCATACTGAAGTTCACAGTATCCAGTCCACCTCAAGTCCTTCACAGTTTCTGTTCCTGGGAAGAGAAAACTTAACAGAGCCACAGACAGATAAAGTACCGACACTACTGCCATGCTTCCTCTGACGGCTCCAGCTGATCCTCCGAAGTCCTCAGCAGCTCCAGCTGACCCTCCAAAGTCCTCAGCAGCTCCATCTGGCCCTCAGAAGTCTTCAGCAGCTCCATTCTCAAAATCAGAATTACTTTCTCCCATTCTCAAAAGCAAAATCACTTTCTCCCATTCTCAAAATCAAAATCACTTTCTCCACAGAAGTTCCAGTATACCAGCAGCAGCCCAGCCTTCAGATGCTCACTGAAAAAAATTCTCTCTCTCTCTCCCCCTGGCAGCAGCTGCTCTGCCTCCATGAAACTTATCCCAAGAAGTTCTGACTATTCAGCTTGTGCTCTTCCTTAAATACAGTATAGCTCCTCCCTATTCAGCCCCTTCCCGGTATGTCAGTAACAGGGGATCATACCTTCTGTTTCTTTAAGAGCTCAATTTGAAACCAGATGCTAAGTACCTCTTAGCTTGCCAATACAGAGGGATCTTCAAATTTCATTACTATTACAGGAAGACATCATCCTGAGTTCAAATCTGGCCTCAGACACTTACTAGCTATGTGACCCTGGGCAAGTCAAATGTTTCTTCATCTGTAAAATGAGCTAGAGAAGAAAATGGCAAGCCACTCCAGTATCTTTGCCAAGAAAACCCCAAATGGGGTCATGAAGAATTAGGCAGGATGGAAATGACTGAACAACAAAAAGTAGGAAATTCATTCCTGCTGAAGGAGGCATCCTATCCAATTCATGAAATAAGAAACGATCAGTTGGAGACCAGGAAATAGTTAATAATACGGTTTGGTGAAAACACAGTTCCTTTCACATAATATGTATACACTTAAATGTTTGAACATAGAATGTGTGATGGTGAGTAATGTGAAATAAAGCTAGAAAGGTAGGTTGGAGTCAAGTTATGGAGGGTCTCAAATGCCAGGCCAAGGATCTTATAAATGGTTCAAGGTCAGATACTAAGGAAACAGCCTGAGAAACTGATTTAGAGCATTTTTGAGCATTAGAAAGTGATTTAGAGCATTTCTCACATGATTGTTGATAGTCTGGATTTCTTCCTCTGAAGACTGCCTATTTATATCCTTGGACCATTTATCAGATCTTTTTAAGATCAGATCATCACTATGCATTTCTACTTTGGCAGCTGCATGGAGAAGGGATTTGAGAAATAGGAAGAGTCATTCAACCTGGTTTGGGTGACAAGGAGATGGGGTTTCTTTTGGATTACTGTGGCTTTAGGAACCAATAAAGGGTCAACTTAAACCTCACTCCAGAGTTTCCCTTATAGCAATAGAAATCACGTGGTAAGCCTCTGAAGGCCCATCCTCAGGAGTATTTGCATTGGCCTAAGCTTTTCAGCTGAGGGAAGAAGGAAAGGGAAAGGGAAAGATATACCCAGCTGAATGCATAACTCCAAAGAAGAGCAGGGAGAGATAAGATTTTCTTAAGTGAGCAATGCAAAGAAATAAAAGAAAATAACAAAATGGGAAAGACCAAATCTCTTCAAGAAAATTAGAGATACTGGGGTACCACATCATACCTATCAGATTGACTAACATGACAAAACAGGAAAATGATAAATGTTGGAGAAGATGTAGGAAAATCGGAATGCTAATGCATTGCTGCTGGAGTTGTGAACTGATCCGGAAGGCAATTTGAAATTATGCCCAAAGGGCTATAAAACTGTGCATATACTTTGATACAGCAGTACCACCACTAGATCTGTATCCCAAAGAGATCATAAAAAAGGAAAAAAGACCCACATGTAGAAAAAATATTTATAGCAGCTCTTTTTGTGGTGGCAAAGAATTGGAAATTGAGGGGATGCCCATCCATTGGGAAATGACTGAAGAAATCGTTGTATATGAATGTAATGGAATACTATTGTTCCATAAGAAATGTTGAGCAGTCAGACTTCAGAAAAACCTGGAAAGACTTACATGAACTGATGCTGAGCGAAGTGAGCAGAACCAGTAGAACATTGTACACAGTAACAGCAATATTGTGCAATGACCAACTTTGATAGACTAAGCTCTTCTCTGCAATGCAATGATCTAAGACAATTCCAAAAGACTCATGATAGAAAATGCTATCCACATCCAAAGAAAGAACTATGGAGTCTGAATGCAGATTGAAGCATACTATTTTCTCTCTCTTTTTCTTTCTCATGGTTTTTCCCTTTTGTTCTGATTCTTTTACAATGTGACTAATTTGGAAATACATTTAATATGATTATACATGTATAGCCTATATCAGATTTCACATCATCTTGGGGAGGGAGATGGGGGGGAATTTAGAACTCAAAATCTTATAAAAGTGAATGTTGAAAACTATAAAGAAATAAATTTTAAATGGTAAAAAAAAAAGAAAATTAGAGCTAGCAAGGAAAAGTTTCATGCAAAAATGAGCATGATAAAAGATAAAAATGGCAGTGGCTTAACAGAAGCAGCAAGAATACACAAAAGAACTATACAGAAAAGATCTTAACAGCACCAATAATCACAATGGTGCAGTTACTGATCTAGAGCCAGACATCCTGGAGAATGAAGTCAAGTGGGCCTTAGGAAGCATTACTAACAATAAGGCTAGTGGAGGTGATGGAATTCCAGCTGAGCTATTTAAAATCTTGAAAGATGATGCTGTTAAAGTGTTGCACTCAATACGCCAGCAAATTTGGAAAACACAATAGCAGTCACTGAGTTAGGAAAGATCCATTTTTGTCTCAATCCTAAAGGGCAATGCCAAGGATTGTTCAAATCACCAAACAACTGCACTCATTTCACATTCAGTAAAGTTATGCTTAAAGTTCTGTGAGTTAGGTGAACCAAGAATTACCAGAAGTGGAAGCTGCTTTTTGAAGAGGCAAAAGAACTGGAGACCAAATTGCCAGTGTTCACTGGATTATGGAAAAAGCAAGGGAGTTCCAGAAAAAAAATCTACTTCTGCTTCATTGACTACAATAAACCCTTTTACATTAGTTGTTGGAAAGTAGGAACCCTTATACTTTTTCACAGCGATATTTAAAGAGGTTCTATGGGATAATAGAAAAAGCAATTAACTTAGAGTTAGAAGACCAGGAGATAATTTCTAGCACTTTATTAGCTGTAACCTTGAGCAAGTCAATGAGGCTCAGTCTCCTTATCTGTAAAATGGGACTATTAATACTTGCACTATCTACCTATAGCACATAATCACAGATTTGTTTGGGACGTCAGAGACTACCTAACTCAACCTGCATTTCCAGTCCAACCCAACAAATAGTTATTAAGCATCTCTTATGTGTGAGGAACTACACTAGGCACAAGGAATACAAAACAAAACAAATCATAAGTCCCTGCCTTCAAAAAAACTTAAATCCTATATGTAAATAAGTATATACACAATCATTTGAGAAAGGAAGGAACATTAGTAACTAGGGGCATCATAAAATGATCCATCTGTGTGAATATCGTATTGGGGTATTTTTAATCCATTTCCCTTTTCTTTGCATCATTGGTTTGTTTAAATTGGTCAGGTTAGAGTTGTCTCAATTGTATACTACATTTTTGTATTTTTTTTCTTTTGATGCTGATCTTTTGTTCAACATGTCAATGGTACAGCTCTAAATAATTAGTTGATTCTAAGTTGAGTCCTACATAGGTAACCAGGTAATACTTGTCTTCATATAATCATTTTTTTCTTTTTTGTGATATTATTTAGTGCTAGTCATATCCAGAACCTACTGGCTCTCTTCTTGAAGAAAGAAGTCACAATGGAGAGGCCTGGGGCTCCTGTACAGCCTGCAAGCCTTTGGCCTCTCTCACCTCTTCTTCCTGAACAATGTTTTCCAACATATTTTTCACTTTTGTCACCTATGACCACCTTTCCATTGATGTCCCTAAATATAAAAGTACACACTTGATTTAATGTGGAGGGTCTAATTGAATTCTTTATGGAATTTCTGTATCTCCTTATGCTCAGGAACATATGTTGAGTTGTAAGCTACAATTATCTTCCTAGTGCTCCCTTTGCAAATGTTCATTGTGAGCACCACAAAGCAAAATGGCCAGGCATCACAAGAGTTGATATTTCATATTTCCTTTGGATGTACAATGAAACTAACACTACCGGTTCCTTTATTGGCCTCTCCATCAAAACCACCTGTGAGCCCTCCTTCAGTTTAGGCATAACTTCCTTTTGTCTTCTGCTTTCCTTTGTAACAAGAATGCCAAGACTAATCCAATTCAGTTCTTTCAGGAGAATGTCCACTTGTTAGTTACTAGACAGAATCTCACACATAGAATTAAAACAGATAATATGAGGTAAGATAAGATAAGATAATCCAAACAATGAAGCAAAGGTTTATTGAAAGTCTAAAAACTGTAATGATTCTTGGTATCTACAATCCCCTTTTCCACCACTCTGTTACTATCACTGTAGAAAAGGAAAGCTACATGGGACCAAGGACCATTTTGTATTCCTTTTCATATCTTTTGGAAGGCCATGGCCAAAGAATTCATCACCTAGTTGCCCACCCAACTTTGCATAGATGTCCACTCCTATTAATTCTGTGGGAGAGGGAGCCCCAGATTTATAGGGAAAATATTTTGTTGCTACTTTGCTTACAATACTGCTTCATTAAATATCTTTGCTTTGAACTAATTGTGCCTTCTGGTTGACTGTTAAAGCTAAACACATCAGTGGGGGCTTATTAGCTATTGTATTAGGAATGTACAACCACAAAGCACCCTGAACCTGGTCTTCTGGGGGACACACTCTGTGAATTGAGAAGTTCCTTAAAGGCACTACACTGATTATTTCTCTTGAGAACAAAACACATGTATCCATTGAATCATAGGATTTAGGTTTAGAAGAGGGTTAAACATCATTTAATTATATTCTATCATTTTATAGGTCCAGAAAGGGAAAGTAATTTGCCCAAGTCATTCTTTAAAAATGACAATAATGGGGGCAGCTAGGTGGCACAGTGAATAGAGCGCCGGCCCTGGAGTCAGAAGGACCTGAGTTCGGAGCCGGCCTCCGACACTTAATCCACACTTAATACACACCTAGCCGTGTAACCTTGGGCAAGTTACTTAACCCCAATTGCCCTAAAGGGGCAGCTAGGTGGCACAGTGAGTAAGAGCACCGGCCTCGGAGTTGGGATGACCCGAGATAGAAACCGGCCTCAGAAAATGAGCACCCACGCATAAATAATGACTAGCCGTGTAACCTTGAGCAAGTTACTTAACCCCAATTGCTTTAAAAAAAAAATGACAATAATGAAAAAAATAACAGAGTAGAGGTAAGCATACGGTCTAGAGATAAACAATTGAATAGCTTCCTCATTGTAAAATTGCTGATTTCAAGAGTGAATTGGGCCACAAATGACTAGGAGGAAGACAGCCAAATACCTGGGAGCTTTGTGTAATTAAACAGTGGGGATGATGTTTCTGCCTCAGAAATGGGTGGATATCTCCATATGGTCTCTAGGCTTTTCAGAGCTAACACACATGCCTGCCAAAACACAAACCCAGTGCTTAGGAATGTTCCTGATCTTATATACCTGCCCTTGCCTAGAGTGTGATGTAGTGGAAAGAGTTCTGGATTTGGAATCAGGAGACTGGTCTTTGAATCTCAGCTTTGCTGTATGACACTTAGCAAGACATTTCATTTCTGTGGGCATCAGCCTCTTCATCTGCGAAAATAAATGGGCTACACTAGATAATCTCTAGTGGACCTTTATTAAATTCAATATTTGCTGAATATGTTACTTATAAGCATTTGGCTTATAATATTATTATAATTATACATAATATAATGTATAATATTCTATATAATATAAATAATAATTATTATAATAATTACTTATAATTCATTTGGCTTCATGATTTACAGTATTATAGAATTTGAGCATTGGGAAGGAACCAACTAATCCAAGGATGCTGATTTTCAGATTTTCATAGATAAATACTACAAATCAAGGCTCAATTTATTGTTTTGTTGATTATCTAGACCAGAGGTGTCAAATATGCTGCCCTGTTCTTAACTCCAGAGTGAACCAGTTTAAAATGTAATTGGAGAATATTTTTCTTAAATAAATAAAAATACCACAGAACATAGACAATGTTAATATGTGGTTTTCTAGGTCAATACGTCACTAGCAAAGGTCCTTTTGGAAGTTTATCGGCCCCCATTTCTGTTTCGGTTTGACACTACAGGTCTAAACTTAAGGTGTTGGGGAAAATGTTAATACAGATTATAAACTTAAAGGTACATTCCCTGTAATTTTTTTTTCAGTCAGTTCTTAAACATTTACCAGCACCACTGAGTCAGTCAACCTATCCATGAAAGAAGGCTCCAGTGAGCAGAATTAAGAGGTAAAGATATGAAGCCACTATAGGAGGCAATCTTTCTTTTTTTTTTCTTTTTTAGAGGGCAATTGGGGTTAAGCAACTTGCCCAAGGTCACACGGCTAGGTTTTTGTTTATGTGTGTTAAGTGTTTGAGGCCGGATCCGAACCCAGGTCCTTCTGACTCCAGGGACGACTCACTGCACCACCTAGCTGCCCCCAAGGAAGCAATCTTTCTAAACATGGTTCTAACCATGTTATTCCCATGGCCATATAAATTAGTCCCTCGGAATCTGGATGCAGATCACCTTTCCAGACATATTACATATTACTCTCTGTCATACATTCTCTGTTCTCACCCAGCTGGGCTTCTTGCCATTCCCAGAAAAACAGTTGCCTCCATGATGGAACTTGAGAAGTGTTGGGAAAGCCCTGAGCATAAGTTATCTGATATACATATATGTAGAGAATAGAGTTAGAAATCCCTTTTTCCTTGGCCCAGAATCCTGAGATTACTGAGGATACCTAGGGAAAATGAAAAAGTTGAATACTTCCTTTGATGGACAACTCATTACCACTTGGACAACCCATTCTCTTTTTTGGGTAACTAACTGTTAGGAACTCTTTTTCATTGGAAAAGCCCCTGATGTTGGGAAAGACTGAAGGAAAAATGAAAAGGGGATGATAGAGGATGAGGTAGATAAGTAGTGTCATGGAAACAATGAAAATGAACTTGAACAGACTTAGAGAGACGGGGGTAGTCACATCTAGTGAGCTATATGGTCCATGGGCTCACAAAGAGTCAGACACCACTGAACAACAACAATTAGGAAGCTTTCTTTATGTCAGGTGGAACACTGTAGTGTGGACAGTGTCTACACTGTCCACTCCTTGTTCCTAGTTCTACAGATTGGTTCACACAGAATTAGTTTAATCTATTTCCCACATTAAAGGCCTCTAAATACTTAAAAACAGCTATCAAGTCATTCTCTCCCCATCCCTTCCTCAGGCCTCTAGGTTAGTGCCCCACTTCCTTCAGCCATTCTTATGTAGCATAGATAACTTTTTTTAAACAAATAATAAATATCACTGATATAATGCTTTAAGATTTACGTATGCTATCCCATTTGGTCTTCAAAACAATCCTACAAGGTGTGTATATTTCCATTTGATTATTTTTTTTAACAGATGAGGAAACTGAGATTGACACAGGTTAAGTGACTAGGCCAGGGTCACCCCGCTATCAACATTAGAGAAGGGTTCAACCTTAGCTCTTCCTACTTCTAAGTCCAGGGGTCTAACTACTGCACCATAGTTACATGGCCTTCAGGCCCTTTACCACCCTGCTTATGCTTCTCTTGAAGGTTTCAGGCTTATCAATGTCATTCCTCAAGTATGGAGCCCAGAGCTGAATAGAGTCTTCCCCAGATGTGGTAGGGGAGAAGAAGACCAAACATTCCTCTTTGTTCCAAAGTTACTTATTTAAGGATACTTTTAGGAAAGAAAGAATATCTGTCTGTCAGTCAGTGAGCATTTACTAATCTACTACATGCCAGACAGTGGGCTAAATGCTAGGGATCCAAAGAAAGGTAAGAGATAGTCATTGCCCTCAAGGAGATCACAGTCTAAAGGGGAAAACAAAATGCAAAGAACTCTGTACAAATAAGTTATATACAGGATAAACTGAAGATAATCAACAGAGGGAAGGAACTAGAATCAAGGATTCAGAAAGTATTTCTGTAGAAGGTGGGCTTCTGGGGAGGCTAGGTGGTGCAGTGAGTAGAGCGTTGGCCCTGGAGTCAGAAGGATCTGAGTTCGGATCCAGCCTCAGACACAACGCACACACAAACAAAAACCTAGCCGTGTGACCTTGGGCAAGTTACTTAACCCCAATTACCCTCAAAAAAAAAAAAGAGAAGAAGAAGGTGGGCTTTTTACCTGGGACTTGAAGGCAACCAGGAAGCAGAGATGAGGGAGAACATTCCAAGCAAGGGAGACAAGGCAATGAAAAGGCCCAGAATAGGAGATGGAGACTCTTGTTTGAGGAGCAACAAGGAGGCCAGTATTATTGAATCATATGAATATGAATCATAGTGTATGTAGTAAGGCATAAGGTGCAAGAAGACTGGAAAAGTGGGCACAGGGGAGAGTAGGCAGAAGGACAGGAAAAGGAATATCAGTTGATGAGCTATTAAATCTTTTAATCGCAGCAAAAATGCTAAAGATGAATAATTGATAAAAGTATAAACAAAAGGAGCAACTAGGTGGCACAGTGAATAGAGAACTGGCCCTGGAGTCAGGAGGATCTGAGTTCAAATTTGGCCACAGACACTTAACACTTACTAGCCATGTGACCTTGGGGAATTCACTTAACTCCAATCACCCTGCCCTCCCCCCTCCAAAAAAGAAGCAAAAACAAGTATAAACAAAAGACACATATAACATCCCCTATGGGGTGTCTCGCCCCAATTTTCATGCACACTAAAGAGTTGGATTCTAGAAAGTGGCTGCTACACTAGGATTCAAGGGATACCAAGGGATACCTTGTAGATACCCACTCCTAACATTATAGGACTCAAGCCCCAGCTAAGGAGCTTCCCATTAACAGACAGATTAACAGATCCAATTAACAAATTAACAATTAACAGATTAACAATTAACAGATCCAATTAATTCCTAGCAAAAGCATTTATTCCATTTCATGGCAATTAAGTTCTCCCTTAATTTGTCACTATCCTGTTTTTCTAGCTTTGTCCCATATCCCCTCCTATTACACAGTATCCTACAAGAAAATCCTACTACTTGACATCTTCCAAATATACTCTATATTTTGCTACCCGTGTGCCTAAGCTTACCCTATCCCCTAAGTTTGGAATATGTTACTCCATCTTTGCATTCTGAATTTCTTTTGTTCTTGCTTTTGAGTCATTTCAGTTGTGTCCAACTCTCTGTGACCTCATCTGGGATTTTCTTGGGAAAGATATTGGAGTGGTTTGCCATTTCCTTCTCCAGATCATTGTGTAGATGGGCAACTGGAGCAACTACTTGCCCAGGGTCACATAGCTATTAAGTGTCTGAGGCCAGATTTGAACTCAGATCTTCCTGATTCCAGGTCCAGCACTCTATCCACTGAACCATCTAGCTGCCATTGAATTGGCATCGAATTCCTACCTATCCTGTAAAGATGAACTAAAATGCCACCTCCACCACCTCCATGAATCTTCCCATGATAATAATACCTCACATTTGTTTAGCAATTTAAGGTTTTCAAATGAATTTCTTCACAATAACACCATGAGTTATATTTGTTGTTCAGTTACATCAGGCCCTTGACATTTTCTTAGCAAAAGTACTTGAGTGGTTTGCCATTTTTCTTCTCCAGTGGATTAAGACAAACAGGTTAGATGACTTGCCCAGGTCACACAGCTAGTAAGTGTCTGAGGCTGGACTTGAACTCAGGTCTTCCTGACTCCAGGCCCAGAACTCTATCTACAGAGTCACCTATCCACCCGCCTCCATAAGCTATATAGTACAAATATATCATTCCCATTTTACTTATTGTAATGGAAATGCAGATTTGAAGATCTTCCCTGCCCCTAAGCCCTTTGATTGGCTTAAGTGACTCTGAGAACCTTTTTTAATTTGAAAATATACTCTGCCTCCTAATAGGCTGAATGTGGTCACATGGAGCCTGTGGTAGGAGGCTTGGTTTTCAGGAATGACCACATCTTGATGCTGTGTGATTGGTCAAGAGGGTGGTTACATTCTCTGACCCAGGAGAAGGCTATATAAACCCTGATGGGAGGCTTTGCTTTGGGGCTCATTTTGAGAAGTGTTGTGTGATTTGACCAGATGAGACTCTGGGAAGCCGTTGTTGAGAGACCCCCGGCTTTGAAAACCCAAGATGTTGATGCTTCCCTCTCTGGTAACTGTGATTTGGTATTGATATAATGGGTGGACAGTTTGGAAGCCTGTCTGTTTGATCTGTAAGTTCTGTCTGTATACTCTGAAGTTTGGGGTGTTGACCTTTTCCCCCTGAACTAAGTAATATATGTTTGTTTGATTAAAGTAAGCTTGTTAACCCATTTTGAGTTGCTTTCCTTTTGAAAAGCAAATCTAAGAACCTGTGTTGGCAGTCACCCTGGGGATATTAGGGTGCTTCCTGCTACACTTATGAAGAAAGGGAGCCCTTAAGTGGTTAACCCACAGTCACTCACCTGAAATTTATATTGTTCTTTAAAGTTTGTAAAGCACCTTATATACATTTTATGCTTTCAGACTCACCATAACTGGATGAATTAAGTAGCAGGTGATCATAGGATCCAATCAATGAAAACCTCAAAAATGGAGGATAGAGTTAAAAGGGACCCATGTGGTCATCTGGTTCAAACCCCTCATTTTACATATAAAGAAATTAAAGTCCAAAGATACTGATTAAACTTGCCCAAGGTTGGTAAGTTATCTTGTTTTGAGAACACCTAGTTGTGAAAGGATAAGAGAGCAGCTAGAATTTGTGCTAAAAAGTTGCCATCTTTCAAGCAAATGGTTGAAACCCTGAAACAATCCTTTCTAAATCCCAATGACAGGTGTTTACATTCAGATTTTAGCATGGGGCAGTGGAAAATAAGCTGTCCCTGGAGTCAGAAGGCCTGAGTTCAAATTCTGATTCTATAACTTACTAACTGGGTGACCTTGGAAAGTTATTTCAAATCTCTGGGCCTCAGCATCCTCATCTGCAAAATGAAGGAAAGCACCTATAAGGTCTCGACCAGCTCTAAATCTCTGTGGTTCAGAGGTGAGATCTGAACTCAGTCCTTCTCCCTCTGGAGCCATGCTTCCTCACAGTCCTTCTTTTCCATATTGTATACAGATGAGTTAAGGAACTTTGAGAGGTCACACAGCTTACCTATCCTTACATGGCTAATAAGTTTCAGAGGTTGGATTTGAGCCTGGGTCATCATGACTCCAAGTCTAATAGTCTAATCACCACACCACATAGTCATTGATGGCTTTTTCCAACTTGGATTTCACCTAGCACTTTGTTTCCCCCTCCTCTCATGTATTCATCATATATTACTTTATATCCTAGTTACCAGTGCACGTGCTGGCTTTCCCTGCTGGGCAGAGATCTGTCCAGGACTGAAGCACAGGGACCATATGTTACCTTCATGTTGAATATCCCCAGTAGCTACCTCAGGACTCCATTCACAGTACAACCTTAATATGTTTTTGTTGAATTGTTGGCAAATTGAGCTTTGTGCTTTTACCTCCTTGGTGGAATAAAGTGATTCTTATGAAAATACGTAATGCAATTACTTCCAAAGCTATTCCTTCTTAAGCTGAATAGCATACAGAGAATGAACAATGACAAGCACACTCACACCAATTAAGATTGGAATAGACATATTAAAGCAAGAAATTCCTAAATGGATGTCTTCAAAGAGTTCCCGGGAAAACGGTAATTCCAGCAATGCAAACTCCCACAATGCTCAATGTGCTAATTATACCCTGGGTTTATGGCATCCCATTAATAGAACACAGAACTGAAATTTGTCCATTGTAATAACATTCTGATATCTCACAATGCAAGCCTGGGCCACAGAGAATGCTATGCATCTGCCTGGCCCCAAGCAAATGTGCAGGATTGTCCTAGATATACTGCTTTAGTCAATACTAAAACAAATGTTTTGAAAGGCATTCATCATTTCTTCTTTGGTTGTTTTGTTTTTAAAATGTTGGCCAGAATGTGGGCTGTATTCATGCATTTGGGTGTGCATGTACTTATACAATATCATGGATGTAGGGCTGGAAGGGACCTCAAAAGCTGGTAGAAACTAAAGAAATTGAAAGACCAGAAACCCATCCTCACAAATATTCTACCTTATCTGAGATGGCCAGATGGGGGACAAACTCTGGATCCTCCTGCCATCTCTGATGTTTATATCCTGTATGACCTTGAGAAAACCACTTCATTTCCCTGGGTCTCAACTTTCTTATCTGCAAAATAAGGTGGTTGAAAATGGGGTCCCATCCAGCTCTAAATCTGTAACTCTATGAAAAATTCTTGGAAAGGCAGGGAGCTATTGAAGCTTCTTGAGCTCAGAAGTGGCATGGTCAGATGTGTGTTTCAGGTAGATTATTTATAAGCTGGGCAGAAGATAAATTAGAAAGTGAAAAAACTAGAACTCAAGAGTGCAATCAGAACAGTGATTCCCCCCCGCCAAAAAAAAATAATTCAATCAGAAAATGATTATGTAACTTATACATTTTACAAAGCATTAAATTTTCTTCTAAACTTGTCATTTAGAATATTGGCCCCCAAAATGTACACATACATTTGAAAATGGAAAGGTAAGAGGGGACAGCCTGAACAAAGGTGGTGGCAATATCAGTGCAGAGATGGGAATGGATCTGAGAGATGCTGAGGAAGCAGAATTGACATTTGCTAAAGACTTATCAGCTAACAACAATAACAACAACAATAACTCACATTTCTCTATGGCATCTACTATGTGCTAAGTACTTTGCAAATATTATCCCATTTGATTCTCATTTGATCCTCACCACAACCCCGGGAGGTAGGGACTATCATTATTCCCATTATTTCAGATGGGAAATGGGGGCATACAGAGGCTAAACAGAGTTACTCAGGGTCTCAGAGCTCATACGTATCTAAGGCCTGATTTGACCTTGGGTCTTGCCGAATCCAGGCCCATTGGATCTATCCCATTGTAATTGGATATGAAGGAGGGAAGCAGAAGGAAGTTTCAAGGATGGCTCTGTGCCACAAACCTTGATGAATGGAAGGATAGGCATACCATCAACAGAAAGACAGGAGTTTAGAAGATTGGTATGTTTATTGGAAAAGATAATGAGTTCTGTTTTGAGAATTCTGAATTTGAGATATCTATGGGACATGGTTGTAAAGCACTTAGCATAGTGCCAGGTATATAGTAAGTGCTATATAAATGCTTATTCCCTCAAGTCCAATTGCCCTGCCTTCCCCCCTCAAAAAAAAAAAAAAGATTTGCCAAGTGCTTTACCAAAACAAAACAAAACAAAACAAAACCAATAAATGCTTATTCCTTTTTCCCAGCCAGGAAGAGGTGTTCATCAGGCTACTGGTGAGGCAGAAATGGAATTTAGGGGAGAGCTGGAAGTTGAGTTTATGTGGGTACAAGGAAAAGAGAGATAAAAGGAAAGGGAACAAGCATTTCTAGAGGGCCTACTATGTGCCAGGCACTTCACTAAATGCCTTTTCTTCCTTTCATAAATCTTATCTCATTTGATCCTCACAACAACCCTGAGAGGTAGGTGCTATTATGATCTCATTTTACAGATGAGGAAATTGAGGCAAACAGGATTCAGACTTGTTCAGAGTTACACAGCCACTAAGTGTCTGAGGCCAGATTTGAACTCAGGTCTTACTGCCTCTAGGCCCAGCACTCTATCCACTGTGCCGCCTAGCTGCTCCTGTATATAGCTCCCAAATATACAAATTTGGGCTTCAGCTACATAGAGATTATCACCGAACCCATAGGCACTGATGAGATAACTAAAAGAAGGTATGAAGAGGGGGCAGCTAGGTGATGCAGTGAATAGAGCATCAGCCCTGGAGTCAGGAGGACCTGAGTTCAAATTCAACCTCAGACACTTAACATTTACTAGACATGTGACCTTGAACAAGTCACTTAACCCCAATTGCCCTGCCTTCCCCCTCCAAAAAGGAAAATAAAAGGTATAAAGAGAAAGAAGAGGGCTCAGAAAAGAGCTTTGGTGAGCACCCATGATGCAGAGAGAAGAGGCATGTGCTCTGACAGAGCCGAGGAGACTGAGAAGAACCCATCAGGCAGGTACGAGACAGGAGGAGTGTCACAAAAACCCAGGGAAGAGAGAACGTCACCAGGAGCCTATGGTTAAAGAACAGGGTAATGAAATACTCCCCATGGTTAGCGGCTCCTGCAGTAACCACTTCATGGGGAGCACTTTCCCTCCACACTGCCAATGTCTTTCCCAGGCCCAGAGCACCCCACAGAGGACCAAGGTCATTGGACAAATATCTACAATCACAAAGAGCCTCTGAGGAGGCATCGTTTTTTGTCTCGAGAAGAACAACAATAGAAAAAGCCCCGCCTGACCCGTTAAACGAATGGATGCAACAACAAAAGTGTGACAAAACCAACAGTTTCTTTTGGGTCAGAATTTAACTGCCAGTACAATATCCACTGTGCTCAAATGGCAAATAAAACCATATGTGACTATGTGAGTAGAGCTTCCTCTACTCATTAAACATGAATGGCTCCCTATTGCCTTTAGTATAAAGTATAGACCCCTTTGTTTGGTTTTTAACTCCCTTCACCACCAGGCCCTGACCTGTCTTTCTAGGTTTACCATTCATTGCTCCCTTTCACACACTCGGCGATCTAGTCCAATTGGTCTTCTCTCTGGCCCTCATACACATAGCACTCCATTTCTGGTCTCCATAACTTCACATTGGATGCCACTCATTCCTGGATCACACACCCTGCTCTCCCTTGCCTCATAATCTCCTCCTTCAAAACATTGTCTTTATCCCCTCTCCCCAAGCTGGGAGTGTCCCTTCTCCCTAACTACCTTGGACTTATTCTCTTTGTATTTATTCTGCATATGCTTATATATGTGCATTTTGTTTCTCCAATAGATTGTGCGCTCCTTAAAAGTGTGGATTGTTCATTCTTTGTTTTTCTATTCCTGGCACATAGAAAGCACATAATAAATGCCTATTGATTGATTGATAGAAAGCAATATCATATTTATTCTCACCTGGTATGATGGCACATGACTGTTCACTGATGAAAAGGAAAAGAGTATGGAATTTTTCTTTACAAAGGATACTGCTCTTTCTAGAGAGTTCAGAGTATACACAAAGGGTTGGATGATATCAGAGGAAGGGTGTGGCACTGTCTTCCATACCCACATAAAGCACAAAAAGGGGGTCAACCAAGCCTCAATTGTTGACTTCATCTATATGCACAGCTACACCAAAGACATCATGAAGAACAAAACCCTAGAGGGCTTCCTCTTCTAAAAGTGGTGGTCTGGGATTCTTACTGGTTTAGGAAGCAGAGAACGTTGTTCATTGCTGCTAAAAGCATCTGTGCTAGTCAGCGTGTATACTGCAATAAGCAAGTCTAGCTTGGCTCTTTGCCCATTGTGTACCTGGTGATGGGGACAAGCTTGTCTGCACATCTGGAATCTAGGCCACAGTAATCTCCTACAATGCTAAAACCAAGAAAGCACAGGGAAAGCTACCTTCAAACTTGAGAAAAGTGTCCTCCTCTGCAAATAGATTTGTGTTGCTGGAAAAGGTCCCATTGATAAACCTATCTTTAAGGGATGTTGTGCTTCCCATAAGTACAAAGTTAAAAGGAACTCCAACACTCTTAGCTAAAGCTGATGCCACTTTGATGACAGAAGGTAAAGAGGAATTGAGAAGCCTCTTGATGAAGGTGAAAGAATAGAGTGTAAAAGCTGACTTGAAGCTTAAGAGCAAAAAACCTAAATCTTGGTAACTGGCCCCATCACTTCCTGACAAAGAGGGAGAAGGAATGGAAGCAGCGTCAGATTGTATACTCTTGGACTCAAAGATCACTGCCAAAAGCAACTGCAGCCATGAAATTAAAAGACACTTGCTCCTTGGAAGGAAAGCTGTGGCGAAGCTGGCCAGCATACTAAAAAGCAGAGACATCCCCTTGCTGACAAAGGTCCATATAGTCAAAGCTATGGTTTTTCTAGTAGCAATATATGACTGTGAGAAAGTGCCAGCACTTTTGAATTGTGGTGTTGGAGAACACTTTTGAGAGTCCCTTGGACAGCAAGGAGATCAAATTAGCCTATACTTAAAGAAATTAATTCAGACTATTCACTGGAAGGTCAAACACTGAAACTGAAGCTGAAATACTTTGGGTACATAATGAGGAGATGGCACTCATGGGAAAAGACCCTGATGCTGGGAGAGATTGAAGGCAAAGGGAAAAGGGAACAGCAGATGATGAGATGGATAGATAGAGTCATGGAAACAATGAATATGAACTTGGACAAACTTGGAGAGACAGAAGAGGATAAAAGGACCTGGCATGGTATGGTCCATAAGGTCACGAAGAGTCAGATACAACTCAATAATAAAAACAAGGTTGGGGCGGCTAGGTGGTGCAGTGAATAGAGTTTCAGCCCTGGAGTCAGAAGGACCTTCGGATCCAGCCTCAGACACTTAACACACACAAACAAAAACCTAGCCGTGTGACCTTGGGCAAGTTACATAACCCAATTACCCTCCAAAAAGAAAAAAAAAAAAAACAATAATAAAAACAAGGTGTGACCATGAACCATGTGGAACATCCCTTTGAGGGAGGTAATCACCAGTATATTGGGAATCTATCCACCATCCACAAAGACACACCAGCTAGATGCAAAGTCAATCTGCTCACTAACCAGAACACTGATTAGTTCTGGTGTACCAAAAATCGTTGTTTTTGTTGTTGTTTGTCCTTCATTCTTGAAGAAGACCATGACATCTGGAAGATAATGCCATAATTTGCAAATGAATTAAATTTAAGTGAGGGAGGTCTGTGCAAAATCATTAGCCTCACTTTCTCCTCCAGAGCCATCTGGCAACAATGGGCAGATACAGATCAGAATAACTAGAGGTGCCCTCCCCAGTATCAAAACTATACAGGAGAAGGAAAACTAGGGCCCAGAATGTTGACAATAAAATTATTTGGGGGATGAAAAAAGGAGTTTTATCTAGCAAGTGTCAGTCATAGATCCTAGATTCTACTCTTGATTTTACTATTCAAGTCAGCCATGACTTTGGATAGAATGATCACTTAGTGATTTCTTAATACAGTTTTCAATGGTTGACATCACCATGGTTACAAAGCAAAGTTGTCTAGTGTCTAAATGAAAGAGACAATACATTATGGATCCATGAGTTCATAGTCCACCAGTCTCTCCTCTTTCTCTCTCTCTCTCTCTCTCTCTCTCTCTCTCTCACACACACACACACACACACACACAGCCCTCTTATAGTCCTTATCTGTGTCTTTCCATAAATCTTGCATAGCATAGTTATCCAATGCAATGGAAGCCATCATCAAGTTTTGTTTTGTTTGTTTTAATATTTTATCTGTCACTTTTCACTTAAAGAATTTAAAATGTCATAACCTAACCTGAATGCTGTGAAATTATAATGACCAAATGACCACAAAGAAGAAACATGAGAATGCACAGCCCTTGAAAATGGCACCAAGGTGGAAAGATCATCCAGGTTTATGGCAAAATGTTTTATGGCTACTGTTCTTACGATGGCATCTTATTAAATTCCTTTACTTTGCAACAGATCTGTCTACTGACTGGGGTAAGCTCAGTGGTGGGAGTTCCTCAAGTATAATGTTAAGAATGGGAACCCATGGGGCAGCTAGGTGGCGCAGTGAGTAGAGTGCCGGCCCCGGAGCCAGAAGGACCTGAGTTCGGTTCCGGCCTCAGACACTTAACGCACACACAAAAACCTAGCCGTGTAACCTTGGGCAAGTTACTTAACCCCAATTGCCCTCCAAAAAAAAAAAAAAGCAAAAAAAAAAAAAGAATGGGAACCCAGAGGTTATCCTCCAACAGGAGAGAGTAGTCATCCCCCCATCCAACTTACAAAATTGTACATTTGAAAGAAAGTTGAGGGAGATTACCATAGAGACAATTCTATGCATATTTTGTATTTGGGGTCTTATTGGAATTCTCTTCAGGCACAATTTTATTAAATATGGATTTGGTGGGGGTGTGGACTATAATGCAACAGATACACAATCCTTTTCACAGAATTTAATTTTTTAAACATGTTTGAATAAAGCTTAAGAAGTAAAAAGGATAAGAGGATTTCACCACAAATATCAGAAAGACAAAGAAATATAATACACATTCACGGTAGCTCTTTTTACAGTAACAAAAAAAAAAAGGAAACATAGTAGGAGCTGAAAGACTAGAGAATGACTGACCAAAACTACAGCATGTGAATAGAATAGAATGCCACTGTGGTGTAATTAGCAATGAACTTGAGGAATTCAGAGGAACTTGGGAAGACTTCTATGAAATAGCCCTATACAGAAAACAGAATCAAGAGAATATATTCAATAATGTAAATTTTAAAAAACACTGAAATGCAACCAAATTCTGATTAATTTCAGTGATGAATCTCAGTCCCAGAGATTAGATGATGAAACATACTTCACTCTTCTCTGTAAGGAGACTGGATAGTATGGGCATTTTTTGTCATTGTTGTTATTCAGTCATGTCCAACTCTTTGTAAATTCATTTTGGAATTTTCTTAGCAAAGATACTGGAGTGATTGGCCATTTCCTTCTCCAGCTCATTTTACAGATGAGGAAACTGAGGTAAATAGGGTTGAGTGACTTGGCCAGGGTCACACAGCTATTAAGTGTCTGAAGCCAGATTTGAACTCAGGAAGATGAGTCTTCCTGACTCCAGGCCCAGAACTCTACCCACTGAGCCATTTAGCTGCCCCCATACTACAGGCATAAAGTACTGCACATGCTGTCAGATTAAAGTGCTTTTCTAACAGCTTGGTTTTATTTAACTGTTTTTGTTATAGGGGAGGATGCAGTGGGAGGAGAGGGATGGTATATTGGGAAATGATTATGATAAAAAAAAAGCAGCAGTAAATATTTTTTAAAAGGAAGAAAAGAAATTCCCAAGTCACAATTCAAGAAGTGATCCCAATGCAAAGTAAGCTCTAAGAGAGAGATCAGGGCCATAGGCTTAAATCCCAGAAGGTGAGAACCCATTCATCTGGATTCCTCTTTCTTTCTCAGGCCTCTACCATAAGCATATTGGACTAGATTTGCCCTTTTATGTCTGAAATGGCCAGTGATTTGCTGTAATCAGTTCATATTGGCTTGTAAGAGTCAATTGTTAAATTTTCCATGGGAGCATTTATGCCTTGGAAATCCAAAAACATTACAAATCAGGGCTTAATTTATTGGGGGCTTTTAACTGTATAATTTTTTTTAATTTAAAATTTAGGGGCAGCTAGATGGTGCAGTGAATAGAGCACCAGCCCTGGAGTCAGAAGGACCTAAGTTCAAATCCAACCTCAGACACCTGACACACTTACTAGCCATTGACTTGGGCAAGTCACTTAAACCTAACTGCCTTGCCTTCACCCCTCCAAAAAAAAAAATAATAATATGTAATTGTCTACACAAATTCATTAAGAAAATCTTAATGATGTAAATTAAATTTAACAGGACAGGCAGGGTAAGGACAGAGGCCCAGAGGATCATATAGGATATTTCCTTTCAAGGAGGTGTACAACTATTCATGTTTCCTCTTAGGAGTAGACTAATCAACCAGTTCTTTTTTTTTTTTTTTTTTTTTGGAGGGGGGAAGGCAGGGCAATCAGGATTAAGTGACATGGCTAGTAAGTGTTAAGTGTCTGAGGTCGCATTTGAACTCAAGTCTTCCTGACTCCAGAGCAAGTGCTCTATTCACTGTACCACCTAGCCACCCCTCAAGCTCTTCTTAATCTAGCTATCTAGTACAGTGGCTTTTAAAGTGTGATCTGGGGACCCCTGAGGGTCTCTGAGACCCTTTCAAGGTCAAAACTATTTTCATAGTAATACAAAAATGTTTGCATTTCTATTATGGTTAATATCAATTAGATATAATCCATATAAACAAAAGCTCTTGGGGAAGGATCCTCAATAATTTTCATGAGAATAAAGAAGTCCTGAGACCAAAAAGTTTGGGAACCATTGCTCTAGTCCATGTCACTTCCTTTTTTCCTTTAAAATAACATAAAATACTTTTATCAATTATTTTGCTCAAATCTAGGGGAACCATATTTACCCAGAAATTAGGTTAGTCTGACATTTACCATTACTGGCTGTTTGAGAAACCTTCCTCCTTTTCTAGGTTTTATTAGCCATCTCTTTAATAATATCTTCTTGAATTTTTGAGGATTCAAAGTTAAGGTCACTGGTCCACAATTTATGGATCCCATTATTTTTCTTTAACTAAAACAATCCCTAGGTTTTTTTTTCAGTAAAGTAGGAGTCATCCTTCACGGATGATTCAAGTAGTACTGGGAAGTCTTTAGAAAGAGAAATTAGAGATTTCTCTAGAAAATGAACCTTCCCTATACCGTGTTCTTTGGGTTGACTCAATATTTACTAAAAATAAGGAACAGGGAGGGACCAGACCTGTGGTTTGATTGATAGAGGGAATTCTCAGACAGAAGAGGGTCAGATTCAATAACCTCTAAAGCTCTCTTCCAGCCCTGAAATCCTATGACTCTGTGATCTTATTCTCTACCCCACCTGGCAGAACCCCTAACCTCTCCCATGGACATGTCCATTCTTTTTTTTTTTTTTTTGCTTTTTGGAGGGCAATTGGGGTTAAGTAACTGGCCCAAGGTCACACGGCTAGGTTTTTGTTTGTGTGTGTTAAGTGTCTGAGGCCGGAACTGAACTCAGGTCCTTCTGACTCCAGGGCCAGTGCTCTACTTACTACACCACCTAGCCACCCCATGGACATGTCCATTCTAATCCACCTATCCTATGCTAACCTCTCTGCTAACCTCCAATCTTTTATCTCTAACTGCCTTTTAGACATCTCAAACTAAGTGTCCAGTAGACATCTTAAGCTCAACATATCAAAAACCAAACTCATCATCTTTCCCTTTAAAGTTTCCCTGCTTCTAAATCTTGCTATTGCCTTAGCAGTCAACAGCATCCTTGTAGTCCCTCAGGCTCACAACCTAGGTGTCATCCTGGAGACTTCATTATCTCTCACTGCTTCCCACACACACATCCCATATCCAATCTGTCTCCAAGATCTGTTTGCTTCACCTTTGTAGCATCTCTCTAATATGCCCCCTTCTCTCCTCTGACACTGCCGCCACTCTGGTGAAGGCCCTCATTACCTCACACCTGGACTATTGTAATAACCTGCTAGTGGGCTGCCTACCTCAAGTCTCTCCCCATTCCAAACTATTCCCCATTCAGCCACCAAAGTGATTTTCCTAAAGTGCAGGTCCAACCATGTCACATTCCTCTACTCATTAAACTCCAGTGACTCCTTATTGCCTCCAGGAACAAATACAAAATCCTTTGGTTGGCATTCAAAGCCTTTCATAACCTAGCCCCCTCCTGCTATTCCAGTCTTCTTTCATCTTATGCCCTAACATGTACTTTTCAGTTAGTGACACTGACCTCCTTGGTGCCCCACAAACAAGATCCTCCATTTCTTGGCTTGGGTCATTTTCTCTGGCTCTACCCCATGCCTGGAATGCTCTCTCTCTTTATCTTTGCCTACTGGCTTCCTTAAGTCCAGTTAAAATCCCATCTTTTATAGGAAGGCTTTCCCAATTCCTCTTAATTCTAATGTCTTGTTACTTTTAATTATTTCCATTTTTCCTTCATATAGCTTGTCTGTACATATTTGTTGCCTGTTGTGAGCACTTGAGGGCAGGGACAGCCTTTTGTCTCTTTTTTTAATCCTAGGACTTAGTACAATGTCTGGCCCATGCTGTTCAGTCATTTCAGGCATGTCCAACTCTTAATGATCCCATGGACATCTATACATGGAGTTTTCTTGGCAAAGATACTACAGTGGTTTGCTTTTTCATTCTCCAATGGCAAACAGAGGTTAAATGACTTGCCCAGGGTCACATAGCTAGGAAGTGTCTGAGGCTAGATTTGAACTCAGTTCTTCCTGACTCCAAGTTCACTGTACTACTTGGCTGCCCTGTCTAGCCCATAATAGGTGATCAATAAATTGTTGTTGTTGAACAGCAAGATGATTAATAAATGCTTATTGACTGACTGATCTATTGCTCCAAGAGACAGGGAATGGATTTAGAAATGTTATTTTAGGCACACAAGAAAGCTAAATCTAGGTGTTATTGGAAGGTGTAGCCAAGATGGTGGAGTAGAAGCACAAACTTGGCATAAGCTCCCATTCCAATCACTCCCAAAACATGTAAAAAAATTACTCTAAATAAACTTTAGAGCTATAGAACCTACAAAGTGACAGAGACAAACAAATCTCCCACTAAAGGCAGCCTGGCAGGCAGATGGAAAGGGTCTATCGCACCAGGCTGGGAGGCAAGCACATAAACTGAGGTTCTGACCTCAGGGTGGCTCTGACCAGTAGCAGCCAAAGCAGACTTCAGCAGAATGAATCACCAGCCGCTGTGGTGGTTTCCTGAATTCTCAACCCATAAATGCCAAAGACAAAGTAATAGGTCAGTGTGGAACTCTGTTGGAATAGGGAGGAACAGAAGAGCTCCATCTGGCCCCTGCTCCCAGGTTGAGAAGTGGTGGAGGTGTAGTGGCTGTGCAGCCACCACCACATGGCTGCTTGCAGAGCTTCTGGCCTGCAGATCATAGGGGGACCAATCGACCATTCAGAGGGTAATCATTCTTACTTTAATCTGCTTGGATCTGGATCATAGTCTTGGGTGGTAGTCCTAGGGTCTGTGGCCAGTGAACCAGAGCTTGTGGGGGCTGTAGAGACAGCAACCTCCTAATAGTTCCAGTAGCTGTGAAAACCCTAGCTATTTGGAACAAAGCTCTCTCCATTCTAGAAGTTCTACCATGGCAAAGAGCTCAAAAGTCAAGTAAATGGCTGGTAATATGAGCAAACAGAAGAAGCACAAACTGACCATAGAATCCTTTTATGGGGACAAAAAGGATCAAGGCATGGAGTGGGAGGAAGACAGCAAAGTCAGAAGTCCTGCAACAAAAGCCTCCAAGAAAAATACGAACTGGTTACAGGCCATGGAGGAGCTCAAGCAGGATTTTTGAAAATAAAGTATGAAAAGTAGAGAAAAATTGGGAAGGGAAATGAGAATGATGCAAGAAAATCATGAAAAGAGAGTCAAGAGCCTGCTAAAGGTGGCCCAAAACTATACTGAAGAAAATAAAACCTTTAAAAATAAACTAACTCAAATGGCAAAAGAGGCCTAAAAAGCCAATGAGGAGAAGAATGACTTAAAAAGCCAAATTGGCCAGATGGAAAAGGAATTTCAAAAACTCCCTGAAGAGAATAATCCCTTCAAAATTAGATTGGAACAATTGGAAGTTAATGACTTCATGAGAAATCAAGATACTATAAAACAGATACAAACAAATGAAAAAAATAGAAGGCAATGTGAAATATCTCTGAAATTCTTCTCAACCTGGGAAATTCCACTGACTTGGAAAATAGATCCAGGAGAGATAATTTTAAAATTATTGGACTACCTGAAAGCCATGATCAAAAAAAGAGCCTAGACACCATCTTTCAAGAAATCATCAAGCAAAATTGCCGATATTCTAGAATCAGAGGGCAAAATAGAAGTTGAAAGAATTCACCAATCACCTCTTGAAAAAGATCCCGAAAAGAAAACTCCTAGGAATATCATAGCCAAATTCCAGAGTTCCAGGGTCAAGGAAAAAAATATTATGAGTAGCCAGTAAGGAACAATTTTACTATTGTGGAAACACAATCAGGATAACACAAGACCTAGCAGCTTCTCCATTAAGGCTTGGAAATATGATATTCCAGAGGTCAAAGGAGATAGAGCTAAAACCAAGAATTACCTACCCAGAAAAACTGAGTATAATGCTACAGGAGAAAATATGGTCATTCAATGAAATAGAGGATTTTTAATCATTCTTGATGAAAAAACCTGAGCTGAACAGAAAATCTGACTTTCAAATACCAGAAGCAAGAGAAGCATGAGAAGGTAAATAGGAAAAAGAAACCACAAGGAACATATTAAAGTTGAACTATCTACACTCCTACATGGAAAAATGATAGTTGTAACTCGTTCGGATCTGGCCTCAGACACCTAATGCACACACAAATAAAAACCTAGCCATGTGACCTTAGGCAAGTTGCTTAACCCCATTGCCCTCCAAAAGGCCAAAATAAATAAACAGATAGATAAATATATATATATATATATATATATATATATATATATATATATATATATACATATATATATATATGTGAGTGTGGGCAAATGTATATTCATATATACATAGACAGAGGGCATAGGATGAGTTGAATATGAAGGGATATCTAAAAAATAAAATTAAGAGGTGAGAGAGGAATTTATTGGGAGGAGAAAGGGAGAGATAGATTAGGGTAAATTATCTCATATAAAAGAGGCAAGAGAAAACTGTTACAATGGAGTGGAAGAGCAGGAAGGTGAAAGGGAATTGGGACAACCTTATTCTAATTGAATTAACTTAAGAAGGGAATAACATACACACCAAATTGGGTATCTTACCCTACAGGAAAATAGGGGGGTAGGGGATAAGACGAGAGATGATAGAAGGGAGAGCAGATTGGGGGAGAGGGTAGTTAGAAGCAAACATTTTTGAAAAGGGATAGGGTCAAGGGAAAAAATAGAATAAGTGGGGGGCAGGATAGGGTGGAGGGAAATATAATTAGTCTTTCACAATATAACTACTATGGAAATGATTTGGGTAACTACACATGTACAACCTATATTGAATTGCTTATCTTCCCAGTAGGGGTGGGTGAGGAGGGAAGAAGGAAAAAAATCTGAAACTCAAAGCTTTAAAAACAAATGTTTAAAAAAATGTTTCTTGTATGCAACTGGGGAATAAAATATACAGACACTGGGGTAGAGAAATCCATCTTGCCCTACTAAAAAGTTAGAGGGGGATGGGGGAGGATATAAAATAGAACAGATTGGAAGAAGGGGTATTCAGTAGACCTGCTAATTTGGGGTGGGGTAGGGAAAGATGGGGAGAAAAAATATAACTCAAAATCTTGTGGAAATTAATGTTGAAAACTAAAAATAAATTAATTTTTTTAAAAAAAGAAAGCTAAGTCTGGGGCTTAGTTGGTCACCACCAACTAGTTCTCTATTGGTTGGCTATATCCCAGGACATTCAAGGCCCTTGCCAACAAGGTGGGAACAAAGCAAATATCCTCCTGGGGACAAGCATCACTGAGGCTTAGGGAATAAGGAGAGTAAGGTGAGTGAGTCATCTATTCAAGTATAATTCCAGTGTAAAGAAATGGCCCAAACCAATAGACCACAACTGGTACCCATTTGTTCTGAAGGATGGCCACTGATGGCAAGGCTATAGACAGGAAGATGAAGTGAAAGAAGGGGAGTGAGCCAGTAAAGCTGGGTAGGTGGTCTTGGTCACTAAGGTCCCTGACAACAAGCCACTTGAACTTATTATAATAAACTCTGGCTGTGTAGGTGGGACAGAACTATTAAAAGAAACAGGGAACAGAATAAGAATAGGAATGTAGAATGTCACAATTGAGTGTCCCACGGGCAATGGGTAGGATGGAAGGCCCTACAAGGTCATTGGTTGCTTTGTTTTCTTGGCCAGAATCCATAGTTCCCTGCTGCTCCTTTAGCTGTGCCAAGCCCAGTGGTAAATAAACCTACTAGATGCTGACATAATCATCCCCTGTGTCTAAGTTACTTGATGGTTCCCAAGCCATGATGGAAGGGAGACTGAGGTTCACATATACCAGACACCAGACACCAGACTGATTTCTCTTCTTAATGTGCAGAGGACAAAGGCACACAAGGCAAAGAATGTCCCCGGGGGTCTTGGATGGTATGCTGGCTTGCTGTGCTGAAGGCCCTGCTTTGCTCTCTCCTCCCCTGTGTTCACTCATTCTATGATGGAAGAAGCATGGGGAAGTTGGAGTGGTTCAAGGATCCACCCCAACAAAGGTCATTGCTCCCTGCTGAGTAGACATCCTGCCTAATTGTAGGTCCTTCCAGAAGGAAACAGTGGTGTGCTCTCAACCTCACCACTGCACCTGCTTCCTCCTGTTCCCACAATTCAGCTATGCTGTCTTCCTCAGGCTAAGGTCCACACATTTCTGCTGCATACACTCTCTCAAGAAACCCAAATTTAACCAGAAGAAGGCTGAGAAAAAGGCATAGTAGGCAACTCTCCAGTAAATGGAAGAGAAAAAAAAACTAAGGGGGGGGAGGGGAGAATAAATTTTGGAGGGCAACATACAAGAAGCAGCATGTTGCCTTCAAAGGTTTATGTTGATGTTTAACAGGAATTCCAAGCAACAAATAGTCCCAGGGAATCTCAATCTCACAAAAGGATGCTTGGCTAGTTGCCAGGTGCACAGGAAAAAAAAACTGCTGGGTCCCCCAGGGTCCTGGGGGACACAGTCCTCAGCAAATGCAGAGAGGAATAACTTCATTAATAAATCAGTTTCAACCAGTGAGGAATGAGGACAAGGGAGAGAGTTCCCAGGAAAATGCAAAGTAGCCCCAGGTTATTGTTGATTTTGTTTCTATGGTATTTTTTATTTGGTTGGTTAGTCAGTTGGTAGGTCAGTTGATTGGTTTTAGCAAGTCAGGGTCATGTAACACTGGAGCATGTGGTTCTGAGTTTCAAAGCTGCTCACCAGCTATGTTTTATAGGAGATGAAACTATTGGGCCATAATTCTTCAGAGGCAACTTCCCAGTCTATGAGGAAATGGAACATAAAACTCCGAGCAGAAACCTGTGGGAGAGTAAAGAGAGCCCTGGACTGACTCTCCTCACATCAGGAGATCTCCGGGAAAGCCTCTGCCTGGGATAAGCCTCTCCAGAGTTAGCCTCATAAGGGACATCACAGTGACATTACCTAGTTTAAAGTCTTCATTTTCCAGAAGAGGAACCGAGCCCCAGGTAGGAGAAATTACTCGCCCAGGTCACACAGGAAAAAAAAAACAGCCAAAACAAGCAAATTCATATCTAATGGTGACAAATGCAGCGTTTTTTCCATATATAGAATAAGGGGGTTGGGCTGTGTGATCTCTACTGCCCTTCAAGTTCTGTTAGGCCATTTTTGACCCAAGCCAACTCAAGCATTTTTTAAGTGCTGTGCACTGTGCTGGGGTAGCTGAGTGGCATGGTGGATAGAGAGTCAAGACAAGAGTCAAGAAGACCCTACTTCAGATCTAGCCTCATACAACTTCCTAGTTGTGTGACCCTGGGCAAGTCACTTAACCCTGCTTGCCTCAGTTTCCTCATCTGTAAGATGAGCTGGAGAAGGAAAGGGCAAACCACTCCAGTATCTTTGCCAAGAAAACCCCCAATGGGGTCACAGTGAGTCTCCCATGACTGAAATGACTCAACAATAACAACACTATGCTAAGGGCTTTGCATTTACCATCTCACTTGAGACTCACAAGCCAGGAAGGTAGGCTCAATTATCTCCATTTTATAATTGAGAAAACAGGCAAACAGGGTAAAGTGACTTGTCCAGAGTCACAATCTAGTAAGTATCTGAGAATGGATTTGAACTCAAGTTTTCCTGATTCCAGATCCTCTTCTCTATCCACTGAGCCACCTAGTTGACCCCTTTAAATGCTTTTCTGTACAAAGGCACTGTACCTGGTATGTTAGGACCCACTAAAGTGTGATGACTGTAATGCATTCCACAGTGTCTGCTTTAGAGTTGCTATACCCCTTTCATAATGCATACGAGAATGTGGTTACCACACAGGGTTTTGTGTGATGCCCTTCCCTTGTGAACGTAAATACACTGATATTGCTTACGTGACCCAGATGAAACCCGGCAGTCCTGACCTGTGTCCAGAAAGACCTTCTGATGCCTCTACTGGCTTCCAAGAGTATCCTCCAGCAAAACTCATTATGATAATTTGAGTTCTATACTTGGCCAGATCCTTCCCTCCCTTTCTCTAGCAGTTAGTTTTTCCACATAATCATTCAATTAAAAGGCAATAGCTGTTAAGTGTAGGGCTTCATCTGGAAAGGAGAATCAGATTGGCTCCCCATCTCATTTATTCTGAAGGACCCTCTTCTCCCAAATAACACCAAAATAGCTACATGCTGAAGGGTACAGGGAACCCCCAAGTGAGGAAACTCCCTGTACCAATGTAGGATGGCACCTTTCCTGTAATTTAGTCTTCAAGGATGATCTAGAACAAAGGTGTCAAAAACACCTCCTCAGTCCCAGCACAGCATTCTAAGGGCAGCCCAATCTAGATGAAAATGTAATGCAGAAATGTTAAACAAAATAAATTAAAATAAAACCTAGATATTACATTTTAAAACTAAGTCAATCATATATATATATATATATATATATATATAAAACATATACATTTATTAGAGAGATGCATGTATCCCAATATGTATACATATTTGGATAGCTGTCTTTCAATATAATTGGCTTTCATGTGCAAACCTATGTATTTTCTTATTACTCTGAGAATGTCTTCAAGCACTCTTGGCTTCACTCCTGAACCCTGGACTTTCACTACCATGCATCAACTGTAGTCTATTCACTTTGGAAGTTTATTCAACCCCTGCAAGCCCTTCCTCAAAATGGTTGGTTTTTCCCAGAACCTTCACTTTTATCAAAGTGCCTGGGCCAGCCATAACTTCATTTCTCTCCTGACTTTCCATCTGTGTGGGGACCTTCTCCTTCCCTTTCCCCCACTTTTCAGCTTCTTTTTATGTGCTATTTTCCTCCATTAGAATGTAAGCCCACTGAGGCCAAAGACTAACTTTCTTCCTGCTTATATTTACAATTCCAGGAGTAAACACACAATGCCTGGCACACAGCAAGCATTTCTAGGCTTGATTTGACTTGACCTGAGAAAGGGTCCATAGGCTTAAGCAAACACAATCCCTTCCCACAAGAAACTTACATTCCAATAAGTGGATGCAACATGTAAATACTATATATGTGAAAATCCAAGGAGGAAGAGAACACTGGGGAAGTAGGGGAAAGGGAAAGAGGGATATAAAGTAGGGTGAAGGAGGGAGAGGGAGAGAAGAGATCATTGATAGTCCCTGCCTTCAAACAGGTTTAGGGGATCTGTGATAGGTGTCCTTGAGGGGAAATACTGTCCAAATGTGGAAAACCTATTTCTGTCTGTGATCTGTTACATGAACAGGTTTCTCATTCAATAGCTCCTTCACTAACCTTATGAAGAGCCCCAAGGTACTCTATCATGTCTTGGTCCTTTCTGACTTGTATCACCAGTGTGTGGTATAGGCACCTTTGATGGTAATGTAGTGGGTATCCAGAAGAGAAGCATATCGTTTTTATAAGGCTATCTTACAGCACCATGACAGAATTCTGACCCTGAGATGAGGGTACAGAACTCTAAGGAAGTTACTTGCACAGGGTGGTAGAAGAGCAAGGAATCCAGAAGACCTGAGAATGTCTAATGGGATCTTTGACTGAGGCTTTGATCTCATGTGAATGGATGCATAAGGGGACATCGTGAAGGACCCTGGGGACACAGTTCAGAGTTAACCACATGAGGGATTTTTTGCAAACCTTTATACCCATAGTCTGACCACTGTGACAAATCCAGGCACTCCAGCTTGCCATGAATAGTCAGGAACAGAGATATAACAGCCCTTTGGTGATCCATTCCTTGTCTATTGCAGAAATCTTGCCTTGGATGATTAAACTGGGGGTGGATGGTGTCTGACTATTGCAGCAGTATACTGCTTTAAGCATCCCAAGCTGTGACCACTAGCTTCAATGTCCTCAGGTCTCAGGAGAGCTTGAGGTAATGCCCTCCAGAGCCAGGAAGTTCTATTCTAACTTTAGGCAAGTTGTTTCCCTTCTATGAACCTTAGTTGCTTTATCTATATAATGAAGGGGTTAGATCGGAATGGAGGGAGGGGTAGTAGGAGAGGGTCTTGCAGCCTCAAGGCCACATGTGGCCCTCTAGGTCCTCAGACCTTTGCCTGAATCCAAACTTCACAGAACAAATGTGGTCTCAAGGCCACCTCTGATTCCTAAGACCTGTTTCAGCAATGAGCCCATGTAGCACCTCCCTTTACAGCTGGGGCTTCTGAAAGTGGACCAGCGCAACTAGATGTGATGAATAGGATCAATATAGAAAACGAAGATTTTTATCTAAGACCACTCTCCTCTCCCCAACTCTGCAGCTCCCAAAAAACAGATCTTAAGATATCACATTCATAAAATATTGAAAGGCATCTGGCAAATTACATGGCCCAACGAGTATCCACCAATGCTCATAGTGTTTATAGAGGGTCTGGAATTGTTTTCCATTTATATCTCCCTGAGAAGAGTATGAATAAGGTAGCAACTCATCTGAAAAATATCTGAGGGTATGACAGACTCAATATGAGTCAACAGAAGAAAAAAGTTCATGTAATATTAGACTGCATTAAGAAAGGCAAAGAAGTAGGGAGATGATAGTCCCAATGTGACTTGCCTTGGTCAAACCATATTTAGAAGCGCAACATTCAGAAGGTTGCTGATATACAAGGAGTCAGCAGGCTACAGTGGAAAGAACTCTGTTTAGATTGAGGACTTAGGTTCAAATTCCACTTTTGACACTTACTACATGATCAAAGGAAAGTCCCTTAAACTTCCCTGAGACTCAGTTTCCTCCCCTGTAAAAAGGGGGTTGACTAGAGCCTCTGAGGTTCCTTCCAGTTCTATCTATGATGATAAAGACACAGATGAAGGGAACCATTAGACAGCTGCTCTGCCTGGTTTCAATTGCACAGAACAAGATGCCCCTCCCAATATAAGCTCATCGTTTCTAAACTCACTACCATGATGCTAACTCAAGCCTTAACTGTCCCCAGCCTTTAGCACAATGCCTGGCACATAGTAAGTACTTAATAAATCTATGTTGGATTGGATTGAATTGGAATGGAGAGTTGATGGTACAGAGGATAGAGCACTGGGACTGGAGTCAGGAAGACTTGAGTACCCATCCAGCTTCAGACACATACTAGTTGTGTGATCCTGGGCAAGTCATTTAACCTCTGCTTGCCTCAGTCCCAAATGTATAAAAAGGGGGGTGATAATAGTACCTTAATTACAGGGTTGTTGTGAGGATGAAATGAGATATCTGTAAAGTGCTTATCAAAGTAACTGACATGTAGCAGGTACTATATAAATGCTTATTCTTATCTTTCCCCTATCATTCTCTCAGCTAAAAGACCTAAATATCATGCCATAGGAGAAGTGGAAGGAATTGGGGATTGTCCTAGATGTTAAGTCTTTCCCTTAGGGGAAACATGTCAGCAATCTTCAAGGATCTTAAATTGAGAGGAATTAGATTTGCTCTGTTCAACCTCAGATGACAAAACTAGGAGCAGCAAGTTGCAGAAGCAGCCAGGTTCATGTAAGAAAACCCTCAACACAGAGAGTCACTCAAAAGTAGAATGGGCAACATCCATACTTCTCAACAGTGAAAACCAACCCAAACTGGAATGGGCTATCATTGACATTTCTCAACAGTATGGATTCCGGGGGAGCTAGGTGGCGCAGTGAGTAGAATGCCGGCCCTGGAGTCAGAAGGACCTGAGTTCGGATCCGACCTCAGACACTTAACGCACACACAAACAAAAACCTAGCCGTGTGACCTTGGGCAAGTTACTTAACCCCAATTGCCCTAAAGGGGCGGCTAGGTGGCACAGTGAGTAAGAGCGCCGGCCTCGGAGTTGGGATGACCCGAGATCAAATCCGGCCTCAGAAAATGAGCACCCACGCATAAATAATGACTAGCCGTGTAACCTTGGGCAGTTACTTAACCCCAATTGCCCTAAAGGGGCGGCTACAGTGAGTAAGAGCGCCGGCCTCGGAGTTGGGATGACCCGAGATCAAATCCGGCCTCAGAAAATGAGCACCCACGCATAAATAATGACTAGCCGTGTAACCTTGAGCAAGTTACTTAACCCCAATTGCCCTCCAAAAAAAAAAAAGCAACAGTATGGATTCCCAAAAAGTGGAATGGACTGCCATATATGCTTCTTAACAGTGAAGACCACCCAAAATGGAATGGGGAGTCATCCACACTTCTCAACAGTAAGGATCTCAAAAAGGGGAATGAGAGGCCATTTCTCAAAATTGAAGACTTCTGAAAAATGGAAGGTGCGCCATCCACAATTCTCAAAAATGAGGATTGCTCAAAAGTGGAATAGGCACCATCTACACCACACAAAACTGAGAGCCACTCAAAAGTGGAATGGGCAATATCCACACTTCTCCACAGTGAGAATGGCACAAAAATAGAGTGAGCTGCCATTCACACATATAAAAAGTACAGACTTCCCCAAAATAGAATGGGCTACCATTTACACTTCTCAACAGTGAGGATTTCCCAAAAGGGGGGGATGGACTGCCATCTACAATTCTCAGGTAGTCCACAATAATTTTTTTTCAGGTAGTGCAACAATTTTTAAATTATCTCTCCTGGATCTATTTTCCAGGTCAGTGGTTTTTTTAATGAGATATTTCATGTTGCCTTCCATTTTTTCGTTCTTTTGGATCTGTTTCATAATATCTTGATTTTTCATAAAGTCATTAGCTTCCATTTGCTCCAATCTAATTTTGAAGGAATTATTTTCTTCAGTGAGCTTTTGAACTTCCTTTTCCATCTAGTCAATTCTGCTTTTTTAAGGCTTCTTCTCTTCATTGGCTTTTTAGACCTCTTTTTCCATTTGAGTTAGTCTATTTTTTAAGGTATTATTTTCTTTAGTATTTTTGGGGTCTCCTTTAGCAAGCTATTGACTCATTTTTTATGATTTTCTTGCATCACTTTCATTTGTCTTCCCAATTTTTTCTCTGCTTCTCTTACTTAATTTTCAAAATCCTTCTTGAGTTCCTCCATGGCCTATGACCAATTCATATTTTTCTTGGAGGCTGTTGTTGCAGGTGTTTTGACTTTGTCATCTTCTTCCGGTTCTATGTTTTGATAGTCATTGTCACCAAAAAATAGTTCTATAGTCTGATTTCTCTTCCTCTGTTTGCTCATCTTGCTAGCCAATTACCTGACTTTTGAGCTCTTTGCCATGGTAGAACTCTGCTTCCAGAGTGGAGAGTGCTGTGTCCCAAATTTCTGGGGTTTTTGTTCAGTTGTTGTCAGAGCTTCTTCTAGGCACCTGCCTCAGAACTGTGAGGAGGACTGCCTCTCCATGGCTTCAACAAGCTCTGCCATGCCAGAGTTGCTCATCTCAGGTTCCCCACCAAAGACTGCAACCCAGATCTAAGCAGAGCAAAGCAAGATAATCCTGCCTCAAAGCAAAGAAATTCCTGCAATTGCCCTCTGGTCAGCCGCTTGATCCTCCCACCATCTGTGGACCTGGAACTCAGGAAACAGCCATCACCACAGCAGCTGCAGCAACTGCCACCCACACCACCCTGAGGGCAGTGGTCCAACCATGCTCTTCTCTCATCCAGGTCCAACAGAGTTCCCCACTGACCTTTTATTTTCTCTTTGGCGTTTATGGATTGAGAAGTCTGGAAACTGCCACAGCTGCCAGTGATTCAATCCTCTGAGGTCTACTCCACAGGGTCTGTGTCACTGATCTGTGCTGATACAGCCTATGTGGAACTATGCTCCATTCCCAGTCTGGTGGAAGAGTGCAATAGACCCTTCCTGTCCACTTGTCAGGCTGTCCTCAGCTGGAGGTGTATTTCACTTGGTCATTTTGTGAGTTCATAGCACTAAAATTTGTTTAGAGTCATTTTTTACAGGTATTGGATGTGGTTGGAGACGAGCTCAAGTAAGTTCCTGTTTTTACTCCATCATCTTCACCCTGCTCCCACCTCCACAATTCTCAACAAGGAGAGCCATTCAAAAGTGGAATGAGTTGTCATCCACACTTCTCAATGATGAAGACTTCTCAAAAGTGAAATGGGCTGCCATCCACACTTCAGTGGTGGGGACTTGCCAAAACTGAAAGTGGTACCATCCATATTCTTCAACAGTAAGAGCAATCCCAAAGTAGAATCAGCTGTCACAAAAGTGAAATGTCACAAAAGTGAAATGGGCAATAACCACAATTCTTAACAGTAAGGACCACTCAAAAACCATCCATACTAAACAGTGAGAGGCACCCAAAAGTGGAATGGACACCATCAGTACTTCTCAATGGTTAGGAGCTCCCAAAAGGGAAATGGGCTGCCATCCATAATTCTCAAAGATGAGAACATCCCAGAAGTAACATTGACACCATCCAAATAGGGTGCCATCCACACTTCTCAACAGTGAGAACTTCCCAAAAAGTGAGATGGGTGCCATTCACACTTCTCAACAGTGAGGATCTCCCTAAAGTGGAATGGGCTGCAATCCACACTTCTCAATGGTGAAGACTTCCAAAAAGGGAAATGGGCTGGCAACCACACTTCTCCACAATGAAAACCACTTGAAAGTAGAATGGGCTCCAATTCACACCCATCAACAGTGAGAGCCACCCCAAAAGTGGAACGGGAATTATCCATACTTGTCAACAATAAGGACTTCTCAAAAGGTGGAATTGATGTCATCCACAGATGTCAACAGTAAGAATTTGGAAAAAGTCAAATGAACTGTCATCCAGGCTTCTCAACAGTAAAAGCCACCTCAAAGTAAAATGGGCTGCTATCCACACCTCTCAATGGTGAGGACCTACCAAAATGGAATGGGCTACCATTCATAGCTCTCAATGGTGAGAATCTTCTAAATGTGGAATGGGTGCCATCTACAATTCTCAACCATGAATACTTCCAAAAAGTAGAATGAGGGTCAATCACACTTCTCAATAGTAAGGACTTCCCAAAAGTGGAATGGGCTGCCATCTTTGCTTCTCAACAGTGAGAACTAAAAGTGGAATGGGCTGCCATCTGCATTTTTCCACACTGAGAACTTTCCAAAAGTAGAATGAGCTATCACTCACATTTCTCAATGGTGAAGACTTTCCAAAAGAGGAATGGGCTATCATCCATACTTCTCAATGAGGATTTTCCAAAAGTAGAATGGACACTATCCACAATTCTCAATGATGATATGTCCAAAAAGTGGAATGGGTGCTATTCATACTTCTCAGCAATGATTATTTCCCAAATGTGGGAATGGGCACAATCTATATTTCTCAACAGCGAGGACATCCCAAAAGTAGAATGGGCTGCCATTCACACCTCTCAACACTGAAGATTTCCCAATAGTGGAATTGATGCCATCCACTCTCTCAATACTGAGCACTTCCCAAAAGTGGAATAGGCACCATTCACCCTTCTCCATAGTGAGTACTTTCCAAGAGTGGAATGGTCACACTCCATCCTTAATGGGAGATGGGTTCCCTCTCCAGAGGGAAGCAGAGCTCACACAACAACTTCTATTTGGGTTGAACTACATGGACAATGATTCTACCTTCCAGTTCTTGGATTCCATGAATATGGATCAGGTTGTATCTGCCCCTTGAAACTTAATTTTGTGAGTATCACAGAGTAACCCTTTGGTGTTCAATAACAGAGGGTTCTAGTCTGCTAATGATTACATTGAAGGCCCAATAGCTTCAACATATGAGACTTTTCTACTATTCTTCACAAATAGTACAAAGAGTTAGTGGGTAAAAGAAAAGGCTGGATGAACTCTGACTTAAGGTTGCTGGCAAGAAGGTCCTAGAAGGCCTGGACCTGGGGGCCAACCAATGAACATATAAGAACCCATCAGAACCAGGGCTTTTGATACCAATATCATGGCATATTCTGTTGTGGAAACAAAACCAGCAGCTACTAGAAGTATTCTGAGGTTGACTCAGGGAATTCTTGACTTGGAAAACCAAGGTTAATTCTTCCCTAGCTATACTGACTCCATGAGGATAACGAGGACCTTGAGATTCAATTATCGCCTGTATATGAATAACCCTGTGTTAAGTGAACTTCATTCTGCTTGAGTGGCAGAAGAGCTAGTCAGATGGGCCACCTCTGAAAAGAGATCCCTGTATGAGGGGAAATTCTGACAATGACCCAGTCACTAAGGAGTCCTTCCCCCATCCCTTTGGCCTTATGGTGGTACACCAATTCATCCAGCACCTCTAGTTGCCCACATGATAAGCACAAACTGCCCCAACAATCACCTTCCTTATTGTAAGGGGGTCAGTCAATACAAAGCTCCACCTACATGCGTGAGAAGAGAACTTCTTTTAGTCTAGATGCAGAGCTCAAAAGCCCCCAGTAGTGGAAAAAGAGACCCCACTAGCCAGAGGCTCTGCTGGGCCAAGAGTAGCATGCCCATCTTAAGTTAGGCAACTTCAACCTGCTTGAATAGGCTTACTAGTTCTTTTCTGAATAGTTCCATTAGGAACTTCATCCTAATAGATCTTGGCTTACCACCCATACTAGCAGATTCCACAAGCCTATCAAAGTTATCAGATCTACGAATTTATAATCTCAGGTCATGACAGATCCTCAAAAGTCTTGCTGCTCCCTCAAAAAGTTCTCAAGCTTCTCCAGTCAGGGGAGTCCCTCCATCATGCAAACCAGGACCCAAAATTCCTTAGACTATGAGACCAAAACGCACTTGGTTGGTATAGCGCTTTGGGTGGAACTTCCAGTACTATACGAGTAAAGTGGCCTGGTTTACCAGGGCACCCAAAGGACAGCCAGTTTTTTTCCTCCAAAGGAAGAAAAGGGAAACAGTGCCTCCCCCTGCCCAAGCTGATGTTTTAAAGCAGCTCTTCTTCTAGTTGCCTCTCTACTCCACCCCACCTTAAAGAACAGATGAGCTACATATAGATTATCATGATTGATAATGATAACTCATAGCACTGCCTACAAAGCACTTTGTCTCAAAATAACCATTTGGATTAAAGGACTAAGAGGACAAATACTACTATTCCTTTTAACAGTTGAGAAAGAGAGGATAGATTATAAGAGAGGATACATATCACCTAGGGTCACAAAGCTAGTGTATTAGAGTTGGGACTAGAATCCAGATCCTATGACTTTAAGATGAGTGCTCTCTGGGAAGTTAAAATCATAAGTAAATCTTAGAGGATTTAAAGAAGGAAGGGACTTTAGATATTAACTCATATAACCCTCTAATTTTACCAAGTAACTTGAGGTCAGAAGGATTAAGTGATTTGCCCAAGGTACACAGGTAGAAAGGAAGAGCCAGGATTCAATCCCAAGATCTCTGACTCCAAAGTTATTCCTCTCCCAAGAGGCAGACTCCAAGACCACCTCTTCAATTCATCCAGAACACTACTATGCTCAGACCCACTAGCATTACTTTCATTATGTCTCTCTACCCAAAATTCTTTTACAGCCAACTACTTGTTATACCATTGTGCCTGAAGTGCATGAATCTGGGTTTCAAATCCCTCTTATCCAACTATACCTTTTCTATATAAACTTTCTTTTTTCTACCTGACATGAAACTTCATGCCCTATGAACAAGACCTGACTGCCTTCTATTATTTTACATACCTGAAATACCTTCCCATCTCTTCCTATCCAAATCCCACCCTTTCTTCAATATCTTAGCAAGTCCTACCTCCTCCTTGAAGTTTTCTCTGACTGTTCTACCTCTCATTGACATTGGTAAGAAAAGCCAAAGTGTAGACTCTTCTTGTTTTATATGCTATCATCTGATAGGTGTTAATCTTATCTCTCCCACAAGGCTGTAAGTTAGGAGTGGGTAAAGACCATGACTTAGCCATGTTCTCCATAACCTCTCCTATAGTACTTTACAAATTGCTGAATATGTAGTAGGTGCTCAATACAGTATTAAGTGAGAAATTCGGAAACAAGAACTGCTTTTTACTGGCTAATAATATTTTGGGGTACAGAGTAAAAATAAATCCAATATCAAGGGCATGGAGTTTTATAAGTACTGGTTAGAAACCCTAAGACCTATGTCTCCTTTCCCTATTTCACTATCAGCTCCACCCAAGGGAATGTTTCTTATTTTGTAAATGGACTGATATAAAATATCATCTTAAAAAGGGGTGACAATGTGCTTTATTTTAAGAAAAGAACAAAGAACACAACTGGAGCTGTGCCATTATGCTCGAAATGATAATACATTTGTCCTAACTAGGGTAATATCTTTCCAACACTCTGAAATCTGTTAAGATTTGGATTTTAGCTAATGATTTCTGAAGAGTGTTAAGAAAAAAAGACAGAAATAAGCTCTAAAGGAAATGTCCAGACAAGGAAGGGAAGGTTTCTCCTCCCCACATTTAAACCCCAGCAGAAATACAGCACAATTCATCTAAAGAGCACACAGAGCAGCACCAAAACATGCTATTTACAAGAAAAGATTTTTCTTCAACATAACCCACTTGGATGCTTTGGAAAACAGCATCCTATCAAAAAAGCAGTTTGCTAAGGGAAATGTCAATGTCTAAGTGCCTAAGGAGTATCTGAAATTGCCAAGGAGTGGGGATGTGCAAAACTCAGCAGCAAAAGGTTCTTTTTGCTTCATGGAAAAGTGATGGTAGTCAAAGGTGTCAACTCTAAGGTCTGGTCTAATGGGGGCCGCTGTTCCTGGTATTCAGCTGTATGTCCATTCCGATGGTGGCCATATTCAAACTTGATTCTCAGCTCACCAATCTTGGACTGGGGCAAAATATCTGGAATCCATTCAATGATGAAAGGTGTTGGCTCCTTCTGATCTGGAGAGGTGTTGCCTAAAAGGAGAAACAATAATCCAGTACTGAATTTTCACCTACATATTTTGGTCATAATGAAGTGTGAGAAATAGCAAAATATGTGAGACTATTGGTAAAATCCTTTCCACAATGCAAAGAAACTATCTTCCCATCTCGTTACTCTTTGATCTTAGGGTTGAATTTTAATTAAGTAACAAAATATCATCCAAGAACATTATAATCTTAGAAGACTTATAATTGTTGGTGACCCAAAAGACAAGTGAAGACAAATGGTTGCTGCAGGCTTCAGTATATTACCAACAATGATTAATGCATGGAAAGTGATGTAAAAGATATTATCAAGAACATTTATGACTGAAAGAGGAGGAGCAGTTACATAGTAGGGGGCAAAGATAACAGATGGACAATCCAAGGACTATACTAATAGATCCTCTATCTAGGATTTAAAGAAAGATTGTCAGTGATTATCCAGAATAAGAAGGCAACACATAATCTGTACTGAGGGGATGGAAGGAAGTGGTGGGGGTAGAGGGGTAGAAGACAGCATTCATACTAATGAGTTCAAAGACATAAGAGAGAGGGAGAGAGGCTAGACCTATGATTTTGTAGGCACAAAAAATTTACTTAGAGCTGCTACTCCATCTCAATATGGATGCAGATTTGGAGGATCCCAGTATTCCACTCCCATCTCTAGTGGACTATGAAGAATACCCTTTAATAAATCTCTTTTGGACATCTTGGGGGAAAAAAAGAAAATTCCTAGGAGAAAAAGTGCTTCTTAACAAAGCAGATCAGTCAGTACATTCTCAGCAACTTAAGGTCTCAAGAGAGTTATGTAGGGCATGAATAGTTTAAGTTACTTGCCCAAATCACACAGCCAGTATGTGTCAGAAAGAGAACTTGAGGGGCGGCTAGGTGGCGCAGTGAGTAAGAGCGCCGGCCTCAGAGTTGGGATGACCCGAGAGCGAATCCGGCCTCAGAAAATGAGCACCCACACATAAGTAATGACTAGCCGTGTAACCTTGAGCAAGTTACTTAACCCCAATTGCTTTAAAAAAAAAAAAAAGAAAAAGAAAAAAAGAAAGAGAACTTGAATCTATGTCCTTCTGACTTCAAGGCTCGCTCTCTATCCATGCATCAGAGGTGTCAAACATGCAGTCCATAAATACATGCAGTGCACAACACTCCTGAGTTCAGCCCAAACCAGATTAAAATGCAGTTTCTCATTTTAATTTTTTTGATGTATCCATGAAAAAAGAAATATATAAACTTGCAAAGATTTCTAAGTAAATATGTGGCCTGCAGAAATCCTTATATATGGTCTAGTGGTCATCATTTCTACATGAGTTTAACACCACTGTACTATACACCCGGATGTTTCTTGTTAAGAGCAAATTCCCATCAATGTATTAAAGCACCACCACATTATTTCTATTTTAAGTGCTTCTATTTAATTAGCTGTCTTCACATCATCCTGTGGGAATTAGGTCATCACACTGTTGAAAAAATGTTGCGTTCTAAACCAGTCTGATATGTGACCATCTTCATTCTTAATGTTTCCCTCATCTAGAACATGTTCTTGTCTCCACATAAATCATCAGATTTTAGAGCATAAAATTACCTGGTTCCTTTGTAGAAGGAGTTCTGTAATTAACTTTGACAAGCTAAAAAAACATAGTAGTAACCAATGCCTAAAACGGCAACATCCTAAACTGCAACTAGGGCATGTTGTTAGGACTTATTCTGATCCCATTTGTAACATATGCTGTTAAAAAGGATGATATTTACTCAGGGCTATATCTCAGGCTACTGAAGATATTTCTTAACTACTTCCATTAAGAGAATAATTTTCAACAAAACTCTCTTTGAAGTCTTTAGAGCAAAATGACAACTGCAAAGAACCTGGAAACTACATAGGACTGAGAGCAGTAAAAGACTTCAGAGATCATTAATTCCAAACCTCTTCATTATAGGTAAGGAAATTGAGACCAACACAGGTCAATTGACTTGCCTTGGTGCCAGGCAGCATGTAGAAGAGATGATATTTGAATCTAAGTTTTCTGATTCCAAATCCATTGCCCATTCACCACTTTCCCCTAAAGCCTTTAGCAGCATGTAGAAGAGATGATATTTGAATCTAAGTTTTCTGATTCCAAATCCATTGCCCATTCACCACTTTCCCCTAAAGCCTTTTCTTTACCTCCCTCCAAATGAAAATGATCTCAATCTCTTTCTCTCCCTCCCTTCCTCTCTCTCTTTATTCTTCCCTCCTTCCCCTCAAACTTCTCATAGTACTATACCCAAACATCCTGTTCACACATAACTCACTCTCTTATATTATAAATATTTGTATACTTGTTTCTCCCCCTTTGAAGGAGTTCCATGTATTATATGTATATATACTCACATTATGTTAGTTTTTTTTTTTTTTTGGTCATTATTTGGGCTGGTGTGAGGGTGGTCTAATTCCCAGTCAGCCAACTATTTTGTCCCAAAGTCCCTACTTACTGCATTCTTAATTAAGCACCATTTAGGATAGATTACTCACATTATAAATAGGTTTGTTGAATATACATGTTTGGTAAAGACCTTTATCTAAAGGCAAAGAAATATTTTAGATATAAACGTGTCTTTGTAGTATGTCTATATGTGAAAACATTATCACAAGCTCATTTGGCTTTGTACCTAGCACAGTGCCTTTCTGGCACACAATAAATGATCTACAAACATATGAATTGACTCTTACAAAAGATATGTTCCTCAAAAGTTGTATTGATGCAGCCTTTTCTATCCTAAATGGTGCTTAATTAAGAATGCAGTAAGTAGGGACTTTGGGACAAAATAGTTGCCTGAATGGGAATTAGACCACCCTCACACCAGCCCAAATAATGACCAAAAAAAAAGCTAACATAAAATCACAGTAAGTAACTTCTTCCACTGTAGAACTGCAAAAAGTCAGCCCAAATCCCATGAAACATAGGAAGGGAGAGCATCAGTAAAGTCAGGCAAAGAAGAGACAGGGCCCTGTGTCCAGAGGCCAAGAAAGTAGAGAGCTCCCTAAGAAATCTTCATCAAGTGACACAGGAAAGCCCTAAGGTGGAAAGAAAACATCAGGAGGAGGAAAGGGGTTGAAGTTTGGAAGCCCTGGGAATCAGTAGTGACCAATGAAGCATGGGAGAGTTCAGACTGGGACATCCCAGATACCCAAGGACTCCAAGGTCTCTAGCACTCTATCCTGAGATGACACAAAGGGTCCTGAGGATCCAACATTATGAACCTCAAAGATCCAGAGGAACCTCACTTCTGAAATTAAAGAAATTGGTACAGAAAGCTAAAGGACCCAGAATAAAACAAGCAGTGCTAATCACCCCACTAAAAAGTACAACAGGGGAAAAATTTGGCTCCGGCACAAAAATTACAGTGAGAGATAAGTAAATAAAAATAAATACAAACCAACACTGGAAAACAGTAATGGCAGAAAGTAGATATAGACCAACATCTTATACCATATACCAAGATAATGGTCAAAATGGGTATACAACTTATACATAGTGATACCATAAACAAATTAGGAGAACAAGGAACCTGTCAGATCTATGGAGAAGGGAAGAATTTATAACCAAATAAGATATAGAGAACATTATGAGATATAAACTGGATAATTTTGATTGATTATAGTAAATTTAAAAGGTTTTGCACAAACAAAACCAATGCAACCAAAATGAGAAGGAAAGCAGAAAGCTGGGAAACAATTTTTATAGCAAACATCTCTGATAAAGGCCTCATTTTTCAAATGTATAGAAAACTGAGTCAAATTCACAAAAATATAAGTCATATCCCAACTCATAAATGGTCTAAGGACAAGAAGAGGCAGTTTTCAGAAGAAGAAATCAAAGTTAACTACAGTCATATGAAAAAATGCTCTAAATCATTACTGATTAAAGAAATGCAAATTAAAACAATTATGAGGTTCTGCCTTATTGGCTAATATCACAGAACAGAAAAATGTTCAAGAGGATGTGGGAAAATTGGGATATTAATGCACTGTTGGTGGAGTTGTGAACTGATTCTACCATTCTAGAGAGCGATTTGGAACTATGCCCCAAAACTATAAAACTGTGTATACCCTTTTATCCAATAAAACCACCACTAGGTTTGTATCCCAAAGAGATAAAAAAAAAAGGAAAACTTCTTATTTGTACAAAAATATTTATAGCAGCTTTTTCTGTGGTAGCAAAGAATTGGAAATTGAGAAGATGCGCACATCAACTGGGGAATGGCTGAACAAGTTGTGGTATGTAATTATAATAGAATGCTATTGTACCATAAGAAACTATGAGCAGGATGATTTCAGGAAAACTTGGAAAGACTTACAGGAACTGATGCAAAGTAAAGTGAGTAGAACCAGAACATTGTACACAGTAATAGCAACATTGTGAGTTATCAAATGGTAATGACTTAACTACTCTATTCAATACAACGATTTAAGATAATTCCAAAGGACTCATGATGAAAAATGCTACTACCTCCAGAGAAAGAACTGACAGAGTTTGAAAGCAGATTGAAACATAGTATTTTCCACTTTATTTTTTTGTGTTGTAGATTTTTTGGGATTTTTTTGGTCTGTGGTTTCTTTCACAACATGACTAATATGGAAATATGTTTTGCATAACTACACATATGTATAACCTATATGAAATTGTTTACCATATCAGGGAGAAGGATGAAAGAGGAAGGAAAAAGAAAATTTGTAACTCAAATACAGATCTAGACATCTCCAAAAAGTAGTGAATAACTCTATAACAACCACAAACAGACTCAAAGGGAAAATGGATTTTCTACAAGGATCACATAAAGACATAAAAGAAATGACACGAGATTTTTTTTTTAAATGTGAAAACACTAGCAGGAAGAACTGGAAAGCAAATAAATTGCTTGGGAAAAAAAGTGGTAAACCTTACCCAAGTAATGGACTCCTTGAAAACTAGAATAAATCAAACAGAACAGTGACTTCATATATGAGACAGCAAGAAACATTAGAACAAAATTAAAAGACTGAAAAAATAGAAGAAAATGCAAAGTATCTGACCTCACAAATGACTGATCTAGAAAACAGGTCAAGTAGATGTAATTTAAAAGTCAGTGACCCCCTGAAAAATGATGATTTTTTTTAAAGCTTAGACACCATAGTTAAAAAAATAATAAATAAAAACTGCTTCAATATACTAAAACCAGAGAGCAAAATAAAGGTAGGAAGCATTTACAAATCACCTCCTAAAAGGAACCTCAAAAGGAAAAGTTCTGGGAACTCACAGATAAAAATTTCAAGATCAATCACTAAAGAAACTCAAAGCATTCAGATAGAAGCAATTTACTACAAAGAAATTAAAGGCAGGATCACATAAGACCTGGTGACTTCTACTGGAAATGAAAGGAGATCTTGGAATATATAATTATTCAAAAACCAAAAGATACAGACTTAGAACTAAAATTAACTTACTCTGAAAAGTAAGGTATAAACCTATAGAGAAAAAATTGACCTTTGAAGGAAGAGAAGATTTTAAAACATTCTGATGAAGAAAGCAGAAGTGAGTAAGAATTTTGAAAATGTTAAGCACAAGAGTCAAGAAAAACCTAAAAAGGCAAATTTATTTGAACAAAACTGAATAGGAAAAAAGGGCAGGGTTGATTGTATCTGAGAAACTATGCAGTTCTTTTCATGATCCCATGCTATTCTGGGGTACAAAGACTTAGCTTTTAAAAACAATCTTCTACCAGAAATGGATGTGAATATCAGTTCACCACCATCTTTGAGGAATTTAAGTTGTGGGTGATTCAAAGGAATTTCCCTATTTGAAAATGGAGAGAGATATCACAAAGATCATACACTCTGACTAGGTGGGATTTATACCAGAAATTCAGGGATGGTTGAATATTAGGAAAGCTAGCAGTATAACTGATCAAATCAATACCTAAAACAACAAAAATCATATTAGATGCAGAAAAAAAAAAACTTTTGACAAAATATAACACCCATGGGGCGGCTAGGTGGCGCAGTGAATAGAGTGCCGGCCCTGGAATCAGAAGGACCTGAGTTCGGATCCGACCTCAGACACTTAACACACACACAAACAAAAACCTAGCCGTGTAACCTTGGGCAAGTTACTTAACCCCAATTGCCCTAAAGGGGCGGCTAGGTGGCGCAGTGAGTAAGAGCGCCGGCCTCGGAGTTTGGATGACCCGAGATCAGATCCGGCCTCAGAAAATGAGCACCCACGCATAAATAATGACTAGCCGTGTAACCTTGAGCAAGTTACTTAACCCCAATTGCTTTTAAAAATATATATATATATATAACACCCATTCCTATTAAAAACCCTAGAAAGCATAGGAATAAATGGAAGTTTTTCTTAAAATGGTAAGTAGTATCTATCTAAAACGCAAAGTAAGCATTTTATGTGATGGGAATAAACTTGAAGCAATCCCAGTAAGATCAGGGGTGAAGGGAAGATATCCATTATCACCACTATTATTCAATATTGTACTAGAAATGTAAGGTACAGCAATAAAACAAAAAAATAGAAAAGAAATTGAAGGAATAAAAATAGACAATGAGGAAAAAAAAGTCACTCTTTGCAGATGATATGATGTTATATTTAGAGAACACTAGAGAATCAACTAAAAAACTAGTTGAAACAATTAACAACTTTAGCAAGGTTACAGGATATAAAGTAAACCCACATAAATCATCAACATTTCTACTACCAACCAAATCCAGCAGCAAAAGACAGAAAAATTCTACTTAAAATTAACTGCAGATAAGATAAAATACTTGGAACTCTACCTACCAAGACAAACCCAGGGATTATATGAACACAATTATAAAACACTTTTCACACAAATAAAGATATTAACTGGAAAAAAGTCATTGTTCAAGGGTACATCAAGCCAATATAATAAAACTGACAATTCTACCTAAATTACTGTACTTATTCAGTGCCATACCAGTCAAACTACCAAAGAATTACCTTATGGAGCTAGAAAAAAAATAGCAAAATTTATCTTGAAGAACAAAAAGTCAAGTATATTAAGGAATCAATGGAAAAAAAATGGGAAGGTGAAGGCAGCCTAGCAGTACCAGATTTCAAACTATATTACAAAGGGGTAATCAACAAAACAACCAGGGGGCGGAGCCAAGATGGTGGAGTAGAAACAGCTCATCCAAGCCACTCTGCCCCCAGATTCCCCCCAAACTATGTAAAAGGGGACTCTGAACAACTTCTGGAGCCCCAGCACCCACAGAACGACACAGAGAAGCTAACCTCCCGTTGAGGACAGCCCAGCAGCCCTGCAGGAAGGACCAGAGCAGCGGTCTGGGACCTGGCAGCACGCAGAGCTGGGAAGCCAAGCTGAGCCAGAGCTGAGGTCCCCGTGAGCCGAGGTTTTAGCCCCAGGGCACCAGGGTCAACAGCTGGCTGGAGGAACCCCAGAACACCAGTAGCTGTGGCGACTCCAGAATTATCAACATAGACATGCCTAGGACAAAGTAAGAGGTTAGTGTCCTATGGACTTTGGGACCTGTATGTGGGGAATGTGTCAGCTTCCTCCCCTGGGGGCTAGAAGCCGCTGAGGAGACACAACATTTTGTAGTTTTCAGACGCAGCTCCAGCTCCTGGCCTGCAATTAATTGTAGTGAGATCCAGCAATCAGTCTTGGGGGGTAATCACTCTTGCTTTAACCTCCCTGGATCTGGATTGTGTTCTAGGGTGGAAGTCATGGGTGGGTTTACAGCTTGCCAGAAACGGAAGTTGCCCCCCACACGTTCGGGATGAAAATTCCTCTAGCTGGCCTTAAAGCCATAGTGTGGCAACAAGCCCAAAAGTCAAGTAATTAAGTGGCAACATGCCAAGGCAAAGGAAACAGAAAAATGCAACCCCAGACTCCTATTTTGGGGGCATAGAGCAGGAAAAGAACTGTGAGGTCAGAAGTCCTGTTCCAAAAGCCCCAGGGGAAAACATGCGCGGGTTGCAGGCCATAGAGGACCTTGAAATGGACTTTAAAAATCAAATAAGAGAAGTGGAGGAAAAATTGGAAAGAGAAATGAGAAGGATGCAGGAAAAGTATGAAATGAGGGTCAACAGCCTGACTGAGCAAAACAACACCTTAAAAAATAGACTAACTCAAATGGCAAAGAAAGCCCAAAAGGGCAAAGAGGAGAAGAATGCCTTAAAAAGCCGAATTTGCCAGATGGAAAAAGAATCTCAAAAGTTCACTGAGGAGATTCGTTCCTTCAGAGTTAGACTGGAGCAAATGGAAGCTAATGACTTTATGAGAAATCAAGATGCTGTTAAGCAGATCCAAACAAATGAAAGATTAGAAGGCAATGTGAAATATCTCATGGGAAAAACCACTGACCTGGAAAATAGATCCAGGAGAGACAATTTAAAAATTATTGGACTACCTGAAAGCCATGATCAAGGAAAGAACCTAGAAATCACCCTTCAAGAAATTCTCAAGGAAAACTGCCCTGATGTTTTAGATCCAGAGGGCAAAATAGAGGTTGAAAGAATCCACAGATCACCTCCTGAAAAAGATCCCAAAAAGAAAACTCCCAGGAATATTATAGCCAGGTTCCAGAATCCCCAGATCAAGGAGAAAATACTACAAGCAGCCAGGAAAAAACAATTTCAATATTGTGGAAACACAATCAGAATAGCCCAGGACCTGGGCAGCTTCTACACTGAGGGAGCGAAGGGCATGGAATATGATATTCCAGAGGGCAAAAGAACTGGGAATGAACCCAAGGGTCACCTACCCAGCAAAACTGAGTATTTTGTTTCAGGGGAAAATATGGTCATTCAGTGGAATAAAGGACTTTCAAGCATTCCTGAGGAAAAAACCAGAATTGAATAAAAAATTTGACATCCAGACACAAGAAGGAAGAGATGCCTGCGAAGGTAATCAGGGAAAAGAAATCAAAAGGAACTTATCAAAGTTGAACTATTTACACTCCTATATGGAAAAGCAATAACGGTGACTGATGATATCTTTCTCACTATGAAAATAATGAAAGAAGGGGGTGTGGTCATATGAATACATATGTGAATGTGTGTATATGGTTACAGTCATATATGGATAGAGGGCATAGGTTGAATTTGTTGGGAAGGGAGAATACTCAAGGGATGAAATTATGAGGTGAGAGAGGAAAGTGGCAAGAGGAGATGGAGAGAGACAGGGTAGGGTATAGGATAAACTATCTTATGTAGAAGAAGCAAGGGGAAGTGGTTGTAAGGGGGGGAAGAATAGGAAGGCAAAAAGGCAAAACCACATTCTCATTGAATTTGGTTCAGGGAGAGAATGACATACATGCTAAATGGGATATCTCAACCTGCAGCAGAATAGGGGAAGGGGGATGAGAGGAGGGAAGATGGATGGGAGGGCATCCTTGGGGGGTGGGGTGGTTGGAAGTACCCACTATAGAAGAGGGACAGGATCATGTGGGGAATGGTCCAGGTGGGGAGTGGGATGAGTGGGAGGGAATTGTAAGCAGCCTTGTACAATATATCTACTATGATAATGTTTTGCATAGCTAGACATGTACAACATATACTGAATTACTTATCTCCCCAGAGGGAATGGGTGACAATGGAAGAAGGAAATGGATCTGAAAGTCGAGGTCTTAACATTAAATGTTTCAAATATATATAAATACTATTATTAATACTCTTGCTTATAATTGGGAGATAAGATGTGCAGGCATTGGGACACAAAGATTCACCTTCCTCTAATGGAAAAGTCGAAGGGGGTATGGGAGAAGGTATGGGAGAGAGCAGATTGGAGGAAGCGATATCTTGTGGGACTGCTATTCTGGGAGGTTAGGTAGGGGAATAACGGGAGGAAAATGATTGTAACTCAAAATCTGGCAGAAATGAATGATGTAAAACAGAAGTTAATAAAGCATTTGTTTAATAAAAAAAAAAAGCTAACATGACAAAACAAGAAAATGATAAATGCTGGAGAAGATGTGAGAAAATCGGAACACTAATGCATTGTTGATAGAATTGTGAACTGATACAACCATTCTGGAGAACAATTTGAAACTATGTCCAAAGGGCTACAAAAATGTGCATACCTTTTGACACAGCAATACCACTTCTAGGGCTGTATCCCAAACAGATCATACAAGTGGGAAGAGGACCCAAATTTTTTTACAAAATTTTTATAGCAGCTCTTTTTGTGGTGGCAAAGAATTGGAAATCAAGGGGATGCCCATCAATTAGGGAATGGTTAAATGAGTTGTGGTATATGAATGTCATGGAATATTATTGTGCCATAATAAATGAGGAATAGACAGACTTCATAAAACCTGGAGAGATGTATATAAACTGATGCTGAGGGGAGCAGAACCAGGAGAACATTGTACACAATTACAGACACATTGTATCTGCGATGACTAACAATGACTGAGCTCTTCTCAGCAATGCAAAGCTCTAAACTCCAAAAGACTCATGCTGGAAAAGGCTATCCACACCCAAATTAAGAAGTACAGGGTCTGAACGCAGATTGAAGCAAACTACTTGCTCTCTCTCATTTTTGTATTGTTTTGTTTTGTTTCTTCTTTCTCATTGTTTACAATTTGACTAACAAGACAAAAACAAATGCAGAGAAATGCATGGTAGGCACAAGTAAGCTCTAGCATATTTCCAATGATGACTTATATACTTAGCAAATCACTTAAGATATTGCCTGGATGCTTGCAGGATTTGTTGTCTCTAAGTAGAATTGTTAAATTTAACCTTTATGTGTCTTGGAGTTTTCAAGATGGGTTTTTTGGTTTTGTGTTTGTTTCTGGAAGCAATCTGTAGATTCTCTGAGTTGCCACTTTGTTTTCTGTGTTCACAAGTTCTGGACAGTTTTCTTCCATTTTGGGTGTTTGGATTCTTTGACTTGTCATGTTCTTCTGGAAGATACACATAGTTCCTAAGTTGTCTCTCATGTAGCCCGCCTTTGAGAGCAGTATGTTCTACCTGTGTGCAAATGTTTGCTTTTAATATTATAGCTTGTCTCTCCTCTTCTTCCAGACTGTCCCTCGCTTCTGGGTATTTACATTCTCAATCTTTGTTTTTTCTTTTGTCTGCCACCACTGACTCAGGTTTTTCTATTTTGCCCGTTATTTCTTCTGTGCAGACTATTCTGCTTTTATGATTCTTATTTCTCTTTTAAACCACTCGGGAAGAGCCAGCCGTGGTTCTGTGCTCTCTTGGGAATCCATCTTGGGAGTCCTCTGCCTCACCAAGTGTTGATCTTATTTTCCTTGTGTCTAGCAGTATCTGTTCATAGATGTCTGGATTTCTTTAACTTATGTAGAGGCCATACTCCTTCCTGGTACTTATAGTCTTCGTGTTTTTATCTGCTTATTTTCAAGAGTTTTCTTCCTCCTGAGATCTTTGATAATTTCAGTCATTTTTCTTTATTGTTCACTTTGTGACTTCCTTTTATTACAATTCTTCTGGGGATTGGACTTTCTTCCTGGAAAATTCATGTTTCAGTGGTCTCAATCTCTGCCTTGAGGGACTTTGAGAGGATAGAACTAGTCCCAGCTCCCCCACCCTTTCCTTCAGGTATGATGGACACTGCCATACACTGGCATCTGTTTCCAGTTTTCTCAGTTCTCTAGCAAAGTAATGTTGAAGTAGAGAGAACTGCCATGCTGCAGTGCCAGTCTCCAAAGCTTCTGCCTTTTGGCTTTCCATAGCACAGGGGAAATCAGTAGCAGGGAGAACTGAGTTCTGTTGCAAGCTCATGGGTTGGTTTGTGCAAACCTGGCTGAGTATAGTGGCTGGTAATGGAGGGAATGTGGAGTAAACACTGTAGGAGCTAGGGATTAGTTTTCTTTGTTATTAGCTCACCTTGTTAGCTTTCCTCATGTCATAAATTATAGAAATAGATGAAACTGCTTTATCCCTTACACATAATTCCTATTTTGGAAGGGTTTCAGAGGTCATAAGGATTAGGGAAAATGGCTAGTCCTTAATTCTGTCAGTCACCTAACTTAGAAGTCCACATCAGATATCAAGTCAAGAAGTGTTTATTCATTAAGTACCCACTATATGCCAGGCACTGTGATAAGAGCTGGAGTTACAAAGAAAGGCAAAAATAAGGAACTTATGCTTATAAGGAACTCACAGTCTAATAGGGAAGACAAGTAAATAAATATGTATAAAGAGGCTATACACACAACTAAAAAGAGATATTTCAGAGGGAAGGCACTAATATTAAAGATAACCTAAAAAGACTTCTTGTAGAACATGGGATTTTAGCTGAAATTTGAAGCCAGGGAAGCCAGAAGGTGGAGTTATAGAGGGAAAGCATTCCTGACATGAGGGATAGGGATAGCCAGTGAAAATGCATGGAGTCAGGAAATGGAGTGTCATGTGTAAGGAACAGAAAAGGAGGCCAAAGTCATTTGATCACAGAATATCTGAGTTCCCTTAGAACAGAAACTGTTTTTTGCCTTTCTTCATATCCCAAGAATTCCACAGAATGCCTGGTACACAGTAGGTGCTTATTAAATGCTTGCTGACTTCACTTTAGTAAGTTTTTAAAAGATTAGAAAAGTAGTAAAGGCTATGGTTATGAAAAGCTTTAACAGCCTAAAAGAGTATTTTGTATTTAACTCTTTTAGATTATAGAGAGACACTTGAATTCATTGAGTAGACGGTTTACATAGTCAGAGTTGGGCTTTAAGAAGACTGATTTAGATAGCTGAGTTGAAGAGAAACTTGAAGCAAGGAGGGCAAGCAGAAGGCTAGAGTAATAGCCTAGGAAGAAGTGTGATGAGGACCTGGACCAAAGTGATAGCAATGTCAGAAAAAGAGAATGGGTTATATACAAGAAATATCACCATAGAAATGTATGATTAGAAAAGGTGGGCTGGTTAAATGGCGTAAATGAAGCAAAATAGATGGATAGCCATCTATACTCCACTAGAGCCCTCAAAATGAAAAAGAGGAAGGCATACTAGTCAGAACCTCTGTAGAGGAACTATGTAAGAATATGGACAAAAATTATACAGGATGAAAAGGAAGAGGTGGGTTATAACCTATACCAATGGAGGAAAACTCTCATCAATGAAATGTCAAATTCATTGAAATATGAGTATAGAGTGGTAGTATAGTATTTGTATTTGTAATCAGAGGACCCATGACTTGAGCTCTGCTACTTACTAAGCAGTGTAATCTGGGGGTGGTCAGTTTAATGTCTCTGTGCCTCAGTTTCCTCATCTGTAAAATGAGGGGGTTAGATTAGATGATCTATAAGGTCCCTTTCCAGTTCGAAACCCTATGATTCCTAAGAAAGTAGGCTGTACAATACCAGGGAGTGTGTTATTTCTTTAATTAACTTCTTCATCAAATATCTTGTATAAGGTCTGATACACATAGCAAAGACTCAAAAGTGCCATCACCAAACACTCATTAAACTTACCAACTTTCAGAAAAGTTTTCAGTTCCAAAGGTCGGAGCACTGGCTGTTTCTCTAAACGACCATAAGTTTCTGCTATGTTCTCTACTTCCACTTTGGGACACTTAAACAACTCATAAGTCCCATCCCGGTTCTGGATAAAGCTCCGGGTGATTTCCAAGGGCATCTGATCACAAAGACAATACCAGAAAAGAATTAGAAGGGACAAATCCTTACTAAAGGAGATAGATAATTCAATGATTAAAAAAAACAACAACAACTCTTACTAGGTTTGGTATACTCAATGTTTGATTTCTCCTTTTCCTTTGTACCTCAAGATTATTCTGTCACCAAATTCTGCCCCTTTTTCTGCACATTATATACATCCATGCATTACTTTCTGCATCCACAGCGCAATCCTTAGTGTGAACCAAAGAGAGTTTATTATCTCCAGTAATCACTGCAATTTTGCTCTGGTCTACTTACCTCCAGTACAATTCCCTGGATTGTAGTCAAGTTTATTTTTTCATATACCATTCTGACTTATCACCTGTCTCCTCAAAACTTTTCAATGGCTGCCCATCTCCTACCTTTCCAAAATAAAGCTCTTTGCCTCACTTTTTTATTGAGTTCTCCTCCCTCCTTGCCCTCTTCCATCTATAAGATTTCACCCACACCTAGAAACTACTTGTGAATTGCCCTGAGGTAATTACTGAAGTCACCGTATATCCGCGGTGCCCACACAAACTATATATAAGCTACTACAAATCACATATAAGGTACATGCCCACTACAAAAGTTGGTTATCTTTCTTCTGGGGATGTGATATGACTTATCAGTGTAATCTGGTGTTAAATCAGTTGCATTACATTAGCCTTTCCATTGTAAAATTAACGCTCAATAATATAATAAATCCTTTTTCTGACCAAGCCTTCAATACTGACCTGAGGGAAAGTTTATAAATTGCTCAAAGATCTCCCCAGGGAGTTAAAAACACTAATAGATGATTAGTTAAGTGAAATTAGCTATGACAAGAACTCCAGTTCTGCAGAAGTTTGATGTCTAAGCCTTTACCTGCACATCCAGCATATAATCTTTGCAAAGCCTCAAACACTTTCAAACTGCCTGCATTAAAATCAAAGCTCTCAATAATGATCTGGAAATTATAACTCTCTTAATACTAGCCCAATAATTATTTGACTTACAAGTAAACACATAACAGAGAAAGATCTTCCCAGTATCATAGGTTACTAGGTTAATACATAACTGCTAAATTCAATAGCCTTCTCTTAGAAGGCCTGGACTTCTGCAGTTTCTGATACTGCTGACCACCCTTTCCCCCATCAATATGTCCTGCCCTGCCTTCCATTGCTCTTTCTTTGTTCTTCCCTTCTCTCTGATCCCTCTTTATCTCCTGGGCTGAATTACCAGCCATGACAACATTTATTGCCTCCCTAACCATGTATGTCTCCTAAGGATCTGTACCTGCTTTTTCCTCCATACACTTCCTCTTGGAAATCTCATCAGTTCCCATGGATTCAATTACAGTCTTTATGTAGATAAACGCTAAATTTATATATCCAACCCCTGTCTCTCCCCTGACCACCAGTGCTATATCAACTTCCAGTGGGAATGTCTTGCCCTGGATAGCCCACTGTCATCTCAAACTCAACAAGTCCAAAAGGTAATTTGTTAACTTACCCACAAAATCTGTTCCTCTTCCAAACTTCCCTATTTTTGTTGAGAAAACCACTATCCTCCTCGTCATTAAGGTCTGCAACCACGGACTGATGTCCTCTCTATCCTTCACCCTCTATATCCATTTACTTGACAAGTCTTATCCATCCAACTTCTATAACCTCTCACATCCATTCCCTTCCCTTGTTCAGCCACTCATCACTCCTTACTCAGACTATTACCATAACCTACTCATTTGTCTGTCTACTGCCAGCATCTTCTCAAGTGTCTCCTCCATACAAGTGCCAAAATAATCTTCCTAAAGTAAAGCATAGTCATCTCAGTTCTCACAACATTTCTGTGGTTTGATACTTCCTACAGGATATAATAATAATATAAATTCTTCAGTTTGGCATCTAAAGCTTTTCACAATTTGGTTCTAGCCTGCCTTTCCAGACTTACTTCACTCACCTTCATATATTCTACATTTCAGTCAAACTAGATTATCTGCTGTTTCCTGCCTAAACTTGGTCTCCCATCTCCCCCTCAATGTACTTGCTGATCTTTCCATGCCAGGGAATGTACCTTCCACTCCTAAACTCCAACTCTTAGAATCTCGTAGCTCAGTTCAATTGCAAGGCTTTCTTGATCCAACTAGTTGTTGGGATTCTCACCAGTGGTATGCTAGTAAATGTTTTACAATAGCTCTCTGAAAAAAAAAATGTATGCCAAAACACTTTTAAGTTTAATCTGTAGTAATAACATTTTGTCCATACAATGTCCATGTAATTTTTTTTTTGCTTTTTGGGGGGACAATTGGGGTTAAGTGTCTTGCTCAAGGTCACACAGCTAGTTTTTGTGTTAAGTGTCTGAAGCTGGATTTGAACTCAGGTCCTCCTGACTCCAGGGCCAGTCCTCTATTCACTGTGCCACCTAGCCGCCCCCCATCTAATTTTTAAGTCTAGATAATCAATAAAACAATTAATCCAGCCCTGATTTGTATCTATTTGTTGATTTTTGAGATACAAATGCTCATAATGAATATTTAATAATCAGCTCTTGCAAGTTGGTATGAGCTGGCTCCAGTACACCCCTGGTTCCCTCTCTCTTCAAATAATTATGATTTTAGAGTTGGAAGGAATCTCATCAGTCATTTAAGTTCAATCCACATCCAAAAAAGGAATCCCCACTATAGCATATTCAACAAGTAGCCATCCAGCCCCTGCCTGAAGACCTCCAATAAGGCAGTCAATTCCACTCTTGGACTTGACATCAAGTCTAAATTTGCCTTTTTACAACTCTAACCTATTGTTCTCACTTCTGTCCTCTGGGGCCAAAACTGAAAAAAGCTTAATCCCTCCTCCACATGACAATCTTTCAAATACTTGAACAGAAATAACCATGTCCCCTCCTAAGTCTTCTCTTCTCTAGGCTAAATCTCCCCAGTTCCCTCAACCAATCCTCCTACGGCATATACTCAAAGCCCTCCAGTATCCTATGGACATTCCAGTTTATCAATGTCTTTCCTACACTGTGAGACAAAGGACAAAAATCATATATGTATGCTTTATCTGAGTACATATTAAATCCTCCCAGGAATATGTAAGCTCTGTAAGGGAAAGGACTATTTTTTACTTTTTCTTTGTATTTTCAGTGTCTTGTACAGAATAGGTTCTTAAAATATGCTTAGGGAATGAATAAAATATTTTTCTTGTTAGGAAGAATACTTAAAACCAAATAAGTTAAATGAAGCCACCAACTTATCTATATCATCTACAACTATAAAAAGCCCCCACAATTCAATCAACTGTTGCAATAAGCAACCTGGGTTGTCATAAGAGTTGAAGCTACAAAAGGTCTCATTTTGTAGAAGAGAAAACTGGGAGCTAGAATGGCAGCCAAGACCCCACCCCAAGTAAGGAGGAGGATAAGGATCCCAAGTTGTGTTTTTCTGCTCCAAACCCAGTGCTCTTTCAGCTGTGCTACATAGGTTTTACCAAGAAGACTGTAACATGTAATAAAGTAATGAACTGGCATTTCTTTGAATAATAAACTTTTTTTTTTTTAACAGCAGAAGGAGAGACCATCTTTAAAGGCAGTATCTCCTAAGAACTCAACATGGCAAGAATCACACATGAAGATCTGTGTGTCTGTCACATTTCTGTGCTTTTTCTCCAGAAAGTTGTAATAACAAATTTCCCATACCTCTGGGGTGTCTAAGATTTGCTTAACCTGCAGGATATTTGTGATGTGCCAGGTGTATTTAGAGAAGGTCCCCAGCGGCAAGGCATCTTTTCGCACAAAAGCTGCAATTAAAAAGGGGACAGGGTTAATAATCATAGCTGACATTTATATAGACCTTTAAGGTTTACTAAAAGCTTTACACAATAGTCTCTTTGATTACATTTATACTTAGTAAAGTGTTAATGATGCAATTCTGTTCTTTCTTTACATGAAGATCTGTAACTTTTAAAATAAATATTTCCTAGGAGTTTAGAGAAAAACCACAGGGACTGACTAAATTGGCACAAGACCAAAGATTTCACTGTGGAATTCTTGCCATGAAAAAGTCTGTTTAGGGCTGCTTTTGGTTTTTCTTTCACAATCACATAGAATCATAGAATTTAGAGGTGAATGAGACCTTAAAAATCATCCCAATCAGGGCGGCTAGGTGACACAGTGAGTAGAGTGCTGGCCCTGGAGTCAGAAGGACCTGAGTTCAGATCCGGCCTCAGACAATTATCACACCCAAACAAAAACCTAGCTGTGTGACCTTGGGCAAGTTACTTAACTCCAACTGCCCTCCAAAAAGAAAAAAAAATCATCTCAATCATTTAGTACATTTTATACACAAGAAAACTGAGACCCAGAGAAGGAAAGTGATTTGCCCCATGTTACATGAGTAAGAACCTGGATAGGAACCCAAGTCATAAAACAACAGGATCATAGATTTAGAGCCAGAAAAGAAGGGGCCTTGTTATTTATCTAGTCCAACCTCATTTTACAAATGAGGAGACTTAGGCTCCAAGAAATGAAGGGACTTGCCCAAGGTCATACAAGGTCTCACACAAGTGAGTAATCAGTGGCATAGCCACGATCTGAACATTTCAAAGTCAGTGTTCTTTTATAACACCATGCATCCTCTTTCTGATATGTAATATATATGCTACTGTTATCTACTTCTGCTTTGGAATTTTATCTCTCTGCTTACATAAAAACGATTATATAGAAAAAGCCCTATTTTAAAAGAGTTGGTTATATCATGAATTTGTACATGCCAATGTCAAATCATATCACCAAAGCAAGTATATATAAGAAAAGTTTTCTAAACATGCTTATTAGCCCATAATCATCTCCTGATACAAGCAATAGACAGGGGGTTCCAAAAGTCTTAGTGAAGTTTTAAGATTTAAGAGCTTAATATTAAACTATTTAATAGTTTAAAGCTCTTAAAACCTAAAACTGCACTAAGACTTTCAGGACTGCCTGTATAAAAGGGTTCCCTAGGATGTGACTTGGCTAGCAAAAACAAAGAAGGGAAATGTATCCCTAAAATAAAGCTACATCTTAAGATGGAAGAAAAATCACCAGCATAACCATTCAAGCTTTATGTTGGATAAGTTGTGGATTTCTCTATTCTGAAGGAGGCAAGTTTCATGTGGAAGACACAGCAAAGGTTTGTGGTGCTAATACTCCCAAATGCAGGGATTCATGGGAAGTATTATTTGAAAACTGAGGTCATAAACATTTTTAGAAATCAACATCCTCTAATCAAATATTTACAGAGGAAGCAATATGTACTCCCTGCTGTAGCTATCCTTAGGTGGCCTACCACTAATGATTTACCCCTTTAAACTGTGAGCTCCTTAAGGACAGGGACATTTTTGCCTTTCTTCATATCCCCTGCATTTGACTGGCACAAAGTTAGCATTCAATAAATGCATGACAACTCTTCTCTGTCTTTTCTCCCTTACTTGCAGTTGTTTAATATGAAAGTTACCAGACAGTGTCTTGAGATCTTTAAATTAAAAAAAAAGGATAAAGCTAATAAATAAGTAAATCAAAATGAAGATGTAATGATCTAAGTATATTAAGTCTGAGAGTTATTTGGACCTTCAAAATAAAAATCTGCTATAACCCAAACCTGATAGCCACAAAAAAAAAAAAATTGATCATCAAAAAGCCAGGCAGGGGCGGCTAGGTGGCGCAGTGAATAGAGCGCCGGCCCTGGAGTCAGAAGGACCTGAGTTCGGAGCCGGCCTCCGACACTTAATCCACACAAACAAAAAAACCTAGCCATGTAACCTTGGGCAAGTTACTTAACCCCAATTGCCCTAAAGGGGCGGCTAGGTGGCGCAGTAAGAGCGCCGGCCTCGGAGTTGGGATGACCCGAGATCAGATCCGGCCTCAGAAAATGAGCACCCACGCATAAATAATGACTAGCCGTGTAACCTTGAGCAAGTTACTTAACCCCAATTGCTTTAAAAAAAAAAAAGCCAGGCAAATTTTAACCACTGTATACTATGATATTTGGGGAAGTAATTGTCCAGATCTAGAAAACATCAAACTTCAAGATATGGAACTCTTTAGTAATACCATGTCATCCTTCTTAATTTTCTAGGTTTGAAGCTTCTTGAATCACTTGATTAAGCTGAATTATAATGAAAATTACCTTTTAACAGTATTCCAACCCCCACCCCATGTTACTTGCACATGACTCTGTAAGGCTGGCAGAAAACCACCACTGGAAGTACTCAAATATAGCTTCATATTTGATGCCATAAGGCCAGAGGATCTTATTAGTTTTCCTGAAAGATCTTGTACCTGTAGTGGAGTTGGGAAGCCTTTTTTTTGCACTTCCAACAGAAATTCTCTGCTGTAGAGCATCAAAGAAGGACTGAGGAATGTGGAACACCAATGGCTCTGGTTTGCCTACAAAAAATGAAAAGGAACTGAAGAAACTAAAAGAACATTCTGATAGGGAAAATGGAAAAGAACATGGTATTAAAGATAATAACATTTAAGTTATTACTGTCAGTGAGGTTTCTTTATATAGAGGCAGGAGGGAAATGTATAGTTTGAATTGTTATCTCATCAGCTTCTGTTAGTGAAGAAAGGTTAAAATAAGTCAATTATCTCAACTAAGTCAGAATCAACTCTAGACCTAAATCTAGACCCTTTTGATTATTAAAATATGCAGCAAAATTTATTACTTACTTACCATTACTATTTACGATAACAGACAGGTCTCTACTATCAGTATTTTTCTCTAAGTATGTCAGCTTACTTTAATCACCATATCAGACATGCAAAAAGCAAAAAGTTAGGGTCAACAAGAATTGGTCAAGGTTGAAATGTAAGGTTTAGGGAATGAATCCTATAGATTCAGAGCTGCCCTGCCAAGGTTCTACCTTTTCCCAACAGGTAGCTAGTCCAGGCAGGTGGAAAGCACTCAGGATCACTTGTTCTAATTGAATAATGCCCTCTACCTGCCTGCTTCATTCTTTATAACTCTTCTAATACTGTAGATGGCATTCCTAGTCTCCCAGGCTTGAAAACTTGGTTTCACCCTCAAGTAGGCAAGATAGAACTAATTAAGTCTTGTCATTTCTACGTTCATAACCTCTAATGGACACTTCTTCTCTCCACTCACACAGCCTCCACCCTGCTCTGAAGCATCACCTCACACCTGGACTATTATAATAGCCTTCTAATCAGGCTTCATCCTTCAAGTCTCTCCACTCCATCCTCCTGTCAGCTGCCAAAGGGATTTCCCCAAAATGCAGGTCTGATCATGCCACACCAAGACTCAATAAATGCCAGTGGTTCCCTATTACCTCCAGTATCAAATATAAAATGCTACATTTGCCCTTTACAAGCTGGCCCCTTCTTACCTTTCCAGTCTTGCTAAACTTTACACCCCTCCCTCTATACTACAGTCTGATCCTGTCATCTCCCCAACTCTGTGCCTTTTTATGGGCTGTCCTCCATGTCTGCAATACATTGCCTCTTCATCCAAGCCTCCTTCAAGAGTCAGCTCAAATCCCATCTTCTGCAAAAGGTATTTCCTGCTCTGTCCCACTTCTAATGCCTTCCCTCTGAAATTACCTTTATTTACAACATACATATCTTATACGTATATAGGCATTTGCATATTGTCTCACTCATTAGAATGTGACTTCCCTGAAGGCAAGGGGTCATATTTGTGCCTTTCAGTGTATCCCTTAGTATGTGTCTAGCATAAAGGAAGCATTTAATAAATGCTTGTTGACAGTTTGATGTTCTACCAAATACTAACTTCTTAGTTTATATTTCAACACCTGACACCTGTTTATCTCAAACCTTCCCCTGTTTTTACACTCTAGCTTATGCTCCATTTCAGTCACCTAAATCTGCTTCCATTCTCAGAACATCACTGGCTTACCTTTGATTTGGAGTATCTACATATGCAATCTTATCTTCCTGAAATGCCCTGTCCCTCTTCTCTATAACCAAAGCCATGGTCTCTCCACTCCATGATTCAATGCCTCCATTAAACCTTTCTTGAATGGCCAGACCCTAATGTTGTGTTTAGTTCTCTATGCCATATTTTCAGAAAGACACAGAAAAATTAGAGTATCCTAAAAGTGGTTAGGACAATGAAAGGCCTAGAAATCATGCCTTAGATGGAATAATTGAATGGAAGAATAATAGACATTTAGTTTATAGAAGAGCAGTCTCAAGAGGCAATGACATCTGTCTTCAACCATCTGAAGAACTGTCACAAGAAGAGGGAGTAAATTTAAAATGTTTTGCTCCAGAGGGAGGAACTCAGGCAGACTGATAGGAGCTAACAAATTTCAGAGAAAGAAAGGAAGGAAAGGAGAAAGGAAGGGAGGGAGGGAGGAAAGAAGGAAGAAAGGAAGAAAGGAAGAAAGGAAGAAAGGAAGAAAGAAAGAAAAAGAAAGAAAGAAAGAAAGAAAGAAAGAAAGAAAGAAAGAAAGAAAGAAAGGAAAGAAAGAAAGAAAGAAAGAAAGAAAGAAAGAAAGAAAGAAAGAAAGAAAGAAAGAAAGAAAGAAAGAAAGAAAGAAAGGAAAGAAAGAAAGAAAGAAAGAAAGAAAGAAAGAAAGAAAGAAAGAAAGAAAGAAAGAAAGAAAGAAAGAAAGAAAGAAAGAAAGAAAGAAAGAAAGAAAGAAAAAAGGAAAGAAGGAAGGAGAGAGAGAAGGGGAGAGAGAGAAAGAAAGAGAAAGAAAGAGAGAGAGAGAGAGAGAGAGAGAGAGAGAGAGAGAGAGAGAATTCTAACTAGGACTAACCAAGAATGAAATGAATGGGCTGCCTTGCAAAATAGTGAGTTCTCCATAATGTGAGAATACTGAAAGAGAAGCTGGATCATCGTTTGTCAAGAATATGGCTGAAGGGTTTCCTGCATAACCTGAGAGGGTGGACCTCCCTTTATCTGTAATGTCCTTTCCAACTCCCAGCTTCAATGACTAATCTCACACCTGAATGTAGTCTTTCCATTTACTTGAGCAGGACTAAGCACTTGAGTATATAATTTTATATCATCAAATGAGAAAGCACTTAAAGGGCTATACAAATGTCCACAATTATAATGTTTCTCTTGCTTTTGTTTTCTTTACTTGTACTTTTGTCATATATATGTCCTCTCTCCTCCATTAAATTTTCATGTACAGATCTTGGACTATCTCTTCAATTTTTCTCATATCCCCTACTCAACTAGAGTACTATGGATACGCACTAGGTCTTAGTTACTAGTGTTTTCTTTACATTTTTTAGACTTTTTATTAGCACTACATTATTTACTGTGATTTTTATTCTCTTCTACTATAACCTTCTAGCCCAAGGCATGTGAATTTTCAACCTATTTAGCTTGACAGATACAAAGTGACAGATAGTAATGCTCTTTCAGAATAAAGTAAGAACAATAATGCAGTTGAATTTCTTCTCTCAGAAAGAGCTCAGTTGAAAAATAAGTACTTACCATCAAATTGATAATGCATAGTTTGGTGGATGCGTTCTGTGACACTGGCTAGCCAATCTTGAAAGGATAAAGTCACTTGTGATTCATCTAGCAGCTGATTACAGGCTGAAAGACAAGGATCTCTTCAGTAACAAACTACTTTTGCTCATAATATAAACAGTCAAAAACACAGTGAAAAGTTGACTAATTTGGAAGAATCAAAGAAGCAAAGTTTTAAATTTTTTTAAAGTGGGAGACTAAAAGGAAAATGATTTTTATATTAGGGGAAAATTTTAGAACAAAACCCATCAACATACCAAGAAGCTGGCAAATTTTCAAAACCTAGCAATAAGTTTAACACATCAAATGGCTGTTTAGTACTGTTCTAAATGAACTGGTACATACAAATTAGTCAAATTCCTTTTAAATTTCTATCATCAAAGAAACCAAAATATCCAAGCTGCTTCTTAAGAGCCAAAATCTGCCTTCCAGTGTATTAGACTGATCTCTACATTATGGATTAAAATATCACACTTATATATCCAGATAGATATAGAGCATTGGGTAGTGAATAAAGAGCTGGCATTGGAGTCCAAAAGGCCTGTGTTCAAATCTTGCTTCAGACATAAATGAGCTATATGATGTTGGGTAAGTCATTTAAGACTTACCAAGACTTACTAAGACTATAAGTTGCAGAACAGTTGCCCAAATGCCTTTGAAGAAGGAGTCACCTCTCACTGGGAAGTCTCTAAAATAAAATTACATGTCTGGACCACAAAATATCCAATCCATCATTTAACTCAATTGAACAAATACATTTCACTACCTACTATATAACATACTATGCTAGGTGTTGGGGAGACAAAGAAGAAACAAAACATAGTCTCTGCCCCCTAGGAGCCTACAATTTAGTGGGGCAACGTGGTGTAGTAGAAAACAATGGCTCTGAAGTCACGACTCCCAAGATGGTGTCCTGGCTCTAATTTTTACTAACTATATGATTATGAACTTCATTTCTAAGCCTCAATTTGCTCATCTATAAAATGGAGAGAGTACTACTTGTACCATCTGTCTCACAGTTATTGCTTACGTTTTGTAAATCTTAGCATTAAAGTGCTATATAAATGTGAATAATAATAAGTTATTATTATTACTGGGATAAGATAAATGTACAGATAAGTATAATGCAAATTATATGATAAAGGCATAAGAAACTTCTAAGCAGAATAGTCTAAGAAATTCAATAAGGGAAAGATTGTCTCTGGCTGGAAGAAAAGTTTCATGATATAAAGGGGAGTTGGTATGTGAACCAGGTAGGTCAGGCTACAACTACGAGGTCACAGTCTAAAGAGGTTCTGAGAAGCATCTTAAGTCTTTAGGAGACAACAGCAGACTTAACCATCAAGAAACAGAGGAGTCTTCTGGCTGAAGAATTTAAACTCACTATCACACAGTTATTTGGGTTTTGGTGTTTTTTGTTAAAGCATTAAGGAGCTTCTAAACATTTTTTAGTTTAATAAAATATAGAGATTATTGGTAACCTTAAATAGAGCAGTTTCAGTCAATCAGTGGCATTGGAAGTCAAGTGACAAGGTAATTAATGTGGTGAGGAGTGGGCGATGTGTTGAAGAAATGAAAGCAATATGTATAAATGACCCTTTCTAGGAGTGTGATTGGAAAGGGGAGGAGGGATAAAAGATGATAGCTTGAGAAGAAAACATAGTCAAGTGATAGTTTAAAGATGGGAAGATCTTAGCATGTTTATAATAATACAAAGTTGTTTACCTTCCCCACTTACCTCACAGAGTTATTGTGAAGATGAAATGAGAAGATGAATATAAATTAAAAAGCACTATACAACTGTAAGATATTACTAGAGAAAGGAACTGCAATACCAAGTATACATGTAGGTAAGAAAGTAAACAAGGAATTCCCTATCTTCCCCTCACAATTCTACAAAATTCACCCATCCAACCAAAACATGTCAATATATTTCTATTACATTTGTTCATTTAAAACACATAATTTAACAGTCTAATAATATTTGTTCTATGTTCTAAACAGAATACAAAGATGATCCAGTCACTGCTCAGTCCCTCCTTTATTTCCCCAGCTTCCTAGTCTCCTTATGTCAAAATCTTAACAACTTTGCCTATTTTCAGTGTACAAATGGTTGAACAATTCTTAACAGAAAGTACTTTGAGTTCCCAGAGATAAAATTCCAACACTTGAAGCCATCCCAGTAAAGAGGCACTTACCCTGCCTTTTTATTGAAGAGGTGACTGCAGGCTTTTTCAAACTGCTTTTTCTTAGATTACTGCTCACTGCATCTTGAGCCAAAAGTGGACTATTAGTTTGTGTATCTAAAATACAAATGACTGAAAACTTTAGCAATATGTCCACAGGATATACATAAGATTTTAATTCTTGCAGGGACCAAAATGTGCAATGATTCCAACATAATGCTTGGGTACACTCTACACATTCTATGAAAGAAATTAAAATAAATCTTTACATGTAGTTTTGAAATTCCTTAACTAACACTGAAACTGAGTGTTTAAAAGAAAGGAATTATATCCCATTAGATGAAAATTTCTGGTCAACAAATATTTTTTTAAATGCTATCTTACCTCCAGATAAAAAACTGATGGACTCTGAGTATAGACTGAATCATATTTTTTTTTCTTCTTTCTTTCTTTTTCTTGGTTTTGTTTTTTTTGGGGGGGGGGTGTTGCTGTTGGAACATGGCTAATAGGAAATTTGTTTTGGGTTTTGTGTTTGTAATGGGTTTTGTATTTCTTGCCTTCTCAATGGGAGGGGGAATGGATGGGAGGAAGGAAAGAATCTGAAACTGAAAAAATACAACTGAGTAGAAAAAAAATTTTTAAATAAAATTTCATTAATATCTTTCATTTTTAAATTATCTACATTTCTCAATGTATGCTTCCTCTCAGATATCCATTCTTTATAATAAGCAAAAAAGAGGAGACAAAATGTCCGACAAAACTAACCAACACTTCAAAATTATGCAGTTGTATGTACCCACATAACCCCACCCCATCACCTCCCCAAAGTAGCTTGGGAAAATTCATCTTTACATAACAAAGCCTATCCATAAATTAAAAGGAGAAAGAGGCACCAGGAAGCCATGGAGCTTCAGGTCCTGCATCCCTGAATAAAACTAGCAACAAGCATGTGAAGGTGAATAACACATCCACTATATGATAAGATCAGGAAAAGGATAAAAAAATGTCATTTCTAGAAAAAGGGCAAGTTTTTAGTACTGCTTTAGCTAACACCATAGTACAGTTCTAGCTAGATTTTTTTAAAATGTAAAGATCCAAATTTTTTCAGAAGTTCTAAAAGATAGAAAAACATCAACAGTATGAAAATACCAAAAGTCAGAAGTTGCATTATTTTGACCTCTAGATGCAAATCCATTTCTTGATTAAAGAACAATTCTTTTAATTCCCCAGAAAATCAAGAGGGTCCACAGCAACATACGAAACAGAATAAACCAAAAGTTCAAAACAGCTTCTCACCAGATGCTTCATCCCTTTTCCTCTTCTTTGGCTTAGAGGCAGAGGATTCACAAATCTGTGCTGTAGATTCTGGATGACAACCTAACTGGGGTACAATAATCCCTTTAAGACCTAGAAAACAGATCTCCAAATTAACAATCGTTTAAGAGATCCAGTGTGGCCCCACTTAAAGAAAACTGAACTTGGACAAAAATCCAAACCTCCCCAAAAACATTTACTAAATCTGTTTCAAAATAGACTTCCTTTAAGTACGGAAGCATTTTTTCAACATGAAAGAAAGGACAAGGAGGGAAAGAGGAAAGAAGGGTGAAGAGAAGCTTAAAGAGTTAGATGATGACTGCCAATTGGACATAAATATATTTTACGCTTTTTTAATCACTAAAATTCAATAAGATTGAGGAGTAAAGCAAGGATGTCCATTATCACTACTATATATTAGTAGGACCAAGTATATTAAGTGATACAAAAGCTTTATTGTAATTTTACTTTGAAATAAAAATCCTACCTATTTTTTTGCCTTATGGATTAAAAAATGCACTGTATGAGTTGACAGTTTAGCCCTTCAAGGTATTCTTAAATTCCAGTCTTTCTAGTGTAAACATTGTGCTGAAAATGCTAGCTATAGCAATAAGACAAGAAAGAGAAATCAAGGGCATGAGAATGGCAAAGAAAAACCAAAATGGTCATTTCCTGAAGATGATATGATTTTAAATTCTTGGAAAATCCTCAAGAGTCAACTTAAAAAATTAAAAGAATCAATTAATCCAGAAAAAGTATAGGATATAAAATAAACTACATAAATCAGTAGCATTCCTATTACCATCCAAAAAAAAAAATAACTAGCAACAAGACATAGTCAAATTCCAATCAAGAATGTGTAAAATCTTTGGAAATCTATCTCCTAAAACACACTCAAGAACTACATAAAAATAACTATAAAATTCTCTCTACAGAAATAGATACAGACCTAAATAATTAGAGAAGTATTAATTGTTCATAGATAAGCCAATATAATAAAATTACTATATTATCTAAATTAACTTACTTATTCAAACTACCAAAGGATCATTTTATAGAGCTAGAAAAAATAACAAAGACATTCATTTGGAGGAACAAAAGGTCAAGTACCTCAAGAACAGTAATGGGAAAAAAAGTGAGAAAGAAAGGAACCGCTCAGTACCAAATTTCAAACTATTTCATAAAGCAGCAATCATCTCAATGATTTCATACCAGTCAAAAAAGAGAGATCAAGGGGTAGCTAGGTGGTGCAGTAAGAGCATCGGCCTGGAGTCAAGAAGACCCTGGATGGGTTCAGGCCTCAGTACTTAGCACCCACACATAAATAACAAGCGTGTAACCTTGAGCAAGTTACTTAACCCCAATTGCTTTTAAAAAAAAAGAGAGAGAGGTCAATCAGTGAAACAAATTAGGGACATAATGTATAGAACAGAATCAAATAAATCTAGTAGCTTAGTGTTTGACAAACACAAAGACCCTAACTTCTGAGATAACAACTCACTATTTGATAAAAACTGCTGGGAAAATTAGAAAGCAGAATGAAAGAAATTAGTTACATTTCAACATTTCACAGTGACTTAAATGGACAGTGACTCAAGACAAAAAGGTGACGTTATCAGCAAATTAGAAAAGCAAAGAAAAAAATTATCCTTCTGAGCTATGAATGGGGAAAATATATAACCAAATAAGGGACAGAAAGATCACAGAAGATAAAATGGACAATCTAAATTTCATAATTAGTATTTTATGTACAAGTAGAATCAGTACAGTTAAAATGAAAAGGAAAACAAATAAGTAACCGAAGGGTCCTTACAGTAAGTTCTCCGAAAAAGATCTCATAGCCAAGATTTACCAAGAACTGATTCCAATTTTCAAAGTAAGAAATCCAAGCTATTAACAATTATGTGGAGAAATGTTCCTAATCACTAATAATTAAAGAAATTACAAATTAATGCAATTCTGGACTCCATCTCACACACATCAGTGATTAGAAAAGATAACAGAAGAAGAAAATGACAAATGCTGGAGAGGCTGCAAGAAAACAAGTACAGTAATGCAGTGTTGGTGGAGTTGTGAATTGGTATGGTCATTCTGGAAAGCAATTTGGAATTATGCCCCAGGAGTCACTCAACTGTTCTTACCCTTCCATCCACTACTAGGCATAAAGCCCAAAGAAATTTTTAAAAGAAAAGAACCCAGAGAAAGAGGGAAAAGACAAAAATAGCAGCCCTTTTCATAGTAACAAAAAACTAGAAAATAATGGGGTGCCCACCTATTGGGTAATAGCTAAACAAACTATGGTGTATATAAACGTAATGGAAAATTCTGATATGAAAAATGACAATAAACAGTTTCAGAGGGAATCAGGAAGAATTTTCTCTATGAATTAATACTGAGTGAACAGAACTAGAACAATTTATGCAATGACAACATTATAAAGACAAACAACTTTCAACGATTTTTGAATTCTGATGAATACAAAGATAAAGCACAATTCCAGGGTACCAAAAAAGCAGCATACTATACCACCTTCTGCCATGGGGGGGGGGGGGCGGGGGTGGACTTAAAATGCAGAAATGAGACATCAATTTCTAAACATGGTCAATGTGGAGATTTTTGTTTTACCATGTATATTTGTTATGAAGGTTTCTTTTTTTATTGTATATTTGGGGGAACAGAAAAAAGGAAATATCACTGAAATCCAAATGAAGGTAAAATCAGAAACTACAATTGATCTTCAGAATTTTTAAGGACTACACAGAGAACAAAGACATTGTAGTTTTCTGAATCTTCAAAAATCTGAGAAAATCAAAAAGAATACTGAAGGTTCTCAGACTTTTTAAAGACTACCATGAAACAGGTGAGAAATTCAAGTCTAAGCTATCATCTTCTTACCATATAAATCAGCGGTTTGTAGTTCTCTGAATATACAGACAGATTGTGATAAATTGATTGAAACAAATTTCAATGTAGTCTAACTGTGTTATACTCAGATAATAAGGGGCCTTGCTGCTATGTTTTTAACACCAAATACTTGTTAATATATCTTATAAAAATGGGTAGGCTCACTCAGCTAGTTTCACTGTCAGCAATAAAATGTCAAAAGCTACATTTGAGAGGCCTCTAAGATGTCAATCTATAGCATGGTTTGTGATAAAGATAAGGAAAGCCCTCTATCTTTGAATTTTAAAGCAACTAGTTGTTCCTTAAGATTGCAAAATCTTCTTAAAATACTACCAGGTGCTACTGCTCACTCTTTTTAAGATTCTGGCACTTATTTCACTCAGCCATTCCTTCTCATTTTAGAAATGAAAGAGTGCATGTGCCAACCCAACCTACCATTGGAATCAAAACTGAGAAAGTCAGAGAATTCCTGAGCCAATGTCTCGTCACTGGCAAAGGCACAGATGCATGCAAAGAAGTGAATGCATCTCTGGGCCAGCTCATCCTTGGAGGTGTTTGATTTGTTTGATTTCAGAGTCTGGCAGGAGCAGAAGAACCGGCGCTCAGTCATGCTCTTGGAACTGATTTTCTGAACAAAGGATGCATGTAAATACCCTAAGCTGTGCTTCTGGCTGGCCTTGCACTTTACCACCAAAATGTTTTTAGTAATCCTTTGTACCAGTGGGCCCGTAGGTTCTGTGGCCAATTGCCAGATGGTTTGTTTAGTTTCTGGGGAGGCCTGCATTGAGTTCAAGACTGAGCTTTTCAAGGTCAAAGGTGTGGCCTCTGCCTGGCAGTTTATGGCCAATTTGATATGCTGACACTGATTTTCAACAACACCTTGAGTAGCTGCTTTTAAACATGAAGGGACATAACATCTTCCTGAGCTCAGTTGGCTAATGATGGTACCATCCACTGTCTGAATTGTCGTCTCTGAAACACCCAACTCCACAAAACATCTGTAATCTGGACCCCTGTCTCTCTGCCGTACTGAGTAGATATGCAAATCAGATCCTGTGATTATTTTGACAGCTTCAATGCTGGGTTGCTTTCGTGCTCCATAGCGAAAGATGGTTCCACATGTTTTGTTCTTACAACTCAATCCTCGGGTTCCATTATATGTGCCACACCTGGGACACTTTCTAATTCCCCGCAAGGTAGCTTTTCCCAAATCAGATAAAAATGCTGGAACTTTAGTCCTCAGTGAGTTTGGTTCCATTTTTCACAGGCCCTAGAAAACACATTAAATCTTATCAACAGAGCTGAACAATTTGTAACAAACAATTTACACATAATATTAAAGAAAGCATTTACAAAAGTCACTCACCACCTTCCAACTGAAATCTCAAAAATAAATATCAATTTGAACCTACTAGCAAAATAAAAGGGTAGGAAAACTTTGTATTTTATATACTATGGCATGTAACATAATGCTGGTGTTTAATATTACCAAACTCTTAAAACTTTTTCTATGGGATGAGCTTCTGTTCTATAAAATGAACAAGATATAGAGAATATCTAACCTAACCCTTTAACTTTAACATGCTATCCTTGAGTAAGGAGCTAAAGGACAAGAATATTTCTTTCCCTTCCAGAGTTCCCTAAACCGCTCCCCAAATAATCTCAGGGTAGCAAAGCAGCTGTTGCACCTAGATGATGGCAAGACCTAACTGCTTTGTGGATTCACAAGGCCTAGAAGGTATTTATCTCATCAGCTTGTGATCACCACAGAAGAGGTGCCAAAAACAACCTGCCCAAGTCATTGGCACCAACCAAACCAGAGCCTGAAGTTTTAAACTTGTGGTGTAACAATGAGGACATTCTGCTTCCTCCTTCCCGACCAGCCAATGGCAGGACACCTGCCTGATGGTTCCAAAGATTAGGCAAGATTCTCATTACATTCCACAGTGAATTGACTTTAGCCTAAAACTAACAAAGAAAAAAGTGTCTAAGGAGGAAACAGAAAAAAAGGAATCCGAATTATTACAGATGATAGGAAGATGCTAGCTACTGAGAAAAATAATTGGCCAGAATGGTATCTGATTGTCAAGAAGGTATAAATAGTGCCAATGTTACTAGAAAAGAGGCAGCTGATAATACTTGTATATTAGTTATTGATCCTTGCTAATAAAAATAATGATTATAATAATAAGTAGAGTGCTTTATACCATTCAAAGAAATTACATGTACATTATCTCCTTTGACCATTATAATACTGTGAAATAGGAAAGTTTACAACAAACAGTGAAATAGAAGCAAAAAGAGTTTAAGTAACTTGCCAAGATAACATAACAAGTCATGAACAAAGTTAGGATTGTATGTAAGTCCCCCTGATTTCTAATTATATACTATTTCATATCATATTGCTTCTAATAAGACCATTAGTATAAATCTTTGCTGTTGAAAGCTGACATGTTAGCATTGCTCCCAAGATGGCCTGGTTAATTTGATTATTTCCTTTTCAATCTTATGTTGATAGTACTCAATCTGAAATATTTATCTGAAGATCAATAGTACTGAAGAAAAGAGGCAGCTGATAATACTTGAAGTATTATCTTGAAGTACTGAAGATCAATACTACTAGGGAAAATGAAGCACATTTACATGAAGCACATCAATACTACTAGGGAAAATGAAGCACATTTACATTGCTATTATTGTCAAGAATCAAACTAAAGACATAAAAGCCATGAAACTAAATAGAAGGGTTAAGTCACAGGTTGTCTTTAGAGAAATGAATAAAGGAACTAAGAGCTGGTTTCATGACTTCTTTTAACACAAGAAAATTTTGTAAGAAACTCAATTATCTTGCCTTAAACTATTCACAATAAGCATAAGCAAACCTACCACCATAAAAATGACTGTAGCTTATTTGACAACTTCTGTTCCAGAGAAAGAAAAAGTACTAGAGGAATTATGCAAAGAACACAATAACCTTTAAGTTAAGTGAAAATTTACTTTGACACCGACAAACTAAAAAAGCAAAAGTGGGTACAGTGAAGGATAAATTATCATGATGAAAAATAAGGTTTGTCATGAAATGAAAGAAGTCAAATGCTTGTTAACTACTCCAAAGCCTCATGCCTATATATCATATAATAAATCAACCCATCAGGGAGGATCCTCTCAGTTCAGTTCCCATAAAAAGTCTGTCTCCAAAAGTCATGTTTCTGTGCAGGTCAAAAACTCAGTTCCCATATGTATGTATATATGTATGTATGTATGTATGTATGCATGTATGTATGTGTATGTATATAAAGCCAATGGTTTCTTTTCAGTTTTCATTCTTCTTGACTTCTCTGAAATATTTTACACAGCTGACCACTCCTATTCCTCTTAGTTATTCTCTCTCAAAGCACATGGGATTTGGAGTCAAAAGGATTGCACAGTCTGAGTCCTGGCACTCTGCTTAGTAGTGGCATCATCTTAGGCAAGTCACTGCCTCTCTAGGCCCAAATCTGCTCCACAAGTAAAATGAAGGGGTTGGAATAGGTAACTGTAGAGATCCCTTCCAGCTCTGAGTCTTTTCCTTCTCTCTGTGCTTTAGTGACACTGTTCTTAGTTCTCCTATCTGTCTGGCCTTCACAGCCCCCTTTGCTGGATAAAACCTATATCCTGCTCCCAGGATGTATCCCAGGGTTTTGCACTGGACCCTCTTCTCCTATCTCTCTCTATACTCTTTTTCTTAGACAGCTCTACATCTCCCATAAGTTCAAATATCTATGTAGATGATTCCCCTATCTATAAATCCAGAGTCTCGTTCCTGAGCTCTAGATACACATCACCAGGCATTTCAAACTCAACATGTCCAAAACATAATTATCTTTCCTCCAAAAAACCTTCCTTCTTCCTAACTTCTCTATTTCTCCTGCAGCCTCTATCATACTTAACCCAGGTAAGTTATCTAGGGTCATCTTTACTCTCCCCTCATATTCCCATCTATTGCTGAGGATTGTTAATTCCACCTCCAAATTTCTCATAACCACCACTCCTCTCTATTCACATAGTTCAGGCCCTCATAACCTTTTGTCTGGACTACTTGTTCATGTGCTTTGAGACTAAAACATCAGTCTATCTTCCTTTGATACTCAAAGCAGCATCTGTGGCTACCCCTTTTCTCTAAGATAAAATGAAAACTCCTCAAGTTGGCATTTAATGCTTCATGCAAAAAAAAAAAGATATCAATAAAATCTATTTTTTAAAAAAATATACAAAAATAATTTTCAAAAAAATGTTGGAAACCACAGGATTCTAGGAATGAAATTTCCCCATAAACAAAAGAAAAATCAATGAACAGAGCCACCAAGTGTTATTTATTAATCTACCTAGTGGTTCTCAGAATTACTTTTATTTTCAAATAAGTTTTATTTTCAAATAAGTTTTGGCATTCCAAAGAGTAAATGGACTTTTTGAACTTTCCTAATTCTTATTAGATGCTAACCTGCATTTATTTTAAAACATCAGAACCACATGGCAGGCATAACAAAGTGTTCATTTTGTCAAAGTTTGTACTTCTAAAAGATACAGGCGGTTCTTGCACATTCTTCCAGGCATAAAGGAAAAACAATATCTCAGTATACCAAATCATCAAGTGGTCATGATTGCCACAACAGAAACTTTGAAAATTGTAATAAAAATGGAAATGACAATACTGGTTTCATCTATCTCAAAATGCTAAGAGAGTCTTTTCCTAAAATGTATATCATATGTATACTAAGTTTTGTATGGATAACACTCAATTACAATGCCTAGAATATAATAAGTACTTAATAAATGCTTACTGACTGATAAAAATAAGAATAATTGATTATATAGTATTATATTCTTCTAAAAGACCCTTGAACACCATAGGCACTTATTGTTTGAAGTGAATTTAAGCACAGTACCTAGCACATAAAAAGCACTTAATAAATGCTTGTTGACTGACTGAATTCTACTCTTTAGGTTATGTATGATTGCATATAAATACCAACAAATAATTGTGAAGAGAAGTGGGAAGAAAGTAAGGCAGATTTTTGCTTATTAAAAAATTTTAATTTTTTTTAAAAAAGGAAGCATGCCACTTCAGATACACAGGGCAGCCTAAAAAAAATGATATTTACATTTGTTCTTTGTCAAAGTCCTCCTCTAATGCCTCACTGTGGCATGAATGGGATTCTGGTTTCTTGAAGGCATGCCAAGCTTTAACAGGCCCAAGCAAGCTAGAAAAGATTTAAGTATAGAATGTGATCTAAGAACCAGCTAAGTTTTCAAGGAGACTCATTTCCAAAAATCTGGTGATTTTTTTTTTAATACAAGAACTTATAAAATTGTTTACTAAGGGCAACTAATAAGTAAATGACACCTTATAGTCTAATAAATAATGTATAAACTCCTAATCCTGGCATTCAAAGTCAGACACAATTTATTTCCAAACTACCTTTCAAGTTTTTTTCTCATACTATTTCTCTTATATATTTCCAATTAAACTTAATTATTATCTACTCCCTACCCTCCTGTTCTCCTCTGTGCCTTTACTCACACCATCATGTCCTTTACCTGAAACTGACATCTACTGTCATCCCACATCTCTATGTGCCCTCTTTTCCCTAATCAAATGCTCCCTCCTCTATGAACCATTCATACACACAAACACACACACCAAAATGCAAGTTCTTCCCTCTTCAGATTTCTCACACGACTTTTCATCTTCTTACACCACTTCATCTTTTTACACATCTCACTCTCCTTTGTAACAAAGGTATTGGCTTGCATCCTGCCACTGAATATTTAAAAGTACTGAAATACCATGTACTTGTAAAATACTTCAAAGCTTAAAAAAATACTTTCACATTATTTCATCACTTCAATAATTTTGGGAGGTAGGCAGAGAAAATATTGTCATTCCATCTTAGTAATAATACCATTTTAAATTTGTAAAACATTTTAGCGATCTCTTCCTCAGGGATCTGTGATTTCCTCCCTGTGTATGTTCCCAGGGAGTTCACAACAGCACTATGATTTAGTAGACAGTCCTTGAGAGTTTCTGTGACCAAATCACTTTGCCCCCAATCAAATTCAGCTAGGCTGTTCCTTGAATGACTGGGCCTCGCCCTTCAAAGCCCCTTTTTCATCTTAGGAGTAACTGCTAGAGTTTCTGCTCCATTGGCACAGCCTGAAAGAACCTAGGATCACCTCTAAACCATGATCAAACCCTAGAGGAATTTGTAGAGAACGGCTCTCATTTCACTATTTATCCTCTTTCTTCCATCTCAAAATAACAAAAATGATGTTTCATTGGGGAGGGGGGAAAGGAAAGGAATACTCAACTATTATAGTACTGATTTGGAAACATAAGGCATAGATAGCAAGAAAGAGGTCTTCTTTTACAAAACACAATTACTCACAGTCCTCAGTTATGAGACGTTTACCCTTTAGCTATCAGTTTTGTAGATACCTGTTCCTCTGTAAAGATCATAGACTGAAAGGAAGCTCTCTCCAAATCATTTAGGATCCTCTTTTGAAATGAATATTGAAATCTAGGATCTGGTTTCACGTCCCAACTCAGCTACTTACACCACCGTGACCCCGTATGATCTTCTCTGGGGCTCGATTTTCTCATAGGCAAAATGAGAAGTTGGATTTGGTGACTTCGTTCCAGCTATAAATACACGATCCGATCCAAAAACCGGTAGTCGCGACTGAGGCTCAAACGGCATAACTTACAAATCTTCAGAGTCACAGAAAAGTCAGATAGCATAATCAGCATCTTTAGGGTTCAAAAAGCACATTCCTCACATCCAAGCCGAAGAGGAGCTGGCAGAGGAATGATCGGGGTCAGCAACTGAAGCTTGAGAGTTTGGGTTCCTGGTCCGGGATAGCACAAGTGGGTAACGAGGAAGTCGGGCATGCACAGCCTTGCTCACTGCAGCCCCCAGCCCCGGTCCGAAGGCAGCACTTCTGCCTCCCCCCGGGGCTACTGGTTACCCTTGCCCCGCCTGAAACAAGTCAGAAGGTGAGGAGCAGAAAGATCCCTGGATCTGGAACCGAAGAGCCGGAGTTCGAACTTCGCTTATGACACCAACTAACTATGCGACCCCGGGAAAGCCCCTTTCCTCTCGCCCGCCACGCACCCCCTGACCCCCAGCTCCCCCGAGCCTCAGTTTCTCCGCCACACGATGAGAGTTGTATTGGATCACGTCTAAGCTGCCTCCAGCTCTGACAGTCCCCGATCCTGGTGCTGCGGCTCAGAGTGGACATGGGTGCCCATCAGCCACCTCTCCGGGAATGGCACCAACCTCACGGCCTCCCCCGGCTCCGGACCTGCCTTTCCTTCAGCCCTGACCGCCTCCTCTCCATCCCGTCTGGGCGTGACGGGAACAAGCAGTTCCTGAGCCCGGCCACCCTCAGAGGAGGACAGCCTCCCGGCATCCCCCGCGCCCTCGTACGTCACTTCCGCTCGCTGTCAGACGAGGGACCAGTCTCTGAGCCTCTCATGCCCCGCCCGACGCCCTTGCCTCGGTTTGCTAGTACGGCAGTTCTCTGCCCCCTGACAAACCGTCCCCTCGTGGCGCGCCACATCGCTCATATAGATACCTGTTTTGGCAGTCTCGGCCCGCAGCTTCGCCCTAAAGCCCAAACTGGTAGCCGTCACAACCAACCCTCAGCTCAGACCCTCCGCCCAGGCTTCTTACAAGTAGCGGCCAACCGACTGCTGTAACGGCAGCTACGATTGGCCGAGAAGCTTCCACGTGGCGGATAATACACGTCCCACTCCTTTCTCCTGCCCCAAAGGCCAGTTGGGAATAGTAGTTTTGCAACTCCGGATTCAATTAAATTCCATAACGATTTTATGAGTGTTCTGCCCTGAACGAGGGGAAGGGCGCTAGGTGTAGTAAGTGACACAAAGACAAAAAGAAGGTCATTGTCTTAAATACTGGAAGTGGGAACGAGATAGAGGAAGCCGAGCACGCAGAAAGGCTATTCATTCTTTGTCTCGCACAGAAATGAGCCCGAACTTGGAAAAGGAGGAAAACTTAGGACTTGGAGTAACCTGAGCATTTTTGACACAAACAACAATTCTGTTGTAGGTTTTGTCTTCGGTCAACAACACACTAAATATATAGATACAAGGTAAAAAGTTCCTTTCCCTGAAAGTATCTCCGATAACATGCAAAGTGCTTGCTTTGTTGCAAGAATGTTTCATTTGACCTTTAAAAAGAAAAGCTGGGAAGCCGGGGAAACTGGAAAGTAACACACGGACTAATTTCTTTCTAAAAGCACGTGCAGCCATACTGCCCCTCCATGGAACCTTAAGCCGAAGAGAAACGTGAGCTGTAGGAACGGCTATTGTCCAGTATTTTTCCCTTGCTGAGGGGCAGGAGAGAACCCAGATACTGTATAAGGTATCATATACAGACGTGGGTCCTTCCTTTTGACATGAAAAGGTGATTGTATTTGTAAGACAAAGTGGCACGAAGTTTCAGCCTCACTCTTCCAGAATCCGAAGTCCAGCACCAAAATACTCCTAACGTAGTTTCCTCATTAACAATGCATATTTTTGAGAAATGAATGAAATTCTCAACATTTTAATTAGCATAAATTTTAGCCAGGACAATCCCATAAGGAATAAAAAAAAGCTTGCATTAGTTATTGGGGACTATTTTCCATATTAATGAGATTAGTTAATGAGATTTCCTGTGTCTTCCTATGAAATTTCATTTATGCTAATATAAATCAGGACTGGTGAAGGCCCAGAATGCAGTGGATGAGATTGGAGACTTTGATACCTGACCAAGCTCTAAGGGACTCGACAGAGCCTGCTTCAGTCCACCTTCATGGTCTTGGAACAAATTGTTTTCATCCACCCTTTGGCTGGGGCAACATGTCCTTCACATGCTTTGGGTACACACCGTCTCCCACTCACTGGGTTTGAGGACTGTAGACTACCCTCAACCTGGGTTTTGCCTATCTGCTCAGCTTTACCTGGCTGTGGCTGCTGTCAATGCTACAACTTCTTGGAACCACAGTTAAGATTTGGTTAACAGGTAGACACCTGAAGAGGATGAGTAGCCCTGAAAAGAACTCTCATGAGAGATATTAATCCTTCCTGAACACTCAAGTATGCTACATACAATACAGTATTACATAGCCTTGAAGGACCTTGAAGGGGTGGGGTTCAGCAGATGGGATCCCGGCTTGCTTGACTCACAATCCAAATGCTTTGCTTTTGCTGGGAGAGGGTACTGCTTAGGTCCCTGGGAAGCAAGATCCACCAAAGCAGTTTAATCTTGATCATTTAAAGAGTTTGAGTGCACAACTTTTGCACATTTTTATGTCTAAATAAATGTATCCCATATGGTTATTAGCCTGAGTATTTTGCATGAGGTCCAGGCTCATTATCTTTTCTTGACATGAACCAAACAAGAAGCAAAAAGGGATTAGTGAGAATATCCCAAGGCTGAAACCCTTTTAAACCCAGCAAGATGCTAATATGTTTCTGGGCTATTGAATAATTAATTTGACTTTAGCCAGAGGATGGGGAAAATTTAACATTCGGATAAGAGATGGCCCCCTGCCTTCATCTGAGTTGGTATTTATTACAGGGTAGGAGTTTTATCTCAATTTAGCATAAGTGCCTTGCATACAGTAAAGATTTAATGTTTCATGCACTGTTACACTGTATTTCAGTCTAAGGGGCTGAAACAAAAAGCATAGATGACTGCAGGGCAAAGTTTTACAACAACTTCATTAAATGCCAGTTATGCAAGTAAAAAGATCAACTCTATTTCTCCTGACCACTAAGGGTTTGTGTGTGGCAGGTCACTTTTTCCAACCACCTTCCACTGAAAAGAAAAACCTTCCAAGGAGAAAGATCCAAGCACATCCAAAACATCACAAAATATTTGAGCTGGAAAAGAACCTAGAAATTATCTAACAAGTCCACAGGTTCCCAAAGTGGGCAATACTACTCCAAGGGGAGCAGTGCAAGCTTCTAGAGGGGGAAAGGGAGGTAGTAGCCTCAGGTGCAGTTGGGGGGCATTGAGTAAAAATAAAGGGCATTGTGTGGAAGCAAAAGGAAAGAGAATCTAATTTTGAAAATTCATACATGTTTCATCTGTTATGTAACAACAGGCCTGTAGTTTGAAGCATACCAAGGATTTTGGGCAGCCCATGAAAAAAGTGGAGGAAAACATCCTTTGTAGAGGAAATCCTTTGGCAGGCTGCAAGTTGTGGAGGTCAGACTTAACAGAATTAAATATATAATTATAATTATTACAGAATTAAATCAACAGAATTAAGGTTGTAGTAATTACATTATTTTACAAATCAGTGGTCAAGTCCACCTGATTAACAAGCAAGTGTTGGCAAGTGAGCTTGTCTAAGTTGTTATGAAGTCCAGAATACATTGGCAGGAATATGTGCTTGTAATGACTTTACAATGTTTACAATATTGAATCATCAAAATTTCAATGCAGGAAAAAGCCCATAAATTTACAATACTTTAAAAATGCTTTCATTTTATATTTTTTTTTAAATCATGTAAAAAGAATTTTTTTTTAACAGTTAAAGGGTTAAAGAAAGATTGGTTGGGGGAAGAGGGACGCTAATATTTTGAAAAGGGGTCTGTAAGCCAAATAAGTTTGGGAACCTCTGATCTAGTCCAAGAGAAAATTGTAGTAGGCTACAGGTTTCCCGATTCTTGTTCCAATGTATTCACCCTATATATTATATCCCTTGAGATTAAATTTCACCCACACATAGTGGCAAAAACATTGAATTTGGAGCCTGAAGACCTAAGTTTGAATCCCGGTTTTAGTACTTACTGTTGAGTCTCTGAATCCATTTTCATATTGTGTAAAATGATGGGTTTGGTCTAGAATGACATAAGCTTCTTTCCATTCCTAATCCTAAATCTATGCCACTGGATCAGAGGAAGCTGTGCCATCAATTCAGTGCTGCTTCTGCCATTTCACTTAACCTCCATGTGCTGCCGACCTTAGAAGCTTGTTTGAGAAAATGGGATAAAGGCAGTAGACTTCAGTTTTGTACCTATTTTCCTCAACTACAAAATGCAGAGATTAATGCTTGCTTGCACTATATACATCAGAGTTGCAAGAAACATATTAAGATACTACAAAAATGAATTATTACATTGTAACAACCATTAACTTTAATCACTGCTGAAGCATTTGTGATAATCTAAGGGGCAGCTAGGTGGCAGAGTGAATAGAGCAGTGGCCCTGGAATCAGGAGGACCTGAGTTCAAATTCGACCTCATACACTCAACACTTACCAATCCTGTAACCACTTAACCCCAATTGCCCTGCCTTCCCCTCTCCAAAAAGAAAAAAGAGGAATCTGATCAAAGATGGCAAATTTACGTAAACAATGGCCAGAAATTGCGTTTGATTATCACTACTGTTTGGAATAGTCAAAGAAACAAGAACTACATGGAGTAGGAGGTTCAGTAGATTGACCCCTTACAGCAACAGTATGAAAATGACTTTTATGAAGGTTGCAATCTGTCAGCAGAGGGAGGAACCATACTAGCAGAATCACAGCTCTTAAAAGCATTGAAGTATCTAAGGATAAACCAACCACACATTTAAACTTTAGTAATTTTGTTTGGAATAGAAATCCTAGTCCAACCATGCAGCCTCTAAATGGATCATTTACCTGATATGTAGTTATCCCTATCCAGCTTCTTGAATTGTCTTGCCTGTCCCTCTCCATGTGTCACATTACTATCCATCCCCTACAGCCCAATTCAAATGCCACATCATCTATGAAATCTTCTGGATTTTGTCAATCAATAACGATGTTTTGACCCTAGACTTAGAATTGATTCTTGCCACACATTATTTTGTGTTACCTAAACTGCATTTGGAAAAATATGCACTGCTTCTAAGTCTCAAACTGCTCCTTTATGCCAACTCCCACTGACACATTCACCCACTGGTGCTATTTGGCATAAAAACCCACAATTTCTAAAGAAACCAAACTATAGGGAGTCCCAAAAAGCACTGATATAAAGTGTGCACCATATATAAGTAGGCTGTACTAGCGTCATCAACAATTACTTATGCAAGAATAATTTATGATAGCCAAGAAACAGATAACTGGGGGGAGGGAAAAAAAGAGGTGGGCCAGTTACATCGTAAGCATATTGACACAAGCCCAAATACCACTTTCTCAATTAATATAAAAAAGCCTACCATGAGTCGGGTAGATCCACTGTGAAAGATCTGTGGGAGGGCATGGACAAGAATCACACACAGTGAGTTGGGGGTAGATGAACTGTGATCTGTACTAGCAGAAAAAATCTAAATCAAAGGTTAATCAAGTATTTTCCAATGACAGAAAATTCATTATCTCATAGTACAGCACACTCCATTATTGGACAGCTCTAATTGTCAGTTTTTAAAATGAATGAAAATTTACCTATCTAAAATGGATAACTTGTACCTAATTTTATCTGCAGGAACAACACAAAATGCCATGTACGTGATATCTTGTATCTGTGTACCTGAAGACAGCTATCATTACTCCCTCTCTACCCACCTTTTCTCTAAGTTGTACATCCTCAATTGCTTCAATTAAACTTTGCATAATACTTCACATTCAGTTCACATTCCACTGGTCCCTCTTCTGGATGTACTACACTACAGTTGATTAATGTCTCATAAAAAGTGGTAACCTCTCCCCAATTTCATCTTGCCTTTTTAACTACTCAAAATGGATATGCTATAAACATCTCACACTCAAAATATAACCAAAACAGAAACCTTTCAACCTCTTCCCTCCCCCAAATTTCCCTATGACTATTGAGAATCCTACCATCCTCCCTATCGCCCATACTCACAACCTGTGTCACCCTTCAATTCCTCAAACTAGCAATACACATCCATTAAGTTGTCGGTCTTATCATTTTAACCTTCACAACACTTCTCATAAGGTCCCTTCTCTCTAATCACACAAGTCATTAGCCTGGTAAACATCCACATTCCCTTATTCCTAGAATTTTGTAAGTCTAATTGGTATTCCTGCTTTGACTCTTAATTCCAACCTATCTTTCACTCAGGTGCCAGTGATTTTTCTAAGTCTGACCATGTCACCCCCCATTCAACAAACTATGGGGGTTCTCCAGTATCTCCCAGATCAAACATCAACACCTTTGGCACAGTTCATAACCTGGCTTTTCCTCCATCTACAATCCAATATCACTTTCTCAAACTCCATCTTCCAACCCCGTGCTTTTTTTTTTTTTAACTGGCAGCCTTCCATGCCCAGAATACTCTTCCTCCTCATCTCCACCTCCTAGCTTTCTTCAATTTCAAATTTCATCTGTAGAAGCCTTTTACAGGTCTCTACTGTAATACCTTGCCTCTGAGTTCATTTATACCGTATTTACCTTGCATGTTCTATGGTTGTTTTTGCATGTTGTCTTTCTGAATAAAATATCTGGCACATGGTAAATAATGAACATTAAGTGCTTACTACTTACTTGCTAGATGCTGTGCTATGACTTAACATTGTCGTGCTTAAGACTTGGTTGACTCCATCCACCAGTAGGTATACAAGCTGAATACCCCAAATTTCCTCATCCTCATCCCCTTTCATACAATTTTTGCTTTTTTTGGGGGGGAGGGCAATTGGATTATGTAACTTGCCCAAGGTCACACGGCTAGGTTTTTGTTTGTGTGTGTTAAGCGTCTGAAGCCAGATCTGAACTCAGGTTCTTCTGACTCCAGGGCTGGCGCTCTATCCACTGCGCTACCTAGCCGCCCCTTTCATACAGTTCTTACTATTTCCTGCTTAAAATCTATAAATTAAAATAAAACCCATGTAAGATCCAGGACTTTGAATTCAGGAACAGTACCCTTTGGGATTTTCACAAGTAAATTGTTACCAAGTCAATGACAATCTTGACAAACATAAGAAAATGAATAAAATCCCAAATTAAACCTTTAACTCTTTTTGGAAAATAAGATTTAACAAAATAGTTTGTTGTCTCTTTCCATCTCTCCTGTCTTATTAATGTTTTGTTGCTGTTATTTTCAGAAAGGTCTAGTCAACACAAATGTTCCAACTGTTTTCTTTAGGTTTCTTTGTATATTTGCTATTCTTTGGAGTACAATATTACATTTAGATACAACTTTTTAAAATGATACATGAATACAGGCTTCTTCTTTTGGTATTAGAAATTGCATTTTTTGAAAATAAAAAGACTCTACCTCCCTTTGTATAATATCCTCAAGCTAGTCCTAGCACTTAGATCACTGTTTTAAGGGTTAAATTCCTCTCCAAAAACGAATGTACTAATATTACAGTCCTAACAAATAATAGATATTCCTCCAATACTTTACCAATGTTGAATATTATAATTTCTAAACATTTTTTGTCAATTTGATGAATGTAAGGTGATATGGTATCTCCTCCTATATGGATGTCTCATTCTAGAATGGAAGTGACCACAGAATTTAAAGCCATGCCAAAGCAGCACAACTTAAAGATGTCTGTAAAGAGTGTACAATGCCTGGCACATAATAAGTGTTATATATGTCCAGCAGGTCTTAAGCGAAAAGTCTCAGAGTATAAATTTGTCAATAATCAATATTACTTGAGTCTAAGATTGGAAATGTTAGTAGAGGGTCATATACCAGGTCATGAATTTCTTAGGCCAAGTCAATTTATTAAGCCACCAGATTTATAGAAGGGTTGAAATCAGTCCTGCCAGGAACAGGGGGGAAGAGATGCTGAAAAGTGTTAAGGAGAAAGAAATGCAGCAACAAAAAAACTTTTCATAGAAAAAATATCACTGAGTATTCACATGGAATAAATTACAATTCTTCAAAATATTTAAGTAGTACGTTCTAATCAGTAATTCTGATTATTAAAGTTTAAACTTTTTCAAATGATTTAATATTGGAGGGGAGGGGAATTGTTCATATCATTTGACCATTATCCATGTTATTAAACTTTACCAGTTCCTTAAATATTCATGTCAGATATTTTATCTGACATTTACTGCAGTGAGGCATAACAGGATATAGAGCTGGTGTCCAAGCTAAGAATAACTGGATTCAAGTCCAACCAACTGACACTAGCAGTGTAACCCTGAGAAGACATGTCATTTGATTTTTCATTGCATTAGACCAGCAGTACCAAGCATATACCCACACCACTTCTGCATCCACCAGAGCCAGATTAAAATGAAATTAGAAAATATTTAATAAAATAAATGATTTAAAAACTAAGTCATGCAGCATGAAGGTTTAGTGCCCCATCCACTTTCTGAGTTTAACACCAATACCCTAGACCATTCCATGAGATAAGAAGTTGTACAGAAACTGCATTGATAGCAAATGTTTTCTCATTTGGCAGTTTCCTATTATCACTAAAATTAAACATCCAGCCTCTATCCCTATATACAGTACAAAATTTTCCCCATTGTTTTTTCTCAGGTATAGTTTTATGTTGTATTAACATTTTGTTAATGGTCAAATTCATCTCTGTAATCTCCAACAATTCTGTATCTATTTTCATTCTCTCCATAATTGTTATTAATATCATAAACATCCCTGAAAAGATTTTGGACCTCCTTATTGGTTCTGAAAATATTAAACTAGAGATGTTTAACCATATTTTCCTCACAGAAAATTTCCCTATGGGAAGTATAGTAGATGTAAATAAGGAACCAAGTCTTTCTCTTGTCATAAATCTTTTGTATCTTTGTCCTATCAGTTGGCAAAGCTTCACTTTGCACTTAAGCTCTATACCTATATTTAAAATGAAAGAACTAATTCTTATTTACATCAAACTTTTAAAATATAATTTTTCATCACATTATTTGCTCAGTGCCAAGTTTTGTTGAAATTGGAGAAGAAACTCAAAGTTGAAGTTTGATGCTGAATCCAAATGCAAACATCTTTGCATCTCCACATACAAATGCCTCATCTAGTCTTAAAGTGAGTTTTAATCACAGCAAGAAATCACTTTGTTCATGCATCATCCATTTTTGTGGAATAAACTTGACAATAAAACAATCAAATAAAAAAAATTAAAACGAATGTTTATGGAATCCTGTTTAAAGCAGTTTCCTTGGACATACACTTACCTGATTCAAGTCAGTTGCTACTAATACAGCTATCTATATGACCATGGGCAAATCACAATTTTTCCACGCCTGAGACAATTCTCTAGGAAAGCTTAATTCTTTAAGTTACACGTTAGTTGTCAAACTACATCAGTAGAGGGGAAATGCTGAAAACAGATCTGGGGGAAAAAATGCTGCCAGTACTCAACATAGTTTTGACTAACTTCGAAGTTTACCAGGCATACAATTAGGAAAAAAAATTGATAATATTACTTGATTACAGGACACCTTTCCTTTTCTGGAATTTTTTTCTTTCCTTTCCTAGTCTCTTAAATGAGCTAGACTACAAAGTGGAAGGGCCCTAATATCAGGAATAAGAGGGCAAAATCCACGTGTCTGCTGCCACTCAATTCTAAGCAATCACATAATTATAACAGGCCAATCCTCCAAATTGCCTAGGTTCCTACACAAAATACACTTTAAGTCACTGCTGCCTTTAAGAGAAATTGAACCAAAGGGCTTAATATCTCAACTACACAATTACTCCAATTTAAAGCAAATTAATAGTAATGGTATGTTATTAAAACTTGAGTTGTTCCAGCTGTTTTTGTTTTACCTTATTAATAATTTTAGCTTCCAACTTAAGATATTCTTTATAGTCTTCATCTATTCAACCTTAGCAAACCCTAATCTTTAACACCACCATTTGTGATACTCTACCCAAACAAGTCATTTTCAAAGAGGAGTATGCTATGCTAAAGTAGGTGATAAACTTAGCTGTACCTCCCACTTAGGCAAGATCTCCACAATAAAAAGAAAATAAGCCAAGGAAACTGTAACGTGAGGCACAAATTCACAACTTTTATTAAGGTCCTTAATGGCTTAAAAACATATTTGATTGTTCTGGAATTAAATTCCTGAAATTCTAAAACAAGAGCTAAAAGACATTGATTTAATTAAATGTGAACAAATAAGCTTTAGTGGAAGTTGATCTTTAAACACTCCCATTTTCCTACCTTGCTTCATGTAACATTTCTACACATCTTGTTACCCAACTAGATTATAAACTCCTTGAGAACAAGCCCCATGTCTCCTACTTCTTTGGTATCCCCTACGGTATCTAATCCTTGTTAATTCATCTTTTCACTGAAGTTCCTATGCAAAATTAGTCTCTCTTCAAATGAAGTAGAAAACTCAACATATTAAAAAAGGGAAAAACACAAGGACATAGTTAAAAGTAGAAGAAAACTAACATATGAATCAGAGCCCTTTGCAATGTAGAACCTACCAACATCAGGGGACAAGAATAAATGTGGGTTTCATGACTGTCATTTACTTGGAAGCTTTTAACACTTAATCCAAACAGTGGTCTCTAAAAGCTTTTGTCACATCAAGTATATGAATGGACTTAACAGTACTGTTGAAAATACACATGCACACATCCACACTCACATGCACCCACAACATCCCAGACATGTAAAAAATATAAAAGGATTTTAATAACCAAATAGCATAGGGGTAGAATACTGGGTTAATAAACCACCAAGTGTTAGTCACCTTGGATACTTTACAGTAGTAAACTGTTTTAGTGGATAGCAAAAGATATTGCAAAATTTTAAAAAATCATATTTTGACCATTTTATTTCCTTACCTGATATGAATACCACAGATTATGAAAAGAACCCTCTGAATGATTTCCTTTGTTCTACAGGGAAGCTTTAAATCCAGTTTAAGGTTGGTTTTGAAATGCAAGACTATTAACCTTTTCCCAATAAAATGTAAGGCAGTAGCAGTTATTCTACTGACCACCTTCTTTCCCATCAGCAGGTGCTGGGCATTTTGGTATTATGTTATCAAGTACAAACAAGTAATATTTTTATATAGTTGAAAAAAGATGGGAAAAATTTGATTTGTTTACATCCAAAATCAGAGGTAGCCCAGTAATGGAGACAGCAATGGCTCTGGAGTCAGAGGACCCGAGTTCAAGTCCTACGCTCTGAATCATACTACCTGGATAAACCAGTCAAGTCAATCTCTCTGGGCAAAGTTTACTTATCTATAAAAAAGAGAAGGCTAAACTAGATAGCCTCTCATGTTCCTTCTAGATCTAGATCTAGCACCTAGCTAATTAATTCAACCTGCAGTTCTTGATATGCAGGATGGAAAAGCTATTTAGCTTAAATGGAATGCTATAGTGAATGTCTAAATAGAAACATAAGTCAAGGAATCTAAAATTAGTTTCCTGATTTTATTTTTTTTAGAGTATTTCATTTTCATTTTGTTTTGGGTTGCATGCCCTGATCTGTAAAAGTTAAACATGGAGATAAAGTTTCCAATTAAAAAAAAAAATTACGCATCTTCCATAAAGCAAACTCTTTTAAGTACCAACACTTGAAAAAACACACACAGTGACTCAATGAAACATTTTTAGTACAGCTGCATAGAATTGATCTCCAGAGAATTAAACACTTATGAACATTCTTTTCTGGCCCCCAGTTTTACAATTTATTGGCTTAGAGACCAGCTTAAGAGTCATTTGCTCTTACCTGGAGAAACAGGCCAGAAACTAAAATTCCTTCGGCCTTTCTTGTCCCTAAGGCGTCAGGAGTTTTGAAGGTCTTTAAATAAAGATACCCCCCAAACTATAAATATACACGTACACATACATATGTGTTATCACACATATATGTTATGTGTATACTGGGATCACACTACCTCAAATATTTCCTAGTGTGAAGCAAGGAAGAAGAAATTTGAAGAGACCAAGCTTGACCTTCATTTCAAAATAAAAACTAAACAAAAGATCCCTCATGACTTACATAAGACTTTGAAATGCACTAAAAAGAAACTTTAAAAACTAGGATGAAGCCATCAAAGATAAAACCCCCTGAATATGTGGAGCTATCCCAAAGAGACACTGATGGAGGATGAGTTAGAGTGAGTTGGGAACTCCACAAAAGCAGGTACCAAAAGGATCATAAATTACACTGAGGACTCTCCTCTTTGAAGGCTGGTTAAGGAGGTAGGATATCATAAGGTTGGTTTTTTTTTTCCTTTCTCTTTTTTTCTTTTTTTGGGGTTTTTTGTTTTTGTTTTTTTTGGCCTCCGAACATTATTTTAAAAAAATGCTTTGCCCGGCTGGTCCTTCAGGCAAATTTTGGAGCACTCCACATACCCCATGCCTGATAAAAGGATATTCTATAGTTTCACAGCTATAGTTGTACATATTAAAATTAAGTGACTTACTCTACTTGAGTAAATCTAACAACTAGAAAACAGTAAATTAATAGCTTTTCCTTTTTTACTTACAATTGTCTTAATTTTTGAAAAATAAGAGCAGATGACTTTGTATTCAAAGACTACCAAAGTGTATATTTGATACTGACATGCAAACATAAAATATAAATCTCATGTCAACTCTGTATCATACCTTTAAATAAGGAAATGACAAAGTTTGCTAACTGTGCAAAATATTAATTTGCTAAAATATTTTACATGATAGTGAAATAATACATGTAAATGTAAAAGTTGACAGGTGAAATGAATGGGGAAGGGGAGGGTTCATAGAAATTTATCACATTTCCGTAATTGTCTTTAGTATGGTTTTTTTATATATATATATTTCCTGGTACACAGCAAAGTTTATCACAGAAGATAAAAATCCTTTAAAACAAATCTAACAGGGAATTCTCTAGGCACCTTCTCATATAAAACACAAAATGAATGCATTTATCAATCCATCTGAGAAAGTTTTGCAATTTTTAAAAGGTTGAACATCATTTTCCCCATTTAACTATAATTTACAGAACTTTAATAAGGCAAGACAAAATTTTGTGAAAAAATGTTGATACAAAATGATGTAAACTAATAATTTATATTTAAAAACCCTGACAGACAGGACAAAAGTGGAGATGGACAGCTGAGACAATGCCTGTTCTTCTAAAACACAGAATTGTGCACAAGTTGAAGATTTCAAAGAACTTTCAGACTCTGCACAGTTTTGGCTTTTTGTACATTTTTTTTTATATTACACATTTTAAATCATATTAGGAATGCAAACTAGAACTGCACACTACTTCAGTGGAAAAAAGTTCGACATTGTGCAATTTTCTGCCTCTTAATTTTAAAAAGTGGCAGCAATCCCTGCATTTATTGTGTTTCAAACAAGGATCTGAGAAACATTATCAAAAACAGTAATGAAGGCAAAAATTGGCAGACATCCAGCATCTTGTTTCTTATTAAAACAATGTGGATGACAAGTAATTTCATGATTAAAAAATGAATTTCTTTTAAATAAATACATTGTATCTGACATTTGCACTGACTGATTTGATAAATCTTTAAGTAAACAAAGGCTTTACTACACTCCTTGTAGCCTCAAGCCACTGGTGTTAAGATTCTGTAGTCCTTTCTCACTGAGTCTCATAACCTGCCACACGATATCCAGTTTGACTGGGCAACATGCTTCCATTCTGCCCTTGAGGTGGCTGTACTCCATAATTAGCACCCATCCATGGTGCAGAAGTCTGTGGTGGTGGTGGTGGTGGAGGAGGTGGTGGTGTCTGACTGGTTAGAAAACACAGGGAGAAAAAGGGAGAGAAGCCACTTAATTAAAAAAGGCAATTTAGTGTCAGAGCACACTGCATGACAAAGTTGAAATCATGTGTTCTCACATGCTCTTAAAAAAGGGGGTGGAGATGGGAAGAGGACACGCAGAGACCTAATAAAACTTTGTGAAAAGTGAAAGGAAGAGGGGTTATTTTTTGTTTTTTTTTAAGGCAACTTATTCTAATATGTACAATTTGAATACTGAATCCTTTGACATATTCTTAATTGGGAATTATTCTATCATAAGACAACAACCTATTATGAACAGGTACTAAACATAATAAAGAATAATTAAACATTTTACCACAAGATTCAAAAAACAAACAAAAAGCTTATCTCAGAGGATATTATTTGTATACCAGGCAAAAGAAGTATCTTTCAACTTTTTGAAATAATAAAGAACATTGACAACATGGTCAGATGGTCAGAATGCTTATGTTCCTCAACAAAAGAAAAAATCATTTTTATATATGTAAAACTAGACTTCTTTCCTAATAGGGAAAAAAATAGCAATAGGACATTCTCTTTACAAATGCAAGTATTTTTCTTCCATTTTATGTGCAGAAACAAGAAAGTCTAATCTCAAAATTTATCTCACTAGACAGAAGGGGCCCATGAAGGGATTTACGTGGCACACATACAGAATACAGAAAAATTTCTCAAAATAGGTTCACCACCCCCATACATATACCATCCCCAAAATAGACACTCTTCAAAACTGGCTTCCTATGTCCTCTAGGATCCAGAACATCTTTTGTTGGGGGAAAAACCCACAACTGCCAATGAAGCAAGGGCATCCAGAATGGCTACTATGTGACCACAGGAAAGTAAGACTAAGGCTTATCAAATTTTTTCCTTGCTAAAAAATGGTCTATTTCATGGTTAAGAATTGAAAGAACTGATAAAACAAGATAATCAGAAAGGCAGTGTTTGTAAGAAAATTCTAAAAACAAACATTTCAAGTCAAAAAAAGTATTTCAAAAACCAGTAACTCTGACATAGTAGCTACGCTTTAGTAAAGCAGCATAATACCCATTAAATGAACATCTGCTCCCTAATAGCCCCTATTCAAGCAACAGTAAAATAGCAAACATACTTACTTAAATCCCTGTTGATTCCATGCCTGTCCATACATTCCATATGCAGGTACTTGCCAACCATTGGGCATATACTGGCCAATTTGTTGGGCATTTCCATACCACTGGCCCCACTGACCATAAGCCTGTGGATATCCAATTTGATTCTGCTTTTAAATAAATTATAATAACTCAAGTTAGTATTATACGAAGTTACCAAAGCAGAAACAATCTAAACATAAAAACTATATCCACTACATTTAGTCACAATACATAAGGGCCATTATCACACTGAAAACAAACTGGAATTTGGCAAGTGGTTCTTAATAAAGTGAAGATGCATTTCTGCTCGGCCGTTCTTAAGTGCAGTCTCTTTGAAATGTAGTAGTATAAATTGTATTGATAATGAAATGTTGTACTTGAGTGTGTGTATAGGGAGATAAGTTTTTAAAAAAGCAGAGATGACTGATTTAAAGAATACAGGTAGAATGTTTTATGAATTGTTATTCTGAAAGGGCTATAAACCCAATCATATTTTAAATGCGTTGAAGGGAACGTGGTATTTAAAGCATTCCTACTGTGAATCCTTGGTACATAAAAGTACTCAGTAGGAATTTAACTAATACTCAACTGACTGACTTTTCAAAAAGCAAATAATGACCCCTTACTTTATAATTAGAAAATATATTTATATTTGGGTTTGCATACTTGCACAACAATCCACGACATTCCAGCTCCTACTTATTATGTGCTCCATCTATAGCTTCTCTTCAGAGAAGAGCGCTATGGTGCAAAGTTTAAACCACTAGTTGCACTGAAGAATAATGTACAGCAATCTGGAGGACAACTTTAAGGCCCTAATAAATATATATTAACAATTTTTGTTTAAATTGACCCAAGCATGCTTGTGAGTTATCTGCAAAGTATGTGAATAAATCTATCAAGTATTAAAAAAAGATTTAATACCCTGTTATGTTTGTCGGAGCATTTTTAAATCCACTGTGTGAGCATGAGTCAATTGAGGAGGTCACATTCACCATGTCACCACTGCAATCCATGAAACACCACTCTGGAACTATAATACATGTAGGAACAGCCCTTATACACTATAATTTTAGCTAGAAGCCTATTAACAAGGATTTAATAACAAATATTTATTCTAAAGTAACCCTTATGAGCCCAGAAATTAAATACCAATATCAAGAACTCTCTTACCTGTTGAACTGGATTTAGCATATCAAGAGTTTCTTTGCCCCAATAGCATTTCACAACATGTCCTTCAATTGTAGTACCATTAACTGAAACAATTGCATGTGCAGCACTCTCATGGGAATTGAACCTATTAAATACAATATTAAAAATAACAATTACATATTCTCTTAATTAAATCTTCAAAAAAAATTCGGCCAGCCAATCTGCCCCAACTCCAAAAAGAAGCTGCTTTACTGATTTTTTTTTTTTGCTTTTTTGGAGGGCAGTTGGGGTTAAGTAACTTGCCCAAGGTTACACGGCTAGGTTTTTGTTTGTGTGTGCGTTAAGTGTCTGAGGCCGGATCCGAACTCAGGTCCTTCTGACTCCAGGGCCGACACTCTACTCACTGCATCACCTAGCCGCCCCCTACTTTATTGATTCTTTAAAGTGATCTCATATTTACAACCATAGGATTCAGAGTTGGTAGGAACTTTAGAGACCATCTATAGAATGATTTTCACTTATCAAAGGACTATGCTCTTTTGGCCTTTGGGAATGGGAAACAGGAATAGGTAAGCATGGAGAATTGTCTAACAGTGGCAAATATGATGAATGCTGCTACAATTCCCAAATATTTTTAAGTCAATGCAAAAAAAGCAGTCAAAAAATACCCAAGCCTCTAAAATAGAATGGGCAGAAATCATAGCATATTTTTGTGTTAAAAGGAACCTTAATGATAATGAAACAGAGGCCCAGAGAATATGATTTGCTCTCTCTAACTAGTACCTCTGGTTTCCACACTGATTTTAATGATCATAATTTAATCCTAAGATTAAAAAACAACATGGTGAGTTATTTCTGAAGGAGTAAGATAAAACGCCTTTCCCACCAAAGTGTTCCTAACCCAAGATAAATCATTAATTTAAAACATCCTCTACAGTAATCCATTTCCAAACCATGCAAATGGCCTAGAAACAGCCACAATTTCCTAAGATTTTTTTTGAAAAAAATACAACAGATGTTCAGCATATATAAAAATTGTCTAAAGTGCTTCATATTAACTTTGCTCTAAAATATCTGTCCCATATGAAAGGAGGTGAAAATGCTTAAGAGTACAAGAAACAGCTATCCTTATTGGATACTCTGCAGAAAAATAAGCAATTAATCCCAAAGTAGCGAGATTAAAAACTAGAAGCAGAAATCATGTAATTTTAACTCCAAGTGCTGGGCATTTTTTCCTAGGTTAGCCAGCAGCCAATTACTCTTTTATCATTTCATCCTCCTTTTTCTGTATTACCATTCAAAGATTATGTACCACGGCTAAAATCTTTGAAGCAAAAAAAGTCTGCCCTCATGAAGTTTACACTCTAACAGGGAAGAGATGTACATACATCAAAATATCTAAGACCTATACAAATTAGATACAAGCTAACCTTAATGGGGAACATATTAACAGCTGAGGGGACTGGAAAAGAACTCCTAAAAAGTTCAGGATTCTAAGAGGAAGGGAAAGGAAAGAAAGAGCAGCCTAGAGCAGATAAGTCAGAAGAGTGGCAGGAGGCAGATGGCTGGATCTCAGAGAAACAACTTGTATGGGGCCAGGTTAAGATGAGCTTAAAATGCCAAAAAGAGCAGTTTACATATGATTCTAGAGGGTATGATTAGAGTTTACTGAGTAGTGGAGATAACATGGTCAGGTCTGTACTTTAACCAAAGTGTTTTAGAAGCTGTAGGGAGGGAAGATTCTGGGAAGATGGTGGAGTAGGTCAGAAAATTCCAAGCTCTCAAGATTTTCTCACACAAAAAGAGTTAAAGGGGCAGCTAGATGGCACAGTGAATAGAGCACCAGCCCTGGAGTTAGGAGGACATGAGTTCAAATCTGGCCACAGACACTTAACATTTATTATCCGTGTGACCTTAGCCAAGTCACTTAACCCCGACTGCCCTACCCCCCCCCCAAAAGTTAAAATAGCACCTTAGGGAGAATAAATCTGGGACCCTTTGAGAAGATTGGAAGAAAAATCCCAGGAGGAGGTTTGGTTCCTGTGAAGAGTAAACACCTCCAGGCTAGGTTCTGTTTTAACAGCAAGCAGCAAGTTTCTTAAACATTAAAAAACAAGTGGCAAGTTCTGGGGTTAGTTGGTTTGAGAAGGTGTCTTGGCCCCAGTCACTGGAAGTTTTACACCTGAGATAGTGAAGGGAATTGGGTGTTTGAGCCCAGGAAGAGGGAACCTCTGCTGACCAGGAAGTACAGACCCAACTGCGCTTCAAAGAACAAAGGGGGGGGGGGGGGGAGGAACCAGCACACACATAGAAGCAATGAGCCAGAAAGTCCCTGACTGTGGGCACTTACAAGAGGTTAGCGGTTTGGCTTTGGTCTCAGGCTAGAGGAAAGAACTGAAGATCTGGGGCAAGAGGCATCATTTCCCATACCCCAGGACTAGAGGTGACCTTAAGCTATCACCACAAAATAATGCACAAGCAAAGGAGAAAGAATCCAACCATAGAAACCTATTATGGGAATAGAGATGACAGGGGTCATCTTCAGAAGAGGATACTTAAGTAAAGAAACCCCCAAAGAGTAATGTCAAATAGTTATCTGCCCAAAAAGAATTTATAGAAGACCTTAAAAAAGACTTTAAAAATCAATGACAGAGATGGAGGAACAACTAAAAAAGAAAATAAGAATAATCTAAGAAAAACAAGAGTACGAAAGTAAAGTCAACCAACTAGAAAAGGAGATCCAAAATCTCCAAGGAAGAAAATGACACCTTGAAAATTGGAACTGGGCAAAGTGAAGTCAGTAAAATTATAAGATATGAAGAAATGATTAAACAAAATATGAAAAATGAAAAAATAGAAGAGAAAGTGAAACATTTTATAAGAAAATCAACAGATAAAGAAAAATATAAAAACAATTGGACTAACTGAAAGTTATGATCAAAAAAATAATCTTGATACAAGAAATAATTAAAGAAAACTGTACTGAAGCATTAGAACAAGGGGAGAAAGTAGAAACAGAAGAAAACCATCGATTACCACTTAAAAGAAATCCTTATGAGGAACTCATAGGAATATCATAGTCAAATTCTGAAACTCCCAGCTCAAGGATAAAATATTAAAAGCATCAAAATGAAAACAATTTAAGTATGATGATACCACAATCAGAATTGCACAAGACCTAGCAGCAGAGACATTAAATGACTGCAGGTCTTGGAACACAATGTATCAAAGAGCAAAAGAACTGAGAGTTTAAGCTATTGACAGGATATCTGGACAGTCCAAGAGGCAGTTACCAGACTGGAGAAGAGAAGAGAGACTTAAGGGTTGAAAACAGATATGGCAGTCATCTAAACAGACAAGTAAACCCCTAAGAACTGATTAAGGTCACCTAGGGAGAAAGAATAGAGAGAAAAAAGGTTCAAGGACAGAGCTTCCGGGAACACCATCAATTAGTATTATCTAGGAGACAGAGGGGATTAAAAATATCAAAGGTTTTAGAAGTGTGAGAAGGATGAGGACTTCGAAGAGGTCATTAAATAGGCAATACATACATAATTCCACTGGCAAATCCACACAAATACAACTTTTCTTGATGTTGAGGCCTCCCTTTTCACCCCCGCTAATTTAACCATAAGAATAATTTGGGGAAAAGCTAGGTGGCACAATGGATAGAGCACTGGCCCTGGAGTCAGGAGGAGCTGAGTTCAAATTCGGCCTCAGACACTTAACACTCAACTAGCCGTGTGACCTCGGGCAAGTCACTTAACCCCAATTGCCCTACCTTCCCCCCTCCAAAAAGCAAAAAGAAAAAATCTTTTTTAAAAATATTGGGGCATAATGATGTGAAACTGTCTATATGAAGCCAAGTTTTTAGACCATTTGTAAATCAATTTTGTCATAGAGCAAAATTACTTTTCCAACAAGCAAATAATATAAATGAAAATTTTTCCAAGGTAAAATCTCATGTCTAGCATTTTGTCAGTGTTATTTATAAATAGCTTTCTCAGCTTGATATTATCTTTATCAAAAGACAAAATTATCTTCCTACATACTATGGGCCCAAACATCTTTCCCCACATTGGCCTCACATACCACCATTTGTACCAATGGGATATACTTTCCAATACCCTACTCCTGAGTTTTAAAGAAATAACATAAGATTCTTTAGTTCTTTTTTGAAAGTTTGACTTTACTGGGTAATATTTTTCATACAGGCTCCCTGCTGTACAGGACAGAATACAGTTTGGTTATATCAAAGAGAAGATTAGACTTTAGTGTCATTAGACCTGAGGTTCAATTCCTAGTAAGGCATGACCATGGACAAGAACTTTTACTCCTCTGGACTACTATGTCATCTGGAAAATGACTTACTTCTAGGTCCCTTTCAGCTCTAAAATTCTATGAAGCTACAACATAATATTACCCATCAACATACCTGGCTTAGGTTCTTTCTTTGATTTAAAAAATTTTTAAATTATTTCTACAGATGAAAGAATTTAGACTAAATTTCTAAGGACAATTTAAAAAGTTAGCCTCCCTAGATGGCTTCCTTAATATTGAACCCATCTTGAAATTCACAGAAAATCTATTTGAAAATGTAAGAAGAAACCATACCTCCCCAATAAATAAATAAATAAATAAATAAATAAATAAATAAATAAATAAATAAATAAATAAATAAATAAATAAATAAATAAATAAATAAATATTAAAAAAACATACCGTACAAATGAGTATCCTTTGTCTGGGAAAACTCGAATTTCCATTATCTGTCCAAATGGTGAAAAAGTCTGGCGCATTAATTGTTCTAGAATTAAAAAATAAGATTTAGGTTATAAAGATCCTATACTTTTCCTCTTTGGATTTCAAATTGAATCATAAAACATCAATCTGATTCATGATATAGATATAGACACAGACATAAAACACATACCTGTTAGGCCCGAAGTAACACCCCCACAGTACACAGTGCAGTTGCTTGGACTGGACTGATTTACCACATCATCATAAGACAGTTGTTTGGTATTTGCTAGGGGAGGGAAGAAAGAGGGGAGGGGAAAAGGAAAGGAAAAGTTTTGATGTTGAATTGCATAAATATTACTTTGAAATGCTCAGAAGTTTTCATTTATTTGTAACTTATCAATTCTATGCATTTGTTACATTTATTCTATTTCTACTAATCCACCTCCCTGCCAAATTCTATTTCTACTAATCCACCCCCCCACAAAATTCTTTTAAAAGTATTCTGTATTTTCCTTCCACTTTTAAGCAAGAGACTTGAAATTAGGAATATCATGTTACTGTTATTTGTGCAAAAATACCGTAAATAAAACTTTTAAAAAACTAGCCTTGATTTGCTTTTCTAGTTCGGCAGTAAGTTTCCAAGAGCAGTTATGACATTTAAAACCTGCTATACTTCTCTCCTCTTCCCCCCAAAATCTACATTTCTTTTTCTTTTCTTACACACTTACATTCATATGTACTCTTTGGAGCTGGAGGTTTTCTTGTTGCCCAGTTAGTTCTGATTTGTCTTCCTCCGAGCCACTGTCCACCCATCTGTTGTATGGCATTTTCTGCATCCTAGTCACCATAACAAATATAAAAGACAAAAATGTTTCAGCTGATGTTAAGTAATACTCAACCAGACAGTCTGCATAACCATGCCTACCCAAAATCTATGGACAGAATTATAAAGAAAAATTACTGTAAGAAATATTCAAAGTTAAACAAAAATGAAAACAGAGTTAATTCACATAAAGTCTTTGAATAGAGGTGCTCAGAATAAATTTATAATAATAATTAATAACAACAACAACTCACATACACAGTACTCTATATTTTACAAAATACTTATCTAACAACCCTGAGAAGAAGTTCTTTAAGGCAAGTATAAGTCACACTTCTGACAAACATAAACATAGGGTAGATATCGAGTCTAGAACCTGAAATGAAAAAAGCTATCTGTGACAGAGTTCTCTGGAGTTCCATGCACTAGAAAGGCCCAGTTCCTCACTTAGAACATAATGACTTAAAATAATAACCTTTATTAATTATTATATTCCTTGACAGCCCCTAGTAAGTGACAAGACATGACAATGAGGCAGAAGACACAACTAACCACACATAAGAACGAGAGAAGAGTGTGGTGCAGCAGCATACAGCTCTAAACATCAACAGCCACTGAGGACGTCATTATATTCATCATGATATTATGTCATCAAAAAAGGTTTAATTTGTTTAGTATAAAAAATAAAGAAATAGGGGCGGCTAGGTGGAGTGTCGGCCCTGGAGTTAGAAGGACCTGAGTTCAGATCCGGCTTCAGACACTTAACACACACAAACAAAAACCTAGCCGTGTGACCTTGGGCAAGTTACTTAACCCCAATTGCCCTCCAAAAAAAAAAAAAAAAGGTAAAGAAATATCTAGTAATTTAAAAAAAATTTTCCACTAAAAGTAGTCAAAGTAAAAAGTAATTCATAATAAATAAACATAAATAATACATTACTGTATAAGCAACAGGGTATAGTGAGAAAAGCACACAATCAGGCAGCCTGCATTTGAATCCAGCTCTTAAAACTCATTAGCTGTGTGACTTATTAACTTCCCTGAGTTGCCACGTCTTCTTTGCTACAAAATAAGGATAAGAACATGTGCACTACCTACTTCACAAGGCTGCTGAAAAGTGTACTTAGGGCAACCTTCTATGGATGCAACAAAATCCCAGAATAACATAACTAATATTTGACCTTAAGGAGTCATTACAAGGAAGCAAATTAATTTTCCCTAAGTGAATGTTCTTATCCATATGGAATTATCAGCAGAATTAACATAGACTTTTTCTTCTCTGAACTCCCAAATTTCATGGTATATCCTCAAAAAAAAACTACTGGGAAAACAAGGCTATTAAAGGATAACAAACTATATAGTAATTCTTGTATAATGTGTTGGCTGGAATAAATGATATAAAGTTTTCAAATACAGAGATAAAACTATTTTGAATCAAAATTCACCCATAGTTTTTTCAACAATTTGTGGTAATCAAGTACAAGAGTGAACAAATCAAAGGCACAAGATATAAGCTCCAACTGAGACAATAACTTTATTCCCTGAGGTCTCCTCACAAATCTTTTTGGGTTTTTTTGTTTTGTTTTTGGTGCCTGTGTACATAGTAGGCATTCAATATATGCTTCTTGATAAATGAATGATAGAAACAAGAGATTTAAGGCACTCTGGCACTTGTAGTTAAATGCTATGTTAGCTGAAAATGATCATAAGGTAAAAAGAGAAAAAATAAGGGACAGCTACTAGATAACCTTTTTACTCTTAGATGATTATGTGCTTGGGAACACAAAGAGTCTTGCCTCTATGCAATAGTCAGCATATGTCAGAAGCAGAATATGAACCAAGACATTCCTAACTTTTTAGGCATTCAACTGCCAGAATAACTTTGAGCTTGATCAGAACTTACCCATTTGTTGAAGAAGGAAACAAAGCCATATCCTTTTGACTTTCCTGTTGCCATGTCTTTCACAACTCGAGCATCTCTAAAATCAGAAGCAATCAGAATTTCAGTTTTGCAAATCAAACTTTTTTTACAGAAAGAAAAGTGTGAGTTTCACGCACAATTTATTTTCATGTTTCATCATTAAAGTGACCCTTTTAACACACCAGCAAAATAGTCAAAGCAAGTTTTGCTTTTTCTACTATAAAATTTAATGTTTTCTTATGTAGCAGTAAATTAAACAAATTGTATAAACATGCAAATCATTAACTTCTCAAATATATGCAAATATTTTACAGAAGTTGATTCCCAGTAGTTCAAAATGCTTTTTACATTATGTTAAGCACTAGGCATGGTCAAAGCAGCTATTCACATTAAATAAGCCACTTATAGCTCACTAGCACATCAGATGAATGGCTTTCTTTAACCATGCAAATTTATAACTTGCTATTTACCAACACAATCTACCTACTCAGTAAAAAAAAGTTAAAATAGAAAAAATGGAAAAAATAGGAATTAAAAAGGCATACGTCGCCTGTTAACTGAATTCAATTTTCTCAGGTCAATTCGTTACCCCCTTTTTGGACTGTGGGCAGCTGTAAATTTTGAGAAATTGACATTTTCAGAAATGGTTGCATTATTGAAGAAAAATAAACACTAAAAACACTTCAGTTTAAATTACACACTAAAATTTTATACTAAGATTTTAAACTGCATTTTAAAACAGTAATCATACAGGACTGATTGGAAACTACAAGACATAAAAGCAAATTTTATAAAATTCAGAAAATAAATAAGAACTCCAACATTTATCCACTGTGAACCGTAGCTTGTAGTTAGCCAGGGCAATTCTGTCCACATTCTTCAGAGATACTCTGCAAAATAACCAGAGCCCTATTATTTGAGATTGAGTAAAATCCCAGCTATGACAGCTAAAACTCCATACCTCAAAAAACTGGAATGAAATTGTATTTCTCAAGCAATCTGTTTTAAGTTAGCCAGGTATGCTACAAAGCTTGTTCTCTCATGACATACCTTCAAAACAAGCTATCCTCACCACAAAAAACACCTATCAGAAAGCCATGTACCATATTATGCTAAAGGATCTAATATCTATCACTTCAATTAACGTGTGCCATTTTTAGAGCCAATGAGCTGACAAAAAAGGTGATCAAAAGGGAAAACCATGTCAGTCACTTTTTGGTATTTAAAAATCCTTTTAATCTTACATTTCTGTGTACATGCATTAAATTGTGTAGTTTAAATACTATACTAAAGTTAATACTTTATCTGATTTTCTAATTTAAACCTATTTCTACACTCAAAAAGGAACAAATCTGACAAAAGAAAAAGAGGAACATTTTTATTTTCAGTGAAGGGGTTTGAGAGTGTAGGCAATATGCTACCAACTGTCTGAAAAATGTTTTCTAAATTTAGGAAATCTGTACACTGCACAATGTAAAAAAAAAAAAGCTGTCAGATCCACTCTATCACTTTATGTAAATTTTATTTTAAGAAAAATCATGGCAAAACTAATTTTTCAAAAACACACAAAAAAACTAACAGCATCATATTTCCAATAAAGAAATCAATGAAAAGCTCATTAATATTAGCTACTTTATGTGCTAATAAGTTTGGATGTTCTAAATTAATTGAGACTAAAATTTATATTTCATGGTAGCCCTAAAAGATAGTTAACTCCTGATAACTGCTAATAAAGTATAAAAAAGTGCAAAAATAACAACAAAAGTTTTAATTTCTTCCTCTACCTAGACTTGTATCTGAAGAACTAAAAGGAACGAAACAAAATAATTAAAGTTTAATTTCATTCACTTTATTCATATCTGTGATGTAAGGGACAAATGAGTAGAGAAATGTGCAAAGTAAACATCAGAAGGAAGAAAAGTAAAAACTGATTGCAAAACATAGTTGGCCTGACTGTTATTTCTAAAACCTAAAACAGATTGAGAGAAACACAAAGAATTCTAACTTGACCTTATTTCCTAACCAGTTCTCAAATAATCAAAGAACAAACTTGGCAATAGAAAATTAGCTTTTCAAAGGAAATTTTTAGATATGTGATTTTGAAGGCAATTTAAAAATACTACTATTATAAAATTCTTATTTCACCTCTAAGTTTTTCAATATATTGTTTTAAATCTCCTGCCTGCCTTGACCCTAGCTTCTTATTCCCTCAAAAGTCTAAAAAACACAACACATTCTCCTCTGGGCTAGTTTAAAAATATGCAATGGGCCAGATCTATTGACTCTTGTACTAAAACACCAATTATTTCCAATAAGCTTCAATTTCTCATCATTAGTATTCTTTTCCATCAAGAAAAATCTTACTTGAAACATAGTTTCTTTGAAAACTTTTAGCTAAATGTAAAGACTAAATTGGAATAATAACAAAACAAATGGGGGAAAAACCCTTAAATGAATTACCATCTTGATAAAACTCACAAACTATGCAAATACACTAGAATAAAATACTTTGTAAAACTGAAATACTGTCTTGACTGCTACCTAAATCTGTCTTTATGAAGGTTTAAATTTATGATCAATAACAAAATACAAGCATTTGGGGGCTTTATGAAATATTAATACATTTTTCTAACAGTAAAAATAGCTTGGTTTGGTAACTAAACATTTTTCCTAAATATGCTCACAAATTGTTTCTACTAATATTTCACATAAAATGCATGCCAATAAAACCTCCACCTGGTCTACACAAATTTAATACAGATACCAAAACAAGATACCCTATCTCTTAAGACAGTTAAAAAGTAAAATGTACCATGGTCAACAAGTTAAAAAAAAAACAAAAGATACTACCTAAGAATTTATAAATAACTGAAGACCAAAGATTTATATATTATAAATATAAAGAGTACACACTGCTATTAGAAGATGTATATTAATATTTTTGCACTGATTAGTTGTAAATTAAATCTAAAAATCAAGGACCATTTTCCATTTATTGTTATGTAAACTTGTGTCTAAGTAAAATAAGTTTAAGTTGCCATCTGTTACTTACGATATTCTTCCAAATGGTGCAAAAGCTGCTTTTATATCTTCAGTTGTAATTTCTGGACTGAGATCACCAACAAAGACATGGAAATGATCTTATAAGGGGGAAGGAAAAGGGGTGGGGGGTAAAAAGAAAAATAAAATTTTAAAGTTTGAAAAAAATTTTAAAGCAAATTTAATATACTGCTGATATGAAATAATCTCCAGACAATTACAAGGAAAACACAGCTCTATATCTAAGCATATAAATCCTATCATAATCTTAAAATAATTGTTCAATGACACTATAGCAAGGATCTGGTTTTTAAAAGTTATAATAACGTACTTAAGTTGAACTTGGTATTTTTAGTTATAGTCATATCCAGTCACTATTCTAGAATATGAAATATTATATAATGAATTCATTTAAATTCTGCAAAAAAGATATCAAATGACAGTCGTCATAGTAGTGTTATTTATTCACATTAATTCAGTTAACCACTATATAATGCTTTATAAATTAAAATACAATAGTGGTATCATAAAAAAAAAAAAAAGATAGAAAAGAAAAGAAAAAGGAAAATGTTTCAGTTAAAATACCAAAACCTAGCTACAAAATAACACTTGGTTTAACCACAGTTTGTGAAGAACAATCAAAGAAATACCTTGCATTGCAACAGTTTGCTGTTAAAGTATTTGACAGTTTTCTCAAAAGCCAACAGTTTTGGTTGCCCAGCCATTACACCATTCAGTTTATGTGAATCCATGTGCAAGTGAACTAAGACTGAAGGCAACAGAATGAAAACAGTAATCCCTTCAACTTTATGTCAGAGTCATAAAAGAGTACACTGGAGAGAAATAAAGATTCCCACAGCTCAAGATATTTTAATTATAAATACATTCTTATAAAAAAATACACAAAACCTTAATATGTACAGAAGAGTTTGATCAACACTCTAGAAATGGATACATAAGTTATAAGTTTAAATCAACTATTTTATAAAGCTATCCCCATGTGGCTGGCCTTAAGCAACACATTTGGGAAACCCAGTTTTTAGAAGCAACTCAAGCACTCTGAAGATCTGGGTAGAGTAGCATACATCAAGGAAGACTTCAAGGAAGTAAATTATCTGACCCTTCTTTAGTTGGATAAAGAACTTCTAAAGCATCAGCTACTACCTCTAGGGGATTCAAGAGTACCTGAAATAGCACCAGACTAAAACAGTCTACTACAGGTCACATTCTGTCAGTGCTGGGAAGAAGGGGGAAATATTGCCAAAAACAATCCAAATACAGCCATTCCCTCCCCCCCCATAAAAAAAACCAAAAAACACAAAAGCTTCAGGTGGTTAGTGAATACCCTTCAAAGATATTTCATTTTATGTTTAAGAAGATACAATTACCTTGTGAACGCAGTGTGCTGACAACGGTACTACCTGATGACAAAGATTAGATTTGTTCTTAAATTTATTAACACAAACATATTAAATCATATCTTAGGATAAAGATCAAAACATTACTGCAAACATGTATGATGCTTATGTGCTTTACAACAAAACTATGTGTACAGTAAAAATAATTTATCCAAGAGTATAAAATACACTTACTGCTTGTATCTTTCTTCTGACTGCTGGGGGTTGTTGCCCAATTCACTTTGACTTCCTACAAAAAATATTTTCAAGAGTTATATCTAAGAAAAATTTGAATACAGTTTCAAAACTTAGTTTATCACATGTATAATAAATTAAATCACTCAAGTCTATGACGAACACAAAAGGAATACTAACTAGATTACAGTCAACATATTTAACACTTTTGTTTTTGTCTATAATACAGAAATAAAAGGTAACAGAAATCTTTCCTATATCCTGTTCTCTGTTCACATCAGTGAATTAATCTTACCTTAAGTATTAGCCGAGGGGACATTTTTCTTCTTGCTTCCAACCTCCCCTTAGTACCCAATTCTCCTATAAGGTTTCATCCATACCCAATTAAAATTCCTTCATTCAACAAACAATAACTGAGAAATCTACTAAGTGCAAAGAGGCACAGTGGGGGATGCAAAGATGAATAAAATGCAATTCCCTTCTTCAAGGTAGGCTACAATATAAGTAGCTTTACCCCCCCCCCTTCCCTTAATATTAAAAGCTAAGAGGAATAATGTAAATTACCTTTTGTAGTTCAGTTGACCCTTTTTGCTATTTTAGAAGTGTCTCATCCACTTAATACTGTATAACAACTGTTGAATTTTCACTCCACCCTTCAGTCATGACAGCTTACCTTACCCATTATCTTCCGTCCATTCATAGCTGCTAGTGCTGCAGCTGCATGACGGTGCTCATAGAACTCCACAAAACAGTAAGGATCATTTCCGGCTGTCTGTTGAAGAAAACACAGAAAAAACAATTTCTTAAAGCTTCATGTTATCCATTTTCTTAAACCTGCTTAAAAAATATTTACTATATAAAAAAGCTGTACATAGGGAAATTGTATTTATTTACTGTCACTAAGTAATTTTTTTAATTGACATTTGTTTCACATGGAAACCTTTCTAAAAGCATGTAGCCTTAGATATACTAAATACAGCTTAAATATTTTTCTTGGTAACCTACTGAGTTACATATGTAGATTTTTCCTTTCTTTTTGAGGGTTTTTAAAGTTTTTGTCCTCTGCCATATACAGAAGCAGATAAACCTTTAGCAAAGAGTCTCCTAAATGTCAGTTTCTAATTGATCATAAACTAAGAAACCAGATTATCAAGCTTATTAGAAGGATACTATCTAAAACAAGAGCATATAGTCTTTGGGTGAGAAGCATAAAGGAATTTCCCAGAAATACGCTTTCTAATATCTACTTTGGCTGACAGAATTTTATTGGTTTCTTCCTGGTACATGTCTATATCCTGAAAGCTGAAGCTTCTTGGTCTTTAATTACTAAGTGAAAGAGGTGTTATTTCAAACACCCCCAATATTTTATCTGTACACACTACAATATACAAGTTGGCCTTGTAATCCGTGGGATTTCTCTTTCTATAATTTCTTTAAAACATCTAACTCTAAACCGCACCCCCCCCCCAATTCAAAGGAATTAAAGCATTTAAAATGGAACAATGATATAAATATCCAAATAAACTCAGGCACATCAATCACCAATATAGACAAGAAAAGAAAGTAATCAAAAGAAATGAGGTCTTGAAACAAACAGACTTCACTAAGGAAACCTAATTTTGATACAAAAGTGGGTATGATGAAAGAGCCAATACTTTTTATTTCATAAAAAAAAGGGCAAAGAACAGATATCCTTAATACTGTATAATTTAAAACATTGTTATATTTGTAGAAATTCTACCAATCTCTCTCCAATAAGAGATCAAAGGATATAAATAAGAATTGCAAAAAAAAAGTGTAAGCTGTAACTACCTTATGAAGAAATGCACAATTTAAAAAATGAGGGTTCATATCTGACACCCTATGATAGCAAAATTCAGAAGTAACCAATGTTGTAGGGGTTATGGAAACATAGGCACATTAATATACTGTTGGTGGAGCTATAAATTAGTCCAACCATTCTCAAATATAGTTTGAAATTATATAAGTCACTAAACTATTCATATGCTTGGACCTAGAGAGTCTAGTACTGAGTATATATACCCAAAAGACAAAAAAAGACAGAGACTATATGTCAAAATATTTGTAGCAACACATTTTTGTGGTAGAAAAAAAATTGACAGCAAAGTGGGACCTCATCAAATGGAAATGACTGAACAAACTGTCATATACACATTTTTGTGGTAGCAAAAAAATTGACAGCAAAGTGGGACCTCATCAAGTGGAAATGACTGAACAAACTGTCATATATGTAATATCACTAAACCATAAGAAACAACGAATGCAAGAAATTCAAAGAGATAATAGTTAAGACATATTTGATTAAAACTAAGGGCAAAAGCTGCAAATGGTAGTAGAAAGAATACTGAACTTGAAAGAACATGAGTTCATGTCCAGATTCTGGTACCTTACTATCTGTGTGACCCTAAGCAAGTCACTTAACCTTCAGGTCTCTGTTTTAAGAAAAAAGTCAAAAGTGGGGAGGGATATGGGAGAGACTGAACTAAAATGCCTCCAGAGGTCTCTTCCAACTCTAAATATATAATCCCAAACAGGATCTAGAGACTAATATGCACAGTAATTATAATATTAATGAAAAGAATACTGAAATGAAGTTGAATACTGAGTAACAGTAATGACCAATCTTGGTCAAGGGAAAGAGATGAGGAAACATCTCTTTCCTTTCAGTAGAAATGTAAAGAAATACAAAATGTCAATTCTGTCGATTCCTTTTTCTTTCATTTGTTGTTACAAAAGAGGTCCATTTAGTGTAAGGAGGCTATATAGAAATAACTGAGTAGTGTAAAAACAAAAGGCACCAATAAAACATATCTTTTTTAAAAACTCTACCTGTGTTGTTAGGGAGCATAATGATACAAGGTAGTACAATAAAGGTAAAAAATGCAACATTATATAATAAAATGGAAAATCAGAAAAGTACCTAGTTATCTTACAAGTAGAATATACAAATGAAAATGAATGCTCATATGACTTACTAAGCCTGGACCACAAGAAGGCATTTGAGCAGTCTACCTGGAAATTAGAGCAAAGAAAGGATGTTCATATAATCCTTTGCTCCCAAGAAATGCTCAGAGAATTCATGCTTTGGGGATTAGGGTTGGGGTAAAGGGAAGAGGAAGGGGGAGACATGACTTATAAAAATCTTCAAATTAGTCCAGCAAAAGATAACAACCCTGTATTCAGGTGTGCTTTATCAAGGGCAATCTTTCCTTTTCCATTCCACACGTAAAGTCTAAAATTCTTGTTCACCTAAGGTCAAGGCAAAAATCTGGAATGGGAAGAATGAGGCAAGAAAGAAAAAAGTAGGGAAAAAATATTTTTAATCTCCCTTTAACTTTACCATTCCTTGATTCCTATCCCAACCCACTGCCCCCAATCCACAGGTACATGGGTAGATTTAAGATCAATACAGTGCATCCATAAAGAAGAACAATTTTTTAATTGATAAGAGTATACAAACATGGGTAATATTGTGGGAACTGAAGCAGATATAGGGCGCTAATATTTTGAAATTAAAAATATATATATATATATATATATATAAAACAAAGTATTTGTGAGTCCAAAGTCAATTTTTAAAAAACAACAAATACAGGAGAAAGGTTGGGGGGAGAAAGGATATAGGGAGGGAAACACAGAAGGAAACAAGTGAAATAAGGACCCATTAAACTAAATTATCAGGGTGGTATCTTGAAAGAAAGAGAAATAAGAGACTTTTAAGACAGTGAAGGGGAAAAGAAAATTAAACTGTAAGAAAAAGAATCTCTATGCAAGTTTTCCCCCACATTATGAATTTTTTAATATGCATTTTAAAAGCCTCTCTACCACCAACTAGATCCATGATTTCACTGTTATATGAATATACTAAGGTTTATATGGAAAAACCAGATCATTTTGCAGAACAGGTAGATGGGATCTAATTAAATGTAAATTTTAAAACTTAAAAATACATGTTTGTAACCTCCTAAGAGAAAACTGAATATAAAATAATTGTAATGACCAATCTTGATCCCAGAAAACAGATTGGATAAAAACACATCTCCAGAGGTGGGGATTACATGTGTAAAATGTGGTCATGTGTTTTGCTTAACTGCTTTTCTTTGTTACAAAAGAGATGGCAAATGTATGTAGGGAAATCTATCCAGGAATGGCTTCTTTATATTAAACAAAAGCTCTCAATAAAAACTGAAAAAATATACTAAAGGACTTTTATTATATTTTAATTTCAATTTACTAACACTTAATTTCAAGATTCCCTATATTAAAGATATTTCAAATATAACCAAGAAGCTTATACCTTATGCCTCAAAACTCCTTAGATTCCTAGCTAGAGTATTCTTTTTCTGTGAAAAATACAAAACTTCCCTCAAAAGCTTTTTCATAACTTTTTTGAAGATGCAGTGGAGCTCAGTGATTAATTTCAATGATTCACTTTATATGTATGTGTACATGTGTGTATATTACACACACACACACACACACACACACACACACACACCTCCTCCCCCACGCCAAACCTCATTAATAATTGCAAACCCTAAACTGTTAATTTCTGGAATTATTATTTTAAAAAGAAGAACTAAGTAAAATACCCTTACATCCATAATCATCTTGCAGTTTTTGCATGGTCCAATCTGGCTGAACAGCTGAAGAATTAGAGCTTCTGTCACATCTCTGGAAAGGTTGCCTACATACCTGTAAAAACAAAGAAAATCATCTTTCAAAGTGTTACTTTGCAGGTCAAAGACAAAAAGAAAGGTCCCACATACTCCAAAATAGTCATAGCAGCAATTTTCATGGCAGCAAAAACTGGAAACAAAGTAGGTAACCATTGGAATAGCTAGACAAATAGGATACATGAATGTAAGAGTATTACTCTATCATGTGAATAATTTATAAACACATAGGAAGACTTTTATGAACTGGAAAAAGAATAAAGCAGAACCAGGAAAGCAACATAAAGATTGACTGCAGCAATTAAATGTTAAAACAACAAAACCTGAATTCTCTAACTATGATGAGCTTGACCCCAAAGAAAACATATGAAAATGCACCTCCTTTCATTTCTTTGCAGAGCTTGAGATCTACAAGTATGAAACACTGCCATTTACAGTCAGATTCTGCTGGTTTATGGGCTGTGAACTTTTAAAAAATTCTTTGTGACAAGAGACTGCTTAATAAGTGGGGGGGTAGGAGTGGATTTGAAAACAAAATTTATGTAAAAATAAGTGATCCTTCTGCACTGTTTGTAAAGTTGCTTGACCTAAAAACAAGGAAGAAGGGGGGGGAGAGGGGACACGACACTACACTACACTAAGCAAAACTGGATCAGCTTTAAGATAAATTCATCCCAGGACACAGTTTGAACCTCAATAGATGAGAAATATCTTAATGACTCGTACTTAGGCAAAAACTGTGTCACAATTATACTGGACATTTCATCAGGAGAACAAAAATGTTCAATTTTACCTTAACTGAAAGTTTTCTCTCAGTCTAATCCTATCACTTCAAATCAGATTCACAATCACTAGTACCAAACCTAACAAGATGTTCTTGTAAAATTCTAAATGGATTATGTTACATATGAAAAATGTACCTTGCAACAAGTAATAAACTTAGGCAGCAGTCCTGATATTTGTAATTAATCCATAATTAATCTAATTTGTAATGAAAACTGTAATATTGTGCTCACAGAACTACTTCAAACTTATGTGGCTTCAAAATTAATTTGTATGTCCAGCACCCAACAGGAACGAAAAGCCTCAAGTTTGGTAGAATGTTTTGATAGAACATGTGCCCCGAATTCCCTTTACAGTACTTGGTTGGATCACACCTATCACATGACAAAGCATTAGAATAATGTTCTAGCTTTGTTATGTTCCGGAAAACTCATTACCAAAAGGCTGGTCATCAAGTTCTGTTTTTTTTTAGTTTAGTTTAGTCTTTGGATCTCCAATGCTTAACACAACAGTGCCTGGTACTTGATAAATGATTGATCAAGCAAAACTTTTTTATGGCCTATCACTAGATAACTCAGGAGGTCATCTACTAATTATCTACTATTATCTACAAATAATAAGATGAAAGGCAACTGTGATTTGGGTCTTCAGAAGTAGTAAAATAGAATTACTAAGGAAATAAAACAAAATGGAAAAGTTCTAAAACTGTTGAAAAGAAAACATGTATATATGTGTAGATAGATATATATTATGTGTGTGTGTATATATACACACACACATATATGATACATGTATGTGAAACAAATGAGATTTGTAGGACAATTTTGTAGGCCTGACTGATATTACTAACTAAATCACAAACTGCACATGATTCCTAAACAATTCTCTTCACCTCCCCAGATAGCCAATTATATGTCACATTAAAACAATTCTATTTCGAGTCACAGCATTTTAGATCTGTAAAAGATAAATCTTCATCTCCCTCACTATATAAATGAAGAAATCAGGGTCAGAAAAGTCACAAGTCACAAAGAAAGGTTGATGGCGAGAGCCAGATTTAGCTTTTGTCTCCTAGGCCCAAATTCAGAGCCTTTTCTAAAGCCAACAGAGAATATTAAAGGTAGCAAAGGAGCACCTCTTTTTAATGGAGCAATGGAAAACTTTCTATTAAGGGGCACTAACCAAAGAACATCAGGAACAAGTGATAGCTACAAGTAAAAAGCAAATGGAATTAATAGCTTAAAAATTACCTTAGGAGAAAACAGGCTACTCGTTTTTATAATTTGGTACCTAAAAGTAAAACTACTCAATTAAAAAACATTAAAAATACATTATTATATTATGTAACATTAAGGGAGAAAAAAGGTAGACCAGTCATTTGGCAGAACAGGGAATAAATGATGGACCAATCATTGTGCACTATTGGCATCCATGTAACATCTGCCCCTCCTCCCCAACAAACTGAGAATATCTCTTTCAAAAAGTTTATAGGGTAGGTCAGGAGTCTCCTAGATTGAAAGGGTAGGGATGAGTTATGATCTGCATCACTGGAGGAAATATAGCCTGTGGAGGCTATACCTCTCTTAATGCAGGTCAAGTTCACATTAACTTTCTTGGCTACCATGTTAGAATGTTGACTCATATTGAGCATACAGGCTCAAAAACTTGATTTTTCCCCCCAGATAAACTGCTATCTAACCCATGCTTCCTCCATCTTATACTTTGGTTGAAAATATCAAATTTGGCAGAGACAAGATGGCAGAGTAGAAACAGCACTTCCAAGGTGCTCTCCCCCACACAACTTCCAAACAATGTAAAAGGTGGACTCTGAACAACTTCTGGAGCTCCAGCACCCACAGAACGACACAGATAATCTAACCTCCTGCTGAGGACAGCCCAGCAGCCCTGCAGGGAGTGGCCAGCGCAGCACAGCACAGTGCCGGGAGCCGAGCCCAGTGAGCTGGGATTTTAGCCTCAGGGTGGCCGGGGCAGCAGCCGGCTTGGAGGGACCCCAGAACACCAGCAGCTGTGGCGATTCCAGAATTATCAACACAGATATGCCTAGCACAAAGTGAGAGGTTAGTGCCCTATGGACTTTGGGACCAGTATTTGGGGAAATGTCAGCTTATTGCCCCCTGGCTTATTCTCCCTGGGGGCAAGAAGCGGCTGAGGAGCCGAGGCACAGAAGCCATTTTGCAGCTTCAGTGGCAGCTTCAGCTCCTGGTCTGCAAACTGTAGGGAGATCCAGCAATCAGTCTGGGGATTGATCGCTCTTGCTTTAACCTGCTTGGATCTGGATTGTGGTCTGGGGGGGAGGTCTGGGATGGGTATCCAGCTTGCCAGAGCCAGAGCGTGTGGAGGCTTTACACCCAACTAATATCTCCGGAAGCTGCTGTAATGGAAATGCAAATTTAAAGATCTTCCCTGCCCCTAGCTTAAGTGCACCTGGAGCCTGTGGTGGGAGGCTTGTTTCTCAGGAAAGCCCATACCTTGATACTTTGTGATTGGGCAGTGGGTCCAGAAGGTTGTTACATTCTCTGAGCCAGGAGAAGGCTATATAAACCCTGAGGAGAGGCTTTGCTTTGGGCCTCACTTTGAGAAGTGTTGTGTGATTTGACCAGATGAGACTCTGGGAAGCCGTTGTTGAGAGCCCCCCGGCTTTGAAAACCCAGATGTTGATGCTTCCCTCTCTGGTAACTGTGATTTGGTATTGATATAATGGTTGGACAGTTTGGAAGCCTGTCTGTTTGATCTGTAAATTCTGTAACTCTGAAGTTTGGGGTGCTGACCTTTTTCCCCTGAACTAGGTAATGTGTGTTTGTTTGATTAAAGTAAGCTTGTTAACCCATTTTGAGTTGCTTTCCTTTTGAAAAGCAGATCTAAGAACCTATATTGGCAGCTACCCTGGGGATGTTGGGGTGCTTGCTGCTACAGCTGCAAAGACCCCAGCGTTTGGGACGGAAGCTCCCCTGCCTGGTGGCAGTCCTACTGTGGCAACAAGCCCAAAAATCATGTAATTAAGAGGCAACATGCCTAGGCAAAAGAAACAAAATAAACAGAAAAATGCAACATTAGACTCTTATTTTGGGAGCAAAGAGAATCGAAGCATGGAACAGGAGGAGGTCTGTGAGGTCAGAACTCCTGCACTAATGGCTAAATATTACAGTCTAGAAATTCAATCCATTCCAAATCCTTCTTAAAAGGGGTTCTTAACTTTTTTGTCATAGACCACCTACCAACATCACCATACTTCCTTCTCCTTCCCCCACCAGCTATCACATTTGACAATTTACTGAAATAATCAACCCTTTCTCAAAATGCTTTTAAATGAATGAAATAAAATACATGGAACTACAAATGAAACCAACTATATTTATTGATATATAATTACCAAATATTTAAAAAAAAAAATTTCTAAACCCAAAGATAAGAATCACTGCTCTAAATTGATCATCATCTAGTCTACATTAACTGGAGAAGGAAATGGCAAACCACCCAAGTATCTTTGTCAAGAAAACCCGACAATATTAAAATGTTAAGAGACAGAGCACAGGAAGATGAGTCCCTCAGGTCAGAAGGACCAGGGTGTCATGAAGAACTGGACACAGATGAACAACAAACTTATATTACGTTTTTTCCAAATAGATTTCTAGTTTTTTCTACCAAAGGACTAGCACAAGACTTTAATCAAAGCTTTGCTAAAATGGAGGCAAACTACATAAAAACTGAATCTAGAGCACTTTCCTGAATTTATAGGGATTCCTGTCAAAAAAGGAAACAAGGTTATACTGGTCCTAGAATTAAGCCATGCTGCCTGTTTTAAATTACCACTTCCTTTTTCTAGATGTTCACTAACCATTTTGCCAGGAAATGCAGTTAGGCTCACTGAAATGGAGTACAAATTCCATTTTCTTTCTTTCTTTCTTTTTTTTGAAAGCTAAGCATTTAACATTTGCTGCAACACCTCTTCTGTTCTCCATAATTTTTCAAATATAGGAGGGAAGAATACATACATAAAACTGGGCACAGAAACACATTTCACTCAAAAGGGGGAGAAGAAGGAATTAGAGGGAGGGTAGATTAAGGGATCAGTCCTAAGTGAAATAAGGTTGCACAAAAACATACCTCTTTTGGTGATGGCAAAGAACTAGAAACTGAGGGATGCCTATCAATTGAGGAATAGCTAAACAAGTTATAGTATATTTTAGTGCTGTAAAAATGAAGGAAATGGCTTCACAAAAACCTGGGAAGACTGTATGAACATGCAGAGTGAGTTGAACAGAACCAGAAGAGTCGAACAATGTATATGACAACAATAGTGTCGAGATAAAATAACTCTGAAAGACCTAGGAACTCTGATCAGCTACAATGTCAAAGGACAATTGATGAAACATGCCATCTACCTCTTTATATATAGGTAAAAGTCTGAGAGTATAAAATGAACACTCTCATGTGTATATGTATTATCTGTTCACAGAGATTTAGTCCTACTGTTTCAGGGTTTTCTCCCCACATAAACTCTTATGGATAAGCACCTGTAACTTAGATTTTCTTACCCACCCCCCACCCACCTGTGACATCAAGATTTTTCTCTACATCATGACTTCTAGGCAGAGATGCAGCCATTAGTATCCTTTTTTTCCACCTTTAATACTTCCCCTTCCCCTCCAATACCATGGGAAGTCGGTTACTTTGGTGCAAAAACTTATGTTCTTTAGACATTTGTCATGACCCAGCAGTGATTGTAACCACCCAAACTTCTTCCTTTCAACATTTTCTACATTCTATAAAACAACCTTTTTGAGAATATGAATTTGCCAAACTAAGGGTAGCACGATAAAAAAAATTTGGTACTTGGGAGATTCAAGCCTCTGACTTGCTGTGTGAATTTGGGCAAGTTATATAACTTTTTTTGATCTCCAGTTTCCTTATTTGCAAAATGGGAGGATTAGAAGAAATGATCCCTAATGGCTCTTCCTGACCTAATAATATAAGGACAAACCTTTTAGGGAGTAAAAGAGGGCTGCTCTATTCTTATTTTGCTTCTGTCTTCTTTGCCATGAAGAAGGATATTTAGACTGGACAAAACAAAAATGAATAATTAAAGAGTTGATACCTAAGATAAATAAGGTAAGAAAGTATTTTAACTGTCCAAAACCAGTTCAAAAATCCCTTGATCCAGATGAATTGCATCCCTGAGTACTGACTAAATTGGTGGACGTGATTCATGAGCCACTCTCAGTGATACTTGTATTTTTAGGCTTAAATGTTAATTTTTTTTTTATCAGCAAAAATCTGCCTTCTCTCCCTCTACCTCTCCCCTTCAACTGAAAAAGAAAAACAAAACCTCTATTACAAACATGTACAATCAAGCAAAATAAATTTCCTACACTGGCCATGAAAGAGAAGAGAGAAAGAGAGAGAGAGAGATTATGCATAAGAGATGGCCAATGTAGAGAGAGAGATTATGCATAAGAGATGGCCAATGTAGAAATGTTTGCTTATTTGTGATTACTTGCTATATGGGTTTCACTTTCCTTTTCAACAGGAAGGGGGAGTAGTGGGAAGGAGAAAGAAGTTAGGGTTAAAAAAATGAAATATGAACAGAAGGAAAGCCAGAAGGAATCACAAACTGGACAGCTTTGAAAGTTACATGATGAATTTATTATACTTCAAAAGAAAAGAGAGCTCCACATAAAAGATTCAGTTTCATTTACAATCCCCTCCTTCTGTTCTACCATGTATATAGAAAAGCTCATTTTATTTTTTATAGTTTTTTTAAAAATTTAAATTATTGATGCTAAAAAAGGAATATGGATGAAAGGAAAAGACATTAACACAATTACAGTAACTTTAGAGTTTAAATTTTTTATTTCTGTAAATCAATTCCATTTTATATTACTCCCCCTCCCCCTAACCAAGCTAAGCTCTCTTGCTATTCCCCGCACAAAAACACAATCTCTTGTCTCCAAGTCTTTGGATTTTCTGTCCCTCACACCTATAATGAGATCCCTACTCACTCACAGCCTCTCAGAAACCCATTTCCTCCAAGGCTCAGCTCAAGTGACACCTTCTACAAAGACTTTCCTGGCCCCCTCCCTCCCTTTTTATAGTTGGTACACACTTTACCTACATATGCACACTCTTACCTTTGTTGTCTCCCAAGAATACTTCAAATAAAAAAGGGGGGGGGTGATTTGGGTGAGTTCTCGGTTCTATTTCAAGTTTAATATTCTATGAAGATATGATCAATGACAGCAGTTTTAAAAATTTAAGTGCACTAAGGCTGAGATGTCAAACTCCAAGAAGCTGGAAGTTCTCAAGCATCATCTAAAACAAAATAAAATGTAACTGGAAAATGTTTAACAAAATATAATAAAAATACAATACTACAGAAATGTTCATTGTAATTTTCTACCTCAATATTCAAGCAGAAAGCAGATCCTTTCTATTTGAGTTTGACACCACGGTAATAAGGAACCAGAGACTGCTTCAAAAATGTCAACATATGAGAACATCCACTAAAATATTCGTTTTTAGGGATAGAAAGGATCTTAGTGATTGAGGTCAATTCTCATTTTGAAAAATGAAATCCAGAGATGCTATAAGATTTGGCCAAGATAGCAAACTATAGCAAATAGCAGCAGAATCTATACTAGAGTCCAGGTTTCCTTAAAGAATAGACCAATTTCTCAATATTCCCAGAATACTTATCCCACAAGCCGCCTCAATTCCACTAGCATTAAGCATTGCTTAATTCTATGCACCCAGGCAATGAAACCGCAAGGTAATATTATGCTGGTGACACATACATGGCTGTATACACATACAGTCCTGGGCTTTTAAGAGTAAAAAAAGTAACAGGATTTCAAAGTACTAAAACTGTTGAAATAAATTAACCAACTTTGTATACAGGATACAAAGACTTAACAATGCTACTAAGTAGCTCCACCAATAGGATACGTACATACAGCAAAATTGATGTGCTTTTGTTTATATCACTATAATTTCCTCAAGCCATCTCACAGTGTGCCCCAATGCTATCTTTTTTGTTAACAAAGTACAGTCAAGCAAAACAAATCAACACATTGGCTATATTTAACCAGCTATTCATTTAACCAGCTAAATTGAATCCCTTTTTTAAAGAGGGTGTGCAGGAGTAATACTTAATCTGCTGGTCCTCCTAAGTCATATTTGGTCTCTGCACTGAGTGGTATTTTCCTGTACACTAATGTGACAATGACTGGTTTGGGGTAGGTAGAAAGGACATGGGAAGTACATTCCAGGTGGAAGACGTAAAAGCATAAAAACAGTCATTCCAATTCTCTCAACTGACAAGCCAATGACCTCTTCTCAATTCTCATTCCCCATGGCTCTGCAGCCTCAAACACTGTTGATCATGCTCTTCCTTCACGACATTCTCTTCTCTCTAGGTTTTCAGAACATTACTTTCTCCTGCTTCACCTCCTATCCGTCCATTCCTCCTATCTCTTTTGCTAGATCCTCATCCAGATCACACTCTCTAAATGTGTCTCTCAATGGGTTCTGTACTAGATCCTTTTTTCTTCTCCATCTATGATTTTCATTTGATGATTTCATTAACTCCCATGGATTTAAAAATCTACTTCAAATCTACCTATCCTGTCCTAAACTCTTCGTTGAGCTCCAATCTCACATCTCCAAACTGCCTTTGAAACATCTTGAACATATTTACTGAACATGTTCAGTAAACATCCTAAAATCAACATGTCCAAAAATGAACTCATTTATCTTTCCCCCAAACCCATCGCCACCACCTCCTACCTTCCCTATTACTATATAGAGGGCAACCTCCTCCTCTCCCAGTCCCTCAGGTTCACAACTCAGAAGCCATCCTGGATTCCTCACTATTTCTTACCCCCCATATCCAAGCTGTTGCCAAGATCTGTCGATTTCACCACTGCAATCACAGTAGAAGCTCTGTTTACAAGTAACCTGATTTACGAATGTTTTGCTGGGTGAGGAAAAAAATTTTGCAAAATTTGTCTTGCAGGATGAACAAAAATTCGAAGTACAAACATCATGTTTGAACTTGAACGGCTCTTGAAGGGATGATGATCAAGTAGGGCAATGGGGATATTTTTGCTTTCATATGTTAAAAAGGAACCTCAGGTCAGTATACTGCCTCATCAGCCTCATTCAGCATTGACCCTTCATGAAGGTAGCTTTGTTCGCTCTTAACAGTACTGTTACAAATGTGTTCATATGTGTTTTCATATGTATGGTAGTACTTTGCATAAAAATGTAAGATCAGTGACCATGCTCTACAACAGTATTTGTAACAATGGAGGAACATAGCCAGGAGCTGACAACAAACTGGTCTGCATGAGAAGCAACGGGGAGATGGTGTGGAGGACATTTCATCTGAGGAGGTTGAGAAGTCGGAGGAATCCTTCATGACAAGTAAGATTAAAGAGGTTTATTAGCTGTGTGAAAAAGTGCACAATTTTGTTTAAAAACATTACCCAATGGGGCGGCTAGGTGGCGCAGTGAATAGAGCGCCGGCCCTGGAATCAGAAGGACCTGAGTTCGGAGCCGGCCTCCGACACTTAATCCGAACAAACAAAAACCTAGCCGTGTAACCTTGGGCAAGTTACTTAACCCCAATTGCCCTAAAGGGGCGGCTAGGTGACGCAGTGAGTAAGAGTGCCGGCCTCGGAGTTTGGATGACCCGAGATCAGATCCGGCCTCAGAAAATGAGCACCCACGCATAAATCAAATGACTAGCCGTGTAACCTTGAGCAAGTTACTTAACCCCAATTGCTTTAAAAAAAAAAAAAAAAAAAAAAAACATTACCCAAATAAGGCTTTAGCAATGAGAACCACAAATATTTTTAACAATGCAATGTCACATTTCTGTGACATTCTGAAAAAATATCAAAAATAAGTGTTGTCAGATTCCTAGTCAAAAGCAAACAAAGAAAAAAACCACTGAGTCAGAAATGAAAAATAAGTGCAGAAAGTAGTGTCACTTTTAGTGAAAGTAGCATAAGAGAAAACACTCCTGAGGCTAAAGTCCCCAATGTTCTCATAGAGATTCTCCTTCCAAACAATTGCCCTTCCTCCTCTTCCTCCCTCTTGTCTCCCTCTCTCCAGCCATAGCTCTTTTCAAAGGTAAAGTCCAGGTTAATTTATTTTCAATTTATATTGTGTACTAATCATTACTATTGTATTTCAGGTACATTAGGGACAAAAAAAACTTACTTAAAATTATAAATAATTATTTTATATGAATATTTGGGGGGATGTGGTATGGATCATTCGGCTTTACATCATTTCCTATGGGAAAATTTGCTCTGCAATACAAACAAATAGCATAACATACAGAATCTCAGAACAAATTAAATTCAGTCATAGACCAAGGTTCTACTGTATCTCTCTAAGCCTTTCCTCTCCTCTGACATGGCCCCCACTCTATAGTGCAGACCCTTATCACCTCACACTTTGATTATTACCATAGTCCATTGGAGGATTTGTCTGCTTGGTTTCTCACCACTCTAATCCATCCTCCCTTCAAAAGCTAGTGATTTTCCTAAAGCACATATCATGTTACTCTCCTATTCAATAAATTCCAATGGCTCCCTATTGCCTCTAGGATGTAATATAATATGCTCCAACCATCAACCCCAACCTTTCCAGTCCTCTTAGACCTTTCTCTCTATCACATTCTCTTCAATCCAGTGACATAGGTCACCCAGCTGTCCCACAAAAACACTCCATCCCTCTTGGATCCAGGCATTGTCTTGTTATCTCCCCTGCCTAGAATGTTCTCCCTCCTCCTTTCTGCTTCCTGGCTAATTCTGGCTTCCTTTCAATCACATCTTTTACAAGAAGCCTTTCTCATTCAATGTGCCTTCCCTCTTTTAATTGTTTTCCTTTTATCCTATAAATAACTTGTTTGTACTTTGCTTGCTCTCTCTCTCATTAGACTGTGAGCTCCTTGAGAGCAGAGGGTCCTTTCCCTCTAACAGACCTTCATAGATATTATTAGCACAGAGCCTGGCACATAGTAGTTATTTCACATTTATTGACCTGAATTTGCACTTAGAGTGAGGGGAAGGGCAACATTGGTGGCTCTTTAGTCTTCTAAAAAAGGATTAAAGTTAAACTTTTCAGTGTAATGTTAGAACTGAGATGATTCTCATAACATATTCCTTTAAGAAATTTTATAATGCTTATCTACTAAAATTCTCAACATATCCCCTAAGATAAGAAAGTACAAAAAGATGGTACCATATCAGAATAATCTACATATTGGGGTGGCTAGATTATAGAGCACCAGCCCTGAAGTCAGGAGGACCTGAGTTCAAATTTGACCTCAGACACAACACAAAAACTAGCAGCCATGTGACCTTGGGCATGTCACTTAACCCCAACTGTCCTCCAAAAAAGGCAAAAAAAATTTTTTTTACATAAGGTGAAAGTGGTAAATTTTTGTTTTCTCCTCTTTTTACAAATCAAAAGGGTAAAAGAGAATTGATCCCACAAACAACCTCACCTGCACCATGCTCTAGTCAACTGAGTTATCTGTTAATCCTTAAAAGACTGTCCAGAGACAGAAGAACAGCTCTAAGAGATCCTTATAAACTCCATTCTGCCTAAGATGCCAGAAAACTCTGAAAATCTAGTGCTGAACCTCAAAGACCTAAGGCCTAACTCCAGTTGGTAAAAGTGCAGGAATCCATATTGAGACTAAGTTGACCAACTACCCTAACCAATAGTATACAGCAAGGGTTAAGAGGCTGGTCCTGGGACAAAGCCCCAATTCATAAACTAAAGCTAGAGATATGGGGAGACAAACCAAAAAGACTAATTGATACGTAAAATTATTATAGATCTAGATACAAGTTAATTCCATAACTACAAGCAGACTCAATAAGGAATGTTCCCCAAAGATCACAAAGAATGCCTGGAAAAAAATTAGCAAGAGATGAGAAAAATGGAACAAAAGGTACAGAAAAAAGAATTAGAAGACAAATAGCTAGAAGAATAAGTGGTAAACCTTGTCTAGGTAAAAGATTGCCTGAAAACTATAATAGATCCAACAGAAATTGGTAACTATAAGAGCAAGAAATATTTAAAAAAAAGAATATTTAAGATATTTAATATAAAAAACAATAAACTCGACCTATAAAATATGACTGTAAACAAAATTTTAGAGCTACAGTACCTACAAAGTGACAGAAACAAATCTCCCACTGAAGGCAGCCTGGCAGGCCACCAGGAAGGGTTCATTGCAGCCGCTGGATTCTATGATCTGTTTGTGCTTTCTCTGCTTGTTCATATTGCCAGTCAATTACTTGACTTTTGAGCTCTTTGCCACAGTAGAACTCCGTTTCCAGAGAGGAGAGCTTTGTCCCAAACTGCTGGGGTTTTTGCAAATGTTGTCAGAGGCCTGAGGAGGGCGGCCTCTCTATAGATAACACACTGGAAAACTGGCATTTCTCACCCCAGGACCACTGCCTGAGAAAGCGACCCAAATCCAAGCAGGTGATTGCCCTCTGAATGGTTGCTTGGTCCCACTGTAGTCCGGGAGCCCTTGAGGCCAGCCACAGGGGCAGGCCGGACCTTGTTGTTCTTTTCCAACAGAGTTCCCATTGACCTTTTACTTTATTTTTTGATGTTTATGGGTTGAAAAGTCTGGAAACCACCAAAGCTGCTGGTGATTTACTCTCCTGAAGGCTGCTCTAGCCCCTGCTGCCTCCCTAGGGCCAAAACTTTGGGACTGGGCTGGGCTCCCATGAACCCTTTCTGGTGGCCTGCCAGGCTGCCTTCAGTGGGAGAACAGATTGGGGAAAGGGGTATTTAGTAGGATCGTTATTTTGGCGTGGGGTATAGGGAAAAGATGGGGAGAAAATCTGTAGCTCAAAAATCTTGTGGAAATGAATGTTGAAAACTAAAAATAAACAAATTAAACCAAAAATAAAAACAGACTTGGAAAAACAGTTTAATAAGAGAATTCAAGAAATCACCAGATTCCCTTAAAAAAATTTTTTTTTAAAAAGGCCTAGCATTATTTTAAGAAATCACAAATTAAAAACTGCCCAGATCTATTAGACCCAAAAAGCCAAATGAGCATCACCAATCACCCACACTGATGGAGGAGATCCCAAAATGAAAAGCCCCCCAAGGATTAGCACAGCCTAATTCCAGAACTTACACATCAAAGGGGGAAAAATGCTGGAAAAAAAATGTTCAAAAGGACTTCAAATAACAAAAAAAAGTCAATCACACAAAATCTAAATGTTTCTATCCTACACAAGGTATCTGAGAACATAGTCCAAAATGCAAAACATACAGTCTTACAATCAAGAAAAATTTGCCCTACAAAGTTGAACATAATCCTACAGGGGGTAAAATTGGAGTTTTATTCCCCTCAAATTTAGCCTTGATCATAAACATTAGGTTTTTAAATTTTTTTAAATTAATATTTCTATCAAGTATTTATTTTCTCTTTCTCCCACCTCCCCAGTAGAAAGAAAAAAAAGAAAACCAAAACCTTGCAAAACAAATATATATGCACAGTGTCAAGGAAAATAAGTCCCCATATTAGCCATGCCCAAAAATGTATCTCAAAATGCATATTTAGTCCCTAACCTCTAGAGTTGAACAGGAACTTTAAAATACAAACACAAAAGTCAAGAGAAATCTATAAAGATAAACTGAAGTAGCTCTAACATTCTTATAAAGGGGGAAGAAACAAATGTCCCCTTCAGAATTTTAAAGTCTTTTTCTGCTGATGGTTCAAAGAGGAGAGTAAGAAGGAAGAGGAAGGGGAAGGGAAAGGGAAAAGGAAAAGGAACCTAACTGGTACATTGCATATTCTAGATGTTTAATAAATGCTTATTCACTTGTAGAAAGGAAAAATAGAATAGAACTTGCTGTTTCTCCTGAGTTAGTTTACTAAGTCTCATAATTAAGTCTGTGAGATGAAGATTATACAAACATGGGAATGGGGGTAGTAGGTATCAGATCTCACACTTACCTAAAAAAAGGAAAGTTGAAAACATATACACAGTTTTCAAAGTATTTTACATTACATCATGCACAAGTCTTTGCTGGCAATATGCTCTAGTAAGCCTATTATGCCCATCATTCATTTTTCTGTTGCCTTTTCAAAAGACATGTGCAAGTTTTATTCTTTGGACGTTGTAGTATTACATGATTTTCAATCATAAGGCATCATGAGGCTATACCTATTGTAAAGATGAGTACTGGTGGCAAAGAAAAATTTAGGGCCATTGAAAATTCTGTGTAATTTCCCAAAAATGATACAACCAGCTCTCATTCTTTTATCATATAGGATCCTTTTATTAAGGGGATTTGTTCTATGAAGTTTGGATTCAGTCAAAGGGCTACACTGCAGGGCCACATGAGGCCTCAAGGCTGCAGGTTCCCCACCCCTGTCCTATCCAAATATGGTCCCAACTCACAATCTACCTGAACTATTTGTTCAAGAGAGATGTCCTGATTCGTCAATATATTCAGTTGCTTATCTCATTCTGAGCACTTCTTATGGCTAAGAGTCATGGAACCCTAGTCTCTTCGGAACTGAAAATGATTGACTCAGAAGCCCCCTGAGAAACACATGATGAGTACAAATAAAAAATCATGAAGTACAACCATGTTATCTAAGAAATATGTGGGCAAGGCCTTCTGGTTAAGATCGCAATGTGAAATACTGTAGACATGTTTGTCTACTTAATTTTTCCAGTGTGAATGACTACTGAGGCTCTCTTTAGGGCTACATCTCATTATGGGAGTCCTCTACTGTTTGGGTGTTAATGAAATCACAATGTCATCCATGAACAGAAGCATCTGTAACAGGAAATCCCTTTCCTTTTTGGATTGCAGAGGAAATAACTTCAGGATAGTGGCAAACACCTTTACTGAACTTTATACCTTAACAGAATTTACCCAATGTTGAAAAAATTCTCTCCTTAGCAGTTATCACAGAACATTTAAAAAAAATAAATGCAGCACATTTTAAACCAATAAACAAAAATGTTTCCCATTGTATGCAGGAACTTTATCATAAATAAAATTGAATGTTAAATAGTAAAAACTCAAAGACCCTAATGGACAATAACGCCCGACAAAAACAATCTTCAAACCCTGCATGAAGTAAATAAATCCCTCATTCAGAGGCTGTCCACAACTGTCATAAAATAATTTTTTTTAAAGAACTGGAAGGGTCCTAAAGGTCACCCTGTCCAACCTACATCAGGAGAAAAAAAACTATGGAGGCCCTGAGAGATTAAGTGACTTGCCCACGTTCACATAATAATTTACTCATAGAACCCAAAGAAATTCATGTCTTTGAGCTCCTCTTGTTCCAATACACCATTCATTAGATAAAATTTGGAATTCTTTAAATAGAGTCCAACAAAACTTCAAACATTTAAAATTTTCTCAAGCCCAAGGTCTTTGGAAATAAAAAGTGCCTTGCCTCAGACTCCAGTCCTTGTTTCCAATCCAAGAGCCATCACTAAGAGACCCCTCATGAAGAAGTCCACTATCCCCAATAACATCAACTGTAACAGATATGCATGCTTACCCTTGCTGAGGCAACAAGGCATCCTGAAGGAGAGACAGGAAGAGGCATCTGCCGGGCCCAGAACCCAACAGCCCTGGGAATAACAGCCATTCTGTATTTCTATTCCCAACTCAGGCCTTTCAACTTGGCTATTCAGCCATCATGAAAGGGAACAAACTTGGAGAAAAGGGCCCTACCCACTACCAATCATCACTAATAGGCAGAGCCCAAACTTATAAAGGCCTTGGGAACAGCAGGATTGCTCACCCCATCCTCCACCCCCAGTGGTGTTCTATTTCTAGACTGCCCCCATAACTCACAGTCCGAAGAAGCAATCCTTGTGCATATATGACTTGGCAACTCCATCTGCAGGTGTTTTAGTCCCTGCTTCAACAGCCATAGCTACTAAGGAGCAAGAAAATAAAATCCTCACCAAAGCCTTTGATACCAGTACGTTATTTTTATTAATGGAAGTCACGTTAAAGAAGGTAAATTATAATCTTCATTGCTGTTGCCCCCTTAGGAGCTGATACAGGGCATTTCTATCTGACTTGCAACTTAAGCCTCCTCTTATATTGTTTCCCCCTATTAGAATGTAAGTTCTTCATCATGTTCATGGTATACTGGAGGAGAGAGGGAACGAAGAAGAATGGCAATCACCCTCCTGGCTTTAGTTGGCATCCAAGATCCCCCTGGCAAGGCCACTTAACAAGAAATGAAGATTTCTACACTGTGTCAGTTTTCTAAAGGAACATCCCCCTTAATAATAAAGGCAGTGTCATAGATGTCTACCAGAATAGATGAGGAAGAGCTAGTTCATAAGAAATTGAAGTAATTTAAAAGAGGATGCAGTGCATCGACAATTTGGGGAAATCAACAAAACACACATACAGTAATTTGAAAAACACAAATTAGAAAACAGCACTCTTACAAGACTTCTATATTATTGTACTATAATGCTTGTATTTGGTACTGTAATATAAAAGACTTAAATTACATAAATAGTAATGACACATTGTAAAATAACTCATAAAAAATTAAAACTGATAAAGTAAGGTGGCTTAGCAGTACCAGATCTCAAACTGTCAAAACAATCAGTGGAATAGATTAGGTACACAATTCACAGTAGTAAACCAACCAACCACAGTAGTAAACTAGTGTTTGACAAAGTCAAAGATTCAAGATTTTGGGCCAAGAAATCCCTATCTGACAAGAATTGCTGGGAAAACTGGAAAGCAGTTTGGCAGACTAACAATCTCTTGCCATACACAAAGACAAGAGCAAAATGGCTATATTACACAGACATAAAGGGTGGTATCATAAGCAAATTAAAGGACTGTGGAACAGTTTTGGAAAAGGGAAGATTTTATGACCAAGCAAAAGCTAGAGAGCATTAAAGGTTATAAAACAGGCATTCACCTTCAATTGGTGAATGGCTGAATGAGTTGGGGTACGTGATTGTGATGGAATACACTGTGCTATAAGAAATGACTAGTATCTAGCTATTAAGAAATGACAAGCTATTAAGAAATGTTTTCAGAAAAACCTGGGAAGACTTACCTGAACTGATGCAAAGCGAAATGAGCACAACCAGAAGAATACTGCATATAGTAACAGCAATATTGTACAATGATCAGCTATGAATGACTTAGCTATTCTCAGGATACAAGACAATTCCAAGGGACTTAGGATGAAAAATGCTGTCCACCTCCAAAGAAAGAATTGATGGACCTTGAATGCAAAATAAAGCATAATTTTTTACTTTATTAGGTTTTTTGGTCTGCATCTTCTTTTCCAACATGGCTAATAAGGAAGCATTTGCATGACTATATATATGTAATCTATATCAAATTGCTTGCTTTTCAAGGAGGGAGAAGAGAGGGAATCTGGAGCACAAAATTTTTAAAATCTTAAAAGTTTTTGTTTATATGTAACTGAGGGGAAAAAAGTAAATGCACCCCTAAAATACTTTATCATTCATTCATTAACTTAGTCTGTGTACATACCTGAATTACCTTCCAGTATGTTACTATTAGGCAACTATGTTCATTTCTAAATTCTACCCTACCTAATTTGTTTTTACTTACTATGGCGCTAAGACAAATTATGCCACTGTCACAGTGTAGGCACTTAATAAATGCATGATGAATGACCATTTTTAATTGTACACAATAGTGTATATATAAGTATCCATCATTACTGCCCGGACATTTCTATAAAACCAACAAGCACTTCACAAAGGAATCAGCACACTGAAACTGCAATCAAATTATTCTACAGGTAAATATCTCCCTCATTTTCAAACTAGAGTTTACACTCAAAAGCCAACCTAAAAAAAAAAAATGTATCTTATCTGTGCCTAGAGGTATCAAAAATTCTACCACTTCATATTCTCAGAAATAAGCTCAGGAGCATTAGTTTTAAAAGAAGAGTTGTAGAATGGAAAGAATACTGGCCTGAAGTTTAGTCCTAACAGTGACTCTTACAAACCCCGAAAGTAAGGTTAGGCAACTCTCTTAATCTGAGTTTTGGGTTCTTCTTTGGTAAAAATACTATGGACAATACTTTTACTACCTCTATCCAGAAGGTTGTCATAAGCATCAAGTAAGACTTTGTGTGTCTCAAGGACTTTGCAACCCCATAGATTATTAAATTAATTAAATTAAATTAATTATTAAAGGTTATTGAGTCCATCAGGATAAATTGTGTTTCAAGTAGACAGTATCATATCATGTTTGGAAAAAACCTGCACTGGATTTTCTTTTAAAGAAAAATGTAAACCACAGTTCAATTCTTTCCCTATTTTATATATACACATAGAGAGAGAGAGAGAGAGAGAGAGAGAGAGAGAGAGAGAGAGAGAGAGAGAGCTAATTTTTGAATACCAATCAAGTATAAATCATGGATCAATAAAATCTACCAATAATCATATACCTCATTTTTGCCATTAGAATCAAACTCTTCTTCCTAACCTAATCTTTGCTAATAAAGATATGGTTAACCCAAGTGAGCAGACAAAACGGTGTTTAGCAGAAAAGAGAAAGATAAGCAGTGGAGTCTACACCAAAGATAAATTATTCACTTACAGTATTATTGAACAACATAATGATTTACAGTCTCAGCAAAATTGTTTCAAAATTATGCTAATCTCTCTACAAGCAAGGTGAATTCATTAGCATTTAAGAAAAAATTACACAAAAGGTTTTCAATGGGGAGAAATTTTAAGAGATGGAAAGGACCTTCAATCCCCTAGAATTTCAACAACTAATTATGCTAAACCGGGTGTGGGGAACTAGTGGCCTTGAACAAATGTGGATTTGTTCATTTGGCCTCAAGGCTGCAGATTCCCCACCACAGTGCTAAGCACTTATAAAGACATCTATAGGTATAAGTGTTGATATGATAAACTCCTGGCTTCCATGAAGCTCACAATGTGGTAAAGGGATTTGACCAACACCACAATGAGACCATAAAAGAATAAACTAGAGTGGGAGAAGAGGAAAAAGAACTATCTCCCAATCCCCACCCCCAAATGAAATGTAACATCTGAGAGAACAAGGGTAATCAAGCAAAAGCTTCATAGATCGTTATTTAAGCTGGGACTTAAAACAATGAGTAGTAAGATTTCAAGTAGCAAATGTTGGGGAAGAGTTAAGTGCCACAAGGAATAACAGAGGCAAAACAACCTGAGAATCATAGCCCACATGGAAAGTAGTATAGAATAAGGCTGAAAAAAAGTTTGAGCAATGCCAAACTGCTGAGGACTTTGAATACTAGGCTGAGTTTACAGGTAGAATGCTACTGCGATAATCTAGAGGTAGTAAATAAAGACATAGTCTGTTAACTGTAGCCACAAGAAGTAAGAGGAATAAACAACTAACTACTGGGAACAAAGTGGCGGAGGGAGGGAGAGAAGGAGAAGAATATAAAACATTTACAATGTCCCCTAACTCTGAACTGGTGTCCAAGATCCTCACTTCCACTTTTGCCTACTAAAAGATCTTTTGTGTCTCCTTAGAAGGTAACATACAAATGCCTCAAATCTGGCACTTAAAGTTCCTCCACAAAAAAATGATTTAACATTTATTTTTCCTTTCTTATTTCATATTTCTCCCCTCCCCTCCCCTGACCAGACCAAGGGCCCTGTGCTAGCTATCTCTCATAGAAAACATTCTATCTACCACCACCTTGCTTTTGCAAGATGTCTGGTCCCCCATCTCCAAGTCTTAAAATCCCTAACTTCATTTAAAACAAAGTTCAGTGTCTCTTACATGTAGGGTCCCTAGTTAGTATTCTCTTCTTCCTTTCAAAAATTACTTCCTATAACTTTATAGTTACTTACTAGTGTACATATCTCACCCACAGGGTGAGAACTGTTTCATTTCTGTCTCTGTGTCCTGTGTCTTGGCACATAGGATAGGCACTTAATAAATATTCATTGCACAATGGTACACTGGTAAATAAGGAGGAAAAGCAAGTATATTGGGAAAGATAAGTTTGGTTTTAGACACAAGTTTTCAGTGCCCCTAGGTAAACCAGGTCCAAATGTCCTGGACAGTTTGGGTAGTATGAGATGTGGGCCTGAAAGCAAAGAGGAACGATCAAGGCCAGAGATATCATAAAATCACAGAATTTGAAAACTGGATGAAAGCTCAGCAGTCATCTTGTCCAATTCAAACACAAAATGAAGCCCTCCTTTAACATAGCAGCAAGTGGTCATCCATGCTCTCTCTGAATGAAGAACTTTCAAGAGGGGGAACTCACAACCTATGGTGGCAGCCATTTCCACTCCTTGAGAACTACTATAATTTTTAGAAGTTTTATCAAGCCTAAATTTGCTCTCTTAAACTTCCACCCATTTTTCCTGGTCCTACCTGCTCAGGCCAAATAGGATACCTAAGTCTAATTCTTTCAAATTCTGCATGACAATACTTCAGAAAATTGAACCCAAGAACTATGTCCCCAGGAATTTTAACTTGTCTAGGCTAAGTGTCCCCCTCTTCTTTCTACCAATCCTCACAGAACATGGACTCAAGGCATTTCATTCTACTACCCTCTGCTGCCTCTCTTCAGTTTTCCAGTATCTTTCTTAAATCATGATGTCCAGAACTGAACACAATACTCCAGATATGGTCTGATGAGGGAATACAACAGAACCCTCACCTCCCTAAATCTGGGTAGCTATGATCCTCTAAAAGCAGCCCATACTCACATTAGCATATCTGCTTATTAAAACACACAACTGACTATGAGTTTGCTGTCCACCAAGAGCCCCCAGACCTTAGAGGTGCCCCTTTCTCCTTACCAAGGCTATCCCCAAACCCTTGCTCCTCCCAAAATCTCCACTAAATGGAGGGCCCCCAAGGCCAGCCATATCTTTATTTACCACCTAACTGCAATACTTTGTACCTCATTGTGCCCCCATTCTGGTGTAGCTTTCCTAGAGTTTTTCCTTCAGTTCCCTTTTGTGTGTTGTCCCTCCCACCCACTCCCATCTATTAGATTACACTGTAAACTCCTGAACATAGGGACTGTCTTTTTCAGTATTTGAATCAGACCACGGTGGCTGGCATATAGTAATGTTTAGTACATATTTATTGACTGGTACACCGTACCTCCCACCATCTTATTCTTGTGAACTTGATTTTTGTACCCAAATGAAAGACTCTACTGCCTACTGAAATTCATCTTCCTAGATTCAACCCAATGGGCTAGTCCTTTTGGATCCTGTCATCTAAAGTGTTGGCTATCCTTCCAAGCTTTGTGTAAAATGGAAATATATTGAGTGTATATTATCTATACCTTTATCCAAGTCACTGTTAAAAAGAGACTGTTACAAACAGCATAGGAGCAAGACAGATCCCTGGGTGCACTTCACTAGATACCTTATCCTGTTGACAAAGAGCCTTTAACAATTTCTGAATTCATTCATCCAACCAATTCTGAATCCATCTGTTTTATCATCTAATGACCATCTACAGCTCTTCTATCTTCTCCAAAAGCACTGTATGAAATACTTTAATTAGAGCTTTGCTAAAATCTAGGTAAACCATAAGCACAGTATTCCTCTCATCTTTAGTTTAGTAATCCTGTCAAAAAAAGAAATGAAGGTTTGACATGACCTGTTTTTGATGAAGCCATATTTATTACCATCTCTTACCAATCTATATATTCACCAACTGTCTCTTTAATGATCTAATGAAAACCAAGTTCTTTGGCCCATATATGTTTGTTTAGCTTAACTAGAAATTATCTCAAGACATCAACAATACTTATAACTCTTTCCTCAAAACTGTTTTAGCTAAATGGATACAGTATGAAATTTTTTTCTGCAATATTTTTTCCTAAAGTACAGTATATACAAACAAGAATTTAAGAACAGAGAATCTCAGACTTCTGATCTTAAATGCAAACAAATGATTTCTTTCACTTCTTAAAAATGAGACTATTTTCTAATGTGACCGTTGTGCTACTTTCAGATTGGGCTGATTTAAGCTTTCAGAGAACTGTGGATTTCAGAAATAGAGGAAGGGAAAAAGTTGAGAATAGCTACCTCTGGTGCCAAACTCCCAAAAAGGAGACTTGTCTTTATAGTTAGTAGTATTCTCAATGGGGACTAAAAAAATTTTCCTTCACTTTCCCACTGCCTCAAATTCTATCAATTCCATCTATCATCAACTAAATAAAAATAAAGACACTCTTAGAAAACCCTCTCAACAATGAATAAAAGAATTTCCCTTACTTTCTCATATTACCTCAAATTCTACTAATTACCTACCATCAGAACCACCCCCCCCCCAAAAAATGTATATACCTCTAAGGATGCCAGTTCTATCAGTCACATCATTTCAACTAAAAATTGAATATTCATTACTAAGTTCAACTAAAACCAGTTCAATTAAAATCGTTTTCCACAAATACCTATCTGAGGTTATGTTGCACTGAATGTAAGGGAATTTTGATCAATAGGTAGCAAGTAATTTTAAGATAACTTTCATGGAAATACAGGCTTGAGTAAAAGACTTAGGGCCCTGAAGGTACTAAGACCACGTGGAGGAAGTGGGAAGAAATACCAGAAGTGGGGGTGAAGGGAGGGACAAAAGCCAATCTTTGCCCACTTATTATATTGACTAGATCAGAGGCTAGAAAAGATAGAAACCTTTCCTCCTTGTCTTGCCCCACAACTTCTAGTAATATAGTTCAGCTACTTTATTATCAAGCTTTTGTAGACTCTCATCACCTCTCCTCACCTAAGCTAATTTCTTGAGACCAAGGACTTGTCCATCAAATAACTTCTATATCCCCCACAAAGCCCTACATAGAGGGTTCAAATATTTGTTGAATGAACTGTTTTCTATGGGAAAATACTTTTTGCAACTGACTTAAAAACAAAAGCACCGTGGTAATGGTAGCAAGCTGGCCAGGAAAACTTGGGCTTTGACACACTAGACCAAAAACTAAACTTCTCAGTACTATAGGCCAGTGGTGTCAAAAAAGGAGGCAACTAAGCCATTAGTAACAATCCCTGTGGGTCCCACAGTGACTTAGAAAATCACATATTAATATTATTTATCGTATTTTTATTTATTTTTCTGACTATTTCCCAATTACATTTTAATTTGGTTCAGGTTGCACTGGGAAGTGCTGTAGGAAGTTGTTTTGTTTTTTTTTTTTTTTGGACACTTCTGCTCTGGCAATTCTTGGATTCTAAATTATAGAGAAGGTTCAGGTCTGCATTGGGTAGAGGAGTTTCCTAAAGAAATCACAAATCTGGTCCCTATTTCTATCTTAAACAAAACGTAAAACCCATTGTTAAGGTAGAAACTTATTACGTACATTCTAATGTTATATTTCTAATTCAGTAACAGGCTAAACATTTTAACAACTGATATACTTATCACATAAAACAAATATCCTACTTTAAAAATTAATAAGTACTTTCCTCATAACATAAAGTTCAACAACTTTTAGACAGGTCTTTTATGTGCCCAAATTATAAGAACATGACAAATTTCTACTAAATGCTTTTGGTAGCTTCCAAATTTGGCAAATTATAAAATCATTTCAGAATCTCAAACTTGAAATAATTAGGAGAGACTATTAGTCATTAGCAAATTAATCACATTTTTCAAATTACTCAGTAGCCAACAGGAAGGTAAAAAATAATTTCCAATAAAAGCTTTAATTCTTAGGAAGTTCAAAAGTACAGTGAGGCTTTTTCAGATATATTTATTTATACACACACATATGTATATGTATTTGCTGCTTCCTGGTAAAGAGCCACAAGATAACAACACAATAGGTTCTTAGATAATTTACCAAAAATAGTTATACCAATAAAATTGTCACCTAAATGGTAAACAACAATGTCAATACAAAGTTTAAATTTTTGAGAACGATTTGAAGCAGAAGATAACATGGCATAAGGAGATGAAAAAGAAAAGCTACAATAAGAAATCTAAAAATCAGTTTTTATGTGTAATCTAGCTCAAATTTTCATTATGATTCCAGGGAAATCATTAAAATGAAAGGCAATACAATCAACAAATTAAAGAATATCTAGATGCTATTAAAAAAGTCTTCAGACAACAATGCTTAGAGATAGCAACTTAGAGCCAGAGGAACACAAGCAAGTCTCCACTCACCAGGGGTATTTCTCATTTTGTAAAACAAAGGGGAATGCAAGAAACTCAAAGACAAAGAGATGGAAGCCTTAGAAACCACCCTGGGAGAAAAAAAAAACCTGATACTTATTACAATCATAAAGATGTAATAGTTTGGGAAAGATTCTCGGAGATCAATGATAATCAGAGAGGGAGATTTAACTGTTCCTTCAAAACTACCGCCAGCTCTTTATGCAGAATGTCAATCACAAGAACATCTATTATCTCTAATATAGGAAAATTTTTAAAATGTACTCCCCTCCTCCATTTTGTTAGATTGGTTTCAAAAAATGTTAGGGTCTTGGGGGGGGGGTGAAGAGAAAAGAGTATTTGTTTTTCTCTCCATTTCAACTTTTTTATGGGGAGGGGGAAGAGGAGAAAGGAAAACATTTGGCTTTCTTCCCACGGGGCAAACGGGGAGCATAAAGCCGACCTCCCTCACATTCTCCTAAGACACTTTTAGTTCTCTCTCCTTTGCCACCTCATACTACCTTGCATTAGTTTTTTTACAGACATGTAGTGTGGTATTTATTCTCCCCTCCCCTAGAACTGTAAGCTGCTAGAGGGCAGGGACAGTTTCCTTTTTTGCCTTGTCTTCACATCCCCCAGAGCTTTCTTTGCACATAGTAGGCTCTAAATCCAGGTTTCTCCAACTCCATTGATCTGAATGTGGGTGCTCTCGACGGAAATTGAGATCCAGTAGAAGTTCCCACAACCAAGAACGGGAAAATAAAAACCGGTGGAGTTTTGAACATGAAAAGGAAACAATTTGGGGTGGGGGTGGGGGGTAAAAATGGAGGAAAAAAAGAGCTGATCAAGGCGGGGGTGGGGGAGGGAGAACAGAACGTTTACATGAAGAGGGAAGTAGGTCTAAACGGACACATGGCCCATGTCTTCCCGGGCTCCAGGGCCGCGGTGAGAGGCCTCCTACAAACCAGGCCCCGGCGGGCTCGCCCCAACCACCCGCTCGTGGCCTCACGGCCCGGCAGCCCCGACCTCATGGCGGAGAGGAGACGGAAATGGGACCTGGGAGGCGGGGAGCGGGCGCCGCGGGAAACAATAGGCCGGCCTGGCGGAGGCCTCCCTCCCGTCCCCCCCACCCCCGGCATCGCGCCCCCTCCTCAGCTGCGGCTCCCGATCTCCCGGCTCCGCACGACTTACAGGGTCTTAGGCATCTCGTCCTCCATGGCTGCGGCTGTGGCGGCGGCTCCTCGGCCTCCTGCTCCGTGACCCCTACCACCTCCCTCGGCGGCCCGGCAGTAAGGGCTACCGGGGGTTTCTGTCGCTCTCGGTGAAGCGGAGTCTCGTCCGCCTCTTCTTCGTCCAGCAGCAGCAGCAACACGAGCCCGCCAGCCCCTGTGCCCGAACAATGAAGTCCCGACACAAGATGGCGGCGAGCCGGGCGCCCAGGAGCAGCCGAGCGGCCCGGGCCACGCAAGCGCAGAGAGAGCCTACTCTCCCTAAGACCTCGTCTGCCCCGCGCCACGGCACCACCGACGCCAACTCGTTTGTTACGCAGGCGTGCTTCCGTCCTACGTACTGGAGACGCTTCTCTTACTGCGCAAGTACAAAGCCGACCTGCCGGGCTACAGCCGAAGTATTGTCGTGGTTTTCGACTGCGCGTGCGCAAAGCTTTACTCAACTCCTTTTGTCAGAAATCCGCAAAAGCAACGAAATTTAAATTGCATAGCCTTGCGGGCAAATGGGAATAGGTTTTCATATACACGCTTAGGATTTCTTTTGAGAATAGGAGGAAAATAGCTGCAAAACCACGTGCGCCGCCCGGGAATCGAACCCGGGTCGCAAGAATGGGAATCTTGCATGATACCACTACACCAGCGGCGCTGTCGGTGTAAACTTCTTTTAGAAGCCTGAAGTAGATGAAAGTAGGGCAAAGGTTAGTTTCGTTTTCCGTCCTTTACTTTGTTTCTCCCAGCTGGACAGAACACATTTCAGACAGCTCATTCTAGTTAAAATCGAAAGCCTCCCAGCCTCGCGAAGACCACAGAAGTGAATATGGCCATTCTTTAAAGCCATGTTAACGAATCCTGGCCATCATTTAAAACCGGCCAAGTTTTCAGAACTTTATCATCATCACCACTTTATCGGCTCAAAAAAAAAATTTATTAACCAAAGGAAAAAATGTATCCTTGCTTACCATCCTATTAGGGTTTATTGGACTTTTGGACTTTTCTCCCCTCAAAAGATCTGAATCTCCTGCTGGATGAGGAGCCCCTCACCCTGAAGCATTCCGCGCACGAGCGTGACCACGACCACGGGGAGAACTTCTGGGAGAGATGCGGCTGCCCCTCAAGGTCTTTCTGCAATCGGCCGTTTACCACAAATCTGCAAGAACTAATCGGGCATTTACTAGTGCCAGGCTCAGCTGCTGGCAGGGCGGGGTGGGAAGGCAGACAGGAAACCCTCAAAGCGCTTACATTCTCTCGGAGGAAAAAACATACCTAAGCATAAATATATACAAAGTAATGGGGGCGGGGTGGTGGCTTAGTCGGTCCGACCCTTCCAGACCCCACCGTCCGGTCCACGTGGTTTATTTAGCAAAGAAACTGGAGTGTTTGCCTTTTCCTTCCCCGGTGGATTAAGGCAAATAGAGGTTAAGTGACTTGCCCAGGGTCAGGCGGCTAATAAATGTTTGCCGTAGGGTGACCATCCCCCGGGCCCAGCGCTCTACCCACTGAACCATCTAGCTGCCCACAGCCCAGGGAGTGCGGGGAGGGAGAAGGAGGGACTAGCAAACGGGGCAGGGCCCAGGAATGCAAGGCTGAAACAAAGAGGGTGGGCGTGCATTTTGGGAGCGGTCCAGTGCTTTCCTGGAGGGGTGAACCGCAGCCGAGGGCGAAGGATTTCGCGCTTTAACTCGTGTGAGCGATAGGTTGAAACCACTCTACTTGGCTGTAGTTCCCAGATTAGGTGAGAGCTAGTTTTGATTGGAGCACTCAGAATTAAGTATAAACAAGGCCTTACCTCTTCCTGGAAGAAACTTAAGCCTTGCAGAGAGGTGTTGGGTCATGGCCTAAGCAGTTTGTATAAAGGGTGAAGCTGTCTCAGGATTCAGGGCAGGAGAGAGGCTGAGCCTCTGGATTTGAAACATTGGAACAAATATGGAGCAAAGGGAAGAGCGAGCTGTGGTAGAGAAGGGAGCTATACAGAGTCACTGACCATCAAGCATCTGAAGGCTGAGGAAGTCCTAAGAAAAAAGTTCCCCTCTTTCTCCAATTTCCTCTCCCAATGCCTCTTTATCAAGAGACACTATAATATAATCAGCTTTTTCATTGACCAAACATTTCCAGTAAATTCAATTTATCCTCAAACATAAAGAGGCCAGGAGTTAAACCAAGTTACACATAAATATAGGGTTAGAGAACCCAACTTCTCCCTAGTTTCTAAGAAAAAAAATTAATAGTAATAATATTCTGTGTTTTACGCTCAATTCTAGAAGAGATAGTTTTATTGAATTTAGCATTAATCTATATCCAAGCCTCTTCTAGCTTGTAGAGAGAGATGACAGTCTCCCATGCTCTCCACATAACTGTGTCCCAAGAAAATTTCAAATAACATTTATGGGAATCTTGAAAGGAAAAGATCACAATATGTTTTAACATATTATGTATTTTAATACAGTTTTGAGTTAACATTCCAAAACTGCTCAGTTCCTTCCAGGACCTCTACCTTTAATGACTGAAAAGAATTCATACCAATTATCAATATCTTATCCTTGTATTTTAAGAGAAAACAAGTCTTTATGGTGGGTCTTGATGCCTGTGAATCACTGAAGATGAGTAGGAAGGTCAAGATCTTATCTAGAAAGATAATTTTGATTGATACCCTTACACTATATCAAAGGAAGGCCTTAGGTTTTCTTTCTATTTTCCTAAAGGGAAAAATCTGGAAAGAAATAGTATTTCTAAATATTTTTAGAGAAACTAAAAAGGAGGGCTCTTTAAACTATGTTTTTACATAGGTGTTGGGAATTTTTCCTAATTGGAGGCTCAGAAGGATTCCTATTGAATTTAGAACTTTTCATTTAAAATAAACTTAACCTGGAGAAGAATGAATTTTTGTTGTTGTTATTTTAGTTTTTGGTCTTGTCCTACTCTTCATGATCCCATTTGGGATTTTCTTGGCAAAGATACTGGAGTGTTTTGCCATTTCTTTCTCCAGCTCATTTTACAGTTGAGGAAATTGAGGCAAACAGGGTAAAGTGACTTGCCCACACCTACTAAGTGTCTGAGACCACATTTTAACCCTGGTCTTCCTGACTCCTGGCCTGATACTCTATCCCCTTCCCCACCTAGCTAAATATCAGGGCCGAGTAGGGCTCCCTAGGCTTGAAGTGAAATCATTATTACAACAGGGTGGTACACTTAGAAGCAATACACATTCACTCAGGCATTTTGAGCAAGAGAGTGACTGGTCATCTCAGTGGTTTTGCACTGTCCCTGGTGCCCAATATACACTCCCTCCTTCCACATATCTGCCTCTTAAAATCTCTAGTTTTCTCCCATGCTCAACTTGAACACCACCTTCCACATGAGATTTTTCCGAATGCCTTCAATTTTTAGTGTCTTGCCCCAATAAATTATCTTGTATATCATATATATGCATATATAAACATAAAAGTGCATAGATATAAGTAATGTATTATACATATGCATATGTCTCTGTGTACATATATACACTTTATGCATATACCTACATATATACACATATATGTATACATACACATACATGTATATGTACATTCTCATATACATACACATACATATACACATACATATCTCCTCATCCTAGATTATATGCTCAAGAGAAGGGGATGTTTCATGTTTCTCTTTGTATCCTGGGCACCTAACACACTTGACACACAGCTTATTAAATATTTGTTGATTAATTGATTAGTGATATCAATTTGACGGTTGTTTGGGCAATAGGTGTAGCAGCAACCACACTGACATACCCAGAATTAGCACAGGTTCTTAGATCTGCTTTACTAGGAAAGATAGCTGTTGTAATGGAAATGAAGATTTGAAGATCTTCCCTGCCCCTAGGCCCTTTGATTGGCTTAAGTGACCCTGAGAACCTTCTTTAATTTGAAGATATACTCTGCCCCCTAATAGGCTGAATGTGGTCACATGGAGCCTGTGGTAGGAGGCTTGGTTTTCAGGAATGACCACACCTTGATGCTGTGTGATTGGGCAGTGGGTCAAGAGGATGGTTACATTGTCTGAGCCAGGAGAAGACTATAGAATCCTTGATTGGAGGCTTTGCTTTGGGGCTCACCTTGAGAAGTGTTGTGTGATTTGACCAGATGAGACTCTGGGAAGCCGTTGTTGAGAGCCCCCCCCCCCACCCCACCCCCCCACCTCCCGGCTTTGAAAACCCAGATGTTGATGCTTCCCTCTCTGGTAACTGTGATTTTGGTATTGATAATTGTTGGACAGTTTGGAAGCCTGTCTGATCTGTCTGTATACTCTGAAGTTCGGGGTGCTGACCTTTTCCCCCTGAGCTAGGTAATATATGTTTGTCTGATTAAAGTAAGCTTGTTAACTGATTTTGAGTTGCTTTCCTTTACAAAAGCAGATCTAAGAACCTATATTGGCAGTCACCCTGAGGTTATCGGGGTGCTTGCTGCTACAGCTGTTAAGGGGTCAACAATCTTTTTTAATTATTCATTAGTTCAGGGAAAAAGTCAGCACCCAGAACTTCAGAGAAAATTAAAACAAAGAAAACAGAGAAAATACAAGCAGAGAAATAAAGACCAACAGACAGGGCACAGATCCAACTGTCTGACCATTACATACACACATAGTCACCAGAGAGAGAAGCACCAACATCTGGGTTTTTCAAAGCTGGGGGGGCCTCCTTAATAGCTACCCAGAGTCTTGTCTGGTTAAATCACAAGAACACTCTTCCAATGAATGAGCCCCAAAGCAAAATGCTAACCTCAGAGTATAGATATACCCTTTTTAGAGCCAAAGGGTATCACAATCTTTGTGATTTGGTGCCTAATTAGAAATTAACAAAAGATGTGAAAGCCTCCCTGAAGCTAGCTTCCCTTAATGGACTCCACCAGAGGCCTATAAAGGGGTAGGAAGATCTTATATCCTATTAACATTACAATAAGTTAGAGAAAGGAGATACTTCAGGCAGGAAGATCTCTTTGAAGGCTACTACTTTAGTCCAAGTGAAAGATGTTGAAGTTCTGAATTTATGAATTGAGAAAAGGGGGCCAACATGAGAGATATTGTGGAGTTACAAAGAACAAGACTTGGTAACTGAATAGAAATGGGAAATGAGGGAGAAGAAAGATTGGAGGAGGTTGTAAGCCTAAGTGACTGAAAGGATAATAGCAGCTAGCCTATGGCAACAGGGAAGTGAGGAAAGGGGAGGGATTTGGGAGGGAAAGAATATATCCAGGAAGAGCCTGCCTCAGAACTATGACTTTCTATGCTCTTCAGGCAACAGCAAAAATCCGGAAATGTTCTGGTTAATCATTATGCTTCTCATATAATCTGATAACATAAAATGTGAATATAAAGTGATGAATGAGTTATTTTTGACAAATATATCTGGGGTTATACCCCTTGGAACTCATGTGAGAATGAACTCTTGTAGAGGAGTCACCCCATGGAGCATTCCCCAAAGCTCCTCTGATAACTTATGCGGTTCAACACTGAATGAATTGGCACTTGAGATAAAAAAGAAAATTCTGTATGGTCCCTTAGTCCTTTTCCTCTTTTGAGAGGAAAATGAAGATGCATCTTCATCAGTTAAAAAAGGAAAGATAGTTTTTGCTTATACTGTTACTTCAACTGTTTAAGATTTGTCACAGGCAAGTAACTCCCTGAAGGCATGGGGAAAGGCTTGATATCTTAATGCCACTTGGGCTTCATGGTAGTGATGAGCCCAAGGCAGCTAAACCTACCTTAGCAAGCCTGAGACTGGCTCTCAAAACCCTAGTTGCTTCTTCTGCTTTATATTTCTTTGCCTGATCACATGAAACAGAATAGCAATCCCAAGATGGAAACACCCAGACTTGGAAGAAGTCTGAGTTTGAGGGTTAGGGAGATGCTAGGTCCTTAGTCAGTGCTGTCTTCTCTGGAGGAGCTGCCTTTTCTATACCCACTTACAGCAGTTCTGAGAGATGACCACCGTCTTGCTTGCCAGAAGACATGGGCCTAGAAGTAATTATTTAGACAGTGAAGAACTGAAGTTAAATATAAAATGTCTATTTAGCAGCACCATTGTTTTGATAGTATTTTGATGTTATTGGAGTAAGACCTATGTTCAAGTCCTATTTCTGACACAACAGCTGAGTAATCATTTGACTCTCAGTATGCCAGGACATTTAAAAGAAAGAAAGAAAGGAAGGAAGGAAGAAATTATTTTTCCCCAATTACATGTAAAAACAATTTAAAAAAAAGTTTTGAGTTCCAAATTCTATTCCTTCTTTCCCCCTCCCTGAGATGGTAAGCAACCCCATGTAGGTTGTACATATGCATTCACATAAAACATTTCCATATTAGTCATTTTGTGGAAGAAAACTTGAAGGAAGGAAGAGTATGCTTCCATCTATATTCAGATGCCATCAGTTTTTTCTCTGGAGACAGATAGCATTTTTCTTCATGAGTTCTTTGCATTTGTCTTATATCATTGTATAGCTGAGAAGAGCTAAGTCATTCACTGCTGTTCAGTGTACAATATTGCCGTTACTGTGTACAATGCTCTAGATCTGCTCGCTTCACTTTGTATCAGTTCCTTTAATTTTTTTCAGGTTTTTCTGAAATCATCCTGCTCATCGTTTCTTATAGCACAATAATACTCCATTACAATCATTTACCACAACTTGTTCAGCCGTTCGCCTACTGATGGGCATCTCCTCAACTCCAATTCTTTGCCACCACAAAAAGAACTATTATAAATATTTTTGTATAAATAGGAACTTTTCCCTTTAAAAAAAAAAAATCTCTTTGAGATACACATGGTGTGATATTGCTGGATCAAAGAGTATGCACAGTCTTATAGCTCTTTGGACATAGTTCCAAACTGCTCTCCAGAATGATTGGATCAGTTCACAACTCTACCAGTGATACATTAATGTCCCAGTTTTCCCACATCCACTCCAAAATTACCATCTTTCTTTTCTAGCATAATAGCCAGTCTGATAGGTATGAGGTGGTACCTGAAAATTGTTTTAATTTGCATTTCTCTAATTAATAATGATTTACAGCATGTCTATAGTTTTGATTTCTAATCAAATCTTTGTCTGAAAACTGCTTGTTCATATCCTTTGACCATTTATCAATTGGGGAATGACTTGTATTCTTATAAATTTGACAAATTTCTCTATATGTTTGAGAAATGAAACCTTTATCAGAGATACTTGCTATAAAAAAATTTTTTCCCCAGTTTTCTGCTTTCCTTCTCATTTTGGTTACATTGGTTTTGTTTGTGCAAAAACTTGTTAAATTTGATATACAAGTCACTTTCTAAGAAAATAAATTACAAATCAGGTGCTTCTCTCTATCAATGTGGGGAGTTTCTACACCAAGAGTTCCTTAAGCTGATAAAATAACAGGTTTGAACAAAAAAGCAAGTGTTCCAGGAACTATGTTTACCCTGGAGATACAAAAACAAAACAATCCCTTTGTCAAGGGCTTGCATTGCCTCATGAGGGGATAATAATAACTGGCATTTAGTGGTAGTTACAGTCGTTGCCCTTCATTCTCTAAGAGGATCACTATGTTGGAATCAAAGTAGGATGTGTCTGGCTGTAGCTGATCAGATCAATATGACCTTGAAAGATTCTGCAATGGGCCGGGCACAAATAATTCACATGAACATTTGGAGTGTAGATGTCTCTACATTGGTACATCTCACACTTCTTTTTTTTTTTTAAACAACTTTATTTTTCTTGGTTTTTCTTTTCTATTCTTTTTTGGTCTGTCTTTTTTTTTCTTTTTTTAAACAAATGCTTTATTAACTTCTGTTTTACATCATTCATTTCCGCCAGATTTTGAGTTACAATCATTTTCCCCCCATTATTCCCCTACCCAACCTCCCAGAACAGTAATCCCACAAGATATCACTTCCTCCAATCTGCTCTCTCCCATACCTTCACCCATACCCCCATCGACTTTTCCATTAGAGGAAGGACATCTCACACTTCTTTTGAGCCACTTCATAGAGCATAGTGCTTTCTTTGATATGGGCACGGCTTTCTGGGCAGTCCTTTGCCTGTGCCTCCCATGATACACAGTCAATTCCAAAGTTCGTCAGAGAGACCTTAAGCATTTCCTTGTATGACTTCTCTGATTTCCATGTGAAAGCTTGTCTTGTGTGAGTTCTCTGTAAAATAGTCCCTTAGGCAAACATATGCTTGGCATTTGAACAACACATTTTTTGTTTTGCTAAATATCAGTTTTTTTATAGTAATACTGTAAGTAGTGTTGGTAACAGACATATTGTTAGAAAGTTTCAAGTTAGGTAAACAGAGGAAGTAAGGAACATGAAACCAAGCCTGATATAATGTCCTTGTGGCCAGATGTGACTTGTTTTCTTCCTTCTGGGGCCTTGAGCAAGTCACTCCAAACCTGAGGCCCAGTTTCCTTGGGTTTTGTTTCTGTATCTGTCATTTGGTGAATGAAGATACATTCTTTAGGATGTTTAGTGTCCTCCATTTCATACATATATGATGATGCTATTGCAAGAGTAATCCCATCATTACTGAAGTCAAGGGATGCTATGCTAGTGGGATCCCAATGAAATTGGCATAATCATTTTGTTGAATAGAACCCCAAATATTAACAAATCTATCAGATCTACCTGTAGCAAATATGTTGTGAATGTTTTGAAAGGAAATGGTATTGATAGGATAAATCTGCTTAATATTGTTTTCTTTTAGTCTGTGACATTTGAATGCCTATTTCTTCTTCTGTACTTCAGGATTTATGTCCAAAATTCAACTGCCAGTTGTCCTTCAATAGAACTTAACACATATCCCTGATTGTCTGGTATTCAGGCTAGACTCTCTTCTCTATTGCGCACAGCCCATATTCCTCAAGTCCTATACCAATACTCTCCAACCAACTGTTCCCACAATTAGTACATGTCTAGTTACAGAGAGTATGTAAACCTTTTCCAGTTGAGAAAAGGTTCCTGCATTACAAGGAGTTCTGGGATCCCACAATTTAAGTGTCTGATCCCAACTTCCACTAACCATAACATTCACTTCTGGACAATATTCAACATATCTAATAGGTACATCATGGGTTCTGACAACTTTTCTTGATCGGTATGCTCTCTGAAGTAGAGTTTGAATGTTTAGCAGTTTAGCTCAAGGACGGATCTCAAGTGTTCAGTGCTTTATCCTGCCAGGTGATCTTCAGAATCTTCCTAAGACAATTCAAATGGAAGCAGTTCAGCTTCCTGGCATGACACTGGCATACTGTCTAGGTTTCATAGGCATGCAGCCATGAGGATGGCTCTGTAGACCTCCAATTTGGGAGGCAGTCTAATACTTCTTCTCCCCAACATTTTCTTTTGGAGCTTCCCAAACACTGGGCTAGCTCTGACAATGCTTGCATCAACCTCATCATCTATGTGTATGTCCCTGAAAAGTATATTGCCAAGGTAAGTGAACTTATCCACAGCATTCAAAATTTCTTCATTTGCTATAATGATGATTCCACAGATGGATGGTGTGGTGGTGGCTGGTGTAGAACCTATGTTTTCTTGGTGTTGATTGTTAGGCCAAAATTAACACAAGCAACAAAGAATTGATCCATACTCTGTTGAGTGCACAATCATCTGCAAACAAAAAGTCATGTAACAATTCTCCCTCCACTTTAGCTTGTAGCCTTTTGTAGCAGCAAGCACCCCAACATCCCCAGGGTGGCTGCCAACACAACTTCTTAGATCTGCTTTTCTAAAGGAAAGCAACTCAAAACGGGGTAAAAACGGGTTAACAAGCTTACTAATCAAACAAACATATATCGTTTACCTAGTTCAGGGGGAAAAGGTTAGCACCCTGAACTTCAGAGTATACAGAAAGAGCTTACAAGACAGAGAAAAAAACAGATCAAGCAGACAGGCTTCCAAACTGTCCAACCATTACACATCAATACCAAATCACAGTTACCAGAGAGGGAAGCATCAACATCTGGGTTTTCAAAGTCAGGGGGCTCTCAACAACTGTCTAGAGTCTCATCTGGTCAAATCATACAACACTTCTCAAAGTGAGCCCCAAAGCAAAGCCTCACATCAGGGATTATATAGCCTTCTCCTGGCTCAGAGAATGTAACCACCCTCTTGACCCACTGCCCAATCACACAGCATCAAGGTGTGGGCATTTCTGAAAACCAAGCCTCCTGTCACAGGTTCCATGTGACCAGATTCAGCCTATTAGGGGGCAGAGTATATTTTCAAATCAAGGAAGGTTCTCAGAGTCTCTTAAGCCTATCAAAGGGCCTAGGGGCAGGGAAGATCTTCAAATTTGCATTTCCATTACACCTTTTCAAGTGAAATAATTTACCATTAGTGAAGTCTGAACTTGATGCTCTTTTAGTCCTTGTTAAAGGTTTCTGAGAACATTGTTGAAAGCATCATGCTAAAAAGCATAGGAGCAAGCACACAGCCTTGTTTAACTCCACTGGTGATTGGAAAAGTGTAGTGCCAACACGATATTCACAGGACCAATGGCAACTATGAATATGCCGGCATAATTCTGAATTGCAAAATATAATAGACTCTCCATATATAAGACAGAAGCAAAACATTTATTCTGACATCAGAAAGCCAAATCCTAATACCAGAAAACTGAATTCATCATAGCAACAAAAAAAAAATCTATACACAATAACACTAAAGAGAGCAACACCATCCCAAAGCCTTCACACAAACACTCACAAGCCTGTCTCCTTGCCTGCATCCTCTCTCCTCTGTTCTAACTGCTCTGACTCCCAGCTTCCCCTCAGTTCTGCTCTGCAAACTCCTCCCACCACAGGCTCTATGTGATTACATTAAGCCTAGTAAGGGACAGAGATCTTCAAATTCCCTTAGGCTTGTTAAGGGTCAGGGAAGATCTTCAAATTCCCATTACCATTACTGAAATTGGATGTAGTGCTATCCCTGACCCAAGAGGTCCCATTTGAGAGGTCAGTTCTTTAGTTGGCATCCAAAACTTGGTCAAGGCCAGGTCCAGAGGTCCACATCACAATCATGGACAGGGGGTGACATTTGGCTTAAGTGATCAAGTATCTGCAGGTGGAGGGTACTAAGCCTGCAGGAAACAAATTTAGCAAACAAGTTTAATAGACAAAAAGCCAAAAAGAAATAAGAAGACAATAACCAGAAAAGCAGGGTAAATATAGGGTCAGCCATGCTTCTGGAGTCCATGGACCCACTGTGATAATTTAATTCAGAGTATATGAGTTAAGAATACAAAAGGCTTGAGAGCACTGTCCATTATCTAGAACCCAGGCAAACATGCAGTCATAAAACTGGCACAATACTGATGAACTTCTCCAGGCAACCAAATTTTGCCATATTTTTCCACAAGCCTTCACAACTGACAGTATTAAAGACCTTGGTCAGACTGACAAACATTGTGGACAGACCTCTGTTCTTTGCACTTTAAAGTATGCAAAATGGTTTACATATATTGTCTTACAATAACCCCACAAATAAAATATCATAGATGCTATTGTCCCTACTCTACATATTAGAAAAATGGGTTCCCTTAATAGTAAATACAATGTACACTACTTTTTTTTTAACCAAAAGGTTTTTGTCACCCATATGATTATAACAAACGAAACAAAAAACAAACCCAAAACAAAACAAGTAAAACACAAAAAATGGATCCAGCCCAGAGTTATCCCATACTCATTCCAGTGATTTATATTCCATCCCTCTGGGCAGAAGTGCTGAGTAAAAGCTGGATTCTCCTGTCTTTTCAGAGTCAATGACCTTCCTTTCCCTTATCTCTGGGGCAATATTGACCATGGAGGATCTAAGTTCAGGAGAGATGGAAAACACCAGGATAATGAGAATTAGTCATAGAAAAGACAAACATGTAGAGAAGAGGGGAGAACCTTACATTTCCAAGGACAGTCAAGCTAGCTGTAATGGGGAACTCCTGATGTCATGAGTTTGATATAGTTAGAAAAGGCCTCTCTGACCTATCCCAGGGCAGTTCTCAAACTTCAAAAAAATCCATTTGAAAAATTGATTTCTTTGTTTGGAAACCAAATATGTTGTGCATTTGGATCTTGCCCAGCAGGTGCCAGAATCAACTGGGTAGGTATTAAATAACAAAAGGGCAAATAAATCAGAGGAGTTCTGCTGACCTAGTATAGGCAAAAGTCACTATATATATATCTGAAACCAAGGGAGATCCTTTGTTCAATTTGCCTCTATAAAAATAAAATCTTCCACAAATTCCCTGTCTCCTTCAGGCAGCACCGGTTTCTTACCAAGGGATGCATGGGTTTATGGATTTTTCTAGTCAGATCACCTCTGCAGACCCATTCTGTTGGTCAAATCTAGACTCCTTCTTGAACAGGTTATATTTCCAGTGACCTTAGCTTTACATAGAAGCAGATTGCATGCTTGGATACTGTATATAGCATTTATTCTTATTATAGGAACAATAAAGGCAATGAACAATATATAATAAAATACCTAAGGAGTAGCTGCTTACCTGCAGCTTCTTCTTCTCCCCTAACATTCCCTAGGCACAATTTATTTCATTTCCCTGCTAGAAGAAAGAGACATGTCTAATCTATGCACTACTCATACTTCTATTAGGACTAATCTTTAGAATCACAAATGTCTGGACTCCTAGAGTCTTGGCTGAGCTTGTGTGATAGAACTCTGGGACCCAGTGTGAACTGGAACTCTTGAGTGTTGATTGGTTGTTGACAGATATCTCTGATCACTTCTGGCTTTGGCCAGACATCCATCTTAGAGAAGAATGGGTGAACATAACAACCAGCCCTTACAAGGAGCAATGCTGCTGTTACATGCCAACTTCTTTCCAACAACTACCTTGGCACCCAGATAACATTCTCCTCACTTCTTATTTTCACTCTAAAGTTCAATTCATTTCAATCCATCATCCAGAGCCATGAAGCTCCACGTAGCACAACCAAAGGAAAGACAGACAAGGTGAGAGGAGGTTACATTTTGAAACTACTTAAGTGGTAAATTTTAATCCTTTCAGAACAGATTTGAGTTTTAGAAACTGTTAGAAGTTATTTGGAATACAACAGGAAATCAAGATTGGTTTTCTCTGCCAAAAACTATTAGCTATAACCATCAGACAGCACCCAGAGATTTAGCACTAGAAAGGGCCTTAGATACCTGTCCCAATTGTCCTATTTTACAAATGAGGAAACTGAGGCCAGAAATGGGTCTGTGACTTACCTCGAGTAGCATTGGTAGCAAAGCAGCAACTTGATCTCCAAACCTGTGACAGCAAATCCAATGCTCTTTCTGCTTGTAGGTTTTGTTTTATTTTATTCTATTTGTGTTATGACTGACAAATTAACTTTGAAGGTAATTTTTAAAAAAGGAGCTCCTAAAGCATTCTGAGCCCTAGCAACATCATTGGAAATAAACCTCCACAGGGGCTTTTTTAATGGTATAGTACAGGAGAGTTCCAATGACAAGCAGCAGAGTCACACAGGGATCACAGTGTGTGTGTGTGTGTGTGTGTGTGTGTGTGTGTGTGTGTGTGAGTGTGTGTGTGTATACACACACACATATATGTATATATCCTTTCCCTTTTCTTTGACCTATTTGGGATACAGATGTAGGTGCATTATTATTGGGTGAAAAAGTATGTGCCATTTTATAGCCCTTTGGGTATAGTTCTAAATTGTTCTCCAGAATGGTTGGACCAGTTGATGAATGACTCTTAATGTTACATGCATGCATTATTAGCTCCTTATGTATTCTAGATATCTGACTTCTGTTTTCAGGAGGCAAAGTCCTGAAAAAGAAAGTCTAACAACCCTTTGTCCCCCTTAAATCTCCTATTTTGTAGTTTCTTCTTCAGCTTATTCTTGGCTTTAATTCATAGAAGCTCTCAGAGATATTTCATGCAAATGCTTACTTTCTTTTTCCATCTTAATCGATTTTTTCAGCGGGAGGCCTTGTTGAATAAGGAGGAGGTCTTTTTCATAATCAGTTCAACTATATGCTGTCCTCTGCCCTTCATCCATTGTTTTGTCATCCATTCCTTTCCAAACCCAATCGCTATATTGTTCTCACCATCTCCTTTCCCCATTGCTCTTCTGTGATATTGAACATTGTAGAGGAAGTAATATAACTTTGCTGACTGAGTCCACTACAGATTTATAGTATCCAGTTTCAACATTGCTCTCATTGTTACCCAGAAAACTTTTCACTTCCTCTCCTGACTGATTCTCTATTTCAATCCCCATAGCTTCTGTCCTAAGCTTTCTATTCCCTCACAAAGCCACCCCTCCCTTTCCCCCTCCATCAGAGGACCTAGGCTTATATATCACTGTAAAAACTGAACCATTCTGGGATGGCTAGGTGGCTCAGTGAATAGAGCACCGGCCCTGGAGTCAGGAGGACCTCAGTTCAAATTTGGCCTTAGACACTTAACACTTACTAGCCGTGTGACCTTGGGCAAGTCACTTAATCCCAATTGCCCTGCCTTTCCAAAAAGGAAAAAAAATTGAGGCGTTCTGTGTTGATCTGAGTCTCCTCCTGAATTCCACATTTCAAGTCACCTTAACACCTTCCTTCACTATTTCTTTACAGAGGATGAGGTGGCTCATCTCCTGGCAAATGCCAACCCCCTTGATCTCATGCCCTCAAGGCTCCTTTATCAGCTTTCTCATTTGATTATCTCCCTCTTTCTTCCTGACCACCTTTCCACTTCTAAGACATTTGGTGCTGCAGGCAAGACCACTTTATGGTGACTCAGCTTCCCTGTCCCCATTGCCCCATCAAAAACAAGCCAGTTTTCTTGATTTTCAAGGGCTATTTTGACTGTACAATTTCTTTTACAAAACTTGTTACCTCCTGTTTTTCAAAAGGGTAGGCATGAGCAGATATAACTCTCTGGAAAATGATTCTCAGTGTTTGGAGGATAAAGGGGAACATTGTGGGGGTCTGGTAGGTGTACCCCAAACCCCAAACTCAAAAGCTAGGGTACTCCTTGTATCTGGAATGCAAGGTTTTGACCCAAGAGTGCCAACCTTTGTAACAGAGTCTGAATAGGTCTGCCATGAGTTCTGGTTCCTGCTAGAGGAGTGTCATGGAAGATAAACCTATCAATTCCATAAATAAGGGAGCACTTTGGGGGCTGGACAATTTCTTTAGTAAGAATCTGCTGCCTGCTTTGATTAGATCCAGAGTATGTCTTAAATTTTGTGAACTACCACATGGTTGGAAAAGCCTCAGGGAAAGTAGCATTAAGTAACCCAATCAGAAGGCCCAGGGAATACTGTTTACTGGTACTAAAACCAATATAAGGTGATCCTTCTGCTTCTGGATAAGTGGGATGAGAAGGGCAGTACTGCTGGCTGTTTTGAGGAGCCATGGAAGTGGGTGTTCAATGTCTGTCCAAATTGCTACTCCTTTGTGTTAGAAAGTTCCCTCTTCACCTGAAGAATTTGGAGCTCTAGCAAAACAGACATTTCAACATTTTTTAATACTATATTTTGTTTTATATCATCTTCTTCTTCCAATTTCCCCAAACCCTGCACCTAGGGAGTTAAACCTATATAATAAAGAATGAAAAAGAAAGAGAAAAAAAGGTCAGCAAAACATCAACTGATTGAAATAGTGTATGCAGCATCCACACCCATAGACCCTCACCTCTGCTGAGGGGAAGGTCCATTCTAATTACTCTTCTTCCCTGGCTAACTGCTGTAACCATGTTTCTCTTTATTACTCAGGCATCTTCTCAGATGATTGAATGCTAAATCTGTAACCTCAGCACTTTTTCCAGGTTTGTTTAAAAGATTTTAAAAGGTGAATTAAAAACTATTATCTGAAGATGAAAGAATACTAGAAAATTGTCCAATATTTTTAAATGATTTTTTGTGACTTCAAAACTGCTATTGCTTCCAAAAAGGGTATGTCAATCTATGCTACTCACCGCCTCTGTAACTTTCAAAAATTAAAATATACCACCCTACTTACTATTTTCCTACTATATATTGTCTACCTCGTTAAGATATAAGTTCTTTGTGAAAAGACACTGTCTTCACTTTTATTTTTTTTATTTCCAGTGTTTTGTCCATTTGACATATAATAATGCTTAAAAGCTTTTTCATCTATCCATTTGTTATAATTAAACAATATTCAATTTTGTTGTTTCAATTTACATTATAGTCACTGTATTGATAGTTTTCCTGGTTCTGCACGTTTCATTTTGCATCAATTCATTATGCCCTTGGATTCTTCATATTCATTGTTTCTTAGGGTAATGTAACAGTCTATTACATTTGTGTACTGCAATTTGTTCAGCCATTCCACAATCAATGGGAATTTACTTTGTTTCTAGTTCTTTGCTACAATATAGAGAGATGATAAAAATATTTTGGTGTGTATAAAATCTTTTTCTTCTATTTTTGACCTCCTGGGGAATATGCTTAGCAGTAGTATCCCTGGATCAAAGGATAGATAAGTATTTTAGTCACACTTTAAAAAAAAAACAAATTGCTTTCCATAAAAGTTGAGCCTCACTATGTTGGGGTGGGGGTAGGGGAGAGACAGGGAGAAAATTTGTGACTCAAAATCTTGTGGAAGTGAATGTTGAAAACTAAAAATAAATTTTAAATAAATAAATAAAGATATAATTGGGAAATATTCAATGAAATAAATAAAAACAAAATTGAACACAGAATAATGGAGTCAATTCACATCAACAATACATTTAGTATGCCTGTCTTTCCAAGCCTTTTTTGAGGTTGACTGTTCCTATCTTTTGTCATCTTTGCCAAATTGTTGGGTGTGAAATGAAACCTCAAAGTGGTTTTCATTCGCATATCTTTTATCTTTAGTAATTTGGAGTAGTCTCTAATGTAGCTGTTAATGTTATTTTGAGAAGTGTTTATATCCTTAGGGTTAAGGTTAGGGTTAGGGTTATTAGAGGCAGGTAGGTAGAGCTGTGGATAGAGTGCTGGGCTTAGAGTCAGAAAGACCAGAGTTCTAATATGACCTCAGATATTTACTAGTTGAGTGACCCTGGGCAAGTTGCTTAATCCTGTTTGCCTCAGTTTCTTCATCTGTAAATTTAGTTGGCAAAGGAAATGGCAAGCCACTCAAGTATCTTTGCCAAGAAAACCCCAAATGGGGTCACAAAGATCTGGATGACTGAAAAATAACTGACCAGATGACTTACCAATTGGGAAATGACTATTCTTCAGTTTTATTGCAAGCAGTCTCTGCTTCTCTGAAGCTTAAAAGTAAGTTTCAGACCTTAGGAGAGAAGGTATGTGATTATAAATTATCACTGGTCATGGCTCTGTTAGATCCCTCTGTCGAGACTGACAAATGTCATGGAAAAGCAAGTATGAGTACTGGAAATAATTGGAATGATTTGCTAGACTGAGATCTGTAAGGGCCACTCCATGGAGCATTCATGGAAGTAAACCTGTGACTTGGTCCCTTCTGGTGGATCTGAGGATTCTGGTGACACATGCCCTCCAAGGGTGGGGAACCTGTGGCCTCAAGGCCACATGTGGCACTGTAGGTCCTCAAGTACAGCCCTTTGTTTGAATCCAAACTTCACAGAACAAATCCCCTTACTAAAAGAATTTGTTTTATAAAATGTGGACCCTGGAACTCCCTAGGAACATAGCTCCTTATCTTTACCTTGGCCATTTTCCAAACTGTCCCAAGCATAATCCCCCTTCCTCATGCTCTGAAAACTATGATCAAATAAATACAGGCCTACCTCAGAGATATTGTAGGTTTGGTTCCAGACCGCCACAATAAAACAAATATCACAATAAAATGAGTCACACAAATTTTTTGGTTTCCTAGTGCATATAAAAGTTATGTTTATACTATACTGTGGTCTATTAAGCATGCAATTATGTCTAAAAAAATACCTTACATGTACATACCTTAATTTTAAAACATTTTATTGCTAAAAATGCTAACCATCATCTGAGACTTCAGAGTTGTAATCCTTTGCTGGTGAAGGGTCCTGCCTCAATATTGACGGCTGCTAACTGATCAGGATGGTGGTTGTTGAAAGCTGGGGTGGCTGTGGCAATTTCTTGAAATAAGACAATGATGAAATTTGCTACTTTGATTGACTCTTCCTTTCATGAAAGATTTCTCTGTAGCATGCAAAGATGTTTGATAGCATTTTACCCACAGTAAAACTCTTCAAAATTAGAGTCAATCCTTTCAGACCCATTCTTCAGTGTTGTTGTGCTTCAGGGAATGGGGGGGGGGAGAGAAAGAGAGAGAGAGAGAGAGAGAGAGAGAAATGACCAGTTGGTGGAGCAGTCAGAACACACATCAATTAAATTTGCTTTCTTATATGGGTGTAGTTCATGGCACCACAAAACAATTACAATAGTAACATCAAAGATCACTGATCACAGATCACCATAACAGATATAATAATAATGAAAAAGTTTAAAACATTGTGGGAATTATCAAAATGTGACACAGAGATATGATGTGAGCACATGCTTTTGGAAAAATGGCACTGATAGACTTGCTTGATGCAAGGTTGTTACAAAACTGCAGTTTGTAAAAAAAAATCAATACCTCTGAAGAAAAATACAAGTATGCCTGTACTACCATTGTCTCTGGAATGGTGGGTCATTGGACTTTCCTGTTTGTTTTAGTGGTTCAGTAAATGTTTATTAAGTGCCTACTATGTGCTGACTTTGGGACTTTGATGGATTGATCCTAGTACCCTAGTGGTTGAATCCTGAAGTTAAAATTGAAGGAATTAGAGAACTTACTAAAAACAAATCCCTGAATATTTGAGTGTTAGCTATGGGAACATAGCAGGGAACATCCACTTTAGCGGGGAAGAAAAGGATCTTCTAGAGAAAGTTTTTTTCTGCTTGTTTTGTTTTTTCATTTTTAAAATTTATTTTGTTTATCTTCATTTATTAATTTGTTTACTTTTAGTTTACAAGATTCAGTTCCACATTCCCTTGAATTTCAAATTTTCTCCCCCTTCCTCGCCTTCCCCCCCCTTGGCGGCATGCAATCAAGTAAAGGATCTGCAAATACTTTCACATTAGACATTAGTCAGGTTGTAAAGAAGGATTGTAACTGATGGGATGAACAATGGGAAAAGAAGCAAAACCAAGCAAGAAAAAGAAAGAGAATAGGTGGTTTGCTTCAGTCTGCATTCAAACTCTGTTCTCTCTAGTTCTTTCTCTGAATGTAGACATCTATTTCCATCATGAGTCTTCTGGAGTTGTCTTATAACCTTGCACTGCTGAGAAGAGTCCAGTCTATCAAAGGTGGCCTGCACATACGTTGTGTCTGTAACCGTGTACAGATTTCTCCTAGTTCTGCTCTTCTCTCTCAGCATCAGTTTATATAAGTCTCTCCAGGTAAATATAAAGTCTGTCTGTTCCTCATTTCTTATAGCACAATAATATTCCATTACATTCATATACCACAATTTGTTTAGCCATTCCCCAATTGATGGGTATGCCCTTAATTTCCAGTTCTTTGCCACTACAAAAAGAGCTGCTAAATTTTTTTTTGTACATACAGGTCTTTCTCCCAGTTCTGCGATCTCTTTGGGATACAACCCTAGAAATGGTATTGTTGGGTCATAGGGTATGCAATTATTTATAGCCCTTTGGGCATATTTCCAGATTGCTCTCCAGAATAGTTGTATTAGTTCACAACTCCACCAACAATGCATTAGTGTTCCAATTTTCCCACATCCTCTTCAGCATTTGTCATTTTCCTGTTTTGTCATCTTAGCCAATCTGACCGGTGAGATGTGGTACCTCAGAGTTGTTTTGATTTGCATTTCTCTAATCACTAGTGATTTAGAACATTTTTTCATATGCTTATAGATATCTTTAATTTCTTCCTCTGAAAACTGCCTGTACATATCCTTTTACCATTTATCAATTGGGGAAAGATTTGTATTCTTATAGATCTGACTCAATTCTCTGTATATTTTAGAAACGAGGCCTTTATCAGAGACGCTGGTTGTAAAAATTCTTTCTCAATTTCCCACTTTCCTCTTAATCTTGGTTATATTGACTTTGTACAGAAACTTTTCAATTTAATGTAATCAAAATTATCCATTTTGAATTTTATAATGCTCTCTAACTCTTGTTTGGTTATAAAGTCCTCCCTTTTCCATAAGTCTGACAGGTACACTCTTCCTTGTTTTCCTAGATTGCTTACACTATCAGCCTTTATACCTAGATCATGCACCCATTTAGACTTAATTTTGGTATACAGTGTTCGATAATGGTCTATGCTCAGTTTCTGCCATACTATATTCCAGTTTTCCCAGAAGTTTTTGTCAAATAGTGAGTTCTTATCCCCAAAATTGGGTTCTTTGGGTTTTTCAAACAGTAGATTAGTATAGTCATTGACTGCTAAGTCTCATGTACCCAATCTATTCCATTTATCCACTACAGTACCAAGCAGTTCTGATGACTGCTGCTTTGTAGTACAAATTAAAATCTGGTATGGCAAGGCCACCTTCCCTAGCATTTCTTTTCATCAATTCTCTTGATATTCTGGACCTTTTGTTCTTCCAAATGAATTTTGTTACTATTTTTGTAGCTCTATAAAGTATATATATATATATATATATATATATATATATATATATATAGAAGTTAAAATTGAAGGAATTAGACAACTTACTAAAAACAAATCCCTGAATATTTGAGTTTTAGCTGTAGGAAAGGACACACATTATAGGAAACATCCACTTTAGTAGGGAAGAAAAGGATCTTCTAGAGAAAGTTTTTTTCTGTTTGTTCTGTTTTTTAAAGAGGGAACCTCCACATTAATGGGAAGCTTCTAGTTGGGGATGCTGTATTGTTAATGTATTTTTGCTTAATAGGAAGATCTTTCCCATACATTAATAGGCCAATGTGGCCTGCCTGAGTCACATGGAAGCCTGAGTCACATGAGTCTGTGATGGGAGGAACTTGCTGAATGGTGGAACAGGAAGGTGAAGCAGGAAGAGTGGAGAAGGAAGGGTGGAGCTGAGCCCAGAGGAAGTTGGTGAGGGTAGTTAGAGCTGAAGGAGAGACAGGAAGCAGGCAGTGTTTGTTTGTGGGTAGGTCCTAGTACGGGTCAGGCGTGGGGATGACAGTGCCCCCTGCAGTGTTATTGTGTATAGATTTCTTTGTTGCTATGATGGATTTGGCTTTCTGGTGTTGGGTTTTGGCTTTCTGCTGTTTGAATAAATGTTTTGGTTCTGTCTTCCATGTGGATAATCTGTTATGTTTTGTGATTCAGAATTATGCTGGCATATTCATAGCTGCCATAGGCACTGTGAATATCATGCTGGCACTACAGATGCCCACAAGAGAAATGAGGTCAGGCATAAGCATTCCTACATGATCTCATTGGACAAGTTTTTGGTAGCCTGAGACAAGGGTGAACTCCCTGTCCAGAAGGAGATGACAAAATACAGAGCTGTTACATTGTGTAAAATGTAGTTTGAGAATATAAAGACCTTAGGGGAATTGTGTTGGCCAAAATATGGAACATTTGACTACTCTTAAAAAGTTGCAGAATTAAAAAAAAACAAAATTTTTTTTTAAAGTTGCAGAATTTTATTGTGCAATCTCCCAATACTAGCTTAGAAGAAATAAATTATTGGCATTCTGGGAGGCACTGCCAGATAAGCAGTCAGTCTTCATTTATCTATCCAGCTTTACCAGACCTTCCTCTTCCTCCTTCTTTCTCTGTCCTTCCTGCTTATCTACCTTCCTTTGAAATACCTCCTCTCTTAATGAAAATTCAGGAAACAGATATCTTCCTTTTATAGATAAAGTACATCAAGCAGCAGCAGGAGGAGGTTTTGTGTATATTAAAGAATATCATCCTTTTAGGTCATCAAACTCCTCTAATTAAAGGAAAGTTATACCTAAGTTTGGTGAAAATCCTATTGTTGTTATAGATCAATTTAAAGCCTTCTGCAGCAATAACTTCACCTGAGGAGATATAATTGACGTTATGGAGACTCTGTTATCTCCAGATGAAAGGACAGGTGTTAATGAGACTACAAATAAACTGTATGTCCAGGAGGTCAGGGAACTTGGCCAGTACAAGATGCCCATTGGCATCCTAGTTTGAGCAATAGTTGTTCAAGTTGCTCAGTTGTGAAAGGCTAAGGATATATTACGTAGAAGCATAGGACTTTTTGCAGAGTGATAAGATGATTTTAATAAATTTCAGGAGACCATTCAGGAAAATGGTGAGAACTCCATGTGGTTTTATGATAGATTATGTAAGAGTAGAAAGTGCTTAGATTAAATGCCATAAACCAATGAGATGCAGGATTATTAATGTAACCTTTGTTAATCAATTATTGCCTAAGATCAAGGATTATTTTCTTAAGTATTGTCCAAGATGGCATGAAAAATCCATAGGGGAACTAAACATACAATATGTTTATGAGGGAAAAGAGTTGGTGAAAGACAGTGCAGATACAGGAGAGAAGATCAAACAAAAGGCTCAACCTAAATCTTTCCTTGTGCCTGTCCAGCCATTTGGTCATTCAAAAGCCCCTTTCTAACCTTCATTAACCTGACATCCTAATAAAACTGCTTTTGTGATGGAAAGAAAGGATATTTTACACAGAAATGCAGGACAAGAAGGAAAGATCAGGTGAACCCTGGGCTTTCTATACCCTGGGAGCAAAATACAAATTGGTGGCAGAGGCAGAATTATGACCCACAAAGAGAGAATCGATTCAGACAGCCATTAAATCAAATGGAAGGGAGTAATGGGTCTAGAAGGGTCCAAGAGCAGAATGAGAGAAAGAGTTTGAATAACAGGGAAACTCCCATGTATGAAGGTAGGGGTGGGAGGCAGGGAATGGTATTTTTACTTCTAATGTCCTTGTCCCTGTTATCCCCCAACTCGGCCTCTCTCTTAACTGGAGAACCAAGCATTACTCTTAAAATTCTAAGTGTCCCATATGTTTGTCTTACTGACACTGGAGCTACTCATTCTGTCTTAATTAAAAACAACAACAACAACAAGTCAAGCTCTGAACACACCATCATTCAATCCATAAAAATAGTGAGGGACCATGACAGGCTCCCTTTTTGTCCCCACAAGAGGTGACAGTAGGCTCCCCATCTGTTTTACATTCCTTCTTACAGGTACCTAATGCATTGGCTAATCTGTTGGGAAGAGATTTCTTCAGTTAAATTCAGTTCCACCATTTCATGCCTTTCAAATCATACCTTAACCTTACAATGGTCAGATAACCCAAATTCCTTACTTCCATTATTGATCGACTTTCTTAATGATTTCCTTGATGAGGAACTTCTTTCACCATTTTCTATGTTGTCTGTTCATGACAATCATGACAATG